>JARYHS010011408.1:228254112-228290957 GCA_031002005.1 Vandiemenella viatica | reverse complement strand
CCCCCCTCAAAAGTTCCTTTCCTGGCCGGCACCGTCCGGACCCTGGGAACGCATTCACCTCGACTTCGCTGGCCCATTCCTAGGCCACCAGTGGCTCCTAGTGACGGATGCCTTTTCCCACTTCCCATATGTCGTCCGTTGCTCCACAATCACCACAGAGGTCACCATTTCAGCCCTCACGAAGATCTTTTCCATCGAAGGATTACCATACGCTATCGTCACAGATAACGGACCGCAATTTCGAAGTCGGGAATTCCTATCCTTCTGTACCGCCAACAATATCCAACACCTCCTCACCCCGCCCTTCCACCCCCAATCTAACGGGGAGGCGGAACGGCTAGTCAGAACATTCAAAACCCAAATGACCAAATACACCACAAGTCACAAACTCGAAGAGGCATTGACACTCTTCCTCAGTTCCTATCGAACCACTCCAGTGGGGGCCAAAAGCCCGGCGGAATTGCTGCATGGCCGCCAACCTCGCACTCTCCTCCATCTCCTCTTACCCCCGCCCAAAGTACAGGTACCTTCGGGCCCATTCCGTTTCACCCCGGGCTCCCTAGTCTGGGCCCGCGGGTTTGGCTCCCGGGCCGGTTGGCTTCCGGGGGTCATCCAGCGGCCCCGGGGCCGCCAACTGTTCGACGTCAGCCTGGATGGCCGGATAGTGCGACGCCATCGAAACCAACTACGTCCCCGCTACCCCACGGCACCGTCCTCTTCCACCACGGCACGGCCATCCACTTCTTCCTCTCCTTCCCTGCCACCTCCACCACTCCTGCCGTCTAACCGTTGCTCAGGGACAGTTACAGCGCCACCACGACGCCACAACCTGTCGGTCGCTCCGACACCCTTCAGCCGCAGCCTCTCGACCACCTGCGGGGACCATCTTCAGCGCCCCCCGTACAGCCCCCGGCCATCGACGCCGACGAACCGATGCCGTTAGCTCCACAAGTACCTCCACCACAACCTGCACCACGACGCAGGTCGGCACGCATCGCCAGGGGAACAGCTCCGTACTCCCCTGGAGGTAGCCTTCATAGTCTGCTCCAGGGCGCCGCGGCAGACGACCTCGCAGACGTCGCAGACATCGCTTCCCCCCCCCCCCGGGAGGGAGGTATGTTCAGTCTGCCAGTAAAGGCCCCTGCCAGGCAGACCTCACACACAACGCGCCTGCACGCCGGGATACATATACGACTCCAAACAGGCGCAGAGGCATCAAAACAAACCAGGAAAACAAATAGAATCATCTAGAAGCTAAGTGGGACTATTTCTTACAGAGGTCGCCGTACTACCACACAACGGAATTCCTGCGCCAGGGCACTATATAAGCGTAGCCGGCCGCTCCACCGCCAGTTCCGGCCTGACCGCGGAACCAGCTTCAACTACAGAAGACCACCGGAAGTTCGCGAGAAGTAGAAGCCGTCTCTCTACCCCGGATCAGGACCAGGCTAAATTTCTCGACGGTCATCCGCTAACTGTACCCACATTTGTTTATTGTTTACCAGTTGTTTTGTGTACATAGTAATAAACCTCAAGGAACCATTAAGTGTAGTTCACTTCAACTTCATTGTTATGCTAAGTGACGATGGGACGAATCTCGAATAAAGAGAAAAGAATAATAAATATTGTAATGTAAACAAAATGTCCGTTATACATACGCATTGAAAATTGCGGAAGTGGAGGTAGGAATTCACACGAAAGTTCCGCATTTGCGGATGCAGATCTCCATTACATCCCTAGTTATACGTTTTGCAGACACACGCTTCCTCATATGACTGTGGCAGAAAGTATGCTTTCGTATGATCACAACTCTCTAGAAGAATAAATGCCAAGACGATCCGAGAAAGTGGAATCGTCCGTAAAAGATAATAATGATGATTTTTACATAAATCTGTAAACGCTCAGTCAGCGAGAGAGGAAACTTTGAGTGGCTGCAAAATCGGTTAGCGAAGGCACTCCTTGAGAAAGACGAATATATTCGGTAATGCAAATTGAGGACTATGACAAAAACTTATAGTATTTTAAACGTTCAAAATAAGAGATATAATCTTAACTAACTAAAAACATCTTAAACATGCCAGCCATACTTGAACTTTGTGAGAATAATATATTTATCGTATTTGGCCCATATAACAAATAATTTGTATGTAAATAAATTTAGCATTTGTTTGTAACCAGTATTTATCCTTTGTTACCCACAAAGGAATGCAATTTGTGGCGCTCAATATACCGAGCGAGGTAGGTAAGCATTTAGGTTCTTGCCAAACACTAACAAAATACATGGTTATCAGATAACTATATCTAGGCATTTAACCCATATTCTGGTAGCTGTTTCAGCTTGATACAGTGTGAGAAGAAATCCAGATAGTCTTCTTGCCGGACAGTCCATCACAATGTGGTCACCACAATCACACAGTGTATCTTCACGGAGACCCCACTTATATGTGGTTGCATTGCACACTCCGTGTCCTGTGCGAATTCTATTCAGTTGACACCAAAGACGACTAGGCAACTCAAACCCTGGAAAACATGTCGTCGGATGTTTTAGATTATTCATTGAAAGCTATGAGAGAAATTTAAAGTATATCAAAGGTTCAAAACCAACGGAGAGATATAATCTTAACTAAATAGAAACTTCTTAAAGTAGTCAGTCATAATTGAACTTTGAGGTTAATACATTGTCGTATTTGGACCACATAACAAACACTTTATCTGTTAATAAATTCAGCATTTTTTTAAACAAGAATTTATCCTTTGTTACCCACAGAGATACGTCATTTGTGGCGCTCAATATACCGAGAGTGGCAGGTGAGCCTTAACGTTCTGGCCTCGCATTCGTAAGGAAGCGGGTTCCAATCCCCTTCCGGCCATCCGGATTTTAGTTTTCAATGGTTTCCCCAAATTGTTCTAGGCGAATGCAGGCATGGTTCTTTCAAAAGGCCTCGAATTGAACGAAGCGTAAAGCCATAAATAAAAACTGAACAATTTCAATCACTTCCAAAAAATAAACAAATTGCTAGTAACGATACAGTGTGTTTATGACTCGTAAATCGTTAATACACATCCCATATGCTTCGCTCTCGGCTAGAAAATATTATATGTTGTCATAATGCACTAAGAAACTTATTTGACAGAGTTATCGTTAAATCTGTACAGAAGTAGGTACAACAGTCGAAGAATCTAACTTCAGCCTATGCCTGTCATCTTGCTTTTGGGTTATAGTCCGTTTTCCTTTATCTTATAAGCGAGTACTGGTATATTTCACCATATTCCCCAAATGAGGATTTACAAATACTGTACACTTAGATAACAATGACAGAGTAGCTAGCAGGCTGTACTAAATTCATTCTTCTCTCATGCCGTAGGAAATTATAATGAAAAGTCTGAAAATAATTTTGGTGCAAATCACTATTCACCAGTTCGGAATATAGAACGGCCTCGGAAAGAAAGAATCGTCAGATTTCCATTAAATTTCATACACCGTACTTTGTTTTTGTCGTCTCTATCAGGGAAAACTTTTCGTACCTCTCTCTATGCGCTGACGAGTGCTGCCATAGATAAAGATTTTCTTAACGAAGCCTGTAGATCTTATCTAACAGATACCACGAACAAAGTAAAGAAAAGAATAGGAGAGTTGTGGTGATCAGAATTTTGTTCACATTAACGAAGCGACTGGACGAAAAGCGGCGCGTCACGATTTAACATAATAATCTGCCTGCCGACAGGCGGCGGATGCCACCCGCAGAGCACAGTCACGAGCGCGCTGTCATCGCCGAACAAGCGCCTAATCGACGCTGTTTGCTGAGGTCTCCAGGTGAGTGTGTGACCCCCATCTGAATTCAGAGGACACAGCGAGCGGGGACCAGCTGTCCGACCCCGCACTGTCCTCCTCGCAGATTTTATTTCGCGACTGCGCTCTGAATACAGAACACGTCGTGAATTCTAAAGTTTGGCCGCGTGCAGTAACAAGGCTTTTTATTAGTCCCTCTTCCGGCTTAGGTTGTTTTCTTGCCGCGTCGGCAGGAATACTTCATGAAATCAGGCGAGAGGCCGGCTGTTTTACGTAAGTAGGGACCTGCTCCGCAGGAACGAAAGTTGCTGAGTTTTTGTTTCGCTTATATTCATTCGGCCACTGCAAGTTAATCTCACACTCATTCATTACGAGGAACTCTAAAATAGAAGCTATATTATCTGAATTTTACTTGCAGTAATGGAATTAACTGTCAAAGCTGATAGCACTGTCGCACGGGAACAAGTCATAACCTGTTCAGTCGCTCATCAACCAACATCCTGTGTTATTTGTTAGACAGTATACATTACGTACGTAACCAAACATATTGGTGAGTGGTAACGTATTATTACAAAGTTCGTGTCGAAATAAAACGAACAACTACAAGAAATTTGTGAAGGACTTGAAAGACAGTTTGATGAGTATGTGCCAGACAAAAGCATCAGTACACTGTGCACAACTATTACGAAAGGTTGAAAGCATGTAGAAGAAGAAACTTGTAACATATAAGACAGTAAAATGATTATTTTTTGACAATTAATTGATAAACAAGCTCGGAAAACGTTAGGGTTTTCTTAGTGATTGTTCTGCAGTTGCGAGGTAAAAATTTTATTTCCTCGAAAGTTCAGCGTGACCAATCAACTTTTACCAGTTTGACCGTGAATTATTTATCGGAACTTCGTATTCGAAGAAATCAGGCACCAGCGTTGTTGACATCACCACGAACACTTACTTATACCCGTGAAATCACATGCACAACACTCTGCGATAAAGGGACTCTCTTTTCTGGTTTACACTGTCTACTTACCACGAGCATACCTGAACCAACTTATTTTCCGGCCACATTGGCCGCCACTTTTTCGAGTCCTGCTCTCGACTCGACTGACTCCCGACTCTCGCCTCATTTGCCGAAACTCGTCACGTGACACTCCAGTCACAGATATATCGCCTGCTTGCCCCTGTATACTTGCAAACTCGATTATAACTTTCGAAAAGGTTTGGTTTCTGAGGGAGAAAGTAGATCGAGAAGAGGCCACTAGTGCTACGAAAACCAGCGACACTTTTTATGGAACAAAAAAGTGGTTTTTCCTTTAATTTTTTAATACACAGTAAATTTTAATTTCTAATCCCGTGATGTATTTTATAAAACTTTTCTGACAGATCTATCAACCAAATCGTAATACACAAAAAATGAAGAAAAAAATGATTTTAGCAGGCGTAAAGTATTTGTAATTCGGATTTGCAAGTCAAATATTAAAAAAAATTTAAAAATGTAAACTAACTTAATCCACAAACTGAAACTTGGATGGATTATCCCGAAAGAGGTATACTTAGCCATTGTGTCAGAAGTAGGACGGCCAGTTTCTTTCCTCTGAGACATACGGCTTAAAGTGGAATCCGAACCATGGAACGTCCTGGCGTAGCTCATATGATGAAACACAACTCTAAAAAAATGTCTGGCATCGCTTTGTTTTAAATCCGGGACCTGACGCCTTAACTATATAGCAACCAGACTAATCTAACCACTTCCTACTACTTCGCAGTTTTATGTTAGGACCAACATACGTTCGAAGTATGGGGGCGTCAGGAAAAAATTCTTGGTTTTCATTGCATTTGCATTGTGGTCAGAGATACCATGTCCTGAAGCAACTAGGAATCTGAGGTACACACGGATTTTTTAAAAAATTAGTAAGCGATATCTACGTACCGTAAAGGGTTGGATAGGCACTTGATGAAACAATTTACGCTGATATATATTTGTCTAACAAGAACATAAGAAAAAAATACTGAGTGGTATCGAAAGTATAGGTTATAAGAAATTTAGAAAACTAGGCATACCAAGTATCAGAATACTTCTAACATTGTTTGCCAAGTGAATAGTTGTAGGAGGCTATGAAGTAAATTGGCAGAATACAGTTGGTAGTTTGAAATTAGAGCTAGAATTTGCATATGTTTCCCAAAGTGCTGGTATGAAATTGTAAGGGTAAAGATTTATATAGTTTTGCACTTAGTAAAGGAATATTTAATTTAATTTTTATTTAATTGGAATGGAGCACACGCTCCGGTGGCAGTTGCCCTACGCACCCTACTTCCCCCTTTCCTGCACCCACCTACATTTGCCCCCTACAAAATTTTACTTTCAATTGTTTCAACGTTTTCGGTAAATTATTCATCATTTCCCTTGGTAACTTATTACAATCCCTGATACCCTTACCTAAAAACGATAATCTTCCACACCTTTGTGCCTGAAATCGAGTGCCAGCTTGTGGTCATGGTCATCTTTTCCCTTCCACGTTCTACTTCTCATACCTACACCAATATCTTTCCATGCCTCATCACCAGTATACGCCGTGTGCACTTCCATGACCATCTTTATCCTCCTCCTGTCTTGCAATGAATCCCATTCCAGCTCCTTTATCGTATCTGTTACTTCCCTCGTAAATCCCCTCATCACTCTCTCCAACAAATGCAGAATTTTGAAACCTTTTCCTACCACCTGTCCAATGTGTCCTGCCCAGTTAAGCTTGTTATCAAACGTAATTCCAGGATATTTACATTTCAAGTCTTCAGTAAGTAGTTGTTTCCCCACCTTATTAACCTTTTGTTTTTTATTTGTGTATCTAATAAGCTGACTCTTCTATGCATTTATCTTCATCCCATGTTTCCCAACCCTAACAGATATCCTGTCCAGATCACCCTGCAACTGTTTACTGTCTTCTATCGTTTTGTTACTTACAACCATCCTTCAAACTTGAATCCTTTCCAGCTTGATTGTTCTTAGGAGTAATCTTGATGAATGAATTATACTGTTAGTAACTACTTGAAAATTCAAAAGAGAAAGAATATTTACAAACAGGTGTTAAGACCAAATACGTCTATCACCTAGACCTTCCATCTTTGCATGTCAACTAATCATCAGGATACATCGGCCTCAATGATTAATCATGCTTCAGCCACCTTCTCAACGGACGCGTCTCGTTAGTAAATGACTTATTGGCGTGTTAGCGAGACAGCTTGCCACACGAAGAACGGTGCTTCTTTTCTGACAGAAAAATAAATTATTGCGTATGTCAAATTTAAAGATGAAATGTAATTATTAAATAAAAATTATTTTATTTTCACAGGGATCCTGATGCTCTTTTATCCTGAGTTAGTAAACTAGAGATTAGTAAGAATCACAGATGTCTACAAAAGTTTTCTGGCGTCTTTTCATTTTGTACGGGAAAGGTTCATTACAAAGCTGTTTACTAATAGTAGTGAACCGAGCATCTCCGACGTTACTCATAAGCGGTGATGAATGATCTTCACAGGAGGCAAATTAATGTTTTGACTACCAATATGATTTTATTGAAGAATCAGCCAACAGATCCGGAATGTAACATTCCTCTGATTTATACTATACTCTTCAGTGCATCGTGAGCTACGATTAGATTTTAGTATTTTATTCCGTTGTGTTGCAGACAAAAAAAATTTCAACTTTAAATTTATTTTTTGTAGGTTGTTCATACATTCAGCTCATTTTTTGCGTAAGATATGCTACCCAAGTTGTTACAGTTAACCTAGTACAACTGCATGGATTTCAAACATCACAAAGTGAACAAAGTAATTAAAATGAAATATCAAATCTGCTGATGCGCTAATCCATATGTTGTTAGAACCAGTGGAGTGAGAGATTACCTAGGCTGGTCAGCGAAGGAGAGAAATTTCGAGCAGATATGAGGGTTTGGGAGAGGGATTATAAAACCGCAAAATTGAAAGAAGCAACTGTAATTTCGGTTAATTCTGATTACACGAGCTTGGCTATAAGGTGGTTTACTATCACCAGGGATCATTGTAGCTTTGAACACCTTCTCCACCAACCTGTCAACTGCCAAATAATGTGATTCCAAACAAGAAATTTCTCTGTTTCGTAGGTTTTATCTATAGTGAATCAAAGGTATTATTTACATACAGTAATTGGTAAAGGCAGTGGGTTTTCGCAGCTTTCCAGCTGAATTCCTGTAAGATTAGCGGAGGTAGAGCTCCGCATTCCTATTTCTTGACCTGTAGGTACTAGAGTAGACGTGCAGTCGTCGGCGACACGGCCATTACCTTCCCGCCTAGTTTCTTCCACGGTACTCAGTAGGCTGAGTTCAGCTTTGAGGAAAAATCCTCGGCTTCGTTGGGGATTGAACCTTGGTCGTCCGGGGCGTAGTCTGACGCTCTACCCCGTGAGATACGCGGCCAACCATACATACAATAATTTCCGGTTGCTAATTCAATAAATCTCACTACACAATTGCATTAAAATAAATATTTCTTTTCCTCTTTAAGTATGTGTTATGCCTCCAGTTTGAGCTTTGTAATCAGTTGTTTTCCAAACACCTAAGTAAAAATAAGGCATACCTGTATATAATTTATTTTAAAATTTAATGAGTTCTTGTATGTTATTATCTGCCTGAATTTATTATCAGCATAAATTTTGTGCGGTTGAAGGCATAGGGAGTAGTTTATGTACCTATTTTATACTCTAAGTTGTTATGTTTATTGAAAATCCTACTTAAAATCTGTTTTTTGATCGCAGGAGGTGCCTACTTTATCAATGGTTATTAAAAATAAGAGCACATTCATTTGAATATGTATACTTGTTCCGTATGTATACTCAGTTCACCTTGCATCGATAGGATTTAAAAAAAATAATGGTGGAAATTAGACTGATAGCCGTATTAAACTTGACTACATTATCATTTTGTTATTTCGAGAAATAAACTGAAATAAACATAGCTAACTGTTAATAAATAATAATCACAAGCAAATTCTTGATAATTCATAAACAGTCTCAAGATACATCTCGATAGCATAAACATAAGTGCATTAGCAAAACGAATGTTTCACGATTGATATATAACGCGTTCACACACAGTAACGTGAATGGTAAATCAGCTTCTGTGTGCTCAGTGAAAATGCGCGTCAGCAAAAAGCAATTTATAATCCTTCTGGTTAACATTAGGTTTTATTTTGTCTGCCACAGTGGCATATCAAATGGTTGGATGTACGTTTGTCTATTTTGGGGGCAATCGCTGAGGAGAAATCAACTTCGTACAAAATTTCATAATGGGGCTCAGATATTAGGATAGACTTTTGAGAAAATATCTATAGTTTAAAAACAGATATAATTTAATGCAGAATGTTGCAGTAACAAAAATGAAATTGCTAGTTGTATAATGTTCAATAGCTCCAAAAATTATTTTGCATAATGTCGGCACTTTCCATAGATTCCCTAATGTGGGTAAGAAGAAGTTCTTTTTCCTCCCTTTTTTATTGTTTTATACTGGACATAATAAAACTGGTACTACCATGCTCATATGTATCCGAACGATCTGAATCGCTCTGCGCTGAATTTTCTCCTGTAGCTTATTCAACCCATTATACACAGCTAC
Source organism: Vandiemenella viatica (assembly GCA_031002005.1). NCBI lineage: Eukaryota > Metazoa > Arthropoda > Insecta > Orthoptera > Morabidae > Vandiemenella > Vandiemenella viatica. The sequence goes on along the minus strand of JARYHS010011408.1, from coordinate 228,281,528 downwards.
GAAGAGAGTACTATATGCTTTAGGTGGTATAGTCGGGTGACTATCCCAAATTGACACTGATCCAACTCCAAAAATACTTACTTTTTCAGGTGATTCGTTTTACAAACTAAAACGATGGTTATATTAAGGCACTAAAAATGTTTCGTAGACAATTGAATGCACGTCGTTTCACATTTCTAAAACATACATCAGTCTCAATACACATCATAAAAGAGAACATAATTACACAAATAGTAATTTCGACAGGTGCTAGGACAAAAAACATTTCAACTTGTTATATAAAAATTCAACAGTATATGAATAACAATAAATACAAGAAAAAATCATTGTTTTCAGTGTATTACGGACTATTACAGTTTGCGAAAAGTGATACGCAGTTATCTAAATTAGTTGATATAACATTGCTGGTAAGACATTTTTAGCACCATTGACTTTCAGACTGCTTGTTCTAACGCGCGCTTCTTTTGGTTCATCAACTAAAATCTATTTTGTGGGAACTCATAGCATGGACAAGAAAAAAATTGTTAAAAAGCTGCTGTCAGTAACTTAAGAAAGCAATCTGCGACGTCCAAAAATATAGAAGAAGAAACAAAATAAATTTAGCATCACCAAACTTATTTGCACTCATCACTGATAAGATCAACTGCTTGAAGCATGCGTAACATACTTGATATTTATTTATTTATTATTTTAAATAAAGAGAGAAATAACATTGTGACGAGCTAAAAATCTCTCTGAAGTGCTTCATACAGGGAAGTCTTTTGTGTGGTTTGAAAGAGGATTTAAAGGTACGCTATAATGTTGTGCCCAGCTCATCTCAGGCAACAACTACAGGTTAAGGGTTTGAGTCCTGTGCCAAAAATACAATATGTATTTATCATAAAAGTCATTTATTTTAAATGGGATCAAACGTTTCTAATTGGGAGCTCCGTAGTTACGGCAGTTCATGATTTGAATTAACAACTAAACAAAAACAATCAAAGCGCTTGCTGAACGAAAACGACGTTATTGATTCTTTTCGCAAAGTGTGCGTTATTCATGGCATGGAACTACATTTGTGGACCAACATCTTATCCTTTCTTTACGAGGAGCTCTGCCATCAGAATTTCGCAAAGGATTCGCTAAGTACTAGGCGACAAAATTGTTTTGCAGTCACATTCTAAACTGGAACAATACATTAAAAAAAAAAAAAACTATACATAAATACCGGAATACGGATATTGTACGGAAGCTCATGGTGTTACATACTTTGAGAAGTTTATTTTGCAACCAGAAGCAGATACCATCCTAGGGTACGATTATTCTTGCCAGAACTATATGGCGATATATTTCTTCTCTTTATTTCTTCCACGAGGTATATTTTCATACCCATTTTTTCCAGTACTGGGTACTGCAGTCTGTAAAAATTAAACTTCGAAATAAACAGGAAGTTTATGAATGAGGAAATCTAATGCTGTGGAGCCAAATGTGTGGCTGTTAGCTGCCATCTTTGGCGGTTCTCACGTGCTGGGGCTTTCAGAGGTCGCAGAGGCGCACCAGGAAGTAAAGTAGTTAGCGCCTAGCTCTAGCGCTCCGAGGGTACACGGTTCGAGTCCGGCATTGGACACAAGTGATTTTGATGTAGTGTTATTTTCTTCTTGGTATATATTGCAAATACATGCATAACATTAGTTGACTAAGAAAGAAAGGGAATTAGGCCACAGTATTTATGAAGCAATCATTCCTCTGTTCAATGAAGGGACACTTTTCCTTCTTTTTTTGATTGAAAATAAAATTCTCGATTGTTTGATCATGAAATTAAACTGGGTACCCTACCTAATCAAATTGCCCAACGTTACCAGTCACTCGTTGATTTCAGTTCTTCATTCATTTTCGTATTTGTTCTATGATGGAATACATATAATTAATGATAACTGTATTTAATAGAAATTTCGAAATCGTTACTGAAAATATAACTGCAGAATTGGAATGCTTTGATGAGAAAATAAGTTTCCAATGCAATTTTTCAATTCAGAAACGCTATTTGATTATTTATTTTTATTTTAGCAGCTCTTAAATCTAAATTCTGGTGCTATTGTTATACTGATCCTCTTATGTACTGAGGAAACTTTAAACCAAAAATAAAAAGCAAATCTGATCAGTTTCCTGGTCATCAAATGTGAAAATTTTCATCTTTTCGTAAAACTCAGTTAATTTAAATTTTTGATATCAGTGATTTTAATAATCTCTAGAAGTCTTTTTTTTTCCAAGAAATTAAAAGAAGTACGTCTGATCGTGGACGCATATATTTCGCTCATGTTTGAACAAGAGTCAAATCTTGAAAGACATATTAATCAAAAGATAAATGAGTCTTACGTCTCTTTCTACTTGAACAATGAGCTCAAATCAGCTGCTAAATTACCGTAGGTTGCTGTCTTCATAAAAGGCAGTAAAATAAGAAACTATGTTATTGGAAGGAACTAATTTTATATGATACGCCGAAATTTTATCAAGTATGTCTTTCAGTAAACATTAAGAGGATTCAGGTGGAATTAAGGTATCATGCTGAGGAACAATACTACAATTTGTTACAAAATTTTATAAATCTGCTCTTTTACTCTCTGCAAGTAGAGTGTAAATCAGGAACGAAGTAGAAGACGGAATTCATGAATGTTTACAAAGCGTTTAATACGGCTTTCCCCGTACGTCACTGACCTCGGTCTAAGGCTCATTTTTCCGCACACAATATTCTGGCTGATTTCTTCAAGAAGGAAAGTGTTTCTGGTCATTCAGAGAGAGAGATCATAATTTATATACGTTAAGGACGAATAAAATATGCAATAATTATTGTTTGTTTTTTATTTCTGTAGGCTACTAGGAATTCACATCTATCATGTAGACGGGTTACAGTGCAGTTAAAACTTTAAAATTTACAAAATCGAGGAAATACTTTAAAAATATCTTTTCCGTAACTCATGGCTCCTATCTGTTTTCGTTATAGTTTTTAACCGCAAGAGAACAATGTTAATGACAAGTAGACGGAGGGTTCGAAGCTATTAATGAGGTATAATTGAGTTTCATGTTCTCAATGATCTCCTCACTATGTTCAATTTGTAACACGGTTGTGGGGGAAACTAATTTTTATTATTATTTCCCGCTATTCTGCATTGTTTCCAACTCACAGCGCCATTGTACGGAAGCTCATGGTGTTACATACTTTGTGAAGTTTATTTTGCAACCAGAAGCAGATACCATCCTAGGGTACGATTATTCTTGCCAGAACTATATGGCGATATATTTCTTCTCTTTATTTCTTCCACGAGGTATATTTTCACATATCTATTATCTTTATAATAATTCTTACAATCATCTCTCTCAAGCTACATTAAAAATGTCTCAAAATGATTTCTTTTAAAACCTTGAAAATCTGCCGCAAAAGCCATTATATTGTGGATACAGATAAAATAAATATTCTCTTACTGCTTTCAGTTGCCATCATTTACCAACTACAAGTTACAAAGATGGGGGGTTAATGCTTAATGGATGAAAACTTGTGAAAACTGCCTTTCTTTTGTTTAAACATCGATACTACGGTTACCTAATTTCTTGTAAATTGTTCAAAAGCCGAATATTGCTAACTAATATCTTTTTTAGCTTTGAACCTCGTAAATTCATCACAGATGGTAGAAATTAAAAGTCCGAAACAGGAAATCTGTCTGCCAACAAGGAAGAGTGAGGACAGAGTGGCTTTGCACTGTTGTCAAAAGTTCTATCATCGTATGTTGCTCGTAAGGTCTTGCGGCACATTCTGTGCGGATTCCTGTAGCAGACACAGCAAGTGGCAGACCTGTTGTTATATATTCATACACTTCTGGATTCTAAATTTCGTTTTTGGAACTATAGCAGTCAATTCATCATCAATAAATTTAAGAACAACGTAAAACGCAGAAAAGTGACCTACGTGTTCTCTTTTCTTGACTGATTGAACCACGAGACGACATCAGCTTTAAATTATTTAAAAGGTATTAAAATAAACTTTAAAAAAATTAGGAGCTTATCCGAACACTAACCTCGTTAGTAGTTCTATTATGCTGGATGTCAATTTTCACATCATGAAAATATGGTAAAATATATATTACCAGCGTTTCAGAGTAAGTAAAACGAGGCAATAATACAAGATTTGAAAAAACATATTGAACACTTAATTGACACCTGCTGATATCCACATGTATAGACTGAATCTGAACGATATACAAGACCAAAATTCTGTTCACGTTTTAAAAAAAAATAAGAACTTGAGTTAGAGACTCCACTAGCGCAAATCGCGTTTCACCCACTCTCTTGCAAATAGATTATAAATTATCAGGACCATTCCAGGCATCATTAACAGCTCTTATAACGATACAGCAAGTTTTTAAGAAAAATTACCGTCGCCTATTGGCGACATGACATTACGAATAACTAACGAAAAATAATGTGAAAATTTGAGCAAATTTTTACTACTTTAACTACATTTACAGTCTGCGTTTTTTAAGCTATCCATAAAAAGTTTAATGGCCCAGTAAATGTAAGTAAAAGATTCTTAGTAATGCACATTTCTTGTGAATGCGGATATTGATTCCACCGAAACTAACACAGAATCGTTTCTGTTAAAAACGTGGTAGATGAGCGGTAACGCTCTGATCTCACATTCGGGAGGACATGGTTTCGACTTCTCAACCGGCCATCAGATTTCAGTATTCCATGGTTTCTCGAAATCACTCCAAGCAAATTCCGGTGTGTTTCCTTCAAAAGGCCATGGCCAAATAATTCTCTTTCATTGCCGCCAGGTCCTTTGACGCCTATAATGAACTCCAAATGACAAGATGAAAAGCTATAAGTAAAGAAAAAAAAAAAGTTCTCTTTATTTATCACCTATGTCATCAAATTCAGTTTATTCCAAGTGAATCGAACATTATTTGCGTAGACAATGAAACAGACAGGCCTTGTAATTGTAATAAAAGCAAAATACGAAACCAAAATTCTGTAAGGCTGAAGATTCTTAACTCCTTAACCCTCTATCTGAACATTGTAGACGAAATCGCTATTCCAGTCGGACAGACGAATATGAACGAGGAAAGAAATCACTTAACGGAATAAATTCAATGTGGGAACGTTACGATACAAACAACCTTCAATCCAAACCAAGTATAACACCCATTACGCATTGAGTTGTTTCAATATTACAGCACTAGTTAATTTTCTCAGTGCTGTTTCTCAAATCGTCTTAAAAATTACTCCAATAGGTAGGGACATCAATATAACACCTCCTTTGAATAGTGTGAGGTTGTGATTTATTTTTCGATGTGTACAACCTTTATCATTAAATGTGGCCAAAGTAGCAAACACTAGACAGGGTGTTTACATTTCATCAGATTTACCGGCTTTACGCTACAGAAACGGTTTTTTCTTATTTCATTTCGGATGGTTTCTTTACTTATGCTTGCTCTTCGTATGATCCATAAATCCGTCGGACCAACGGATAGCGAAGTCCCGAATCGTTGAAATCTTAATTTATGGTTGATATGGAAGCGGCCATATGGATATTAACTTGAAAACAAGTATTTCGAGGCGGGCCAGGTTCAGTGATGTGCACTGACAGAAATTTCCATGTAGGTTGCTTTGTTCCCACTGGATCAGGAAGACAGCAGAGCAGCCTGTGTGGTCTAGCGGTGAACGTTCTCGACTACGAACGCTGTGGTCGGAGGTTCAAAACTGTGCCGGATGAATAAATTTTTTCTTTCGTTTTCAATCCATTCCAACATACCTTCTGCTTATATATAAAACATGTAATTTCTGTAATAAACAACAAATAAAAATTAACACATGAGACAAAAATTATTTCTATGAAACCTTGCTGAATAAAATCTTCTTTATACAAATCATAGGGTTTAATAGAGAGCACTGAGCTATAAAAGAATGAATATCTTAAATTCACTCCTCATAACTATTGATTTCATCACTGGAATTTTTGAAAGGGTGACTATTTTCAAAGAACATACCAGATACAGATTTTTTTTGGTAGCTTATGGCTTTACGCCTAGTCGACATCGAGGTCATTAGAGGCGGGAAGGGACTGTGGACAAGGATTGGAAGGATTTTGGCTATGGCCTATTGAAGTATTCCATCCGAGTATTCATCTGGAGAGCTTTGGGGAATCCACAGGAAACCCAAATCAGGATAGCCGCACAGGGATTCGAATGTGTATCCTTCCGAATGCGAGGCCAGAGCGTCACTGGTTATTCCTTCACGATCGGTCTTTCAAAAAACTATCGTAGCGTCAAAAAAAAACTGCGTCGGAAAAAAAATGGTGTTTACGTAGAAAAATAGATAGTTTTCAAACTTTAAAATGATGTATATATTACAGAAAATAAATTAATTTTATATCTATAATTGCTTTGAAGACCTTACTTTTGCGATTGCCCTCGTACAATTAACATGGATTCTCACTGTATTTTTATATACCAGTCTCATTATTTAAGTTTGATAATAGTGGACAAAACCAATAAAATTTTTAACTAATGTGCTCGTGACAGATGATTTGTTTTACGTGTTAGAGAGGCTGGTATGAGGAAATCTATGCTTTATTTCCTTGTACAGGGTTGTCAAATCTATTTCCTCCACCGTTGTCACATTGACTGCCTTACAGCAGTTCTAAAGAGATTTCCGTTATCAAAAGTACAGACACATTTCCGTTTACCTCCACTTTGACGTATCATACTTTTATGTGATTGATTACTTCCTTTATAAGAGTCTGATCCTTTATACAGCCTATAAATAGCCATTTAATCACGAAATTTTCGCTCTTTATATATCTTTACTTCGCTTACACTGTGGACGGTGCGCTACGTCGTGTACGTCGTCGTGGCTTTGTGGTAAAACCGTGGTTTGCGGAAGCCACGATCATGGGTTCTAGCCAGCTCCAAGTTGAATATTTTTTTGTTCTTTATTTCCTTTTCACTTGTAGAAAAATACTTATCATATTTGTGAAAAACATGAAGTGTCCTCATACGGGTAGGAATTATGTTTTACAGCGAATGTTTTAAAAATAAATTCTAATCTCAAACGTCATCATGACGTAACAAAGAAATACCTGCTGTTCTTCCTTACACTGGCTTTAAGGACACGCCCTCTCTGTCAATTGACAAGTGGCAGTTCTGTTCGAACCATGTCGTATTTTAGACTCGCCTCAAGCTTGAAAGGTTCTTAAGCAATACAGTCACCATACAATTTCTTACGTTCTATCTTCTTGGAATTATTTAAAACCGGTAAAGTGTTGAAGAATATTGTAGTTAAAGAATCACGAATTTGAACCGCTAATTTGTCTATGTAAGCTGGAAAACATTTTCCTTTGGATTCTACGAATCCATGAATATCAACCCGGCTCTTAATTTTCCACTATAGAAAATACTTTTAAATGGATGTAGAACTTTGTGGCTGCGTGCATCTGATTCTTATAAAAACACAGCTAGATATCAGCTACATAGTATCATGCTTAAATAGTGAGTCGGTTAACATGGAAGTAGACGTAGTAGGGATTGCATACCGTGGTAATAAGAAAAAAATGTGAACAATGTACAGTATAACTAGCAGTGAAGAAGAAATGAAATCAGTGATGACAAATGCACTTAAATGTTTAACGTCAACGAAAACCGGTTACAAGCGAAATGTGGAGGAATGAAACTAGTGTATATGCGGCATATAGGACAATAAAACAGAATTATGGGAAATTGGAGATTTTAGAAATTATTTTTAAACAATTCGCTGTAAAACATAATTACTACCCGTATGAGGACACTTCATGTTTTTCACATATATGATAAGTATTTTTCTACAAGTGAAAAGGAAATAAAGAACAAAAAAATATTCAACTTGGAGCTGGCTAGAACCCATGATCGTGGCTTCCGCAAACCACGGTTTTACCACAAAGCCACGACGACGTACACGACGTAGCGCACCGTCCACAGTGTAAGCGAAGTAAAGATATATAAAGAGCGAAAATTTCGTGATTAAATGGCTATTTATAGGCTGTATAAAGGATCAGACTCTTATAAAGGAAGTAATCAATCACATAAAAGTATGATACGTCAAAGTGGAGGTAAACGGAAATGTGTCTGTACTTTTGATAACGGAAATCTCTTTAGAACTGCTGTAAGGCAGTCAATGTGACAACGGTGGAGGAAATAGATTTGACAACCCTGTACAAGGAAATAAAGCATAGATTTCCTCATACCAGCCTCTCTAACACGTTAAAACAAATCATCTGTCACGAGCACATTAGTTAAAAATTTTATTGGTTTTGTCCACTATTAGCAAACTTAAATAATGAGACTGGTATATAAAAATACAGTGAGAATCCATGTTAATTGTACGAAGGCAATCGCAAAAGTAAGGTCTTCAAAGCAATTATTAGATATAAAATTAATTTATTTTCTGTAATATATACATCATTTTAAAGTTTGAAAACTATCTATTTTTCTACGTAAACACCATTTTTTTCCGACGCAGTTTTTTTTTTGACGCTACTGATAGTTTTTGAAAGACCGATCGTGAAGGAATAACCAGTGACGCTCTGGCCTCGCATTCGGAAGGATACACATTCGAAATCCCTGTGCGGCTATCCTGATTTGGGTTTCCTGTGGATTCCCCAAAGCTCTCCAGATGAATACTCGGATGGATACTTCAATAGGCCATAGCCAAAATCCTTCCAATCCTTGTCCACAGTCCCTTCCCGCCTCTAATGACCTCGATGTCGACTAGGCGTAAAGCCATAAGCTACCAAAAAAAATCTGTATCTGGTATGTTCTTTGAAAATAGTCACCCTTTCAAAAATTCCAGTGATGAAATCATTAGTTATGAGGAGTGAATTTAAGATATCATTCTTTTATAGCTCAGTGCTCTCTATTAAACCCTATGATTTGTATAAAGAAGATTTTATTCAGCAAGGTTTCATAGAAATAATTTTTGTCTCATGTGTTAATTTTTTATTTGTTGTTTATTACAGAAATTACATGTTTTATATATAAGCAGAAGGTATGTTGGAATGGATTGAAAACGAAAGAAAAAATTTATTCATCCGGCACAGTTTTGAACCTCCGACCACAGCGTTCGTAGTCGAGAACGTTCACCGCTAGACCACACAGGCTGCTCTGCTGTCTTCCTGATCCAGTGGGAAACAAAGCAACCTACATGGAAATTTCTGTCAGTGCACATCACTGAACCTGGCCCGCCTCGAAATACTTGTTTTCAAGTTAATATCCATATGGCCGCTTCCATATCAACCATAAATTAAGATTTCAACGATTCGGGACTTCGCTATCCGTTGGTCCGACGGATTTATGGATCATACGAAGAGCAAGCATAAGTAAAGAAACCATCCGAAATAAAATAAGAAAAAACGTTTCTGTAGCGTAAAGCCGGTAAATCTGATGAAATGTAACACCCTGTCTAGTCTTTGCTACTTTGGCCACATTTAATGATAAAGGTTGTACACATCGAAAAATAAATCACAACCTCACACTATTCAAAGGAGGTGTTATATTGATGTCCCTACTTATTGTAGTAATTTTTAAGACGATTTGAGAAACAGCACTGAGAAAATTAACTAGTGCTGTAATATTGAAACAACTCAATGCGTAATGGGTGTTATACTTGGTTTGGATTGAAGGTTGTTTGTATCGTAACGTTCACACATTGAATTTATTCCGTTAAGTGATTTCTTTCCTCATTCATATTCGCCTGTCCGACTGGAATAGCGATTTCGTCGACAATGTTCAGACAGAGGGTTAAGGAGTTAAGAATCTTCAGCCTTACAGAATTTTGGTTTCGTATTTTGCTTTTATTACAATTACAAGGCCTGTCTGTTTTCATTGTCTACGCAAATAATGTTCGATTCACTTGGAATAACTGAATTTGATGACATAGGTGATAAATAAAGAGAACTTTTTTTTTTCTTACTTATAGCTTTTCATCTTGTCATTTGGAGTTCATTATAGGCGTCAAAGGACTGGCGGCAATGAAGAGAATTAATTTGGCCATGGCCTTTTGAAGGAAACACACCGGAATTTGCTTGGAGTGATTTCGAGAAACCATGGAATACTGAAATCTGATGGCCGGTTGAGAATTCGAAACCATGTCCTCCCGAATGTGAGATCAGAGCGTTACCGCTCATCTACCACGTTTTAACAGAAACGATTCTGTGTTAGTTTCGGTGGAATCAATATCCGCATTCACAAGAAATGTGCATTACTAAGAATCTTTACTTACATTTACTGGGCCATTAAACTTTTTATGGATAGCTTAAAAAACGCAGACTGTAAATGTAGTTAAAGTAGTAAAAATTTGCTCAAATTTTCACATTATTTTTCGTTAGTTATTCGTAATGTCATGTCGCCAATAGGCGACGGTAATTTTTCTTAAAAACTTGCTGTATCGTTATAAGAGCTGTTAATGATGCCTGGAATGGTCCTGATAATTTATAATCTATTTGCAAGAGAGTGGGTGAAACGCGATTTGCGCTAGTGGAGTCTCTAACTCAAGTTCTTATTTTTTTTTAAAACGTGAACAGAATTTTGGTCTTGTATATCGTTCAGATTCAGTCTATAACATGTGGATATCAGCATGTGTCAATTAAGTGTTCAATATGTTTTTCAAATCTTGTATTATTGCCTCGTTTTACTTACTCTGAAACGCTGGTAATATATTTTACCATATTTCATGATGTGAAAATTGACATCCAGCATAATAGAACTACTAACGAGGTTAGTGTTCGGATAAGCTCCTAATTTTTTTAAAGTTTATTTTAATACCTTTTAAATAATTTTAAGCTGATGTCGTCTCGTGGTTCAATCAGTCAAGAAAAGAGAACACGTAGGTCACTTTTCTGCGTTTTACGTTGTTCTTAAAATTTATTGATGATGAATTGACTGCTATAGTTCCAAAAACGAAATTTAGAATCCAGAAGTGTATGAATATATAACAACAGGTCTGCCACTTGCTGTGTCTGCTACAGGAATCCGCACAGAATGTGCCGCAAGACCTTACGAGCAACATACGATGATAGAACTTTTGACAACAGTGCAAAGCCACTCTGTCCTCACTCTTCCTTGTTGGCAGACAGATTTCCTGTTTCGGACTTTTAATTTCTACCATCTGTGATGAATTCACGAGGTTCAAAGCTAACAAAAAGATATTAGTTAGCAATATTCGGCTTTTGAACAATTTACAAGAAATTAGGTAGCCGTAGTATCGATGTTTAAACAAAAGAAAGGCAGTTTTCACAAGTTTTCATCAATTAAGCATTAACCCCCCATCTTTCTAACTTGTAGTTGGTAAATGATGGCAACTGAAAGCAGTAAGAGAATATTTACTTTATCTGTATCCACAATATAATGGTTTTTGCGGCAGATTTTCAAGGTTTTAAAAGAAATCATTTTGAGACATTTTTAATGTAGCTTGAGAGAGATGATTGTAAGAATTATTATAAAGATAAATAGATATGTGAAAATATACCTCGTGGAAGAAATAAAGAGAAGAAATATATCGCCATATAGTTCTGGCAAGAATAATCGTACCCTAGGATGGTATCTGCTTCTGGTTGCAAAATAAACTTCACAAAGTATGTAACACCATGAGCTTCCGTACAATGGCGCTGTGAGTTGGAAACAATGCAGAATAGCGGGAAATAATAATAAAAATTAGTTTTCCCCACAACCGTGTTACAAATTGAACATAGTGAGGAGATCATTGAGAACATGAAACTCAATTATACCTCATTAATAGCTTCGAACCCTCAGTCTACTTGTCATTAACATTGTTCTCTTGCGGTTAAAAACTATAACGAAAACAGATAGGAGCCATGAGTTACGGAAAAGGTATTTTTAAAGTATTTCCTCGATTTTGTAAATTATAAAGTTTTAACCGCACTGTAACCCGTCTACATGATAGATGTGAATACCTAATAGCCTACAGAAATAAAAAAAACAAACAGTAATTATTGCATATTTTATTCGTCCTTAACGTATATAAATTATGATCTCTCTCTCTGAATGACCAGAAACACTTTCTTCTTGAAGAAATCAGTCAGAATATTGTGTGCGGAAAAATGAGCCTTAGACCGTGGTCAGTGACGTACGGGGAAAGCCGTATTAAACGCTTTGTAAACATTCATGAATTCCGTCTTCTACTTCGTTCCTGATTCACATTCTACTTGCAGAGAGTAAAAGAGCAGATTTATAAAATTTTGTAACAAATTGTAGTATTGTTCCTCAGCATGATACCTTAATTCCAACTGAATCCTGTTAATGTTTACTGAAAGACATACTTGACAAAATTACGGCGTATCATATAAAATTAGTTCCTTCCAATAACATAGTTTATAATTTTACTGCCTTTTATGAAGACAGCAACCTACGGTAATTTAGCAGCTGATTTGAGCTCATTGTTCAAGTAGAAAGAGACGTAAGACTCATTTATGTTTTGATTAATATGTCTTTCAAGATTTGACTATTGTTCAAACATGAGCGAAATATATGCGTCCACGATCAGACGTACTTCTTTTAATTTCTTGGAAAAAAAAGACTTTTAGAGATTATTAAAATCACTGATATCAAAAATTTAAATTAACTGAGTTTTACGAAAAGATGAAAATTTTCACATTTGATGACCAGGAAACTGATCAGATTTGCTTTTTATTTTTGGTTTAAAGTTTCCTCAGTACATAAGAGGATCAGTATAACAATAGCACCAGAATTTAGATTTAAAGCTGCTAAAATAAAAATAAATAATCAAATAGCGTTTCTGAATTGAAAAATTGCATTGGAAACTTATTTTCTCATCAAAGCATTCCAATTCTGCAGTTATATTTTCAGTAACGATTTCGAAATTTCTATTAAATACAGTTATCATTAATTATATGTATTCCATCATAGAACAAATACGAAAACGAATAGAGAACTGAAATCAACGAGTGACTGGTAACGTTGGGCAATTTGATTAGGTGGGGTACCCAGTTTAATTTCATGATCAAACAATCGAGAATTTTATTTTCAATCAAAAAAAAAGAAGGAAAAGTGTCCCTTCATTGAACAGAGGAATGATTGCTTCATAAATACTGTGGCCTAATTCCCTTTCTTTCTTAGTCAACTAATGGTATGCATGTATTTGCAATATATACCAAGAAGAAAATAACACTACATCAAAATCACTTGTGTCCAATGCCGGACTCGAACCGTGTACCCTCGGAGCGCTAGAGCTAGGCGCTAACTACTTTACTTCTTGGTGCACCTCTGCGACCTCTGAAAGCCCCAGCACGTGAGAACCGCCAAAGATGGCAGTTAACAGCCACACATTTGGCTACACAGCATTAGATTTCCTCATTCATAAACTTCCTGTTTATTATTTCGAAGTTTAATTTTTACAGACTGCAGTACCCAGTACTGGGAAAAATGGGTATGAAAATATACCTCGTGGAAGAAATAAAGAGAAGAAATATATCGCCATATAGTTCTGGCAAGAATAATCGTACCCTAGGATGGTATCTGCTTCTGGTTGCAAAATAAACTTCTCAAAGTATGTAACACCATGAGCTTGCGTACAATATCCGTATTCCGGTATTTATGTATAGTTTTTTTTTTTTTTTTTAATGTATTGTTCCAGTTTAGAATGTGACTGCAAAACAATTTTGTCGCCTAGTACTTAGCGAATCCTTTGCGAAATTCTGATGGCAGAGCTCCTCGTAAAGAAAGGATAAGATGTTGGTCCACAAATGTAGTTCCATGCCATGAATAACGCACACTTTGCGAAAAGAATCAATAACGTCGTTTTCGTTCAGCAAGCGCTTTGATTGTTTTTGTTTAGTTGTTAATTCAAATCATGAACTGTCGTAACTACGGAGCTCCCAATTAGAAACGTTTGATCCCATTTAAAATAAATGACTTTTATGATAAATACATATTGTATTTTTGGCACAGGACTCAAACCCTTAACCAATAGTTGTTGCCTGAGATGAGCTGGGCACAACATTATAGCGTACCTTTAAATCCTCTTTCAAACCACACAAAAGACTTCCCTGTATGAAGCACTTCAGAGAGATTTTTAGCTCGTCAGAATGTTATTTCTCTCTTTACTTAAAAAATAATAATAATAATAATAAATATCAAGTATGTTACGCATGCTTCAAGCAGTTGATCTTATCAGTGATGAGTGCAAATAAGTTTGGTGATGCTAAATTTATTTTGTTTCTTCTTCTATATTTTTGGACGTCGCAGATTGCTTTCTTAAGTTACTGACAGCAGCTTTTTAACAATTTTTTTCTTGTCCATGCTATGAGTTCCCACAAAATAGATTTTAGTTGATGAACCAAAAGAAGCGCGCGTTAGAACAAGCAGTCTGAAAAGTCAATGGTGCTAAAAATGTCTTACCAGCAATGTTATATCAACTAATTTAGATAACTGCGTATCACTTTCGCAAACTGTAATAGTCCGTAATACACTGAAAACAATGATTTTTTCTTGTATTTATTGTTATTCTATACTGTTGAATTTTTATATAACAAGTTGAAATGTTTTTTGTCCTAGCACCTGTTCGAAATTACTATTTGTGTAATTATGTTCTCTTTTATGATGTGTATTGAGACTGATGTATGTTTTAGAAATGTGAAACGACGTGCATTCAATGTCTACGAAACATTTTTAGTGCCTTAATATAACCATCGTTTTAGTTTGTAAAACGAATCACCTGAAAAAAGTAAGTATTTTTGGAGTTGGATCAGTGTCAATTTGGGATAGTCACCCGACTATACCACCTAAAGCATATAGTACTCTCTTCGTAGCTGTGTATAATGGGTTGAATAAGCTACAGGAGAAAATTCAGCGCAGAGCGATTCAGATCGTTCGGATACATATGAGCATGGTAGTACATCAAAAAAGTGTCTCGATATCACTTGAAAGTGACGAGTTGTATAAAGAATAGCAAAAATTAAAAAAGTGACTGCATTCGAGATCAACAGGCACTTCTGAACTTATGTTTTCTGGGATCAGGCACACAGTCACGATATCGTTGAAAGAAACAGATGAAAAAAATTAAAGATTCACTGTGTCTCATCAAAACTAAAATGTCACAATCAGCAGAATGATTGATCTGCTTGAAAATCGATTCCTGTTGTGGAACATCGCCACACTTTCCAAAAATAACGACACGAGAACTATACACGAGTGGGGACATTGGACGAAAGAGAACCGGTTCCATCGAAAATGTGACGACACCACAGGATTACATTAACCTCGAAAATTTCTTTTTTCGTTGGAATTTTACGCCACATCCAAAGCCCGGGGAAGGATGGGGCTCAGGGAATTTCAAAGAAATTGGCTATGGATTTCGTATCCTCAAACAGAAACCATCCCTGCAATCACTTGGTGTTATTTATTTTTCCAAAATCCAAACCATCTTGTTCACAATAAACTGGTTTTATGCATACCTTTGCAGCTGCTAACTTAGATCGTGAACCATTGACACATACACCTTTTGGCAATTGATATCAGCTTTTTGATCAGGAATATATAATGTTTTCCGATCACTCCTGCATCGAAGAAAAGTTCAGTAATCATTTCGTACGCATTAGAAGGTACTGAAGCGATTTTATTTTTACCCGAAGTTACACTGACTTTAAACTAAATGGTGTCGGTTAGGTTTGAGTACAATTCGCCAGTACATTTTACAGAATTTTATTTCAATCTCAATGTTATCGCTACGCCAGGAAGTTACATTGCCGAACTTCAGGGCAATCCTGATGCTTTATAAGAGCAGGACAGCGCTTGAGCAAGGAATCTGTACGATGTTTTTGCAACTAACGGAATTTCCTCTTTTTGTCTGTACATTTGTCAGACGCATACCTGTAATCTGTTACAAAAATGCAGGAAAAATCAGTCAAGGAAGCACTACGTATGCTATAAATGTCAATATCGCCTTCTGAGTAAATCAGATATAATAATTTGACGATACTATGTGTATGTGAGTTGTCTTCGACGGACTGAAGAAGATTTTCTTTCCCATTTCGAATTGGTAGATTCAGGATGAGAAATATATCTTACTAGAAAATGTTTTATGAATTGCGTTCGAATGTAAAAAATCTCCTCAATAAAAAATATAGCTAGTTGTTAGGTAAAAACTGAGTTTATTTTTTTAACAATAAAAAGCTTTTTTCTAGGTATTTAAAATTAATTTAAAAAAGCTAAAAGATTATGAATTACAATACAAACGTTTGCGTCCTCAACATCTGACATAAATTGTACCAGTTTTTTGTACTCATAAGTAGTTAACTATCCATAAAAAATGAGTAACCCACTCTAGTATGCTGTTATTAATTTCAGCGTTCACTTACCTGTATTCTATGGATATTATTGTCCACTTCAACTGAGAAAGACATTCTACGTAAACACGAATATTTGGAATGGTATTTAGAACATTGTTTTAGGTAGTGAAGAAAAATACCATACAGCCAACTATATCTTAAGATTCCCCCAGATCGAAAGCTCAAAAATATAATAATTAAAAATCATTAAGATTTAACTTAATAATTTAAGCGCATTATTCTGGCGTGTAATAAATGGGAATATTTTATTAATTCATTTACATATGTATTTTTAGATAATAGTTGTGAATAATTGATGAACGTGTAAGACTACCTTTAAAAAATATAAAACAGTAAAATTAACGGGATTGGCATTCAGGTCATAACAACTAAAATTTTCAATTTATTTAATAGTCGAAAAATAAGAGGTTTTGTATATATTTAACAGATATAAAACGCATTAATTGCAGATTTTGTTTTTTGTTTTTCCCAGCAATATCAGTGAAAACATAAATTTGTATGAAATATTTAACACAGCATTTAATTGACAATAAAACATTCTTATTGGTAGCAGTGAATTCTTATTAGGATACCAATGATTATCAGATATTCATTGCCGATTACATAATTCACAATTAATTTGGTAAAAGTGTAGAAAAGCTGCAGGAAATCCATAAATTAATTTTAAAAATTCGGTTTGAAAAACGAGTGTACCGACAAACAATAAATTTCATTATTCCAAAGTTTCATACCTCATTAAGCTAGTAGCTGAAATTAAATTTAAGTATTTCTGATAGATCAAAAGTTTTGTAGCATCTCACGCAGGGTTTTGAATTAATCGCACGTTTCTAGCTGTTATTTTATTGACGTCGCTAATCAATTGTACATTATTGGAGACTAATATGTTAAGCACAGTTCACTACACGGCGCGTCTAGTGTTGCAAAATTGCTTTTGACGACTACATGCCTAATTTTTTATTCCAATTAATTTTACAAGTAATTTTATATACATTACAGACTTACCATCCTTTCATAGATCGAACCTACAGGATTATATACCACAGTATACATATTATACTACTAGTATAATAGTAGGAGATGAATTTACAATATGAAAGTCTCATTTTATATTTTATGGTCAAAATGAGATACTAGGTACTATTACTTAGTTATGAATAATATCATGTGGTATGTATTGATCTGCGTAACATTTACGATCATTTTGTATTGTTATTAGGTTTAACGAAATATGAAAATGAAGTTAGATATCCATATAGCAACAAATTATTATCAACTGAAGTTAATTAAATTTAATTGCGATTTAGCGCACTTCTGATGGCAATTTCCCTAATTATTCATTTACACCTTTATTATTTTTTTTTTACTGTTTTACATGAAGTGGGTGTATTTCTGTGAGTCATTTTCGTTCCAGAAAGATAGCTTAATAGACAGGCAACATATTGAAAATGTAGAAGTCTTTGATTGCTTACTATCTCTAAATTACAACGCTTAGGTTTCAGTGACCACTATGGCGAGTCTTGTGGTTGAGTGGTTAACATTCAGTTCTGCCATTTTTGAGGAAACGTGTTCGATTTCCTGTGTGGCCATTTCTATTTTACTTTGCTTACAGAAATTATTCCATGAGAATACCACGACGGTTCTTTCAGTAGTCAGTTACCGAGTAGCTCCCCTTTCCTTTCTCCAAACCTCTCCCTGCTTTGATAGACTCGACGTCCATGAGCAATAAAACATAAGAAATCACAATGTTATCCATTTAAATGTACGTGTCTCGGACTAAACGGTAATACCAATTGGACATATATAACTTTGGTTTAGAGTAGATCAGAGAAGACAATGATGTGGTGTTTATATTTGAATTAATCACGAAATAATCAAACTAAGTACTGGCTGCTTATTTTATATAGTGTCTTCCTCCTCTCGAAAAGTGAAAGCAAAATAATCAGAAAAAACCATGTAGGTGTTTTTTTTAGATACCGTGTCTAACATCTGACATTGGAAAAGTAAATCTTCAGACAATCATACAAAACATTATTTTCACTACTGATTGTAAAATTCAGTACAACAATATTCTTTATTGCTGTATATTAACTACTTCAAGGAATATCAATATTAAACAACTGACTCATTCAAGAAGAAATTCCTAAGCGATGTATTCAGGATGATTTCTGTCCCAGTTAGTTCTATTTTTTTTTTTTTTTTTTTTTTGCTTTTTTTTTTGTATGTATGCTTGTTCATTTGGGCCAACTAGGACCACGTTAACGCTTGAATTTTGCTGTAGATGAGTACACATCGTGTTACAACAAGGGTAGTTAGCCATAGAGGGAGCCTACAGTTCAACTTGCAATCCGAACCATGGAACGTCCTAGTGTAGGTCATATGATCAAACACAACTCTCAAAATTCCTGCACCTGCCGGAATTCGAACCCTGGATCAGGGAAGTCGACCATTTAGAAAGTATTGAGCAACTAACAGCTGTATAATTTTTTTGAAGGTTCAGTATTTTGATCAAATGTTATATAAACAATTCTTATTTCAAAGCAGTTTCACTATGGAAATATCGTTAAACTGTTAAGAAACTTTCAGAGTATAAAGTATTCCACCATGAAACTAACAAATAGGCAGCAGGATTTGTAATTCGTGCCTGCGCCAGGACATTCATTCGAGGGGCAAAATGCTGTTAACGTTTTGAAACGCTAATAATCGCGTGCGATGTTGGCGAGCA
The DNA here is from genome assembly GCA_031002005.1 of Vandiemenella viatica. NCBI lineage: Eukaryota > Metazoa > Arthropoda > Insecta > Orthoptera > Morabidae > Vandiemenella > Vandiemenella viatica. The sequence goes on along the minus strand of JARYHS010011408.1, from coordinate 228,262,419 downwards.
CTGAGCTGGAAAGTAATTTAGCAGCCAGAAGGGTGGGTTTTAATTTCCAACCATTAAAGTCAATAATTGGAAACAATGGATCAGAAGGAAGCAATTAAATTAATTAAAATTAGACCACAACAATTCCTGATTCATAACAGGCTCACTCAGACGACAACAACTTGCAAACAACGCGGTGCATCTGGTTTCAACGGCAATTACAAAATAAATTTAAAAGCCTTATTGGTGAATTTATACGTCCAATTGCCTGAAGTCAATCGGTACAACAGAAATACATGGGAGAGAAATACCGAATGTTTGTTGTCATATGTTATTCTTTTACCTATCGTTGCCCTAGCATCCATCTACGGATACTAGAAAAAAAGGAAGTATTATCCTATTCCAAAACAGAGCAAAATGTAATCTAGCTATCTAATGACGCCTACGTATTGTAGCAAAAAAAGAGTATTACAATGCCCTTAAATAGCAATCGTCAGTGAGAAAAGTCTTAAAAGAAATTTGCTTTATCTCTTAATCCAGATCGCTTAACATTCTCGGGAAGTGAATAATTTCAAAGTTCAGATATTGTGTCTGCGAGAAAGAACCCTTGCCACTATGAACGGATTTCTTATACAACAAATACAATTTACAGCAGATGGAAATGCAGCAGCTGTAGAACATAAGAGAGACGGAGGTAATAGGGCATATGAAAGGATGAAACAAACAACATATCTTGAACAGTGAGGAAGGAGGCACATTCCTTTTTCTTTTCTAATTTGATTAATGCCTCCATTGAGCCAACTAATAATTAAAAGAGTCATATGCGTGTTATAATTGGTATCCTCTTTATTAAAATGCACTGAACCTGAAGACTGCGCTCACCTTAATAGCTTGGCTACCTTCGGCAAGTCTCGATATTTGCACGAAGTGATAGTCACACTGATTGCCACCTCAGCGCTGCTTGGCTAGTCAGTAAATTTTAAATGAATAACTGTATTGACTTTATCTGCGTTTGTTCTTATAAAAGGAAGTTATAATTTCAAATAAATAATTGAATTTTATTTTATTTGCACTTATAGTGTTAAAAGAAAGTGTAATTGCGATGCCAGCTAAAAGGTAATTGTAAATTGTGGAAGTAACTGCACAAAAATACCCTGAGCAGGGGTGAGGGGAGGGTGGAGGGAAATAATTTGAGGCAGAGATTCAAAAAAAATTAGAATGGTACGTTCGTTCAAATTTGGATGTCGGTTTTTGTTTGTTGACGAAGACTAGAGGCAGAAATTCCTGTAAGGAAAAGGGTATTCGATGTTTAGGCTATATTATCTGTAGGAGACTGAATATAAGAACCAATGAAGTTTATATATAAAAAAAACTCAGAGAAAGTTTACACGAAACGTAGGTAATAGCGAAATATATCAATCAAAAAATAATAGTTATTAGTTTTTGAAATTATAATTTCCGTCATTTAAAGTAAAATGCATTTATTTTAAAAATCCCCGGCAAATACTCCGATAATCTAACAACAGTAAGAAACTTACATCACTCAAAATATCAGTAAAAATGATCGCTATTCGTTTTTCTTTACGTGCTTTTCCTGAATAAACTCATATTACCACTATAGGTGATACCCGTCGTTTTTTACGGGCGTTAATACTAGTTTTATATTACGAAGTGTGGCCGAGACAGAGGATTTCCGTTAGTTAATGAAGCTTTGGCATTCTTCTTATGGAGCTGTGCCTTTTAAAATCGTATTCCCAAATCTTGAGGATAATTTAGTACGTTTCTAATCCATATGAAAGACAAAACCATTTTCCTGTCCTTACGCTGTGCAAGTAAAGTGTCAGAGACTAAGAGAGTATATGTATCATGTAACACATTTGAAGATACCACGAAATTACGTTCAAAATATGTCAAATTACAATTTTCCAGTACTAAAGGAAAGGGTTAGTTATATCATTCTAAATAAGCTGAAAAAGTATCCTGCTGACGAAAAGGTAGATAGTGGGCCGTGTCTTAGAATTTTGTTAAGTTCCGCTATTAGCGTGATCATCACTATCAAATGCCAGAGAGGAATTTTTTTATATATACCGGTTTCGAGAGCGCAATCTGTTAATCCTAACTTCAGTATGTTGACGTCTAAAGTCCCGATATTCCTCACTAACCTCAAAATAAAAATTGATTCACCATGATTTAAAATATCATAAAACATGTGATACTTGCAGTTTGATGGTTGTTTTGAAAGTCAGAAACTAAAGTGTCAGCACATATTTTTCTTCAAATTTTTAGTTGACAAATTTATAGTGACAGGTGCTATAAAAATTGTAACAACTCTACATCTGTCACAGGTGAAACTACAGCATCCTCATTACTTATTAGCTTATATTACACTTGTTCTTACTGTAGCTTGTATAGATGAAGTAAAACCGTTCAGTTCGCAGAGTTGTCGAAACTGCTATAACGTGTGTTGGGAGCCTGCAGACTCTTCACACCATGATGTTTGCCAGCCTGGCCTCCTGAAGCGACTCACGTAGCTGCTGCTGCCCATGTTACAGCCCTCCCTCCGAAGCTGTTGGCTGGGAATTCGCCAGCCTTGCAATATCCAGCAGGCTAGCGTTTTCGTTATTCAAGTAATGCAATCCAATCGGACGAGGCGGGGCTGCGCGGCGGGCGAGTCTAGCGTGGCCCCTACGTGCCGTAATATTCTTTTGTCTTCAGAATACAGATTTCACGGTGGCGGCCTGTTGACGGCTGCGTTGCGGATACCTCCTTCCTTCTGTATGCATTACGTGGTCCACATCAACGCCTCTCTCTGAGGGATACAACGGCACTTCAAACAACGTCATATTTATAATAAGGATGAGGTGATCGTCGATGTACTGGATGACTGTAAGCAGCCAACTGAAGAGAGAGCTTTGTCCACATGTAAAGCGTTGTGATACGACCACGAACTTATCGATTCATTAAAAGTATGAAATATATTTTCGCCATAGGATAGTGCCCAGTCTCATCCAAAAAAGACTACGTTTGATACAAGATGATAAATCTTAAGACATCAATAAGTCCTTAAAGGAGATAGAACTTGATCCAACACTCTAGTAAGAACAAATAGCATTAGTGGTAGGAAACTACTGTTATATACGCCTTATGTTTAATCACGAACCAAACGAAAGCTTTCACGATTTATGGCACTGTTTAACAAACTGACGATATTTACTCGTATTGTGGCTGGAGGTGTTTTCAATGTGTACTGCGTTTAAATATGCACAGTCCAGTCACATTAATTTGACCACCTCTCAAAAACCAGAATAACCACATTTGGCAGAGCGGACCGCTGCGAGGCGTGCAGGAAGAGAGTCAATTAGATTTCTGAAGGTGTTCACTGGGATGTTGAGCCATGCCGACTCCAGCGCCGTGGCCAGCTGCGCTAGATTACGTGGTTGAGGATCCATGGCGCGAACAACCCGATCGAGGTGGTCCCACAGATTCTCGATTGGGTTTGAATCCGGTGAGTTTGCTGGCCAGGGGAGTAAGGTAAACTCATCCTAGTGCTCTTCAAACCACGCACATACACTGCGAGCTGTCCTGCATTGTCCTGCTAGTAGATGCCATCATTCTGAGGAAAAATTATACGCATGTAGGGGTGGACATGGTTCGCAAGCACAGATACGTACTTGTGCTGATCCATCGTGCCTTCCACAATGATGAGTTCACCCAGTGAATGCCAGGAAAACATTCCCCAAACCATAATGCTCCCTCCTCCACCCTGGATTCTTCCGGCAATTGTTGCAGGTGTTTGCTTTCAGACGTTTCACGCCGTATGCGCCAATGTCCATCTGTCCGATGGAGCAAAAAACGTGATTCATCGGAAAAAGCCACCTGTCGCCACTCTGTGGACGTCCAGTTGCGGTACTAGCGTGTAAATTCCAGCCTTCGTTGCCGATGAACAGAAGTCAGCATAGGTGCCTTAACCAGGCGTCTGCTGCGGAGGGCCAAGCGCAGCAACGTTCGCTGAACCGTTGTTAAGGATATGCTCTTGGTAGCCCCTTGGTTCATCTGGGCGGTCAGTAGCTCATTTGCCCGAACGCATCTCTGTAGCCTTCGTTCGCCTCTGTCATCTATAGCTCGTGGTGCACCACATGTTCCACGCCGCTGATATTGAATAGTGCCATTTTGCCATGCTTGGTATATTTTCACCACGGCGGCAAGTGAACAGTTCACAAAATTAGCCGTTTCCGAAATGCTTCCACCCTTTGCCCGAAAGCCATTAATCATCCCCTTTTGGACGTTGGATAAATCGCTATGTTTCTGCATTACGCCAACGATAGAAATGTTTTACCGAGCGGGGCGGTGTAATGGTTAGCGTTCTCACCTCGCATTCGGGAGGACGGCGGTTTGAATCCCCGTCCGGGCATCCAGATTTGGGTTTTCCATGGTTTCCCCAAATCACTCCAGGCAAATGCCAGGATGCTTCCTTCAAAAGGCCATGGCCGAATTCCTTCCCATTCCTTGCCCCCCATCCTTTCCCATCTCTAAAGACCTCGATGTTAAAAAGAGACGTAAAGCAGTTCCAAAAAAAAAAAAAAATGTTTTCCGATGCCCTAGGACATCCTTTACATACACTCTACTGTAATGTGCTGCCACCTGCCTTCTGTGATAGGTTATTTCACGTTGACGTCGAAAGTAGGTGGTGGTCACATTAATGTGATTGGACTGTGTATAATGTTGTTGTCGTTGTCAACGTCGTTATTCTCGTCGTCGTCGTCGTTGATGTCGTAATCGTCTTCACCATCATCATCATCGGTGTCGTCGTCGTCGTTGTTGTCGTTGTTGATGTCGTCGTAGTCGTCGTCGTAGTTATTGTTTTCGTCGTCTTCGTTGTAGTAGTAACAGTAGTAGTAGTAATAGTAGTTATTGTTGTTGTTGTTGTTTTTCGGGCTGCTGTAGAAGTAACTAAAACCAGGTAACAAAATAATGATGTTGTGTCCCATATGTCGGCTCCTCATTATCGCTCTACGTTTGAACTCAATAAACTGCGTCATAAAGCTGTTTTTCACATCAATAATCGTTTCACATGACGACCCACCAGGATGGCTCAGCGCACTGAGGCGCTACACACCGGATTTGGGGGGGGGGAGGGTTATAACGAGGACACACCCTGGCCGCCAAGTAGCGGCAGTTTTGACTGCAGTATTCAGGAGGTTTTCCACGGTCATCAAGGTGAACGCCGGGAGGTACCAAACCTCCGCCTCATTAACTACACTGTTCACAAACAAAAAATACACATATTACTTGCTGAACATAGTTATACGTTTGACAGACAGCTGGCAATACTTTAATTACTCCACTAGTACGTAGTACAACCCGGCAATAGGTATAAAATATATGCCGTCAGTAATGGTCAGCTGCCGTGAAACCATAGCTCAAAAATTTGACCATACCGAAGATGGATAAAGCTCATCAAAGGCAGCCGACCTCTAATGTTGGGAAAAGATGGTGAAGAAGTATTATTTCTTGCAGCATTAATTAGAATCAGGTCGCAAAATAATCTAATTTAGTAGACTATTATTATTTTCTTTCTTGACAGAAGATGATAAGAATGTAGTTTCCCATTTTTCTATATCCGGGAAGCTAAGGACAACATGTACCGCTCTCTGTTTTAAAAAAGTGGTTAGTGCAAGTCATGAGAAGGTGGGAAGGACCAATGTCCTGTCCGAATTCAAACCGGGTATGTTAGATCGGGTGTACATAAAGTTTTTGTTGTTGTTATCTATCTGCAAAACGTGTAACATTATATGCTCTGCATAACAACTGTGTTTTTTTTGGGTTTTTTTTTGTAGAATGTGTAGTTTATTAGACAGAAAAATAGGGAGCGTCCCAGTGTTTACCTAATATATAGATGATTGCGGAAATCGTCTAAAAACCGCTATCAGGACGTCCGGAACAAGGGGACCAGCACCCGAAACCGGCCACTTTGTTTCTCCCCGATTATGTAGCACCTTAACACACTGAGCCACTCTGATGGGTAAGAGGGAAGTATGTTAAATAATCTGAGATTCTTTAGTCGAAACGGAGGTTACCATGAAATATTGCAACAAGTATCACGAAATATATTAAGACGTATGTGATCAAGAAATAATTAATCGCTGTTAGGTTTTTTAATTTATACTTTCTTCAGAAACTTTTCTATAACAATAAAAAAATCCTTAATTATTTTTAACCACTATATTCTAAACAACTACAAAAATATGCAATTTTGCTAAATTGTATTTTTCTAAGATAGAAAAATGTGAGTGTATTTGATAATACAAAGAACAGAGTAAATAATTTTTTATACAGTTTTGGTGTAAATTGTTTAAAATAAGTCCTTTGACTACTCCCAAATTCAAGAATAGCATAACGTTTAAAACATGAATTCACAATTTTATTTTCATTTAAGTTTATCGTGATTGGTCACTTACTTTTGAATACTGGGAACGTGGGAATGCATTAATCAGAATAAATTAAATTTGATTTATTTATTAGAAATTTATGATTTACCACAAATGAGATTAACCCAGACGATCTAGGAAATATAACTGAGAATTGTCTAATCTGACATTCCTCATGATAAGATGTAGGAAGATACAGACCCTTTCCTCCCGCTTCTATTTAGAGAATCTAAGGTTGTGGCAGCAGTTAAATGCAAAGATACGCTATAAACCTGTGAATGTGTCGACTGTGTCCCTGTTGGTATCTGCCAGGGACATCAACCTCGCCACCTGCTGAGAGGTTCCGAATCTGATGGCCACTCTTCCCATCGCAGCTGTGCCCCTCAGCCACCTGTCACAGCAGGCCGCTGTTCCCCCTCTGGAGGGAATATTAATATCTGCCGGTATATCGTGACTGTGTGCTGGCTTTTCAGAGCTGCATCGATTTAACCAAAATGTTCCGCCCCACCCAACTCGGCTGATGAGTCCTTCGCCCTCGTTTAATACGGGATTTTGGCGCGCTCCAACTTCGGAACAAATGCCGCACAGGTGAGAGGCACAATAGCTGCTTCCTGGTACTGGTAGTTGTTAGATCGGCCTTAAAACGTTTCACTCCGGTCAGTTGATGGAGGTAATACCGGAAAATTACAGAGCTACTTTGGTTTATCACACTCGACAGCAAGTATATCTATGCCGGCCTCGGTAGCGTAGGGGCTAGAGTGTTAGCTCCACGTGCCGAAGGTCGCCGGTTCGAGTCCGGCCGAGGGCATGGGTGTTTAGTGTATGTGTTGTCTCTATGTCATGTCCATCATGTTGTGTCTAGAACCACTTGGAAAAATGATACACTGTGAAGCAATGAAATACACTGGATGATTCAAAATACACTTGAGTTGGCTGTATGGCCTCGAAGCCAAAAGCCATTAAAAAAAAAAAAAAAAAGTATATCTATAACTTCCGTACGAGCATCTGCAGATTTACTTGCCATTGTAGCTTGGAATAATTGGCATCCCCTTCTATGGATGTTGTCTATAACTTTCCAAGCTATCCCATTATATGAAAATTATAGTTTTTATGAGTTCGTGAGTGACTAGTGGATAGAAGGAATTCACCTTTGCCGCTAGTAATGCTAAAACAACTTATTCAGTTATTAACAGCATATTATTTATTTATTTAATTTACTCCAGTCGGCAATATACATAAATAGAATACAAATATATAGAAAAAAATAAGAAAACTGATTAACTCACACACAGAGGATATTGAAACACGTTGTATTTATGAAAGTTATTATATAAATTTAATTAGTCAGTAGTAGCTTTTTAACACAGGTTGAAAATGTTGAGACAGATCCTCCAAAAAAAGTTGATATCCGCGGATACAAATTCATCAATCTGGCATTTCTATTTCTAGGTCCATGGTAGACACAGCTTTTATTTGAGTGTTTCACTGAAAGTTGCCTCCAGTTCTTAGCACAACCTTTGAACAGATAAAGCTAAGTCTGCTTAGATTTCAGGCCAATCAACCAGCCGGTTGACGACTTTGAAACAGAAAGTCAGATCGGCTTCTTGTCTGCTATTAATTAAGCTAATGAGCTTATATTTGGGGTTATAATATAGCTAAACGCTTCTACCATGTGTCGTATTGTCAAAAAGCTGTATGTCAGGTACAAAGTAATCACATACATTTTCACATAAAGAATAACTTGGTGCTCAAGTCGAAGGACCCTTCTGAAGGAAGCATATTAAGCCTGGTACTAGATTTATAATGGCCAGTTCCTTTCCTCCTTACCTAAACTAACGTAGTAATACTAGCGGGTAAAGGGGACCTACAATTTAACGTGGAATCCAACCCATGGAAGCTT
>JARYHS010011408.1:227877915-228253112 GCA_031002005.1 Vandiemenella viatica | reverse complement strand
TGCATGGAATGAGTCCTCCGTTTACTGGGCACGTTAATTTCATCACACTCCAGTAAATCTATGAAAAAAAAAGACATTTGTTAAATGAAATTTTTTTAAAGCATACTGTATTCAATATTAAGTTAAAACAGTACATGGATTTTTGTTAAATGAAAAATTATACTCATGAAACGATAGAAAGCTATCAGAATAAAGCTGACATCTAATTACAAGGAATATATGAAATAAATAACTTACCATTCATTTGCATGGGTACATCGTAAGTACTAGTGGTATGTATACCCTCGAACTGTAGTTCTTCAGATGGTATATCTGTAAAAAAAAAAGTTAGGATAAAACGCAATGTTAATTAAATGAAATTTTTATCAACAATATCAAATATTTAACAGTACATGGAATTATGTTAAATGAAAAATTATAAAGCTGACATCTAATTACAAGGACTTACCATTCATTTGTATGGGTACATCGTAAGTACTTGTGGTAGGTATACCCTCAAACTCTAGTCCTTCAGATGGCGTATCTGTAAAAAACAAAAAGTTAAAATGGTAACATAGGATAAAACGCTATGTTAACTAAATGAAATTAAAAAAAAAACTTACTGAGATATTTATCAAATAATTCCCAATTCCATTCGTTGGAACCGAAAACCAACAGACTTCCATCACTAGTGGCTCCTTCAGACAGTAAATCTGAAAAAGATAGCATAGTTTAAAAGACTACATAAATTTTGTTAAATAAATAAAATATAAATAATTAAAACTGGCAATGTATGAAAAACACATAATTACCTTGCAGATTCACGTTATCGAGAGAAGGCAAATCTTCAATGCTTTGCGAAGACATTGTCTCTGTGTAAGTTCAGATACAACTGGCTTAGTTCCTGTTACGACGCTTCTTTTATACTGATGCACCCCAAGATAATGACTGTGAGCAGCGCCATCGTGGCTGCAGTGGCGGGGCGGGTGAACTACAAAGATAATTACGGTGAGAGCGGCGCCGGCGTGGCTGCAGGGGGGGGGCGCGTGACCTACAAAGATAATTACGGTGAGAGGCGCCGGCGTGGCTGCAGGGGCGGGGCGCGTGACCTACAAAGATAATTACGGTGAGAGGCGCCGGCGTGGCTGCAGGGGGCGGGGCGCGTGACCTATTTAATACAGAACCGGCATGGGTGTTCTGGATATAGGAGGGGAAGCGACCTGTACACCTGCAGGTGCGGGGCGGGTGACCTACAAAGATAATGACAGGCCGGTGGCGCCTAATTATAGGGGAAGCGGCCGCATGGGGCGGGGCGCGTGACCTACAAAGATAATTACGGTAAGCGGCGCCGGCAGCCAGGTAGATAATGACAGGGCGGTGGCGCCTAATTATAGGGGAAGCGGCCGCAGGGCGAGATAATTAGGGGGGGGCAGAACGCTCGAGACATACCTACTACCGGACTATATTCAATCATATTTAGCAAAGTAATGGCTGTATCAATATTATTATATGATTGTGAATCATAGACAATTACTGAATGATATAATTGGGATAGAAGCAGCCGAAATTTCTGAAAGCCTACGCTGCATACACTTTACTAGATGAGAAAAGAAGTAAAGAAATAAGTTTAGAATTGAAAATGTTTAATCTAAATGAGAAAATAATTAAAGATAGGAAGAAATAGATATAACATGTCAGACGTATGGAAGACACCAAACCATCAATACAGCTGCTAAATTACAGGCCGAAACAGGGAGCAAAGAAGACAGGTAGACATAATATGGGATGGACATATCAAAATGTATGAATGGAGAACAAATCTTAAATGATTTAAGCCGTGACGATGATGAATATTAATAATTTTTCGTGTGATTCAGACATGACATTTCAGATTTTTTCAATGAAGATTAGGCCATCCTGCCGTAGTAATTTGACTTCTCACTTTATTTAGTAAGAGATCGACAATTGTTACTTAGGAATACCCATGCAAAGTAATCAGTATCAACGTGTGGTGGTTACTTGTATCTTCCGAATAAATAGGTTGAGAACTAAACGGATCAATCTTGAAGTGTTCTGCTTTTCCTCAAAAAACCTTTTCCGCCATTTTTATTTCATAAAGACAATAGAAATTATTTCCGTATACCCGATTCACATGAAACACGATACTCTTGGAATGTTTCTTTTGTCAATAACTGCCAGTTGTATGAGAAAAATTCGTTATGTAACACATACGTAATTGCGAGATATGCGTCTAGGAGTACATCGGCTAAGAGGTAGAGTGTAATTTTGCTTACAACTTTACGCCACGTCTACTTAAAGGTCCTTAGAAGCGGAAAAGGAATGAGGCTTGGAAAGAGGCTATGATCGTCTTACAGGAACCATCCCGGCATTCGCCTTGAATGATTTGGGAAAACCATGGAAAACCCAAATCTAGACGGCCGAAAGGCGATTCGAACCCGCGTCCCCAGTAATGTAAGTTCAGAGAGTTGCCGCTCTCCGACCACTCACCCTAGAGGATTTAATTTAATTTAATTTAATTCAATTTAATTGCAATGGAGCACAGGCTCCGGTGGCAATTTCCCTACACACCCATCTTCCCCCTATCCTGCACCCACCTACATTTGCCCTCTACAAATTTTATCTTTAAATTCCTTCAAAGTTTTCGGTAAATTATTCATCATTTCTCTTGGTAACTCATTCCAATCCCTGACACCCTTACCTAAAAAAGAGAATCTTCCCACACCCTTGTGGCTGAAATCGAGTGCCAGCTTGTGGTGATGGTCATCTTTTCCCTTCCATGCACTACTTTTCATACCTATTGCAATATCTTTCCATGCCTCATCACCAGTACACTCCCATGACCCTCCTCATTCTCCTCCTGTCTTGCAATGAATCCCATTCCAGCTCCTTTATCATATCCGTCACTGATTGCATTCTGCGATAATTTCCAGAAACAAATCTAGCAGCCCTTCTTTGCACCCTCTCCAACTCCTGTATTTGATACGTAAAATGAGGGTCCCATACTACACTACCATAGAATTTTCTAGTACTGATGTCATAGCTTATTTGTGTGCACTTATTGTAAAACTTTGTATTATTGTCCTAAGTAAAAATAGCGTTGTTTACATTTTATGAGACGTCATTTCCCTCCTAGATATATTCCGAAGTTTACACAATTATTATAATTGTGTTTTCCATTAGTTTAATAAGGTTTTGCTCTTTTGTATATAGTACAGTTGGAAGGTACTGCTTCTTATTTCTCTCTGTTTTGTCATTGGTTCAGAAGGGAGGGAGTTCCAGTAAGAAAGGAAATCTGTTGCACAGATAGACGGAGATGCGATGAACTACTGCAAATAAAATTGCGGCATCACGATCTAGCTGCTTTTATCTTGATTAACTTAATCCAAGAAAGCAAGATGAAGTCTCATGCTCTGTGGTGGAGCTAAAGAAGTTGCAGTTCACCGTCGACTGTTCACATCGTTACAGAATGGCATAACGCTCTGGTTTAATCTTCTCGTTCACTGTTTGCTGACGCACAGGTGTAAGAGATTCTGCCAACTCAAAAACATGTCGTATGTAATGATACCTCACATGTTATAGCAGGGAAGCGCCCATAAGCTACGTAGCTCCATTTTGGCCTGTTGTGAACCACCCCTCCAGCCACGTAGCCCGACGTGGCTTTTACGTCTATTCCTCACCCCCTTTTCCCTCCGCGTTGCTCCTAGCTTTTTCCGCTATTGAGTCCAGAAACATTTTATACTCTTTTTCTCGTCAGACTATCGTGAATTACGTACGGAGATAGTTAAATGACGGAAATGAATATTCACATGCTGCTGTGTTGTGACGAAACTGTCAACATTACGTAGATATTGTAAGTTGGTAGTGTGATCTCAGATGTGCTTGTAATGTCTTTCGCATTATTCAGTCGGCTAGAGCGTAGTGATACGGAAGGTATGGCGGAGTACGGTCGGCGGGAGCTAGCGTGTCGTAGTCGCGAGTGTATGTTGCGTGTATGCACTGTAATAACCCGCTATCGCGGTATCACCGATGTTCCGATGGACAGAATATTATGTGAACAGTGCAGTAGTATTTTGTAGACTGTGTATGTTGTTAAAAGTGATATGGTTTACTATAGACTGATTATGGTGAACTGCTACGGTACTGTACCACGTCAATTGTTTAATGAATAATTACGGGGCTTATACTCACTATTTCCAACATTATTTATACTGGAAACTGCATTTTTTGGTGGCGAAGATTAGTTTTAGTGTCTGGTGCCTTGGTTTTTGGATTATGTGACTTCAGAAGAATAAAACTTACTGAACTTTGAAAGCTGACACGTGTGTATGTGTTTCTCATTAGCGTCTTGCATGTTCCCTTCGACTGTTATTTAATTAATTATCCAAATAGCAATGTTAACTAGACTGGCGACCGAACGGCATTCGAATCATTTAATTAGAAGTAATAAGTTGTAAATAAAAGTACTGAACATTGTGTCAAGTAACATAGCTCCACAATTACGACGAACATACATTTAATTTAAAAGCCCCAACTAGCGTCGAAGCGGTTACAGTGTGTTCTGTATCTCATTTTAACTGTTACAAATGATATGAATCAAAAGATACGTGGCCTGGCTCGATAACACTCCCAGCCACACGTAGCCCTGCGTAGCCTTTCAGTCAACCCTCCCCTCCCCCCCAATCTAGACCGAGATATGTAGTTAATGAACGCTCCATAGGTGCCGCTGCTTTCATCGAACACGACTCATGGATGTCATAGGAAGTTTAATAACCAGACAAATAATTGACGACTTCCTTTTAACTTGGAACATACGAAATACAGCGTGGTGGCTGAGCGGTAACGCTCTGGTCACGCTTTTAGGGAGGACGCCGATTCGAATCTTCGTCCAGCCATCCAGAATTCGGTTTTCCATGATTTCCCAAGATTACTCCATGTGAATGCTGGAATGGCCCCTTCAAAAAGGCCATGCAAAAATTGCCTCACATGCTTTGTCCCCCTTTCTTTACCGCCCCTAATGACCTCGATGTCAATGAGACGGAAGTCTATAAGAAATAAGTTGATACTTGCATAGCTAGAGTTGCGTGCTCTAGTGCTCATAACAGATATTTTGAATGTTGTTAGCCAGAAGGAAGTCGTTTAAACATCAATGTACGACAAAATTTAAGATTAGGCAGCACACTCCACACCAATTCTCCAAAAACCGTGCCATGTTGATAGTACCACTAGTGGAATAGTGTAGTTCAATAAAACTTATGTATATTAGGATACAATGCATTCTTAACTAAGATAAATTTCAATAAAATGATACTAATAAACCAAAAATTACCTCAAAATAAAACTTTCCTATTTTGGTCTCAATAGTATTAGAGTTAAGTGTTTTCTAGTATTTTTCGTCTAAACGTAGTATGTGTTCACTATTGGGGAAAAATTTCAAGATCTTATGTAACACGATTTTTTAGTCAGGCTTACTACAAAATTTGCCGAAAATAGACCATTTCGACGAACGCCTAAGTGAAGCTTATGAAAAAAGCTTTATTCTTCACTTAACGAGTTCTGAAGATCTATCAACACACTCGCTGTGATTAAAACATCTGCTGTCGTTATTTCTAAGGACAATCCCCAAAATATAAAAACAAAACAAAAACACTGAACCAGCCGAAAACCAAGAACCCCAAAACACAAAAATACAAAAACCTCAAAAAGAAACAAAACAGAAAGAAAAAATATTTTTTGTACGTTTTTAATACAATGTTCGTTTTTGAGTTAACAGTACACTTACCGTGAACAAATCTGAAGTTTTAAATTCATTCCGTTTAGTTCTTAGAAGCTTCTGACACACGTTCGGACAGTTGATCGTCAACAATAGGTCATATAACCCTGTTAAGTATCCTCAAAACCAGCCAAGTGAGAATAGAGCCTCGGGCAATTAGGGTTCAGTATTGTAATGATTTATAGATGAACCGCTCATGAAGCTGGTCAGACGGCAGTCAGTTGGTACAAGAATCAATGTATCACACATTTACACGATAGCCCACTCCGCTCCAATGCTCTCCAATGCCACGCCAACTTCCCGTTCGTTGTGCTGATACCAACGTTCATTAAAGGAATTTTCAACAAAATGATATTAGTAAACGAAACTACAATTTAAAAAACTTTGCTTGTTTCACGAAGAACTTGAAAAGCGTATTATATATAGGCTAAGTTTTTTTTGGTATTTGTCGTTTAAACACATGATATGGTCGATATTGGGGCCAAATTGTTGAAATAGACCTGGTAACAAGCAAGGTCCAATACTGACGACTTCCGTGGCCACTCACGAGTTTACTTTCCAGGGGAAACGTTTCACAAGGAGAAGTCATGATCTTTGACCAGTCGATTTCATTCGGATTCAGTTTAGTGGTTGAGTACCATCTAAAACTACCATCGTGTAAACAAATTTTGGATAGCACTTTTTAATTTTCGAAAAAAGTAATAAAATCGAGATCAATTGTTATGGTTCCGTATCACTTTTGTGCTAGGAGAGGACTGAAAAGTAATTAAAAAAATAGTAATTTAAATATATATATTTTGGGGTCCGCAAGATAATAGAGAAATAATAGAAAACGTGAGTTTCGGCCAAAGTTATTGTTCCAGTAACATTTCGTACCATGTAACATAGTCCGCGGTCTGCTGATAGCGAGTTTGTTCTGGAGGTACGAAAGGCCGTAATTCATGCCCGTCTTTATTTAAACATTTTATTTTCAGTAATATACATTTCTTCGAAATTACACATTTAGGAAAATGTATTTGTTTGAGGAACCGCTGGAATCCGGTAGGTATGTTTACCTGACCTGTATGCGACATTTGTTCCTTCCATTCCGTTGTCCTCTGAGAAGTCGCTTTTTAAAGGCATTGATTTCCGCCGCATGTTACATTACACACAGAATGTAGCGAATTTAGCCCGGTGTAAAATGAATTACTCAAAGTGAACGAGGTATGTTTCCCGGAAAATATCAAAAATACCTTTACTCCCAGGTGTGTTTCAGTCAATGCACTTTGTGGACAATATTTCTCTTCTTTCTGTGATTTTATTACAAATTTTATCCTGCGCCTTGTGAACTTATAGCGTGATTAAAAGAGAAGGAGTGTGCGAGAGAGGGAGGGAAAAGTTATTATTCTAATTTCAATTTTAATAAGTGTACGGAGATGTATTGGAATAAATTTACATCAGCTTAGAGAATCGATTAGACGTTACCTTATTTCTACGGCTCCTGACACAAATATGTTTACCTTAAAATATATTACCCCAAATAAGACAGTGTGAATAAATATATTTCACTGAGAATGAAACGGGTCGATTCGAAATCCGCAAAATCGTGTTTTCTGATACTACTAAAAAATTATTTACTTGCGGACTTTAAAATACATTTTGGGCAACTATCAATCAATTTGTTGGACTGATTCAAATCAGTTGGCTGAAGGTAGTGACCTTCTTTGTCAATCCTTAAATGACAAGTTCTAAGCATGGATATTTTCGATGTTTTGTAACTGTGTTAGAAAATAATTAAACAAAATTTTGATTAAGATATTTGGATTTGGATCAACGAGACGTATATCAGGGGCAAATTTGAAGTCTGAACTGAATGTCAAGTAATAGTTAGTGACCTGTAACAGACTCACGAGAAGCGATAGTAATAAGAACACGTTTCTCTTCACCAAAGAAACCCTAGAAATGATCATTCTCAGTGATTCAGTTAGTCAATTGAAAAGTATCACTTTACTTTCTGAAAGTGACGATAGTGACATGAAGCGGGTAAATCTATCCATCGAAACTACAAGGAAGAAGAGAAAGATTATGGAAAAAGAGTATTATTAGAAGCTAAAATATTTGTAACTTAATATCATTAAAAAAATAATCAGATATATTTCCATTAGCCCCTATCCATTGTCAGCCAAATGAATCATTTAGTTATGTGGCCTCCCTAAGAACTGAGTTTAAGCAGAACTTCAGAAGTCTTCTCCAGATCGAACTACCTTGGGCGATCCTCTGCCAGTTAACTCCGACAACCGAGCGTATAACCTTGTCCCATCGTTCTGGTGATCTTCCTCTCAGTCTGTGGTGATCTCTTGGGCTCCACTCTAACACTGTTTTTGTCCATCTTTGGTCTTTTCTCCGAGCAATAAGGTCGCCCATTTCACTTCAAGGATGTTGTTTTCTCTAAGATGTCTGTGACCTTCGTAACTGACCTAATGTCATTGATTTACATTCCAGTTCTCACATCCGTATATCAGCACAGGAAGAAAGCACTGGTTATAAATTATTGTATTTAGATTTGAGGATAACAGACTACCTCCCAAATGCTTGCTATCCAAATTTGATTCGACGGAAAATTTCAGGTCTTATATCATCTCTAATGTTTAGAAGTTGGCCAAAATGCATGTACTTACTGACATTTTCTAAAGATTTATTATCTAGTTGTGCATTCCTCTCTGTGGCTCATTTGCTAGCCATAATTTTTGTTTTTGAAAAATTGTTTCTTAGGGCAACCGCTTTACACTTGGAGACGAGGTCTGTAACCAGGATCTGGAATTCATCATTTTCATTAGCCACAAAACGCAATGTCGTCAACAAATCTCAAGTTGTGAAGTCTTCTGCCATTGATTCTAATTTATTTTCCCGCCAATTCTAGCTTTGACAATGCCACCTCCCAAGACCACTGAAAATCATTTTGGAAAGATGGATTCTCCTAGCTTAACATCTTTTTCGATGCGGAACTCTATAGTTGGTTCTCTAAAGTACAAATTACAGATCTTGCAAGTTTATGTTCCCACTTCAAGTCACTCAGATATATTTAATAGGGAAAAATACAAGAGGTATATGTATACTCACAGACTAGATCTCGTAATTCAATAAGTATCACACGCAACTTATGTGTTACTCATCCACAACAAATACAAAATAAAATCAGCAACCGCTATTATGCCTTATCACGAGCCTTGGGAATATAAAGAACAGTTAACAAATGTAATACTATTAGCTGTTACCCGTGACTTCGTACGCGTGGTCTAAGAATTTGATTGCTATAATTGGATATACAAAGCTGAACGTTACGTAAGATATGTCCCAAACAACACCGAGTCTGCATAATATGACGGGAACGCCATCGATATATCACTCTACCATCGAACGTGTCTCATGACTAAAGCTGTTATTCATACCGTAAAAAGTATCCTGCTTCCCTCTTAAAGATACAAAGTATTTCCTTGTCAAATTCCATTAATATCGGTATACACATTTAGTCGTCAAAATGTAACAAAAAGACGGAGACTTACTTTCGCATTTGTAATATTATTAGTTTAGATCACACACAAACTACCTGTGGAACCAATAGGCCTATATCGTAAATCAAGTAAACGCATAAGACACTGTTGTACCGCCTACGATATGCCACGCATTTCACCCCTGAATTTATGGGACCTACATTTTAACATGGAATCCTTACGACAAAATCACAGGCTTGGCTCAAACGATGAAAAACAATACTTAAAAAAAAATTCTGCCAGCGGGGTTTGAACTGGAATCCACACCGGAAATTTGTATAAATCACGCACGTCATCCACTGCACTACCAGCCCTCTCTTTCGTTAACCATTACAGAGACGTATGCATATTATGCGTCTGCCTTTCACAGTTCAGATAGTTTTTCATAATTCAATGATAATATTTATTATCTATACAGAAAATAGTATCCTATGATCTTCTTAAAGGCAAATAGCATCTACTCCTCAAATAACATCATGATACATTACAACTTATATGATGGAGCAAACGAATGCAAGAAGCTGACAAAACATTAATTTTTATAATTTAAAAGAAAATAAGATGCAACCCGTAGGAATAACAACCCTAGTTGTAACACGAATGTGGTCCTAGTTGGTCCCAACGAACAAGACATATATATATATATATAGACAATTAAAATTCATTGATCAAATAAAGCATGAACTAACGTGGCTGAAATTAACCTTAAAGAAATAAAATTTCACATGGTCACTTGTTAAAAAAACCTTTTGACCATAAGAACGGGGGTAAAGTGAAAGGATAAAAACAATATTAAGAAAAATTTAAAAGACATAAAAGCACGAACGAATTCAGGTTGATCGAAACAGAAAAGAGGAAGTGCATTATTAGCTTCGAAACCCTCATAGTCTTAACTTTCCCGATTCAAAATCACTGTTTGATGAGACACTATGGTAATGGCATTTTGAGAGTCCATTACATTTCCAAGTCTGCAGAGAAGCTAATCACTTTCAGAGGAGACAGTGCCTGGTGTACGTGAGCTCGCTGACTCCTGGCAGGAAACCATTTACCCGGCCTCTGCCGCCGTCTCCCTGTTTGCCCGCCCCAACTTTATCTCAGCCAGCTCGGGCGAGCGCCGCCCAGAATTATTGGCGTCATAAAGTAACCCTGTGTAAACTGGGCGCTCGAATTTTGTGCGTGATCACGGTCCCGGATGGGTTTACATTTCTGGCCCCCTGGCGGCGCGCTCTTTCATCGAGTGCAGCTCCGGGGTAAGTTAGCGCCGTCAGCTCAGCAGTCGGGCAATCTGCGGTACCTCCGGCCAACGGGCAAACGTATTGACCACCGTGTATTGCAGTTAACCGCTTCCGTCTGCTAAACCACTTACAGGTACCACTTATACGGACGCCATCAATGATATAAATAAGATTTATGTTCTTAAAAATTTGTTAATTACATAATATTGTTATAGTATTATGAATTAACAGTTCGTTAGAGACTTCAGGGAACGAATTTTCTGAATGTACGGATAAATAAATAATAGATATTTATTGATAACCAGCTAACCCAACAATGCTTCGCTATTGCTAGATTTGAGTATATATGTAAATGAACACAACTGGTATAAATTTTGTATTCAATTAAAATCAGATATAAATTGTTATTTTTTTGTTTGTTTTGGCTTACGTAAATTGTTCTTACTGTTTTATGCAATTTTAAGTTCAATGCAATCCTCTTGGATATACAATTATTTTGGTGATTCCGTTTGGCAGCTGTACAAACAAATCTGCTTTTTTTTCTTGAAAGCATACAACATATAATAGTCAATAACAATATCGAATAATTTTATCAAGAATTTTCTGTAGAAGGACCGTTTTTTTAATTTAACACGCATGTTTATAGTGTCAGAAAATTTAATAAAATGTTTCCATGATACTTTTAAACATATATTTAGTTCAACAGCTTGTCTTGAACGGGGAATAACAGGTAATGTTTGTCGAAAATCATCTGCTAATAATATCAGTTAACCATGGAATGGCCGTTCATTTCCACGTAAATCTTGCAATGTTCGATTAAATGCTTTAAACGATTTTTATGCACCAATGTACATTTATCCCAAATTATTGTCTTCCATTAATGAAATACTTTATTCATTCCTGATGAATTGAAATGTTACAAGTTGCTGTTCAGTGTTAATACATAAAACTGAACATCCTCATCCTCAACAGTTTCCAGCCTCGGGCTGGGTCTGCTTCATGCCCAATCCTATCCATTTCCTTCTTTCTTCCCACCACCTCCCTGTCAACACCTTGTTCAGTCCTCTTCTCTCTTCTCCACTCCTTTCAGCCATCCATCTCTTGGTATTCCTATGGGTCGTTTACCATGCATCTTAATTTCGTAGATTTTTCTTGGGATTCTCTGAACCTCCATTCTCTTTACATGTCCATACCATCTCAGTCTGGTCCTCTCTACCCTTTCCTGTCGGGTTTCCTCTTTTATGGCGCATCTAATCACTCCATTCCTTATTCTGTCCATTTTAGTAACTCCCATTCTACCTCTTAAAACTTCATTTTGCTTGCTTGTACAATGCTGATATCCCGCTTCTTCATTGTCCATGTTTCAAGCAGCACAAGAAAGGCACATAGTTTGTATGACAGATTACTCTCTCGCTTCTCTGTGGCACACCTTTATTCCATATCATGCTTCTAATGCTCCTTAGGAACGCCTGTGCCTGTCTTCCTCTTTCAATTATCTCGCCATCATTTCCTCCACATTCCTCTAATACACTCCCCAAGTACTTGAACCTGACTACCTTCTTTAGTTGTTCCCTGCCTATTCTTCTTTCTAGTTGTTACGATGTACTCACATTTCTTAACATTATATTTCAGGTCATATTAATCCACACTGTCTGTCCATACATCTAACTGCCGCTGCACTTCCTCTTCATCACCTCTCCAGATCATTCGCAAAAGCCATCACCAATCCAACCCCTCTTCCACGTGGTGGGAGATGGGCAACGGCATAAAGTAGGGGATTGCCTGTGGGGGTGAGGTACAGTGGAAACCTACCGATACGGTAGCTGTGAAGGCCCCGCAGAACCCTGAAAAATGGCGGCCAAGCTGGTGATACAACAGGCCTAGCATGCCGGTAGTGGATAGAGTCTGCTTGCAAAACAAAAACTGTTATATATATGCAATGGCAATTTAAGTGCTGAATGAGCTGTTCGACAACCGTTCAAAAGAGTCGACGAAATTCTATACGATCCCAATGCCAATGCGAAAGTATTTTATGCTCTTATGGTTTCCAATTCCAGTGAAATAAAAATAAAAAGTTTTTCTTTTGCCACCCTGCCACGCATTCAACCATATTAATTTCTTATGGTTTCTTTCTAAAAACTGGACAGATACGGGATTTTAATAGATGTAAACCTTCTCCGGATAACGCATACCATTCTGAAAAAAAAAAAAATTGAAATCTTTAAAATTGCAGCACATAAGTGTGATTAGACATTAATTAGAATTTTTTAAAAAATTATGGGCTAGCCACATTCAATACAGACTGTTTACATCCTTATCAAAATTCCAAAAAATGTTCATTCTTACAATGACTGAGGTTATATTTTAGTTTCTTTCCGATAGCAAAATCATCACTAAAATTGTGTAAAATATATTTAAAGTTTTTACGGATTTTTAGGATTTACACTTTGCTGAAGCCATTTTATCAGCTTTTAATATCGTGCTTATATGAATTTCAATATTTATGTTAGTGACATCGTAGAACATGAAAACCGGTTCATCGTCTACCAGTTCAATAACTTTCGAGTCGATTATTCATTACGATAATGATTTCCAGTGGTGAATTATGTTTCATATAAGCAATCGTTGGCATATTGATTTTATTTACTATATGCTGTTAAATATTCGTGCTTTTTAAAGTAACGTCAATAAAACAAAAATTCTGTATTCTTTCGAAACTTACGTTGCTCATACTATTTCGTAATATTCTATTGGGATATTTCAGGTACACGGTAAGACGTACGAAGGAGACGGTAAAAAAATCACACAACGGATGAAATATTTCAGCCGAAATTCTAGATAAAACATAGAGATAATAAAAAAATGCAAATTTCTTTTGGTTCGACTGCTTCAGTTTTTTGAAGAACGCTTAGATGATTCTGATAAAGAAACGCACAAAAAAATAAATTTTCTTAACATTTGTTGCAACGAATTAAGAGCATTTTTACCGTAGGTGTACTATTTATTATCAAATTCTCTTACTGAAGACAAACTTAATTTATTTCTTCTTCTTTCCATTAGCACTATTTCTCTGTCCGTTTAACGACTATTTCCTAGTCCTCTTTTACCTCTCCTATGTCTCTTCTACCTATCGGTCGTATGCAGCAAACTAGTTGTAAATCGGGAGCTGGATGAACAAATTGCCCAACATAACTGCCTTGGTTGGGACAGCAATTCCTTTCTAAATTTCTTTTTGCCACCCTCGGCAGCGCGGTCCTAGCAAGCTGGCTTCGCGTAGCAGAAGTCACCGGTTCGAGTCAGGGCCAGGGAATGAGTGGTTTTAAAAAGTGTTGTGTTCGTCCTGAGTTATCCTTTCACTTAATATTATCACAAAAAACTAGAAGAGTCAAACACAATTGAGGAAAATGAAACACATGAAATGCTGGTTGAATGGCTAAAAAGCCGAATGCCATTTAATATATATATCAAGTAGTGTGACACTTAAGCATCTTGTTATATGTATTTTATTTACCCTAATTCTTAACACTCTTGTAATAATCTTCTTACTGGGAGGGTTTTTCTATCTCAATTACTTATTCTGCTTATTCTAATTGAGTAAATAATCTAAAAACGTAGAATGTGAGACACAACAGCTATTCGCAATTAGTTAAATATACCTGATCTGGAAGCTTTTGCGTATCTCATTACTGTCGTATACTTGTACACAGCATATTTTTTATATTAGCCGTTTAATTTCTTAAAAAGACGGAGAGGATATTAAGTTATTACTAGTCCAGATGGATAATGAGAATTTATAGAAGTAACCCGAAATCCTTTTACGGGTACAGTTTGAGTTCTACGAATAAAAGTTCAGAGTAAAAAACGAGGAAGAATCGAGAAAAATGTGGTACGGAAGAAAAGGGAATCTGGATTATTCGAAATATTGTAAGATACAGAAGTAATACAGTACATCAGTACATTAAAAAGAGTAGAGTTTCGTACGTTTTTTCAGATACGAAACAACCAATGTTAGATCGCACTGATCGTATACCTACACATTACTTTTAATTTATAAGTCTCTCATGTCGTGGTTAGTTTGTACATAAATTTGTGTGGCATAAATAAATAGCATAATATTTCAGTTTGGGTCAAGTGTGTGTTGATTTAAAAGTGACAGATTTCTTTAAATAAGTAGCCAACAATAAAAAAAAATTACCGTTTCTCTTGATCTAAAATCTTGGTGTTTGTTATTTTACGGATAGTTTAACACACGAATCAACCGTGATGAGAGAATAAACATAGCTCATACAGGGTGATTAAGGAGGAATGGTAAATATTGAAGGAGGTGGTAGTATGAACAATACTGAGTATAAAAGTTAGTATAAATATGTGTCTGATTTCCATTCGTTTTCGAGATCCAGGTGCTAGAATGTTATACATGAAATGAACCTCAGAAAATGATCAAGATATCTAATTGAAGTTCTTTATTCATTCGAAAACACAAGCAAATTTTACAAGTGGACTATTGCTTCAGCCTCGTATCGTAGCGACTACAGTCTCTTTTCCTCGATATACGCATTTATCGTGACTGAACGCGTCGACTTCAAGCATCAATAAAGTACTTCAATTTGTGTATTAAAGTCAATGGTGGTATTTTAGAACATGTAATTTAAATTGTTGTAAAATATGCGTGTGTCTTTGCATGAATACAGTACTTCATTTTGTTATTTGTGTGCTCTCGATCATATTATGAGGTTTATTTTATGCATGACATTTCAGCTCCTGTTTCTGCAAAACGAATGGAAATCGGACACATGTTTTTATGAAGCTTTTTACTGAGATTTGATCATACTTCCATCTCGTTCAATATTTACCATTCCTTCTGATTCACCTTGTATGTTTACAACTTTCTCTGCAGGTAAAATTTTCAGTTCTTGCAGCTAGTTTATTTGCAAATATTTGTGCGAAACCTGTAACCTAAAAATGAGAATTTACGTGAAATGGTGGTTGACAGAAGACGTATTGAGACAAATAAAATTAAGTAAAAATTGAATTATCATTAGGCATACATTATGCATTGTACTGTTCTTTCCCACCTTCTTTGCTTCCGACACCTGTGAAAGATGATAAGGCATCAACCAGCTGTACTTTCTATATACCGTAGGCGAGTTTTTACTTCTATACGGCAAGAAATTTTAGCCACGTAAATCATATGAGACGCTGCTCGAAGTTTCTAATTTGTGCAGTATCTTATGCATGTGATAATTACATTAGTGATTACGACAGCCGCGGGTATGTAATGAATACAAATGCAATAATTTGGTATTCCGACCAGGGTACAGCTGCCAGATCTGCTTATGAACTGCCCGCCGATGGTTCTGCGTCGAAACATCAGTGACGTATGAATAATTTATGGTCTCGAATATCACCTGACACAGATCCTACACGACGCGCCGGGTATTGGCTGCGCGGAATATGTAAGTGGAGATCTGCATGTGTTATACCATAAGTCGTTTCTCAACGTCCACGACCAAAATTGAAATTTCTAAAGCGCCCAAGAATGAGAAACTGAGTGAAAGCGGTTTTTCAATTTCGGTGATTCATCTACCGCTTTGCTGTTCTTTGATGTCAGGTATTAAACCAGTACATCTTCTTCTTAATTCTAGCTACGGCGAGTTACTGACAGCATACGAACAACATAAATGTTATAAATCTCATTGCTGGAAAGGATTTTTATTTTAATTTAAGTTTTGTGTCTCGTCGACGTCGAGGTCGTTAGAGGCGAGATGGGACTGGGGACAAGGAACGAAAAGTTATTCGGCAATGGCCTTTTGTAGGAAAGGAATTTTCACTATATCATTAACTTCATTTTAGTATAATTCCTGAGCCGAGTTTCGTTTACAAGAATTGACTTAAGGGGGTACATACAGATATCAGGCTTTACACACACACAAAAAAAAAAAAAAAATCTTTCGATAGCGTGGGAATTACGCGTGATTAAGTAAAGCCCTGCACGATTGACAGCTATTTAAATCTTACTGCACTTGAAGGTACCATAAGATGTTTAACCTAAAATATCTCAAAACAGCAATTCATCAATTGATTCTAAAGATAACTTTTTCCCACATGCATAGATCTTTTTCAAATTTGCAGGACATGTTCTACATACTAATTACTGCAGTCCCTACCACTATTGTTTATGACACTTTTCAAAAATGGAAAATATGCCTTTATGAATAAACTAAAAAAGGAAGAATTTTAATTTCTCGAAAAAAACTTATTAATAACAAATATAGAGTTAAATTTGTTATATTATTGGTTTAAATAATTACCTTTATATTAGTTTACAATACTAAAAAAACATTTCTGCAAAAATTTCAAATATTATGCTCTCTGCCATTAAAGACCTTAATAGCAATATATTTTTAACTGTTAATTTTGATGGTACTGTATATTAAGATATTGTTAAATAATATTTTTATTTTAAAAATTTATTTTTATGTGTAACTATAACAGTTCTATGGACCTATTAAGTTCTAAATCTCATATTTAAATAGATTTGGAGAAAATGAAATTTCGATTTCTACAAATATTTGTGTTAGATGTATGTACCAGCTTAAAGGAATCATTGCTTTAAAATATTTCAAGCGTGGCCAGTGTTAATTTTCACCTTATAAAAGTCGACGTTATTGATAGTTATGATTGACTTTATAAGGGCAGCTGTATGTGATTTGTAATAAAGGTGTTTTAACGCATTAGTAGTGCGAACTTCTCCCCGTTATCCTTGAATTGATAAGGAAACTGTTGATCTAATTAGCGTGATTAATGTGCTGCTCTGATTTACCAATGCAACCTTTAGGATTCCACCGAAACGGGGATTATGGCGTGTTTTCGATGGATTGGCCCACTCACTATCTCTCACACTCGCAAGCCGTCTATTCACTAATTTTAAATAGTTATTACAGTTGTCGAAACATACCCTCAAATTAAGCAGGAGATATTACTATTGAATCACTAAAGAAAATACATAGTTTAATGAGACACGTTAAATTTAACAACTTCCCTCCTTCAATCACTTCATTACATGATTGCTTTTACATTAATTTGGTAAATCATTATAGCTTGCATATGCTAACAATACCAACTAGTGTCATATTACGTATTCCTCGCTCGTCCGGCGAGCAATTTTCACTGCATCAAAACTGTCGGCCTAAAGATACTTTTCAGGCGTCTTTAAATACTAAACTAAAGCAACCCCGATTACTACAATACACATCCCTCGATATAAATTTGATTAAAGACATTTATACAATAATCCAGTGTCTTTATAATTAATAGACAGTGAAAACAACAATAATAGTATAGTCATAATAAAAATTAAGTCAGCAGCAAAAAAAAAAAAAAAAAAAAAAAAAAAAAAAAAAAAAAAAAAAAATGATAATGGGTAGTAACAAATATTACACCATCAATATAATTAACGGGGTTATGTAATATAACCCAAATTACTAAGCTAGTCACTGTCTTCTTGGACATATTATCATATCTCTGCTAATCTCTTCAGATCAGGATTGTTCAAAATTTATAACAATGCATAATATTTTTACATTTCTTTTAAAATTTCTTTACCATCTGTACAGTATTTACTCACTTCCTCTTCATGAATAATCTATATGCTTGTTACGATCTCAGTTTTCCAACAATCTCTTCATGGAAATATTTTTTCGTACATATTTGTTCAGCGCAGTAATGCGCATAGTTACAACTAAGGCTACATTGCACAAAAACCAGTCACAAAATAGATACTACTGATTATTATTCATATTTGTAGATGAAAATTAGTCTTTAGTGTAATCGAATCTTCATCTTCTGTGGTCAATCTTGCAACAGTTAAAGTTGACCCAAAATTTTGTTTTCTTCTGATCTTTTCATTTAGAGATATTTATTACAGCCAGTAACATAAATATTTACTCTATAAAGGTCATATTTTGTTTTTCACTTTGTCACTCTTAAGACTTCCATGTATTAACCTTTTTAAGTAGCAGCCATGTCTCTGCACTTGAGCCATCCATTCAAACATTCTCTCCTTTAGCGTTTTTAAGTTACTTTGTGGAATTAACTTCTGATATCAAACGCACACATTAAATTTGATTTACAGAATAATTAGGTTGATTTTAGTACTAAACGTTTTGACCCTGGAAGAAAATAATCAACTTTCCTCGAAGCGGTTTCACTTGCTATAGTCATTGGAAGCAACTTTTATTAACTTGAAGGGACATTGTTATAAATAATGACGCTGATTTTAATTTTCTGAAGAGAATCTTCAGTTTGTGCTCTTTAAAACAAAACTAGAAGTCTCAGCGCAAGATGAGTTGAAGTTAATTGCAATCGTCTCTAACACCTTTGAAGTTTGATGTCTTGAGCTTAAATTCGAAAACGTCTACGCTTTTAGATTAGTTGTTGAAACGTGCAAAAGAGTTTTTACCCATTTCCGTAGAACGTATAAATTGGAGTGAGAAGTGAACCCTAATATTTATATTTATCATTCTAAACAAAATTTGGCTCTCTGAATTTCAGTTAGAGGCTTACTGAAGTTATGATTTTTCGATATTCTGTATAAATATGCGCCAAAAGAACCATCATCACCTTCGTAAAAGGAGTGAATTTTTAAGCACGTATTGCTCAAGTAAAATGAATTATTCATGTTACGATTTTTATAGGAACTGCAGAAAAAAAGAAAAATTTCCATACAAAATCCGCTAGTTAGCAAATTAGGTTACAGACGTTTGTTTAAGAAATGGACATTACATGAATTTCAATATCCTTTGGACCGCAGCTCGAGGTGTGACGATCGTGCTCTGAATGTGAGATGGAAACACCTCTCATTACTACCAAACATAAAAGAATACGTCTCAGTTTCTTACTAGTACCTTTGGATCACCTAATTACAAAATCCACTGCACTACTAAAAGTACGATTATCTCCGTTTAACATAATTTGCTTTTAAGACAGCAATAACTCCGGAGATACTTCAAGTCCGTTTCACTTCCTGTATATCTAGCTAATATAACAAAATATTCAATTCATAGTATTCTTCCACGTATTTTCGGATGATTTCGGAATATATATATTTTATAGTTGTTTTCATCTGCTGT
This sequence comes from Vandiemenella viatica, assembly GCA_031002005.1. NCBI lineage: Eukaryota > Metazoa > Arthropoda > Insecta > Orthoptera > Morabidae > Vandiemenella > Vandiemenella viatica. Next base: position 228,233,446 of record JARYHS010011408.1, on the reverse strand, counting down.
ACTCTTATACGTTAAAGACAAAAATAAACATTCTTGCTGCGAAATGTGATTTAGTTTCGTCTGTTTCAATGATATAGCACCTATTTTTTATCAAACGATCCCGTTACTTAACTAATTTATTGGGTGGTTTCTGCTTTTTCCGTAAATTAGAAAATTATAAAAAATTGTTATATATAACCCGCCAACGTCGTTCAGCGCGCTGATGTACCACGCATTGAATCGGGGAGGTACAATGTGACCAGGCACGAGGCTTGACCCGCTGATCAGCAGTCCTGATTACGGTTTTTAGGCGGTTTTGCAAAATCATCTAGGCGATTCATGGAACTGACGCCAATCTTCGCCTCCAAAACTACAGATTTCACAAACAAAAAGTAGACTTATCACACAAAACACACGAAGTTACATGTTTGGCAGACATACGGCAACCCAAGATTTTCCTATAATAGATTATCTAAGCCGGCCCTAAAAAGAAAGCCAGAGAGAGACGAACAGGTGCATTTCCTGTAAGAATCTCATGACTATCACGTTTCTAAGAAATTTCTTATTTTTAATACGAACTAATACATCATATTAATAGTACTCACTAAAATAATAAGTATCAAACTAAGTACTGTTATTACATCATTGCTGGATAGATGTTGAAGACATGAGAATAGTGGCGGAATACGAGCTATGTTAGAAGTTCTTGGTCTGATCTTCCATCATGGTATTTGTATTTGCATTTTCTTCAGTTTTCTTTATCCCATTCTGATAAAAGCTGATTTAGTACTTTTGTACAAACCATTGCTGTTTTGCTTTCAACACCTTAATAAAGAATGGATGGCTTGTTGTCAATGAAAGGAAACGATTATAGCAAGTTAAAGGTCATGAATCATAAAAATAATAGAACAAATGAATTTAAATCGGTTCCTACTAAGAAAGATGTATTCATATGTTTTCACCTCATTTATTGTACTTATGTGGCACGAAACGTAACTATAATGGCTTCAGAACTGGTAAAATGGAAAATATTCATCAAACTATTGATTTTTGTGCCTCTTTAACGTTGCAGGATGTCTACGAATTATAATTATATGTACGCCTGTTATTGCAATGGCTGTTCTGAGTTCTGTTCTGTAATAAAGAAGCGATGGATGGTTGTCTACTGAAGACAGCAATTGTAGCCTGCCTTTAGGTAATCAAACAAGCATGAAACATAAAACCAATGGAGGAAATGAATTTAAAACGGACTGAGCGTGGTGGGTGAGTGGTTGACGTTCTGGCCTTGCATTCGGGAGGACACCGGTTCGAATTCCCTTCCGGGCATCCAGATTTGGGTTTTCAATGGCTTCTCACATAACTTCAAGCGAATGCCGGGATGCTTCCTTCAAAAGGCGATCGCCGGATTCCTTCCCGTTTCTTGACCCCAGTCCCATCCCGCCTCCAATGACCTCGACGTCGACAAGGTCTAAAGCCATAAGTATAAAAAAAATAAGAAATAAAATCAAAACGAGTACTACTGGGAAATATTAATTCTTATATTTTCAATTCACTTACTGTTGCAAAAGCTTAACAATTAAAAATTAATGAAGAAATGACTTCAGGAATGTAAACTTTGAAAATCTTGACCAAACTATTGATGAGCGTGACTCTTTAATGTATCACAGCAGTTAAAAATTGTACGTTCATAATAACGTAAGTATCTACTAAATCGGCAGTTAGTATCCTCAAAGTCAGTGGTTTTGTAACTTTTTTTCTGTCAAATTATAATTCTTGAAACAAAAATTTTGCAAACCTTAAGAAGAAACTAGATTAAACACTCACGGTCATAATTCAGAATCACGGTTTGATCAAGAATTTTTATGTACTTGGCTTTGTTCATATGAGTTCCTTAGGATGTTTCGTAGTTGGGATTCAACGTTAAAGATCAGGTTCAATCACGACAGAGAACGAAAATTGGAAACTGTACGAATTTAATTTTTTTTTACCGTCAAATTACTTCGGAATAACTACCACAGATCTTCTGGTACACAGTGAACAAATTCTGACTGACTTCACATACACAAAGCTAACTTTTACACAGGCGAATGACTTATTGAGAGCATTTGTAAACGTCGGTACAAAACTTGATGAAAAACTTGTTTTTTCGTTCGCTTGAGACTGATAGTTATTGACAAAACTGACCTCATTAGAAGGATTTAAAACAATCATGTTCGCTTTTAAAGGAACTTCAGCAGAATCAGGGGTCTCAGACCCTTCAGTAGAAGAAGTTCTCATACCACAAGGCCACTGTAGAAGTTACATAATCAGTAAGACCTTTTTATTCCGAATATGCAGGACATGATTTTCACAAAGCAAGCAAAACAGAAAATGAGATATTTGAATGATAAAAACATCCGCTTTCCTTCCGAATATTTGGGATGGTGAAGTACTGACAAATAGGGACGGTGGAGCACTTTAGTTCCTGTTAATATCTATTAACAAATGTTCTATGATTGCAATATTTTTGTATATAGATCAATTTCATGCATTTAAAATAATATGAATTCAAAATGTTGAAGGTTTTGTTTGATCTAATTTTTTGCCAGAAGGAAGAAGAGTTATCCAGACGACACCTTAAAATTTTATTATTGGAATCATTTAAAATAAAATTTGGTTTTTTGTTATTTCGTAGTCAGATGCAAGTGAATAAATGTGAAATAGCGAAACTAGAAATCACATTATGAAACATTAAGCACATAACTATCAAGAGCGGATGGCTGAATACGACAATTCATTGCATAGTTCTGCTATATCTTCATTGCATCTCGCATCTTGACAGCCGTTTCATCAACATGAAGTTGCTACGAGGGAGATAACATTATTTGCATCTGGTGTTGTGTCTGACATGACACCATTACAGATAGAATATTCCTGTTTAAATTGTAATAGTATAGTAGTCAACTCGTCTGAATTACGCTGAATTATGACAACTATAACAACATAGATAGCAGAAAGTTCCATCCCTTAACTCTAGAGAGTTCCTGGAGTGTAAACTTGTGATGAGCTATCTCGCAGACCTACAAAACTGTTAACCCATTATACTTCAGTAATAAAATTACCAGTGCTGTGCAATTCACAGAATTGTGTTTCGCGTAGAGTGGCTTGCACCAAGACTGAAATTCATTGTATCCATCTACTTACCGAGTGATTCTCTACGTTATAAACAAGTCCTTGTGATACAGAACACATAATCTATGCAGTTACACTTCCAGAAAACGTCCAGAGACTTCATACCCTTATTTTTTCGTTTACCAATTGGTGTGTCAAACATTTATTTAATATATTTTAAATATAATAGGCGGGAACACTCTCTAGCAGTAATAAATAACTACATATACCTATTTTCGTGAGAAAAATATATTTTTCGTTATTTGAAGTGAAACGTTTGTTGTGAATAATATTTATGTTGTTTATTTCCCCATAAGAATACGAAATAACAGCGGTACTGCAAAAATTGTATCTTTAAAAAAATATCTAATACTTTTTGAAGGATGTTTTTCTTTTTATTAAAAAAAAGGACATTTCCAACAGGTCAAACAATGAACTTAGATTAAAAAGTATATTAGCGACTGTAGTAAAATAAAAAAGGTCCTTTTAATAGAAGTAAGAAAATCACGTAAATTTACATTGTAAACGATAAATTCGTGTGGCCTTGCGACCTGGAGACAGGGTTTCGAATTTCCACGCATTCCGCCTTTGTCAAGGCTGGTATTACATTATAACGTGGAATCCGAACCACGCTGTGGACTGACACGGCTGCTATGATCAAGCAAAATATCCAACGGGATTCGAACCAAGGACCTTAAACTATGAACACGAACGTTCCAACCACTGAGCTAACAGCCGGCTATTATAGGGCGCCAGGCCGTTATGAACTTTATTCTAAGATACTAAGAAATGTAATCATATGCCTCAAGAGTCTCGTTTATACGTATATGATCAGCCGTTCCTTTAAATTTTGTTTCGCAGTAGCAGTTTTAAAACCTGCGTCGCTGCGCGTGTCCTGTGAACAGTAGTCTTCTACCCTCGTCGCGGCTGGCTAGACTCCCCAAGTCATTGCTGCGTGCGCACTCGCGGGAGCATTTATTCGATTCTCCTCCTGTAATTATCCCCATGTAAAATACGTTCACACAGGCCAAAGATTCGGTTCGAATGTTAGAATTAAGGGCGGGAGACCTCTGATTCTGGCGTGCGCGCCTCTCACAATGCTGTCGTAATTGTGTCTGAAATCTTGTCGGATTACTTAAACAGGAGGTGCACGAGGGTGGACGAGAGGCCTTCGTTAGGCGCTATTCAGGGCGCTGGCCGCCTGCCGAACCTCATAACCGGGGAAGGGTCACGAAAAGTGATCGCCCCCTACACGTCGAGTTGTGGATTTATTTGAACCATGAGTAAACATCTGGCAGAACTCAAGGTGCTGCGATAAAGGAGAACTTAAATACCACCTCGTTGTTTTGAACAGGTTGTAACAGCCCCTACACCAGCCTCTTAGAGAATTATAATCTAGGAACTAAGTACATGGAGATAAAAGTTGATCAAGTATTAATATGTATATATTTTCATGTGAATCAATATTGTTTTAATGAAATGAGGTCTAAATGATGTGTACTATAAATTAAAGTAGTATTATGTGTGAAATATTAATTGAATGCTTGTAATTATAAATATTGTTTCAGCCACAATGTTCTGAGGACAATTTACAGCTATTTGGAGTGGTTTATGTTGCCTACTTCATGTTTTAATTCATGTAAATAGATAAAATATCCATTATGTAGTGTTTCCTAATGATTGTGAGTGATTCTGTACTAGTTTTAATTGTTTTCGTACAATTATGATTGTCAGTGGGATTGTTAGCGACAAATATCTGTCGCCACTCTTCATAGTGTTCTGGATGTTTAACCTCGCGGCAAGTTGAGTAGAGTCTCAGTCGTTGTCAGCATTTTTTAATAGTTTTCAGAATTGTCAGGTAGGAATGTTTGCTGCAGTTTAATCGCTGGGATTGTTTTATAACGTGCTTTAGTATCTCTGGACAAAGTTTGATATCTATCCGTGTTTATTATTGAAGATTTCAACGGAATAAATCTGACAAGAAAAGTGCTTCTACGGTTTTGTTATTTAATTGAACTCCTTAGTCAATTCAGACAAACTGTGTTAATCATTATCATTTAGTGAAAGCTTAAAATATCACCTGGCGATCGAAAACCAATAAACTGTAAATTAATTTACTAATTAATCAAAATTCAATCAGCATTGTCTGAGTGGTGCATCCAGCGAGTGCCTTGACAAGATATTCTACTACCAAAGTAGAAGTCAGATTTTGGTGATGATTATTTGAATATATGCGAAGAGTATGATCCCACTCTTGAAAAGCAAATACGAGAGTGAGTCAAATGAAATCCTAAAATTTGTAATAAAAAATCGAATTTTCGCGCCGTTATCCTGTATGTTGGTAAGCGTGCCACAAGCAGCGTGCAGAATGGCCTGTAGGTGGCAGCATAGTGCAAATGCACAAATACCGTCGTAGTATCAGTATAATGATGGTTGACCCACTTGAGACTTGCACCAGGGAAGAACGGCATTCTGTTATTCGGTTTTTGAGTAGTGAAGGTGTGAAACCTATTAAAATTCAACGAAGAATGAAGGTTCAGTACGGTGATGCATGTTTGTCACAGCAGCAAGTCTACGAATGGAGTAGGAAGTTCGCAAATGGTGTGACTTCAGTGGAAGATGCTCCTCGTCCAGGTCGGCACAACGAGTAGTGACTCCACAGAACATTGCAGCAGTTGAAGCTATAGTGATGGTAAACCACCGAGTGACACTGAATGACAATGCAGCATGTTTAAAGATTAGTCATAGTTCAGCACACCACATTGTGCATGATGTGCTCCAGTTTCACAAAGTATCTGCAAGATGGGTGCCACGGCAGCTGACTCCTGAAATGAGAGAACGACGTGTTGATGCTTGTGAAGAACTTCTTCGGCGCTTTGAACGAGAAGGTAATGGCTTCCTTGCAAGAATCGTTATTGGGGACGAAACCTGGGTTCACTTACACCAATCGGAAACGAAGAGAGCGAGCAAGGAATAGCGCCATTCCTCACCACCAAAACCAAAGAAGTTTCTAACAGAACCATCAGCAAGGAAGGTTATGCTGACTCTCTTTTGGGACGAAAAAGGCGTCGTTTTGGAGCATTACATGCCTAGAGGGACCACTGTCACCAGTGCATCATACACAGATCTCCTAAAAAATCATCTTCGGCCTGCAATCAAATCAAAGCGACGTGGATTGCTGTCATCAGGTGTCATTTTGCAACATGACAATGCAAGGCCCCACACTGCCCGTACAACAGTTGCAACAATCACAGACCTGCATTTTGAGTATCTTCCTCATCCACCATACTCACCAGATCTTAACTCAAGTGATTTCCATTAGTTTGGACCACTCAAAGAAGCAATGTGAGGAAAGAGGTTCCGTTCTGATGAAAAGGTACGCCACGCGGTGCATGAGTGGTAGCGCGGACTACCAAAAGAATTTTTTTCTAAAGGAATTGTAGGCACTTTGTAAGCGCTGGAGGACTTGCATTGAGCGTGGGGGAGATTATGTTGAAATGTGATGCAGCTTTGTACCACTTCTGCACAATAAATAATATTTTTAAAAAATATTTAAGGTTTTCATTTGACTCACCCTCGTATATAGTGTCAACATTAGGTTTTCGCCGTCTTTGATGTATACATTATATGGTACTATCACTCATCAATATTTAAAAATTTTCATTTTGCAAGATAGTCACTTGGTCTGCAGGTATGCTTTACAATCTACCTCTTCAATTATTGCTTCGTATGGCATAACCTTCATCTATTGTTTCCTTCCAAGTAGTCATTTAATATCACTCGTACGTACCACAAAATTTTAACATTCTTTTCATGTTGTTCATCCATTCTGCCGTTTCTAAACTTTTTCTCTTGAGCGTGTAATTTTAGTACTATTAATTTTTAGTTTTATTCTTTATTACAACTTATAAAAAAATCAGTACTTTATTATTGTTAATACTTCGTTTAGCACTATAATGAGCGTGTGGAAACATTAACTTGCATTATCCTTTGTATTTTTTTTTTGTGTTATTATTAAAATTGGCTTCCGGCATTTTTAGCCATATAGCCAGATGCAACTGTGTTTTTTGATGCTCTTAATGTATATGTATTTTATCGCCGTCATTATTGTTTAAATCTTAATATGGACAATACAGGACGTACAAAACACTTAATTAAAACCACCCGTGTCCTCAGCCGAACTCAAACAGGCGATCCTTCATTTTATTGTGTTGTTCTTCTTATTTCCATACAACATCCTCATCCTTTTGCTTTGGGCTTAACATCTCTTGTGTCGATGCATTTGTGAGTTTTCGTTTACCTCTCGTTGGGATCATAGGTATAAACTTACTTGAAGCGATTATCAGTCCATATATCCGTGTGTCTAGATTAGCTTCTACGAAAAACCATTTCTACAAGTCAGCGTGTTTTGGTCCGTTGATGGTGTGGAAAATTTTCTTGGTTAGTTGCGAATCATCCATTTTTTAATTTATTTTTAAAAATGAATATTATATACCAGGCCAACTTACTTGAATAAAAATAGTACAGTCTATTCTTACAATAATGTTTTATTTGGTAAAAATATATGTTTAATTATAGGTTTTTTGCAGTACGGGTGAGTGGGAAATACCGTTATCGACTGCAAAATTAATCACGAAAATTAATTACAATATATAACAGTACTGATTATTTGGAACAGTTAATTTCAAATCTTCCTACTGGTTTCAGAGTATGTCTTCAACTGTACCTCAAATAATACGTTTATACCTTACAAATTACAAGTGATTTACAGCACGTAAGAATGTCAGAACTGTGTTCGGATCGGGAGTATGGGGCTATGCTACTAGACGGCGCCAAAGACGCTGCTAGCAGGATGCCAGCGCCACAGCGACGGTAGAGTGACCTACGAGGAGCTACTTAACGGCAGCGCACAGCACACGGTTCTCTCTTCATGCCTGAACATCGAGGCAACATCACTCCGCTATCTGTAATTGTGTATTGTGAGACTGAGTCTAATAAATCGGATCCTTGTATTAACAGTGTTCTCGTAGTTGCTCTACACTGTCCGACGGATATCTGCAGCCTACCTCCTCTAGTGAACCATCTACCTCGAACCGGGAACTCAATTCAACCCGTCCGACTCCTAATCTTTCCCGGATGGACCCGATATATGGTTTAAATCAATAATTTCATTTTCTGGTGAAAAAATTACACTATTAATACTAATATCGTGATTAATATTGAAAATTGGTGCTGCCCATCATATGTATGATTTTTAGAAGTTATAAGAAAAACCAATTGAAGAAATGATTTTATTTTAATAACCTGAACAAAAATCACTTGGGAGAACAGAAACATAGATGTCAGTCTATTATTGCTTTTAAAACAACCATATGGCCGAAAGCAGAGGTCTTTACAGTATGACGTTTGTGTAGTTACCACTACTGTTGACTCCCATGACGTCTCAGAATGGTATTCTGCCCTGGATGTTCTGGATTGCGTCATTCGGTAATCGGTAAAAATCTCTGGCACTCAGTGGTGACTCTGCGCTGGAGCGTGAGTAGTCGTAATTGCTAACTGTAAGCAGTCGATAGAGCCGAAAATAAAGTTTCATTGCTGTAATACTGCTTCCCATTGGCGGGAGTTCCGAAACTAGGCCGAGAGATGAGTTGAACGCTAGACTGTCCTGTCACTTATTCATTACGAAATTATCTCTCCGTTTCCAAATAACGCATTCAAATCCTGGAGCAGTCAGGATTTTTTTTATCACATGAGCTAGATCAGGATATTCCACGCTTTGGTTTCCAAGTTAAGCTATTAGTCCATCCGCTACAGAGGATGAATGTGCGGCAAATAAAAATTCCGTCATCAGATCGCAATACCACAGTCTAATATTAGTTGATCTCTTTTCCTCGCGCGATACAGGATAATTACAAGATAACGTAAATAGTTGTGTGAGGATGTCAACCACATGGAGGTAGGAATAGAGAGGAGACCAGGTGTCGCTTAAACTGTGAAGCAGCCTGTCTCCGGAGCCGCCATCTTCGTGGGTTCAAAACATTGGTCTGTTTTTCTTAAATTCTAATGTTTGTAGGTTATATCAATTAGGGTATTTATAAATGTGACTCCATAAGACTTCATTTTTAGTAATGCGATGATTAAAAACGAAGAAATTCTTCCGTTTTGTATACATTCCTTGTGTTTCTTGACCCTACCAATATGGCGACCTCCTACCCCACCGCTCTCCACTCGGCGTCACGTCGTTGTATGGAGAAGGTCCCTTACGTGGTCTCCTCTCTTTTCTTTGCTCCATGGTCGACCAGTGTAAGCAGGAATCCAAGCCGCTGTTGGCTGTATATCGTGTTGTCACTGGTTCGTTACGTATCACTGGGTCATCTTTGCTGAAGCTCGCAGATTCAAAGTGGGTTCAGTATGGGCTTCCATATCGTCCACTGTACATACGTATTGATCCAAAATAACCAACTCCAACAGACAACTGAAGAGCTGACCCGCCTTCTCACTCACTTCTCCTCCCCCTTTTATCGATTTCCGCAGATCCTCTAGGATCAACGTGGTTTAGGCGAGGAAAATATTAAACTTCTGGTATGAAGTCAGTGGACTTGGCGCCTCTTATTTTTATCTAAAGGGAAAACAAATATCGAGGACACTCACCTAATAGGTGTGTTGAAAATACGAGGGGATGTGGGGGTTCTTAGAAGTTGTTGTTGTTGATGGAAGCGCACAGTTGCTTGACACAAGAAGAACGATGTGGATCCGTTGTACGCAAGGATTCGGTGCTGGTTATCTTCAATATGCGTGTATAAGATGCCGAAAGAGGTTATTACTTAATGGTCCAAGGTTTGCGCCAGGAAGCTCAGGGAAAGATGTATCCCTGCTCAGTGGTAGGATCCGGTGCTGGAAAACTGTAAAATGCTTATTTGAATTGAAGGTTGGGCACAAGTGTTGACAAGAAAGCAGTGCTCTCTGCCGCCGCCTTGTATTCTGTCCCGTTGATTGTATAGTTCGTTAACATCGTTCGTAGAATCGCATGACGCCTCACACGCAGCCTCTTCATCAGCGTTGTTAGCAGAATGGACTGATGGTTACTCTGCTCTATGCCCTAATCGTTGCCCTTGCCCCTACATGCGAAGGGAAAATTTGTTACTCGCCTACCTGGATATAGCGATCAGCCTGGAGAGATAGGAAGGGAGGGGATGGTTAGGTGAGTAGAGGGGTTGGGGTGCATGATATTGTACTCTCAGTTGAGAGGGAACAAGGTGTAACACAGTTGGAGCGGGTGTTTATTGACGTAGTAACACCCTGCAGAGCAGAAACGCTTTTACAGCAATAGAATCCAGATTATTTGGGCTCGTTAGCACAGGGATCGAACATTTCACTCGGGACAGCCACAGCACTACCAAGAATACCTTAGAGTGGATGCATTACAGCCGGAGCCGCTTCCACGCGACTCCCTGTGGGCTCCCTTGCGTTGGCAGAGCGCGCTTCTCTTCGGAAAATCCGATCTCACTGTAATGGTGAATAGTTCTTCTCTTCTGTCTAATTTCGCCGCAAGAGTGGCTGCTCGGAAATCGGTATAGTGACTGGATGGATTCGCTTATTTAATAACGCAAAGTCAACGCCTTAGTCTCAACAGGCAGATCAACCAAACAGACGTACCTGGTGTTGGAAAAGGCAGTAAGCAGAATTTCCACAAACATCGAATAAACCTGATTAGAAATTATCTAATTCTAAAATGAAATTTGGTGATTAAATGTGTATTTATGTATACACCGATTATGACTTTTTTTTAGTAGTTCTGTAAGTAATAAGATTAAGGTGATCAGAGTATCTTGGCTTAAAAAGTCTTATATGAGTGGGTGTAATATGGCATTATACCTCTGTGTTGACATTTATTTGTTACAATTATAAAATACTAGCCGATATCCGCTACTTCGTACGCGTGGACTTGGAATTTCATTGCCAGAATTGAATATAGAAAGCTGTTAGTATCTTAGGATTGGTCCCAAACAACACCGAGCCGGCATAATATGACAGAAAAGCCATCACTATATTATTCTACCGTTGAACCTGTCTCAAAAAGAGAACCAGTTTCCAACATTTTTACAAACAGAAAAATAAACGAAGGTGCGGGGATGTGTGTTTGTGTGTGTGTGTGTGTGTGTATTTGGCGGGGGAGGGGGGGAGTGTGTTAAACTAAGGACAGCTTTATTTCTGCTTGGTCGTTTCATCTTCAGCATGAGCACCCGATTCTTGGATTTTCTAACAACTTTAGCTGCTCGTGTTCAGCTAGAGTTATCACTTAGGCCAGGATTACACCCACAAGGCATGTCAAAAAATAAGACAAAATAAATTAATGCCAGAAACATTTAGGCAGAAACAAAGTAATGGTACAAAGCAGAGCAAATCGATATCTATACTAAAATAACTTTTGTATTTAAACGAAATGTGAAAAAAAAATTAATACACTAACAGACCGCGCGAGAAGCACAGCTTAAGCAACCGGCGTAACATTACACACTAACACACGCATCCATCCGTCTGTCACAATTCGATAAGTTCTCAAAACATCGTCACTGTTATGCATACCGAAAGAAATGTCGTGTGTCCTTCTTGCACATATAAAGTATTTCCTCGTCAGATTCCAACAATATTGGTATAGCCACTTCGACGACTAAACGAAACTAAAAGACAAAGACTTACTTTCGAATATATAATATTAATAGTGCAGATCTCTCTCTCTCTCTCACACACACACACACACACACACACACACACACACTGACTGCGAGAGAAAGAACGTCTGAGTGATCAATACAGCATAAAAAAGTGTACACCTGCAGCATTGTTAGACCGCGTACGATTTGCCAAGCATTTCACCCATAAATTTGTGATATCTACAGTTTAATATGGAATCTGAGAAACTGACCGCCCAGGCATGGCTCATACAATCAAAAACGATTCTTAAAAACATTTGCTTTCATCGGGATTTGAACCGTGAACTGAGGCACAAACATTAGTAAGCAATCGCGTTAACCACTGAACTACCAACCCACGATAGTGCAAGATACTACAGAGTCTTACACATCCTAAACGTTGGTCTACGTTCATTTCGCTAATTTTTCAAAATTACATGACAATATGTACTATTTATACATAATAAGTATCCTATGTCCATCCTAATGCTAAATCGCATCTCCTAGTCAAATTCCATCACGATCAGATAAACCGTTTAGCCAAAAAACGCAACAACAGACCGACAGAGAGACAGACAGAGAGAATTACTTTCACATTTATAATATTAGTACAGATTCCTCCAGGGTCTCATAATCTTATAGTCCGTTCAATCAGGAGAGTCGGCTATAGGTCAGCATGCCTTATCCCTACTCCTCTGCCCTTATCCATACAAGATATCGCCTACCTGGTGACAGTGGTTAGCTCGGTGAGGTAGGAAGGGAGGGGATGATGAGGTGAGGAAAGGGGCCGCGGGAACGTGACCATGTGCCACCAATCCTAAATGAACAGGATATAATTAGTGTTTATGAATGCCAAAGGCAAAACACATATACTGATATAAAATACCGTCATCATTGTTTTTGTTTACGTTCGTGAATCTATAACGTTACTGATGGTCGGGAATAATAGTTCCGGAATCAGGTCTTTTGTTTGACAGTGTTTCTGATGGTTTGTTTCTAATGTGTGGTAACTATAAGAAACGTCTGTAAACATAGGTGTCCAGAGCGCTCCACTTTCTCGTTATTGGGGTCAGGTTAACATCAGCAAATTCGAGAGAAAGTAATTTTAATATGAGAGTGGTCGAACATTATGGGATGGCTTGAAAATCAGAGCAGTGTTGTCTGAGGGATTAGCCCACCGAAGGCTCGTCCTAATTACGCCCCGCTGGTGGACTGTAATGGCTGTCCAGCCGCTAACAAGCTCCGGGGTCAGCCGTAATCACCGCAATAATTAAGTGTGCCGACCCCGGACCCTCTACTCGAGCTGGTGTACACTTGCTGCGGTAATTGCCTGCTAATGTTGTTAAGAACTTTGATGGCAGACTCGCTCAGATTAGTAGACAGGTAAATTTCTAGGGCGTCCAGTCCCACGTGTGCCACTCAGAACTTTGTCCTCGTATCATATTAGAAGCGAATGTGTAGCATTCTTGAACAAGGCACCTAATTTCATTAAACAGCTGGTGGACTTTACGACTCAAACGTTCGTTGCGGAAAATTTTATTAATAGAGCTAAACCGAGAAATGTGTGCGTTTAATAGAGGATTGTAGAGATTACCCTTATGTCGATTTTCAAACCATTGAGTTTCTTCGCATTAGTGGTAAAATAACAGTTGTAATCATCGCATTAATATCTACTACTCCAACTTTATAAGTAGCCATTTCTCGTAATAACTTCGCTCTACTGGAAAATAGCAACTTATAAAAGATTATGCCCTTTTCGCAGCCGGTATATTGGTATAAAAATCTTCACGACAGGTATGGCGATTCTTTTCTAAATAGATCGATTCTTGAATCGATTCGAATTGAAATTTGATAAATCGATTCACAAAAATTCTATCTTTTTTCGATTTGCTTTTGATTTGATTCCAATCATGGAAAAGAAAAAGGACACCATAATAATTGATCTTTGATCAATTTTAAACTAATTAAAGATTTTTTACAACTAAATCAAAGTATCAGGTATTCAAAAAGAAATTCATTTCACAAAATTTGTTGGTTACGTAAAACAGTTTTGAAATGATATAGATTGCAGTTCCCAGTGCTTAATGTCCAATCTTTTCAGGCAATAAAAAAAGGCGCTCACAAGGTACTGATGATCCAACTATACTGATATACTTCTTGGCTGTTGAGTAAACGTGATGATATTTTTTTTTTGCCAATAAAGTGTAGGCTTATACTACAGGTGTACAACTCCATGCGATAAATAGTGTTTAATTTCTTCGTTTAACCCCTGACTTTCACGTTCAAGTGCATTACATATCGAAAGTGCTTTTTGACATTAGATTTTCACGGGCCAAATATAGATTCAATGGATCGATTCAATACTATAAATCGATTTAAAAAGTCGATTTTTTGGTCCAAAAGATAGATTCTTCGATCAATCGATCTCCGATCGCCATCCCTACTTCACGAGTTTCACGCTGAGTCGAAATGCTCCGCCTTCTTCTTCTAGATGTTTCGACCAGGCCTTAAGTTTTCTCGGGGGATTTAGTCACCTGTTGAATCTGCTACGCTGGCGTTGTGACCGGTTGCACTCATATTTATGCTGTGTAGACTATCGAATCTCTAACAAACATGGATTGCCCAGAGATATGTTTTTTTGCGATATACTGTTCATGATCCCAGAGTTATTTATTATTTAACACATATTTCAATGCCTGTTTAAGACCAAAGTCGCCATCTTTCTTATGGTTGTTTGGCTGTTTCAATTTCTCGATAACCTCGCTTACTTTTCTTTCCAGATAACCTAAGGTTCTAGCTAACACATACGTATTTTCCCACAGTATTTTATGTTTTTCTTCCAGTTGGTGTTCGGCAATAACTGATTTCAGACGTGTGTAACTCATATGTTCTCGCATCCTCACGGCTGCGGTTCGTTCGGTTGCACCTACGTAGACCTTGATGCAATCACAGGTACTTCATAGATGCCATTGCATTGTGAGGGAAACCTTTGATCATTGGCCTTTCTCAGTTTTTTTTTTTTATTTACTTCTAAATATAGGTAGAGTATTAATTTTTGTAAATATTCTCCCAATTGTTTCGGTGACACCATTGACGTATGGCATCACGGCGTTTTGTTTTGGTCTTCACTAAGAAAGTTTTTCTTCTGCTTATTGGTCATTGACGTTTTGTTTTGGTCTTCACTAAGAAAGTTTTTCTTCTGCTTATTGGTCATTGATTTTGTTATCATATTATACCCATACCCATTTTGTTTGAGTGCTAGTTTAAGATGTTCTTTTTCGATGATATCCATTCAAAAATCAAATTGAAGAGAACGGTCAGACGGCCTTCCTAGATGTATTAGTGAAAAAGTGCCCAGGAGGCAGGCTTGGACAAACGGTATTCAGAAAAAACAACCCATACAGACAGGTACCTTCACGCTTCATCACATCATCACCCATAACAAAAATGAGCCTTGATTAACACGCTGTTCTGCAGAACACAAAGAATGGCGGACAAGGAACATTTAATGAATGAAAAAGTACATCTCAAATGAGCACTCAAACAAAATGGCTATGAACTAAGTAGAAGTGAATACCAAAAACAAAAAACTTTGCTGCCATATGTCAAAGGTGTCACCGAAAAAATTGGAAGAATATTAACGGAAGTTAATGCAGTGGAATCTATGTAGTACACTGTGATTGTGGCAAGGTGGAAATAGAATACCAGAGTGTTAGCTAGAACCTTAGGTTATCTATAAAGAAAAGCAAGGGAGGTTATCGACATATTCAAACAACCTCAACAAATATGGCGGTTTTGGTCTTAGGCAGGCATGGAAATGCGTGTTAAATAATAGATAACTTTGTAACCTTAAACAGCAAATCGCAAAAATCATATTTCTGGGCAATCGATGTTTGTAAGAGAATAAATAGTGACCACAGAATAAATATGAGCGCAACCGGCCACAGCGCCAGTCTAGCAGATTTAGCAGGTGGCTAAGTCCCCGGAGGAAGACCTAAGGCCTGGTTGAAACGTCTGAAAGAAGAAGTAGCAGCATTTCGACGAAGCGTGAAACTCGTGGAGCTGTTTATAAAAGCATCTCATCTTATTTACCTTTACATACCCTTAGGACATACCCAGAGTTGTTGGAATTAACTGGCAGAAGATCGCCCAAGATTGTTGGAAAAGTGCTCAAGCTCTACCTTGAAGTAAACCAGTTTGGTGTACCTTCTTTATTCTTTAATTTTGACTGTCATTAAAACTTTGCAAAATTTATTATTAAAATTAGATAGTTATTTGATTAAGGGAAGGAGCGGAATTTCCTTTGTATAGTTACAAAACCACTGCATTTACATTAACACACCTGAGATTTATTTCAACATTCAATCATTTTTAATAATAAAAAAATCAACGTGTCTCTTTCGGGAGCATAAGTTCTGGTGACCAGTTTAGCTGTTTATCGTACCAACTGCTGCGTTGAGCAGATGGCTGTAATTCGAGTCCAGTAGCAAGTTGTTGGCGATGAAATCTTCTTTCACTTCAAGCAGATAATCGTAACACAGATATCCGTCGAGTTCACACAATCCGAACCGCCTCTTCACACTGCCTCGCTCTCAACGGATCCCCATGGAATCGCAAAAGGTAAATACACATTAACACGCCGCCAACATGCAGCGCGTTTATTGGTCGGTTCACTCGTCAGTGGCTGTCACACCCCAGTAGGTGGTGACACCTATGTTTCCACCAGGGAAGACCGTGTTGAATTTTCCCCCTCCCTCAAGGCTGCAATCGGCAAAGCCCTAGGTATACGAAGATCGGCCTGCCGCCTCCCCCAGTGCAGGCTGCACTTCCTTAAGCTAGCTTCCCACGGCGTGTGATTTTGCAGGTCGCACCATGCAGCCGAACCGTACGGATCAGCACGCGCCACCAAGCAGCTACCTATCCACCACCTTGCCTAGAGTAGTTTCAGCTGCCAGGGTCTTTGATCTTTACCGACTGGGTGACGGTTAGACGTGCGCCATCCCTGCCAGCACAGGCGGGACCTTTCGCATGGTCCGTTGTTTATTGCTGGACCGGCCTGGCCGCTAAATCCACGTGCCGTGGGAACACACCTTTAGCGAGCCAGCACGCTAATATTAAAGTGTATTGTATCCTAGTTTCAGGTCACATTACAACCTGTACTTGTAACTCCAAGAGGGCAATCCAATTAATGGTTGAACTCGCTGCTGATGGTGATGAAATATGTAGCGAGTACTTTTCTTTTTGACTTTTCGTTAGTGTATGGCACCACATAAAAACTAGCAAAGATATTTTGACAGTCTGAAAAATTTGGATCTGAATTAAAATTTGCTTCGTGTCTTATGATTCTACGTAATCTGCCAACTGTTCATGGAATGAAATAATGATCCAAATCTGAACACTATTAGGACCATAGTTCATTTTGTTTCTGTATGTTTGCAAGGAGAGGACTACAATGTAAAAATAAGAATAATATGACACCTCAGGTATATCACGCTAACGATCTTCTTATATAAAATTGAAATGCTGAGAATGAGTCTAACCTACTATTCACTGCCAACTTGTGGGTAGCTTGCGGCAGAACAAAAATTAGGTTGTACTAAGCAAACCAAATATAGACTAACATAAATGTTCATCGCTTTGAATTCTTCAATATAGTTGACCTAGATAACCAAGAATAACTTTAATGATCACATTACTTCCATCATAAAGGCATAAAGGCATAGTATCCCCTTTGTAGAGAATCAAAGGAGTCTGAATTTTTTTTCGCCGCGTTTCTGGAGTACAGATGTGTTTAACTTGTTAATCAAAGGACGAAGATTTTTTTTATTAAGAAATAAAGATGCCAGTGGCTTTCAAAGTTTTTACGTTCACATATTTTTTGTTAACATTTCTATTTTAAAAACGAGCGGTCTGGTGCCTCAGTGGTTAAGGTGTCTGACTGGTGATCGTTAGGTTCCCGGTTCGAATCCCTGTCTCGGCGGGGATTTTTCAAAGGCCCTAACCCGACCTTCACCTCGGGCATAGCTTACTGTGAGATTTGAAGCATGCCAGAAAGCGTCCGCGATTCGGATTACACGTTAAACTGTAGATTTCCTGTACTCGGTAGGATTTCCGGGTTAGGTTAAGATGCCTACGATAGGGGCGGAATGCAAAGGCCGTATAAATCCTGTTACCAGGTGATTATGACCACACGAAATTATTATTATTTGAAAAACGATGTTACTTAGGAAGGAATTTGAAACTTGTTAAATACATTGACTATTCCTAAATAATAATATATATATTTTTTTTTTTTTTTTTTTTGCTTTGTCTTTACGCCTCGACAACGGCTAAAATCATTAGAGGCGGGTTGGAAGTGGGGACAAGTAACTGGAAGGAATTCGGCCATGGCCTTTTTTGAAGCAAAAATAAAATTCTCGACAGACTAAGGAAACTTATGGAAATACTCTTATTTTATTTTTGGCTAAAATTCCACGTGTTAAATTTTATTTTCAGTTTGTATATTTATAACTAAAATCAAAATTTTATTTTTTCATCATCTGCACTGATAAAATTGCATAATTAACGACAAAATTATCTGTTTATATATTACCATTCATCACTATCGTAAAATTCGTGTACTGTCCTCTTGGCAAAGGACTGTCAAAGTCGCTAAGCTTTGTTAGAGTGTTGTATTGTTTCATATTTTTCTTTCGAGAAACAAACGTAGGTTATTTTCCCTCACGACACACGCGCTGGACAGTTCTCAAACCGACATTACAAGCTGCAGCGCAAATAGCCTGTCCATTCCCTAATTTTTTCGCAATAAGGTTGTTTTTTGCGGTAAGAAATCACTACAGTTTTTTATTTCATCAATATCAAGTACGTCCATATTTTTCAAGTCTTTTCCTACTAGCGTACATGTAGAAGACAAAATTTCACGATCATTGTCAACAAGAAGTTTGAAAAATTTATATACATTGTGAATGATAGATTTACTCTGTTGTCTGCTTCAGCCGCGGTGGTTCTGCTGTCGATGACTTGTGTCTTGTTGGGAGTAGTTAGTTCGGAAACACCTGGAATAGGAGAATAAGTCTCTTCCTAAGTAGCAAGATTCTCTTGCTAAAGCTCCCTAATTATAAGTTACTGCACTTTTTGTTCGGTAAAATTATTACACTAAATTACTATAATTAATAAATAACGAAAAGGAATTATTTAAATCGCACGTAAAAATCGTAAATTGCTAAAAATCAAAATATCCTCTCTCGAGCAAGGTCACACTCACACCGACACTTTCTAATTCCGATTCTCAGGTTCACACATTTTTTGTGAAAGGGAGGTGGAAGGTTTGGGGGTGGGTAGCGAGCTGTTGCCGCTTGGACTAGGCAACACAGGCCGCACAGCGTTGCTATTTTCAGGTGATAGAAAGAGAGCGCATCGCGAGATTGTCCCCAAGTACGGCAACAGCGCGTTCACACTGACCCGCCAATTAATCTGGCCACAGCTATAATACTATTTAGGCTATGGTTGAACTCCCAACCGTTCCTTGTCCCCAGTCCTCTAATGACCTCGACGTCGACGAGGCATAAAGCCATAACCAAAAAAATACTATTTCATTAAAAGTGCTCTTAGTCCAGAGTTTAGTTGCATCCTAATGGACCGGGTAGGTTTACACTAGCGGTAACGTGTTATGGAACTGAAGAGCCATGGAGCCAAATCCGCTAACTAACATACTATATCTTGTTATTTATACCATGTGAATTCCCAAATACGAGACAACTGTCAAATACTGAAATCTAAATGTCTGGTGATAGCGCTTTTGCGGGTCTTAGAAGCGATATATCTCTGGGCACGGAAAGGAAATTCTTTTTAACGTTACGGGGGTTACATGTTAAGTATGGAAGCACCGCAACGTTTTGCGCATTCGCAGTTAACTATAGTTTGATTTAAGCAGCTTCGATAGTATACACTGTCACTTAAGTTCAGTTAAAAAGTGAGTATTCACTACATCGTTACGATTTCTGTGCATAGGTGTGAATATACAGGGTGTTACAAAAAGGTACGGCCAAACTTTCAGAAAACATTCCTCACACACAAACAAAGAAAATATGTTATGTGGACATGTGTCCGGAAACGCTTACTTTCCATGTTAGAGCTCATTTTATTACTTCTCTTCAAATCACATTAAACATGGAATGGAAACACACAGCAACAGGACGTACCAGCGTGATTTCAAACACTTTGTTACAGGAAATGTTCAAAATGTCCTCCGTTAGCGAGGATACATGCATCCACCCTCCGTCGCATGGAATCCCTGATGCGCTGATGCAGCCCTGGAGAATGGCGTATTGTATCACAGCCGTCCACAATACGAGCACGAAGAGTCTCTACATTTGGTACCGGGGTTGCGTAGACAAGGGCTTTCAAATGCCCCCATAAATGGAAGTCAAGAGGGTTGAGGTCAGGAGAGCGTGGGGGCCATGGAATTGGTCCGTACATTACAGTACATACTAACGAAACTAAAATGACCTCTAACATGGAAAGTAAGCGTTTCCGGACACATGTCCACATAACATATTTTCTTTGCTTGTGTGTGAGGAATGTTTCCTGAAAGTTTGGCCGTACCTTTTTGTAACACCCTGTATTTATTTCATGAGTATACATAAACTGTATCCCAAATGTTAAAGTTTTAATTGCTTTAAGACTCTCTTAAAATCACGTGACAGCGTCAGACGGTATAACAACATCCGAAGGAGTCGCCATTATTACCAACTTATATTCGTATCAGTAATTTTAGTGGCTTTTTTGTTTATTAGTTGTTTATTTATATCCGTCAGATGTAGATGTTTTCATTGTATTTTCTAGTCACTAATATAGGAAGAAAAGAAAGTTTCGCTCCTTTTCCACACTGATGCACGCACCAGTATATTTTACTTTTTTTTTTTTTTTATCACTGTTTATCGCACTTATAAGGACAGAGATTACCCAAATCACAAAAATATTCGTCGAATGCGCTGTACAGTACCGGAATAGGGTTATCCCACAACTTCATTTTTATGTTGAATGAGAACTTTGGCAAGCTAACAGGGATACTGCAGTTTCGTCTACTCTTCCTCCGCCAAATTAGTTATTTTCCTGTTTCTCTTCTTCCAAGGTAAACCGCGATGGCGTTCGAACAAGGTAAGACCGCACCGGCAGCCAGCAGAGGCAAATAACCACTTGACACTGTTAAGCCGGCTTCTGTCCTTCTCTTCCCATCACCACGTTCACTCGCTCCTTCCCGCTTCAACGCTCTTTATCTGGTCCATCTGCTGCGCGGAATAGGCGCAGGCAAAGATTCGAGAAGGCCTCTTTCCTGGCTGCAAGAAGCACTGAAATTTAGTGTAGCGTGCAGAACCGGTTTCGGAGGAGGTGGAGAATAAACAGAATCTGCAAGCCGATGAACACTGCCGCACGCACGATTGGGCAACATTGTTGTATACTTGAGCCGAGATTTTTCCATTCTTTCTTTTTCTGAAAAATTCTACTTGTCATTTTTTGCTTGTTACAGATAGTAAGAACTCATTCTGACACACGCCTCAACTGGATATCAGCTACCAGCAAGTGCATCTGAAATATTTCGAATGTTTTAAGGTCATTATTATAAAATAGTGTAAGCCCGTGACCGTTTTTGCGTATCGTCACGGATCTAGAATAGTTCCAGTTCAATAGGATGAAAGATAACAACAGGTTGAACTGATTTGAGCGAATATAAACTTGGGAGAATATCATCTCTGAGTTTGAAGAACACAGAAGCATTAATAGAGGTACGTATTAAACATGAACAGGGACGATAGCGCAATCGTATGATTGTTTCAAAGGTCATAGACTTGAACTTGCTTAAATAAAAATTTGACCCTTAAGTTCACTCTGCAAAGTTTAAAAAATTCCTGTTTGCTTCGAAATCATCACATTATTTTTTAATTGAGACTGGGCAAAAACTCTTAATGTAATCATTGGTCACAGGATCTGTAAAGGCCAGATAATTTAATACATATTCTGTATTATTAAACAGTTGAGCAACTCTCAAGAAATGAATTTGCAGAATAGTCGTTTCTGTAACATATTTGGTGTGATGCTCACTTGAAATAACCTAACAACTGACGTACAGAGAACATGAATAAAGACCATTAACGAAAGTGATCAGCAATATACCTATTAAGCAAATAAACCGTAAGTCAAGCAACATAATTAGTGAAAGTTTTAATTAAATTGAAATTTATCCTAAACCGGATTGACAATTGCCATTAGTGGTTACAGCAGAAACCATGAGTAATTTAATTTTTTAAGTCGCATTCGTTAGCAACATGTTACTGAAAAGCAAATCCAAGTTTTTTCAGCTACAAAATTAATCAATATTTTTTAACAATGAAACCCTACGAAAAGCAAGTTTAATGAATATATTATGTCAATTAATTTTATAGCAGTTGCTTAGCTTTTAAATTGTGAACATAACCACGAATTTCTTCTAATGGTATCTCTGGTCGTTGTTTTGCGAGCGAAGGCTGACACGTGACACCGTTTACCATCCAATAGCTATCGAGGTTAGTGAATGAGTGAGCTTTGGAAATTATATAGTAGATATGTTACTATTCGTGCGATTCACTCTTCCTGGATCAATGGAACTGAATTAATTCTCTAAAACCACCAGTATGTATAATATCAGCTCAAATCCCTGTCCGGTATTTGGAATTCATTTTCTTTCTCGAAACTTTACCGTGGTACATACCACAGTGATGCCTTTACGGGTATCCCAGTGTTGAGGATTAGCGATGACTTTGGGTTTTGTAATCACAGATATCCTAGTGCGACAGTACAGCTGAGAGGTTTCCCTAAATCAGGTGAATGCTGTGATGATTGCTTAATAAAGGGCATGGCTGATTTCTTTACAGACAGCTGTCGAAAATTATGTTCTGGCTTTAATTCTCTGTCCTTGAGTAGCACACTCTTTTACAATTCTTTCCTACTAGGTGTCGGTTACCAGCGAAAAATGTCTTATGGAGCAAATATTGCTTAAATCGTTTTGTATGATAGTATCACATTTAATAATTAACAACAATTTTAATTGAATATTTAATATTGCTTTAAGGTGCCATTGAATAAATGGTAAGTATGGGTACTTCCAGTTTTGCTTATTCTTCTTTAACTGTTTTCCTCGCCTCTAAGGAATACTTTTTGCTAAAAAAAATTGATATCTCGTTCACAGTTTCATTACTGAATAAAATGTTTTATTAACTCATTCGACCCTTCCGATAACAGGTTCAAACCTGTATATTCTGTGTACAATTCATGGTATCATTGATACTACTCTTCTTTAATCTGCCACAATTTATCTCAACGATGGAAATGTTTAGGACCTACACAAATGACAGAAAACACATATTACTTAATCAAATCATTTCATAAGTTAGTTGATTCAAGGCCAATGAGTGTCTCAAACAAAGGATTTTGACCTATGGATCCGAGGCGCAACAGAAGTTTGGGTAATTACAAGTGATGCTAGACCACAATCGTAAATATTTTTTGCTACCTTCTGCGTAAATGTTGAAACTGACAACAGTTTGGGAATTAGTAATAAGCTCATGCCATTTTACTTTATTTACGTAGCATTTTTACCGTAGATAGCGTTCCTACTGATTCTGTGATACAAATGTTTTCTTTGGAAATTTCAGAAATAGTTGTTTCTGCGCGCCTTCGAGCATTAAAAGAAAAAAATCAATCCAGTGTATTTAGCTAGGTGGTTCCCCTTCATTTTTCTTTAAAAAAATTTAAATATCCATTTTAGTCGACTTTAAAACTACATGGTATCAGCTGTATTTTGATCTCTGCAATTTCAGCTTCGACTTTTCTGGTGTGGCGGAGCTTCAATGTTTACCTCACGTCTATATCGCATCCGAAAATACCGGTAGCGTCTCCGTAAACAAGCGTTCGAGTCAGTGTTTATTATGTGACAGCTATCAGTTTATATGCTAAAACAGGTGGAAGAGAAACATGTCTCGGGATTCAGTGCTTGAATTCGTGAGTTAATACTGGCCCACTGAATATATTCTATACAGAAAAAGCTGATTTATATTTCAATAAAAAGCGCTGATTACAACATGGCAAAAGTTTAATAGCGGAAGTGATGACATTTAGTTAGTATAGGTAAAAGAACGTCAGTAAAAGGTAGTTTTAGATCACAATCAGATGACAATGACTATTTCGGAGCCACCGAAAGGAATGGCTGGCTGTTGTTCTCCACCATCTGTTTGCGATGCATCTAAGCTGTGTTATATATGAAATAATCGCTTTTTTGTGTGAAATGTGCAGTTTTTTTAAAAAGGAGCTTATAGACGATGACAATATTCTGCTACTTGATTACGGAAAAACCACTTAAAACCGTAATAAGGACGACGATACGTAAATATGATCCAGCTCCAGTATGGATATTTAAGTGTGTCTCAGGTAAATATGTAAGCAGTTTATCGACGTAGTTAGTACATTTTAATTAATTATGATACCATTATTACGTTTTACTAAAGTCAAAAATAACTTCATGCATTGCTGAAAATACTCGAGCATGACTAACTCAAACGGGATGTTTGTATTGTGATCTGGCCTATTCAGTTTATTAGAGCTTTATTCTAACAACTAGATGATACCCGCGACTTCGTACACGTGGATTAAGAATTTCTTTGCCAGAATTGAACATAGAAAGTTGTTTGTAGCGAAGGATTGGTCCCAAACAACACCGAGTCGCAAAGCGGTAATTGCGACTATTAAATTAATGACCAAGCGAAAAAGGAAAAAAAATGGCGGATTGTATACAGATTCAGTAAGGCCTCAAAGGAGTGTTTTAGAACCTACCTGAGGAATAATTACCATAACTTCAAGTCAACAAAGGACACCGTTGAAGAGATGTGGCATCGTTTTATACATATAGTCAGGGAAGGCATGGAAATACATATACCAAAGCGGACAATAAAAGGGGAGAATGATCCACCGTGGTACACATGCGAAGTCAAAAGATTACTCAAAAAAACAAAGGAAAATACATGCACGCTCAAGAAAGAAGGGATGTCGCAGCGATTTAGAAACCTTAGCTGATTTAAGAGGACGTATTAAGAATGTAATGCGCGAGGCCTTTAACGATTTTCACTCCAACTCTCTCTCTAAGAGTCTCACAGAAAACCCAAAGAAATTTTGGTCGTATGTACGAAAAGTTAATTGTACCAACAGAAATATTCCTGCACTAATTCGTGAAGGTTCCGAGGTTAATGAAATCCGTGATAAAGCTAACGTACTAAATAATGTATTCAAAAATTCATTTAAAAATGAACATAAGGATAGTATGCCCGTTTTCCCACGTCGTGGCGAGTCGGTGATGGAATCATTACGAATAGATACTACAGGTATCGTTACACAATTAGAGCTCCTGAAGTGGGGGAAAGCACCGGGCCCGGATGGAATTCCAGTAAGAGTATTTTCAGAGTATGCGACGGAAATCGGGCCATTTCTGTCTGATATATTCAGTAAATCATTAGAAGAGCGAAAAGTACCTTCAGACTGGAAAATCACGCAGATAACTCCGATTTTCAAAAAAGGTGATCGAAGTGATCCTGGGAACTACCGTCCCATATCTATAACATCTGTTTGTAGTAGAGTTATGGAGCATATTATATGCTCGAACATTATGAATTTTCTAGATGATAATAATTTGCTTACAACAAATCAACACGGATTTCGGAAGAAAAGATCATGTGAAACACAGCTGGTCCTATTTACACACGACGTAATGAAAGTTATCGATGCAGGTTCACAAGTAGATGCAATTTTTTTAGATTTCCAGAAAGCCTTTGACTCTGTGCCACACAACTGCCTTTTAGCGAAGCTTCGAGCGTACGGTATATCGGATCAGCTTTGTGAATGGATAAAGGATTTTCTAACTGGTCGGTCGCAGAATGTTGTCGTTGAAGGAGAAAGTTCTTCTAATCTAGATGTTACATCGGGTGTACCTCAAGGAAGTGTAATTGGACCACTTCTTTTCTTAATTTTTATAAACGATCTCGGAGACAAAGTGAAAAGCCTTTTTAGATTGTTTGCTGATGATGCGGTTATTTATAGGGAAGTAAGAAATTTGGCCGATTGCTTAGAAATTCAGCGCGATCTGGATGTTATTTTGGCTTGGTGCGCTGAGTGGCAACTTACTCTAAATTGTAAAAAGTGCAAGACAATGAACATAACTAACAAAAAGAATCCGATTTTTAAGAAATACTAGGTAAACAGTTCAGTTATTGATATGGTCGATGCTATGAAATATTTGGGAGTAACAGTACAAAGGAACATTAAATGGGACATACACATTAATTCTTTAGTAGGTAGAGCAAATTCCAGGCTGCGATTCATATGTAGAATCTTGAACAATTGTAATGAACAAACAAAGGAGATAGCGTACAAATCTCTTGTGCGTCCACGTTTGGATTATTGTTGTGCCATTTGGGACCCGTTTCGTAAGGGATTGATCGAAAGTATAGAGAAAGTACAGAGAAGAGCCGCTCGATTCGTGACCGCTTGCTACAGTCCTTATGAAAGCGTCACAGAACTGATTAGTAGATTAGGTTGGGAGTCTCTGGTAGATAGACGACACACGTTTCGTTTATTGGAAAACAAGCGTACTCCCACTTTCAATTTTGAGTGTTGTGAAATACTTCTTCCACCAACCTATTTGAGTCGGAAGGACAGGAAAGATAAAATTAGAGAAATAAGGTGCCGGACTGATTCTTATATGAATTCTTTTTTCCCTCGTACCATTAGGGATTGGAATGCACAGCAAAGAGATTATCTTTGGTGCTGAGCACCCTCTGCCACCCACAATTTTGTGAATTGCAGAGTATATATGTAGATGTAGATGTAGAATATGACCGGAAAGCCATCACTATATCATTCTACCATCGAACCTGTCTCTTAAAGAGAATCAATTTCCAACATATTTAAAAACAGAAAAACAAACGAATGTGCGGGGGGGGGGGGGGGGGGGGCGGGGTGTTAACCAACGACAGCTTTATATCAGCTTGGAGTTTTCTTCTTTCTGCAGCATGAACATCCGATTATTGGGTTCTAATAACTTTAGCTGCTCGTGCTCTGCTAGAGCTACAACTTAGGCCAGTTTACGCTCGCAAGGCATGTCAAAAAAGGCAAAATAAACTGGTTCCAGAAACATTTAAGCAGACACAAAGTAAAAGGACAGAGAAAATCGACATCTATACTAAACAATACGTTTTTTCTCTAAACGAAATTTACTAACAAATTATACAGTAACATAATGCGCGAAAAGCATAGCTCGAGCAAGCGACGTAACATTACAGACTAACACACACATCCGTCTCTCTGTCACCATTCGATAAGTTTTCATAATTTCGTGACTACAGCTGTTAATCATACCGAAAAAAAATGTCCTGTGCCCTCCCTACAGATTTTCTTGTCAAATTACGTCAATATCGGTATAGGCATTTAGTTGTCAAAACGTAACAAAATACAGCGACTTACTTCCGCAATTATAGTATGATTACTGCAGATCACACACACACTGACTGCGAATATCACCTGAGGGATCAATGGACGAAAAAAAGTGTACACCTACAGCATTGCAAGATTACCTACGATGTGCCTCGCAATGCACCCCTAACTTTGTGATATCTACAGTTTAACATTCAATTCGAATAACCGACGGCCCAGGCGTGACTCTTACTATCAAAAACAATTTTTAAAAATCTTATCCTGCACGGAGATTTGAACCGGAGACCACGACTTAAACATTAGTAAGCAAGTGCTTTGACCACTGAGATACATGACCGATACACGGAAAACAGTACAGAGACCTCCATATCCAACGCGTCTGTCTATTGCAGTTCAGTAATTTTTTCGAAATTATAAGGCAACACGTATTATTTATACTGATAATTTTCCAACCAAATGTAGACAGTATTTTTCTCCTTGTTTCAAAGGATAAGTGTGCAAAGTTTCATCGAGATCGGACGAAAATTGTGGATTTGTATGAAGAACAAACAAACAAACATACATACATAAATTCACTTTTACATATATAGGTTTTTCTCTAGCTAAGTCAGCTACACTTCCTTTATTTTGCCCTATTCAAAACCGTAGACAGAGAAACATATGGATTTATGTGCTATGTACCTATTGTTGTTTCTACTATGATGACAAACATTTACCCACTTTTCTACAAAAATAACAATAATGATAGCACATAGCCTTTAATTTATTTTTTGAAAAGGAATGGTACTTTATCAAGACGCTTTAATGCCACATCCTTTTATAGGCTTTGACATACTAAGTGTGTTTCTAGCGCAGTGCGACAAACGACTTGCAGCTTCTTCTTCAAATATCATTTAGCACAAATACCACATTGATCATTAATTTTAATCACGATTAGGTTTTACAATTAAATAAGAGACTGAATGTTATTTATCTCTATTAGGAATCACTTACACAAACTGGTTCGGTTAAAGTTTAATTATATTGCTAGTCGATTATGATGTGAGTGGTTCTTAAAGTGTCATTAGATAAAAGTTAAGTAAGGAAAATGGGAAAATGTTAGTCTCTCAGCACAACACATTACCGGTGCGGTATCATGATGTTGCTTAGAGTTCGCTAACGTTATTTGGTGACGTTTAGATAATTCATCGGCCGAACATTACTACTATTCTTGTAATTAAAGATTGCATTTCCGCAAACTTACATTTGAAACAATGTATTTGGAAGCAGACTCGCTGCAATATCAGTAACATGTTAGCACCACTATCATACTTAAATAAAAGTCTTCCAACTCCAAGAATTTGCATAGCATCACTTCTTGAGTGGTTCTACAAGTGTTTCTAAAAAAAATAATAATAATAATTCTGCCAGTTTTGTACATGTTGGCACTCCCGTCATACTTAAAATACGTCTTCCAACTCGGCGCATTCGCATCCCATCACTTTTAGAGCGGTACTGCAAGTGTTTCTCAAAAAACAAATAATTCTGCCAGTTCTGAACATGGAATGAATCATGGATAGATGACAAGCTGGATTGAGTAAGACCGTACTATCAATGCTGGAATCACTTTTATATACTGTCAACCATGGTTGCAAGCTATAGAAAATGTCCCCAGTTTCACACGTTGTTCAATAACCTCGTAGGTGAATGGATTATGGGCTCGGTATTTGCTCCAATAATCTTTTATCAGGTTTATCGCAGATATCCCACGTACGAGAAGTTTCCGTTCTATTTCCAAGCTCACACGACATTAGAGATGGGACATAAATAACCACTGAATAAGAGTTTTGTTTATTTATTATCTACGTTTTAACTTGTTACTAAGGTTCATTAAGTATGTACAGCAAAATCTTAAGAAAAACCCACATGGAGACGCATGGGACACACGAGGATCAAGAGGGCGTAATTCCTAACCATCATACAACGGTTGGCCATCCGACGGGTAATTGCTCCAGCTTCCATTTACCGAATGTGCGTCGACAATGCATTTAGGGCCCTCCGGCTAAGTGTTCGGCCCTCCAACCACTCACGTAATTAGCCTGATGGATTGACCCTGTAAACACCGGCCTTCAAGCGGGAATCGGCGATTTACCGTTCGAACTTGTCACCGTAGCAATTTTGGCGCTGAAAGACGAGGGCTTCACGAAAGGACAAAAATACCAAGCACTGCTTACCCTATGGATTATCGTCGTTCGCGCTTCGTCAGCTTTTTATTTTTCTCCAGTATTCTCTAATAGCTTTGAAAGAACAGTTCGCAATAAACTTGATTCGTCGCAGTTGGCCGTTCGATTCGTTATTATGCATCCAGTTCCTTATTGGAGATCGATAATGAATGAACTGGAATTGGTTCTGGATTTACTCCTCGTTCTTATTGCCATAAATACCAATGCAAACTCTCAGCTCTATCTAGATGCTAGACTGGTGACACATACTAACAAACAAACACATAGTTACAGAGACATACATACAACAAAAAATATTTCTTACTGCTTTTCAACAATTTATATGATTATTTCTCAAATAATAAAAAATCTATTTTTTCTTCATTAAATGATAAAAATTGTAGTGAAACTACAATCAGCTATTTTTTGAGTATATTGAATCTTGAGTATGGCTTGGAATAGGTGTGCAACGTTTGATGGTGAGGGAAAATATAAAATTGTAATCCGTTTGTTTTCGCTATAATTCAAAATATGTTTCAGGTTTATGAAGATATATACTTCAGACTCTTGTTGTGATTAGAAAATTCGAAATTTAAGCAAGAATTTTTTTAAATTTTTTTTATCATGTTTTAATATTCTGCTCTATTCTCTAAGTTCAAATTTATTACTTGACGTATGTTAAACAATTTTGGTGATGAGTTCTCTTAGTTACCAATGCTACTGCAATATGCTTGTAGAAAACTTTCGTAATGAAAATTTAAATTCGCGATGTTTCATTTATATGTGATTCGGGAAATGAAAATTGAAACCACGGTCCATCCAGCCAAGCAGTACGTCTCTAGAAGTGTTCTCAAATGAAGCAAACAACTCCATAATTCAACCCGGTTGATTTGATTTGAACGCAATGCGAAGCAACTGATTGCGTGATGACACTCGACGTCAAGATCGAAACTACTGCAAAACGGTGCTCAGCGCCTGTGGAGAAGTGCCACTCATCAAAGCCTATCTCTTCTCCAAGTAGGAGCCGACAAAGGAAGACGAGAGCCGTGGCGTAACATCTCCCGGGCTGGGAATGTGTAAGAGATAACAAAGCTGTAAAGGAGGCGGGCCGGAGATACCAGAGTATCACTTGTTACAACTAACACATTTCCCCTAAAAGGATTAAATTATACTTCGTTTTTTTTAAGTTACCCAACTGCCGTTGGGAATTTAGGGAAATGTATAATTGTGTACTTAAACAACCGAATTATTGATATATTCTGAGTGGTGTAAATAATTAAGAATTTAAGTTAGTTGTAGAACATTGACAAGAATTTGCTTCCTAAATCTTTTAAATTCATATAGCGTCCTGTAACAATTGTTTCCGATGAATTATTTATTTCCCAAAGCGTTTCACCCTTATGGTGTCGGCAACATCAGTGGATGTAAATGTATAAAAAAATTTACTGTGGGAAATTAAATATTTGTATACGTCAATAATTATTACCTAACTACACACTACTTACTGAATTTACAATTTGAGTTACACTTTTTCACATCCAGTGACCTGATTTAGTGCTGCATTTCCATATTCTGATTATCTAATTTACAATGATGTTCAATATTGCACTTGTTTATTCTGAATTCGTTGAACTTGTTGCATTATTTTTGTACGATTGCATACATCTTGTATCATCAGTGCTATTTATTGATTGGTAGTGCCAACTTAGTACCGTTGCTTGTGTTTTGTATGTTAAAATATCTATGTGTTTCATTTAAAAAATGAAAACATAGTAATAGCTGAAATTTTAATAAAGCCTTTGTCCATGCTATGATCATAACGATATGGTATTATTCTGCAGTTTTAACGTCGTACATTTGAAACTCGATTCGCAGTTTTCCCTCTAATATCGATACGAATATTCTAGTAAATCAACATACAGTGGCGTATAGGATACTGTCTCTCTAGAATCAATTATAATTAACGCAGTTATACTCCTCTTCGCGTGTCCCCGGTTTTTTATTTTTTATTTTTATGAGGGTTCCCATATCTAGAAACTAACTAACCTCTATTTTTATGTGTATGGCACTATCATTCTAGAAATAGGTCTCCACAGTAATGGTACAGTGTGTTCCCATAAAACTCTAATTGTGGACTAGTTAGAAAGTTTTTTCATCTATATCTGCAAATTTTCTCCACGGCTCTACAAATATGTCATGCCGGCTGCATAAAAATGCATTAATGTTTTTACACGAACGTTTTTATTGAATTTTCAGAGAAACTGTGGCGGTTTTTATGTACCACTAGCATTGCAGAGACTTGTAAATTCCTTTGGTAACTTAGGGTTTGTGGCTTCATCCCAAATATACACAATTCCGAGAAAGTTGGCTTCTTCAATGTACTAACGCAAGAGCCATAAACAGAATTGCATCCGTAAACGAAGTTGGAAACTCATGAATCCCACAATATTCTTTCTGCTTGTGCAGTATTACTTTCAAGGCTTCAGTATTATATGGTCCACCGTTTATATTGATATCCGAATTAAACGTATGAGAAAGTTTACTACAGAGTGTTATGGTTCAAAAGAGATGATTTCTACAAAATGTTCATATTTGTTGTTAACGTTTATAGCATTAAAAATATCTTTCTCGACTGAATATGCTACAAGAAAAACCTTCAAACGAGCACTGTGATACAATGATTTATATGCCGAAAATAATATCAGTTTTATTAAACTACACGCATGGAAATAGTTATATTTTCATATTGAATCTACTATATAATTTCTTAAGTTCACTCACCTCGGTAGCTATTGGCTGGAGAATGGTGTCACGTGTCAGCCTTCGCTCACAAAACAGCGACCAGAGATACCATTACAAGAAATTCGAGTTATGTCCACAATTTAAAAGCTAAGCAACTCCTACCAAATTAATTGCCATAATACATTCATTAGGTTTGCTTTTCGTAGCGTTTTATAGTTCAAAAAATATCGATAAGCATTATATCTGAAAAAAAAACGTGTATCTGCTTTCCAGTAACTTGTTACTTAATGAAAGTAACATAAAAAAACTATAGAAAATTAAATTACTCATGGTTTCTGCTGTAACCAGAATGCCAATTGTCTTTCCGGCTTAGAATTAATTTCAATTTAATTAGATCTTTTACTACTGTTGTTGTTTGACCAAAGTATATGCATTACGGTTTATTTGCTTTTAGGTATTTTAGTGACAACTTTCGTCAATGTTCTTTCTTCATGTTCGCTGTACGTGAATTATTAGGTTATTTTAAGTCGACATCAGACCAAATATAATACCGTGTCAACTACTTTGGCAATTCGTTTCTTCGGAGGTGCTCAACTCTTCAATAATATGGAATGTATAATAAGTTCTCTGGCCGTTACAGGTATTATGGCCAATTTTATGAATGTTTGCACAGTCTCAATAAAAATAAAAAATAAAAAAAACAACGTGATGCTTTAAAAATAAAAAGGAATTTTTAAAATTATGCAGAGTGAACTTTAAGGGTCAAATAAAATGTTTGTATTTAATCAATTATACGATTTCACTATCGTCCCTGTTCATGTTTAATACCTACCTTTATTACCAACTGGAATCGCGACTCATGTGACTATGCAACCTTTTTCTAGACATCAAGGAACCAACTGATATGTTCGCGTGCCCTGGAGAATCGCTAAAACCGTGAGACTTGCATTGGCCCTGTATTACCATATCCAATCATCACCAGATTTCGTTGCACTGTTCGCACTGGCACGTCTGTCGTACGTCTCACATTAGATGTTGTTCTTTGGCACAGTTTGGCCTGTCTGTCAACAACGACATCTCAACATATACGTCGCCAATCTGGCCAGCCACTACGTTGTCCATATCTTTAGGTAATGCTGGAAATTATATATTCACTATCGAGGAATGTTGAATTCAGCAACAATTACCGAAATTCAATGCCCCATACGTCCACTTCCAACTACCATTCCGCGTTCAAAGTTTGTAAATTCATGTGGTGCGGCTACAATCAGAAAACATTTCATACGACACATGAGAGGACAAATGAAAGCCGCGAACATTCACGGAGCATCTATACGTTTCCTCCGTGGTACTTCCACCATCTGGATATTTGCATCTTCCTGTCGCATAACAGCGAATATTTCGCATGAGAAGTTATCATTAACAATAAACAAAAGAACATTTGGTGTAAGATGTCTACACGCCGACTGTTGAGGCATTGTTCTGCCACCGGTAGAGCTTAATACAGCTGCTCCAATTCCTCAAAGAAGCGTCGCTAACTCTGGCTGTGTAGTGGTTAACACGGTGGTCTCGCATTGTGAGGGTCGCCTGTCCGACTCCCGGCACGGTTGAAATTGGTTTTAATTAAGTTTTGTGTTCATCTTGTGTTGTCCTCTACATTTTGTACCACAATGGCATCAGCAAACCCAGATACAGTGCTTAGTAGAATACAGAATTGGTAAATGGTCGCAGAAATCAAAGGCAGTATATATATTTTAAAGACAAAGAAGCACCATGATTGGCAACGAGTTATAGTTTGTAATTTGTTTAGATTCACAACAACTGCATTAGGCTGAGAACACCAGGTTTCATTTATCCAACATGTCACCACGCTCAGTGCTAACTACATCCATCTGTTCCACACCTTTCCAGTAATGTTTAAACAGGGTAAATGGTGAGTTGGCTTATTATCAAGAGTCTAATTTAGTTGTGACACACTATCAGATTTAATATTCGACTGTCTTTAGTACTACCCATTCCAGATAGATACCCTAGCTATAGCGCAGTATTCGATCTTTATGTTATCACGTAAAAGTTTCGAAGCAATTGTAATCTAGTGATTAACCTTGTTTTTGTGACCTTTTCGCATGTGGTGAGACGCAATTTTCAGTCTCCTCTTTTTTTTCAGTTATTATTTTCATCTCCAAGTAACCATTTCAAATTGTGTCCTCAATATCATGCTTCAATTTTTCTAATCATTTTACCGTATCCCTGATCATTTTGTTCAGATGTTTCAATCAATAACAAGATATCCAATCTACTTCCTTTAAACATTAATTCTGGGGTATTCTACATCAAATATTCTTCCTCGTCCATCATTGTTCCTATTTTTTTTTAAATATGATAGTAAGAATAACACATCAGTAATATGCTGTAAGAATTCTTAACTACGCATATGAAATAATATTTTAGAATTCCCTTGAGGCCGGTTTGTTTTATTTTTCTTTAATTCTTCTCAGATGTGATAATAATAATAATAATAATAATAATAATAATAATTCAAACACAAGTAGTAAAGGTTTAAATTACAGATGTTCCTAACAGCATTACATTTTAGATAATTATTTTTCAATTTTAATATTTTTCTTGTAGAACTTTTCACTTTCCTCTATTAACTATTAAGGTTACACAGGTTATTCTAGAAAATGGATATTATTATGCTTTCAGTAATACAAGAGAAATAATAATTACTCTTGATACTGTTATTGTCCTTTAATAGATCTTATGTAAGATGTAAAAAAATTGGAAAACTTACTCTGTGGTATGATTCATTAAAGACTTCATACTATGATGACAGTAATTTTTAATGGTATCAAATAATATTTTCCATAGATGCGGTTTCTGTTCTTGTAACTTGATAAAATCCAATCACTGATTTCTGACACCTTCCGTTATGTGTTCACTATTAATTATTAAATTTTTACTCATTTTTACTGAGTACCATCTCTTGAAGCTATCATATTATAGCCATTCCTTACAGCTGCTTTTCAATAAAGTCGGTCACTGATTTTAACTGCAATTCCCTACCTGCATTAATCCTGTGTTTTATTTCTGCGCTTCATTACGCTTAAATAACTCATACTGTGTGCATTTGGCAGGTGTTGCGAAATCCATTTGACTTGTTTTTATTTCTTTCACGCTGCACTGAAGCTCAGTAATTACACACAATTAACGTCTAATTGATTTTCGCCCATTTTTCCGGCAGATTAAATCCAGTTGAGAAAACTATATACTGAACTGTTTAAAGCGTACTATTAAGGTAGCTCACACGTTTACAAAATGATCTTACTGCAACGTGTCTGGCAGTTAACCGAAGTTTGTGGCTTTATTAAGTGATTATGTTATGAAACGGATATTTAAAATCTGCAATCTTTATATATAAAGATGAATGTATGTTTTTTTGTTTGTTCTTCATACAAATCCACAGTTTTCATCCGATCTCGATGAAACTTTGCACACTTATCCTTTGAAACAAGGAGAAAAATACTGTCTAAATTTGGTTGAAAAATTATCTGTATAAATAACACATGTTGTCTCACAACTTCGAAATGCGGTGATAGACAGACACGTTGGATATGGTCGTCTCCGTACCGTGTTTACGTATAGTGGACTGGCAGCTCAGTGGTTAAAGCGCTTACTTACGAACATCGTGGTCTCCGGTTCAAATCTCCGCGGAGGCTAAGATTTTTAAAAATTGTTTTTCATCGTAAGAGTCAGGCCTGGGCCGTAGGTTATTCGGATTGAATGTTAAACTGTAGATATTAGAAACTTAGGGGTTCAATGAGAGGAAAATCGTAGGTAGTCTTGCAATGTTGTAGGTGTACACTTTTTTACGTTATAATGATCCCTCAGGTGTTGTTCGCAGTCAGTGTGTGAGTGTGAACCACAGTAATATTATTATAAATACGGAAGTAAGTCTCTGTCATTTTGTTACGTTTTGACGACTAAATGGCTATATCGTTGTGATGCAATTTTATAAGGAAATCTGTATGAAGGGCACAGGATATTTTTTCCAGTATGACTAACAGTTGTAGTCACGAAATTTTGAGACCTTATCGAATGGTGACAGAAATATGTTAGAAATTGATTCTCTTCAAGAGACAGGTTCGACGGTACAATGATATAGTGATAGCTTTCCTGTCATATTATTCCTACTCGATATTGTTTGGAACCAATCCTTCGTTAGCAACTTTCTATATTTAATTCTGGCAAAAAAAAAAAAAAAAAAAAAAAAAAAAAAAAAAAAAAAAAAAAAATCTTAATCCACGCGTACGAAGTTGCGGGTACGGGCTAGTACATCATATAATCTGTATTTCATAGTGGCTTAGGAATTATATTACTAGCGTGAAGAAATAGATTTCTAGTTGTTCGATAATATTTTTCCGGTGCATATTAAAATTAAAAATTTTATAATAAATTTAGATTTATGTTTTGAATTTTTCCAGTATGCAAAACAAATATACAGGGTATACAACAATTAATGCAAAACTACTGTTTGTTAGCTTATTGAAATTTTTGGTTGAGAAATTTGCAAAAAAGCATTAAATTTTTCAATTCAATCCTAAACATGCAAATCGAATTTTATTTGAAATTTAGGTTTTATTAGCATATACTATCGAAACTTTAGGTTGGAATTGTATACACTGAAATGGGAAAATTATTAATTTTAATTTAAAAATATGATATTTATATTTAAAAACTATGAAATTTTAATTTAATTATCTTGAAAATAAAAAAACCGTTGTATTTCATAGTTTTAAATTTTCACTTCTGTCGGTAGTCCCTAATAATATCCATTGTCTTTTTTATCTGAATTTCCTTGAGTTTAATTTCCCAACCATCAAGTTTTCCCTTTAAAGCATACAATTTTATATTCTTTCAGTGTTTTTAGTAAACTGTCAGCACTTAATCTTGTAATTTATACCAACCACTCACTCCGTTAACTAGAAAGAGAATTTTTCCACTCCCTTAGGCCTGAAATAGAATGCCAGCGTATGGACATGGTCATATCTCTCCTTCCGTGCACCATTCATAATTCTTCAACTATATACTTCCAATCCTCATCACCAAGATAAGCTATGTACCCTCCCAACACTCTACTTACCCACCTACTCTCTTCCAGTGAACGCAATCCAGTTCATTAATTATATTTATTTATTCTGGCATCACAAGGAGACTACTGAATAGGATCTGATTTGTATTTTACAGTTTTTACAGTCAGTACTATGACATTACGTTTCTCGTTCACTAACTCTGACCACAATTGTCAATAAGTTAAAAGTAATTGCAGTTAACTAGTAAACAGAAATTTTTATGCGCTACGAATCAAAGATTAGTGATAAAAATTATTCTTTCAGGGTATATGGGGTAAAGAGTATTGCAGAGTACTTTACTGGGATCACTAAAGTCATTATTCAAATTGATGATTCTATTTGTGGTTTAGTGTCTGAAATAAAGATTTATGTCTATATGATTTAAAGCTCAATGCTTGGCCATACGTAATTACTGCAGACTAATTCTTACGCAGTTTCTCAATACAAATGAGTTACTATACTTGGATTAAGACTGGATAAGATTACACATACTTGCTGAGAGATGTGGACAACTTTTTTAAATTGAGTGTGTTATTATAACATCAGGATTATTTCTAAAGCATTCAGCTTATTAGATAAAAAATAGCAAATTATAGTTGTTATATGATGTTATCGTGGAGACACTGTTGCTCTTTAAAGGCATATCTTGATATGAATCAGTTGAATAACTCATAGGGGCGGTAAAAAAATGATCAAAGTACCTTATTTATCACAGAACCTGTAAAGCGATTTATCAAGGAAGTTAGGGAAATTAACTACTAAATCTTTGTGAGGCAATTGATCATGGTGATTTACAATTTCAGTCACAATTTCATGTTTAATTTACCGGACACGTCAAATGATATAACATAGGAGCTGGATTATCAGTCACTAGAAGACACGATGCGGGTAAAGAGAGTGGTAAACAAAAAGGAAATTCGTTGGTCTGTCTTATGACATGGTATCGTGCATTCAGAGATTTTTTTGTTTCCACATTTATTCTTTAACATAGAATCCTTGCAACAGAGTGACCTATCATACTCGAAGAAAGGAAAGCTTTGCAAAAATTAAAGGACAGTTTAAATGACCAAAAACATCAATGTCCAGGCTGAAATCGGACTGTAGAATTTAAAATCTCAGACTGACGCCTGAAGCACTGAGGTACCATTTGAAGAGAATCGCATATTCGTAGAAACATATATTGGTAACAGGTACCTGGCAAATACAAGTGGAAATATAGGAACAAGCGTTTGGAGGGGATTAGAAGACAACTTCTATATTTTAGCACTTGATTTTGTCACAAACGAGAGCGGCGAAATCTGAAACTGGGATAAGATGCCAATTTTTTTTTTAAATATCTTTCAGCATTTTAGGCCATACAGCCAGCTCGATAGTAATTATATGTCACTCAGAGCTATTTGATTCTCCAGCACAAATTTTTCCAGCTAATTAGACACACCACAGGACGGACATGACGTTCACAGACAGAAAACTTTAACTCCCATGCCCTCGGCCGGACTCGAACCTGCGACCTTCACGCGGAGCTAGCACTCTAGCCCCTACGCTACCGAAGCCGGCTAAGTTGTCAATGTAGCTGCCGAATAATAAACAGCGAAGAATTAAAAGTAAAAATTCATATGGATCATAAAATAACTTCAGTCGCAATTAATAATAATTTATTGTACTTCAGTAGCCCCATATAACCTTTCCAAATATATTAAAAAGAGCCCTTAAAAACATCGTCGTGATCTACGCACCTCGACCCGTGTTGAACCCAACTTTGTAAAACATTTTTTCACTCTGCCAGCTGTTACGGCTGCAGTTCTTGTCGCAACTTCTTCTTCTTCCGCCGGAGTCTGCAACCCAACTTCCTTATACGCAACCCAGAAAAAAGGTCAGTGGAGTTTCATCCAGATGGTCTCAGACTGTATCATATGAAACCTGCAGTATTAATATTTTTTATTTTTGACCTGACAGCGAAGTTTTAAGAGTTTGGTCCAGGTAGCTGAACAGTAGTTACTTTTGTAGATTTTTTTAATAGTAAATGATCCTGATATGAATGACACATAGTTATTATTAAGAAGGTTAGCCCAGATTTAAAAACTGCAAAGTAATTTTCCTTCACGTTTATCAAAAAATAGCGTAGGCAGCGATGAATATTGCATAATGTGTTTCTTCTGGCACAGAAAGAATCTCCGCATAAAAGTGACAAACTATGTTTTAATCCTTATTATACTGGCTGAACGCCTACCAAAACAATACTCATTCACAATCAAATAAATGACGTATCACATAAATGACGAGGCAAATATTTCGACTATTTCATCAATTTTTTTAAAGCATAAGAAATAAAAACTAAAAAATTCCAATACCAGTTGTTGGGTGATAATAGACAAAAAATTACAATATCGTAAAATTTTTCTTGTGTTAGCTGCTGCATTGCGCAAAAAACACGCTTAGAAATAACCATGGTCGAAGTTATTGAAAGTATTTTTGTTTGCAATTTCTTATTTAATAAAGGTACAAAAAAATTTAAACTTATTAGTTGGAATGTCATCTGCAGAAAGAATTACTTTAAAACCTGGAAGAAAAGTGGTCGATCGTCTACTGTTCCGAAATTAAATTAATTTTGCTCTGACCATTCTTTAACATTCTTGACAGCTACGAAACTGAAAAGAAGGAAGAAAGTTTCCTTTTTTCAATTTCTAAGCTAGATAGACCCTTTTAACAGGAATACCAATAATTTTTAGATAATTATGAAAAGCAATATAAGAGATCTTTTTTTTAGGATTTCTTTATTACACCGTATGACATGATCTAGGCAGGGCATAGTAAGAGACAATCTGTTTAAGTAAATTTGTTTTTTTATATGTATGTGAACCCGCCAGTTCTGGATAGAAGAGGTACAACGGGACCGGGATGGAGTCCTGGTCCCTGCGTACCGACCGTGCTGACTGCGACTTTTAGGTGGTTTTCCGCAGTCGTAAAGGCGAATGCTGTGATGGTCCCGAATTTGCGCCTCATAAACTTCACGTTACACAATCCAAAGACACACTTGTCACAAACAAAAGATAGTTACACGTAGGGTTGTAACACAGGTTTTCTTTGCGGATCCAGATGCGGATGTTCAGTGATTAACATTTGCGGATGCGGAAAAATAAATTTATAATTATTTAGATTTTAATTTGCGGAGTTCGTGGCTTAACTAATTCGAGCGTCAAGCACAGGGCCAAGCAACCGCACATCTCCGTGCCCGCCAACTGCCTTTCCTCCGGTCTAACGGCCCATTCACAGATTGGAGAACCTAGAATGTTCCGATTTTTCGATAAAAAACTTTTGATGGGCCGTGAAAGAGGATACAGGAATATATGTAGGACGTATTGGATATTGTTGGACTTCCATACAATCAACACGGGTCCTTGCAGTACAACAAGTTATGGCGTTGGATAATGATTTGAGGAAACATCAAATGAATGTTCGATAAGGATATTGGTGTGCCGCGAGAAAATACGAGTGGATAGGATTGCTAGGACCCCTTCTAGTAATGTGAATGAGTGAGTGCATCCTATGGTAATTCTACACATACGTGCTGTAGATTGGAGCGTGAATAGGTCGCTTTACTTTATATACAAGTTCAAGCTTGGGAATTCGTCGCTTAGGTAATAACACTCCGTTCAGTTCATGGATACTTTTATTGTAATTAAAAAAAAAAAAACACTTTGTTGTTATGCTAAATGACGACAGGGTGAA
Source organism: Vandiemenella viatica (assembly GCA_031002005.1). Taxonomy (NCBI): domain Eukaryota; kingdom Metazoa; phylum Arthropoda; class Insecta; order Orthoptera; family Morabidae; genus Vandiemenella; species Vandiemenella viatica. The sequence goes on along the minus strand of JARYHS010011408.1, from coordinate 228,192,307 downwards.
TCTCGAATAAAGAGAAAAGAATGATACTGTATATATTCTAATTTAAACAAAACTTCCTTATACATCCGCATTAAAAATAGCGTATGCGGAATCAGAAGTGGAGGTAGAATTTCACACGAAACTTCCGCATTTGCGTATGCGGAAATCCGTTACATCCCTAATTACACGTTTTTCAGACAAATAACAGTACACCCGCTTCCTCATATAGTGTAACAGGCCTAGCAATCCGAATGTCTAACAGAAAAAAAATGCTTTTATATTAGCACGAATCTTTAGAAGAAGAAATGTGAAGATGACCCGAGAAAGTGTAATAGTTCGTAAAATAATGTTGATTTTAATGTAAATCTGTATACGCTCAATCAGCGAGAGGCTCCGAAATTGGTGAACGAAGGCAGGCCTGGAAAAAGAGGAACTTTCTTCCTGGACTAAGTGCAAGGCAAGTGTCGGTAAAGAGCGTAGAAGGCAGCTGACCGTCAGATGCTACAGGAGGTGTCGGCTGTTGGGTGATAGCAAAGGTTTTGACATCTTCCTCCGAGACAATGAACAAGACTGATCTGAGACCGTAGATGCCTGAAGTTAGCGATTGTATTCAGTAAAGCACATTGAGAGCTATGACAAAAATTTATAGCATTTAAAACTTTCAAAAACAACGAAGATATATATTATCTTAACTAAATAAAAACATCTTAAACGAGCCAACCATAATTGAACTTTATGTGATTAACGGAATTGTCGTATTTGGACCACACAACAAATACATAAGTTGTCTGTCAATAAATTTAGCATTTGTATGTAACCAGTATTTATCCATTGTTACCCACAGAGTAATGTCATTTGTGGCGCTCAATATACCGAACGTCATAGATAAACATTAACCTTCTTGCCAAACATGGTAATCAGATAACTATATATAGAGATTCAAGCCATCTTCTGGTAGCTGGTTCAGCTTGATGCAATGTGAGGAGGCCTCCAGATAGTCTTCTACCACAATGTAGTCAGCGGTTTGGATGCCACCACAGTCACACAGTGCATCTTCACGGAGACCCTACTTATGTATGGTGGTTGCATTGCATAGTTCGTATCCTGAGCGAAATTTATTCAGTTGACACCAAAGACGCCTAGGCAAGTCAAACCCTGGAACACAGGTTTTCGGATCTTTTACAAGCCCATATTTGCGTGGGTTGTTGACTTACCACTGTTCATTGAGAACTATGAGAGAAATTTGAAGTACTCGTATATCAAAGGTTTTAAATCAAAGAAAAGATGTAATCTTAACTAAAAAAAAAACTTCTTAAATGAACCAGCCATATTTTAACTTTGAGATTAATACATTTGTGGTATTTGTGACACATAACAAATAATTTTTCTGTCAATAAATTCAGCATTTTTTAACAAGAATTTATCCTTTTGTTACCAACACAGATACGTCATTTGTGGCTCTCAATATACCGAGAATGGTAGGTGAGTGTTAACGTTCTGGCCTCGCATTCGGAAGGACGCGCGTGCCAATCCCCTTCCGGCCATCCGGATTTGAGTTTTCCACGGTTTTCCCAAATCACAACAGGCGAATGCAGGGATGATTCCATCAAAAAGCCTCAAATTAAACGAGGCGTAAAGTCGTAAACAAAAAGCCGCATAATATTAATCACTTCCAATAAGATAAACAAATTTCCAGTAACCATACAGTTTGTTTATGAATCGTAAACCTTTAGTACACTTGCTATCTGCTTTGCTCTTAATCATACCATGGTCTCGGCCGGAAAATATTGTATGTTGTCATAATGGACTATGAAACTTAGTTGACAGTCTGGTCGTTAAATCTGTACAGAAGTAGATACAACAGTCACAGAATCTAACTTCAGCACATGCCTACCATGTTGATTTTTGGTCCGTTTTCCTTTATCATATAAGCGAGTACTGGTACAGTTCAGAACATCGCTGAAATGAGGATTTAACAATACACTTAGATAGCAATGATAGAATAGTTAGCATGCTGTACTGATGGCCTTATGAATTAATTCTTCTCTAATGCCGTAGGAAATCATAATGTACAGGTCTGAGAATAATTTTAGTGTAAATCACTCTCCACCAGTTCGGAATATAGAACGGAAGCACCTCGGAAAGAAAGAATCACTTGATTTACATTAAATTTTGTACTCCGTAGATTGTTTTTGGCGTTTCTTTCAGAGGAAACGTTTGGTACCACTCTACGCGCTGACGAGTGCTGACATAGATAAAAATTTTCTTAACGAAGCCTGTAGATCTTATCTAACAGATACCACGAAAAAAATAATGAAAAGAATAGGATAGTTGTGGCGATTAGAATTTTGTTCACATTAACGAACCGACTGGACGAAAAGCGGCGCGTCACGATATAACATAACAATCTGCCTGCCGACAGGCGGCGGATGCCACCCGCAGAGCACAGTCACGAGCGCGCTGTCATCGCCGAACAAGCGCCTAATCGACGCTGTTTGCTGAGGTCTCCAGGTGAGTGTGTGACCCCCATCTGAATTCAGAGGACGCAGCGAGCGGAGCCCAGCTGTCCGACCCCGCACTGTCCTCCTCGCAGATTTTATTTCGCGACTGCGCTCTGAATACAGAACACGTCGTGAATTCTAAAGTTTGGCCGCGTGCAGTAACAAGGCTTTTTATTAGTCCCTCTTCCGGCTTAGGTTGTTTTCTTGCCGCGTCGGCAGGAATACTTCATGAAATCAGGCGAGAGGCCGGCTGTTTTACGTAAGTAGGGACCTGCGGCGCAGGAACGGAAGTTGCTGAGTTCTTGTTTCGCTTATTTTCATTCGGCCACTGCAAGTTAATCTCACACTCATTCATTACGAGGAACTCTAAAACAGAAGCTATATTATCTGAATTTTACTTGCAGTAATGGAATTAACTGCCAAAGCTGGTAGCACTGTCGCACTGGAACAAGTCATAACCTGTTCAGTCGCTCATCAACCAATATCCTGTGTTATTTGTTTGACAGTATACATTACGTACGTAACCAAACATATTGGTGTGTGGTGACGTATTATTACAAAGTTCGTGTCGAAATAAAACGAACAACTACAAGAAATTTGTGATGGACTTGAAAGACAGTTTGATGAGTAAGTTCCAGACAAAAGCATCAGTACACTGTGCACAACTTTTACGAAAGGTTGAAAGCGTGTAGAAAAAGAAATTTATAACATATAAGACAGTAAAATGATTATTTTTTGACAATTAATTGATAAACAAGCTCGGAAAACGTTAGGGTTTTCTTAGCGATTGTTCTGCAGTTGCGAGGTAATACTTTTATTTCCTCGAAAGTTCAGCGTGACCAATCAACTTTTACAAGTTTGACCGTGAATTATTTATCGGAACTTCGTAATCGAAGAAATCAGGCACCTGCGTTGTTGACATCACCACGAACACTTACTCATACCCGTGAAATCACATGCACAACACTCTGCGATAAAGGGACTCTCTTTTCTGGTTTACACTGTCTACTTTACCACGAGCATACCTGAAGCAACTTATTCTCCGGCCACATTGGCTGCCACTTATCGAGTCCTGCTCTCGACTCGACTGACTCCGTACTCTCGCCTCATTTGCCGAAACTCGTCACGTGACACTCCAGTCACAGATATATCGCCTGCTTGCCCCTGTAAACTTGCAAACTCGATTATAACTTTCGAAAAGGTTTGGTTTCTGAGGGAGAAAGTAGATCGAGAAGAGGCCACTAGTGCTGCGAAAACCAGCGACACTGTTTATGGAACAAAAAAAGTGGTTTTTCCTTTAATTTTTTAATACACAGTAAATTTTAATTTCTAATCCCATGATGTATTTTATAAAACTTTTCTGATAGATCTATCAACCAAATCGTCATACACAAAAAATGAAGAAAAAAATGATTTTAGCAGGCGTAAAGTATTTATAATTCGGATTTGCAAGTCAAATATTAAAATAAATTTAAAAATGTAAACTAACTTAATCCACAAAACGGAAACTTGGATGGATTATCCCGAAAGAGGTATACTTAGCCATTGTGTCAGAAGTAGGACGGCCAGTTTCTTTCCTCTGAGACATACTGCTTAAAGTGGAATCCGAAATACGGAACGTCCTGGCGTAGCTCATATGATAAAACACAACTCTAAAAAAATGCCTGGCATTGCTTTGTTTCAAATCCGGGAACTTGCGCCTTAACTATGTAGCAACCAGACCAATCTAACCACTTCCTACTACTTCGCAATTTTATGTTAGGACCAACATACGTTCGACGTATGGGGGCATCAGAAAAAAATTCTTGGTTTTCATTGCATTTGCATTGTGGTCAGAGATACCATGTCCTGAAGCAACTAGAAATCTGAGGTACACACGGATTTTTTAAAAAAATTAGTAAGCGATATCTACGTACCGTAAAGGGTTAGATAGGCACTTGATGAAACAATTTACGCTGATACATATTTGTCTAACAAGAACATAAGAAAAAAATACTGAGTGGTATCGAAAGTATAGGTTATAAGAAATTTAGAAAACTAGGCATACCAAGTATCAGAATACTTCTAACATTGTTTGCCAAGTGAGTAGTTGTAGGAGGCTATGAAGTAAATTGGCAGAATACAGGTAGTAGTTTGAAATTAGAGCTAGAATTTGCATATGTTTCCCAAAGTGCTGGTATGAAATTGTAAGGGTAAAGATTTATATAGTTTTGCACTTAGTAAAGGAATATTTAATTTAATTTTTATTTAATTGGAATGGAGCACACGCTCCGGTGGCAGTTGCCCTACGCACCCTACTTCCCCCTTTCCTGCACCCACCTACATTTGCCCCCTACAAAATTTTACTTTCAATTGTTTCAACGTTTTCGGTAAATTATTCATCATTTCCCTTGGTAACTTATTACAATCCCTGATACCCTTACCTAAAAACGATAATCTTCCACACCTTTGTGCCTGAAATCGAGTGCCAGCTTGTGGTCATGGTCATCTTTTCCCTTCCACGTTCTACTTCTCATACCTACACCAATATCTTTCCATGCCTCATCACCAGTATACGCCTTGTGCACTTCCATGACCATCTTCATCCTCCTCCTGTCTTGCAATGAATCCCATTCCAGCTCCTTTATCGTATCTGTTACTGATTGCATTCTGTAATAATGTCCAGAAACAAATCTAACAGACTTCTTTTCACCCTCTCCAACTCCTGTATTTGATACGCACAATGTGGGTCCCATACTACAGTATCATATTCAAGCAATGGTCTGACCAAAGTTTTGTACCCCAATTCCTTTACTTCCCTCGTAAATCCCCTCATCACTCTCTCCAACAAATGCAGAATTTTGAAACCTTTTCCTACCACCTGTCCAATGTGTCCTGCCCAGTTAAGCTTGTTATCAAACGTAATTCCAGGATATTTACATTTCAAATCTTCAGCAAGTAGTTGTTTCCCCACCTTATATTCATAATTCACCTTTTGTTTTTTATTTGTGTATCTAATAAGCTGACTCTTCTTTGCATTTATCTTCATCCCATGTTTACCAACCCTAACAGATATCCTGTCCAGATCACCCTGCAACTGTTTACTGTCCTCTATCGTTTTGTTACTTACAACCATCCTTCAAACTTGAATCCTTTCCAGCTTGATTGTTCTTAGGAGTAATCTTGATGAATGAATTATATTGTTAGTAACTACTTGAAAATTCAAAAGAGAAAGAATATTTACAAACAGGTGTTAAGACCAAATACGTCTATCACCTAGACCTTCCATCTTTGCATGTCAACTAATCATCAGGATACATCGGCCTCAATGATTAATCATGCTTCAGCCACCCTCTCAACGGACGCGTCTCGTTAGTAAATGACTTATTGGCGTGTTAGCGAGACAGCTTGCCACACGAAGAACGGTGCTTCTTTTCTGACAGAAAAATAAATTATTGCGTATGTCAAATTTAAAGATGGAATATAATTATTAAATAAAAATTATTTTATTTTCACAGGGATCCTGATGCTCTTTTATCCTGAGTTAGTAAACTAGAGATTAGTAAGAATCACAGATGTCTACAAAAGTTTTCTGGCGTCTTTTCATTTTGTACGGGAAAGGTTCATTACAAAGCTGTTTACTAATAGTAGTGAGCCGAGCATCTCCGACGTTACTCATAAGCGGTGATGAATGATCTTCACAGGAGGCAAATTAATGTTTTGACTACCAATATGATTTTATTGAAGAATCAGCCAACAGATCCGGAATGTAACATTCCTCTGATTTATACTATACTCTTCAGTGCATCGTGAGCTACGATTAGATTTTAGTATTTTATTCCGTTGTGTTGCAGACAAAAAAAATTTCAACTTTAAATTTATTTTTGTAGGTTGTTCATACATTCAGCTCATTTTTTGTGTAAGATATGCTACCCAATTTGTTACAGTTAACCTAGTACAACTGCATGGATTTCAAACATCCCAAAGTGAACAAAGTAATTAAAATGAAATATCAAATCTGCTGATGCGCTAATCCATATGTTGTTAGAACCAGTGGAGTGAGAGATTACCTAGGCTGGTCAGCGAAGGAGAGAAATTTCGAGCAGATATGTGGGTTTGGGAGAGGGATTATAAAACCGCAAAATTGAAAGAAGCAACTGTCATTTCGGTTAATTCTGATTACACGAGCTTGGCTATAAGGTGGTTTACTATCACCAGGGATCATTGTAGCATTGAACACCTTCTCCACCAACCTGTCAACTGCCAAATAATGTGATTCCAAACAAGAAATTTCTCTGTTTCGTAGGTTTTATCTATAGTGAATCAAAGGTATTATTTACATACAGTAATTGGTAAAGGCAGTGGGTTTTCGCAGCTTTCCAGCTGAATTCCTGTAAGATTAGCGGAGGTAGAGCACCGCATTCCTATTTCTTGACCTGTAGGTACTAGAGTAGACGTGCAGTCGTCGGCGACACGACCATTACCTTCCCGCCTAGTTTCTTCCACGGTACTCATTTGATAGTAGGCTGAGTTCAGCTTTGAGGAAAAATCCTCGGCTTCGTTGGGGATTGAACCTTGGTCGTCCGGGGCGTAGTCTGACGCTCTACCCCGTGAGATACGCGGCCAACCATACATACAGTAATTTCCGGTTGCTAATTCAATAAATCTCACTACACAATTGCATTAAAATAAATATTTCTTTTCCTCTTTAAGTATGTGTTATGCCTCCAGTTTGAGCTTTGTAATCAGTTGTTTTCCAAACACCTAAGTAAAAATAAGGCATACCTGTATATAATTTATTTTAAAATTTAATGAGTTCTTGTATGTTATTACCTGCCTGAATTTATTATCAGCATAAATTTTGTGCGGTTGAAGGCATAGGGAGTAGTTTATGTACCTATTTTATACTCTAAGTTGTTATGTTTATTGAAAATCCTACTTAAAATCTGTTTTTTGATCGCAGGAGGTGCCTACTTTATCAATGGTTATTAAAAATAAGAGCACATTCATTTGAATATGTATACTTGTTCCGTAAATTGCTACTAGTATGAGGATTTTTATACTCAGTTGACCTTGCATCGATAGGATTTAAAAAAAATAATGGTGGAAATTAGACTGATAGCCGTATTAAACTTGATTACATTATCATTTTGTTATTTCGCGAAATAAACTGAAATAATCATAGTTAACTGTTAATAAATAATAATCACAAGCAAATTCTTGATAATTCATAAACAGTCTCAAGATTCATCTCGATAGCATAAACATAAGTGCATTAGCAAAACGAGTGTTTCACGATTGATTGATTACGCCTTCACACACAGTAACGTGAATGGTAAATCAGCTTCTGTGATGCGCGTCATCAAAAAGCAATTTTTAATCCTTCTGGTTAACATTTGGTGTTATTTTGTCTGCCTCAGTGGCATATCAAATGGTTGGATGTACGTTTGTCTATTTTGGGGGCAATCGCTGAGGAGAAATCAACTACGTACAACATTTCATAATGAGGCTCAGATATTGCAGTAACTAAAATAAAATTGCTAGTTGTATAATGTTCAATAGTTCCGAAAATTACTTTGCATAATGTTGTCACTTTCCACAGATTCCCTAATGTGCGTACGAAGAAGTTATTTTTCCTCCCTTTTTTATTGTTTTATACTGGGCATAATAAAACTGGTACATCAAAAAAGAGTCTGGATATCACTTGAAAGTGACGAGTTGTATAATGAATAGCAAAAACTAAAAAAGTGACTGCATTTGAGATCAACAGGCACTTCTGAACTCTTGTTTTCTGGGATCAGCTACACAGTCACGATATCATTGAAAGCGACAGATGAAAGAAATTAAAGATTCACTGTGTCTCGTCAAAACTAAAATGTCACAATCAGCAGAATGATTGATCAGCTTGAAAATCGATTCCTGTTGCGCAACATCGCCACACTTTCAAAAAATAACGACACGATAACGATACACGTGTGGAGACAGTGGACGAAAGAGAAACGGTCCCATCGAAAATGTGACGACACCACAGGATGACATTAACCTCGAAAATTTATTTTTTCATTGGAACTTTAAGTCACAGCCAAAGCCCAGGAAGGATTGCGCTCAAGGAATCACAAAGAAATTGACTATGGCTTTCGTGTCTACAAGTAGAAACAATCCCTGCAATCACTTGGTGTGATTTCTTTTTCCAAAATCCAAACCATCTTGTTCACCGAAGACTGGTTTTATGCATACCTTTGAAGCTGCTAACTAAGATCGTGAACCATTGACACATACACCTTCTGGCTATTTATATTAGCTTTGTTATCAGTAATATCCTGCATCTAAAAAAAGTTCAGTAATCATTTCGTACGGATTAGAGGGTACTGAAGTGATTTTATTTTTACCCGAAGTTACACTGACTTTAAACTAAATGGTGTCGGTTAGGTTTGAGTACGATTCCCCAGTACATTTTGCAGAATTTGCTTTCAATCTCAATGTTTATCACTACATCAGAAAGTTACATTGCCGAACTTCAGGGCAATCCTGATGCTTTATAAGAGCAGTACAGCGCTTGAGCAAGGAATCTGTACGATTTATTTGCAACTAATGTTATTTCCTCTATTTGTCTTTACATTCGTCAGACGCATACTTGTAGTCTGTTTAAAAAATACAGTAAAAATCAGTCAAGAAATCGCCCGTCAAAACATTCCAACATTTAATACAAATGAATTGTGAATTCGAATGCATGCAATTAATTAAGCAATTCTCCAGTACATCATGTAAGGGTTATTTGATACAGTTCCAAAAGGAGGCAGTGTAGTAGATTTAATTCACATTTTTTATCATACTTGGTACCTACTGTTTCAGATCACAATTTGCAGGAGATCAATTGGATAACTTAACTTGTGATGGCTGTAATTATGTAGCTTTCTCATGAAAAGGAATCTTATGCTATAGAAGAAATGTATGATGGTTTCATTTCTACGTGAAAGATAACTGCCTATTTGTTTAATTCAACTCAAACAGTAAAGTATCGTCGCCTCCGGATGAAGGAAACAGCTATCTATCACGGATATTTACACTTTTCATTGAAACAATATTGAACTTCGGATTTATTTTAAATTAAGTAACTTTATCCTTTTGTGAGTTCCTGATGTTAATTTGTTAATATATGAATGTTCGTTCTGAATCACTACCTATGCTATAAATGTCAATATCGCCTTCTGAGGAAATCAGATGTAATAATTTGAAGATACTACTTGTACTCGAATTGTCTCCGAAGGATTGAAGAAGATTTTCTTTCCCAGTATGAATTGATAGATTTAGAATGAGAAATATATTTTACTCGCAATTTTTTTGTGAATTGCGTTCGAGTGTAAAAAATGTCCTCAATAAAAAATACATTTAGCTAGTTAGGTAAAAATTGAGTTTATTTGTTTTTAACAATAAAATGCTTTTTTATAGGTATTTAAAAATTAATGCAAATAAGCTAAAAATTATGAAATATAATGTAAACATTTGGGTCCTCAACATCTGACATAAATTGTACTGGTTTGTTTTATTCATAAGTAACTAAACTATAAATAAAACATGAGTAATTAACTTAGTATGCTGTTATTATTTTCAGCGTTCACTTTCCTGTATTCTATGGATATTATTGTCCACTTCAACTGAGAAATACATCCTACGTAAACACGAATATTTGAAATGGTATTCAGAACATTGTTTTAGGTAGAGAAGAATAATACCATACAGCTAATTATATCTTAAGATTCGCCCAGATCGAAAACTCAAAAACATAATAATTTAAAAATATTAAGATTATTTTGTATTGTTAAGATTTAACTTAATAATTTAACAGCATTTTTCTGGCGTGTAATAAATGGGAATATTTTATTAATTCATTTACATATGTATTTTTAAATAATAGTTGTGAATAATTGATGAACGTGTAAGACTACCTTTAAAAAATATAAAATAGTAATGTAGAATTTATCGGGATTGGCTTTCAGGTCATAACAAATAAATTTTTCATTTTATATAATAGTCGAAAAATAAGAGGTTTTGTATTTATTTAACAGGTATACTAACGCATTCAATGCAGATTTTTTTTTTTTTTTTTCCAGCAATATCAGTGAAAACATAAATTTGTATGAAATATTTAACACAGCGTTTAATTGACCAATAAAACATTCTTATTAGTAGCAGTGAATCCTTATTAGGATACCAATGATTATCAGATATTCATTGCCGATTACATAATTCACAATTAATTTGGTAAAAGTGTTGGAAAGCTGCAGGAAATCCATAAATTAATTTAAAAAATTCAGTCTGAAAAACTAGTGTACCGACAAACAATAAATTTCACTATTCCAAAGTTTCATACCTCATTAAGCTAGTAGCTGAAATTAAATTTCAGTATTCCTGTTAGATCAAAAGTTTTGTAGCAACTTACGCAGTGTTTTGAATTAATCGCACGTTTCTAGCTGTCATTCTATTGACGTCACTAATCAATTGTACATTACTGGAGACTAATATGTTAAGCACAGTTCACTGCATGGAGCGTCTAGTGTTTCAAATTTGCTTTTGACAACTACATGCCTAATTTTTTATTCCAATTAATTTTACAAGTAATTTTGTATACATTTCAAACTTACAATCCTTTCATAGATCGAACCTACAGGATTATATACCACAGTAAACATATTATACTACTAGTATAATTGTAGGAGATAAATTTACATTATGAAAGTCTCATTTTATATTTTATGATCAAAAAGAGAGATACTAGGTACAATTACTTAGTTATGAATAATATCATGTGTTATGTATTGATCTGCGTAACGTTTAAGATCATTTTTTATTGTTATTAGGTTTAACGAAATATTAAAATAGAGTTAGATATCCATAACGTAACAAATTATTATTAACTTAATTTAATTTAATTGCGATTGAGTGCATGCTCTGATGCCAATTTCCCTACTTATTTATTTACTCCTTTCTTATTTTTATTATTTTTATTGCTTTATATAAATTGGGTGTATTTCTGTGGATCATTTTCGTTCCAGAAATATAGCTTACAGGCAATATATTGAAAATGTAGAAGTCTTTGATTGCTTACTACCTCTAAATTACAACACTTAGGTTTCAGTGACAACTATGGCGAGTCTTGTGGTTGAGTGGTTAACATTCAGATCTGCCATTTTGGAGGAAACGTGTTCGATTCCCTGTGCGGCCATTTCTATTTTATTTTGTTACAGAAATTATTCCATGAGAATACCACGACGGTTCTTTCAGAAGACGGTTACCGAGTAGCTCCCCTTTCCTTTCTCCAAACCTCTCCCTGCTGTGATAGATTCGACGTCCATGAGCAATAAAACATAAGAAATAACAATGTTATCCATTTAAATGTACGTGTCTCGGACTAAACGGTAATACCAATTGGATATATATAACTTTGGTTTAGAGTTTATCAGAAGAAGACGATGATGTGGTGTTTATATTTGAATTAATCACGAAATAATCAAACTAAGTACTGGCTGCTTATTTTATATAGTGTCTTCCTCCTCTCGAAAAGTGAAAGCAAAATAATCAGGAAAAACCATGTAGGTGTTTTTTTAGATACCGTGTCTAACATCTGGCATTGGAGAAGTAAATCTTCAGAGAATCATACAAAACATTATTTTCACTACTGATTGTAAAATTCTTTATTGCTGTATATTAACTACTTCAATGAATATCAATGTTAAACAACTGACTCATTCAAGAAGGAAATCCTAAGCGATGTATTCAGGATGATTTCTGTCCAAGTCAGTTATAATTTTTGTTTTGTATGTATGCTCGTTTGGGCCAACTAGGACCACGTTAACGCTTTGTGTAGCTTGAATTTTTCTGTAGATGAGTACACATCGTGTTACAACAAGGGTTGTTACCCCTAGAGGGAGCCTACAGTTTAACTTGCAATCCGAACCATGGAACGTCCTAGTGTAGGTCATATGATCAAACACAACTCTCAAAATTCCTGCACCTGCCGGAATTCGAAACCTGGATCAGGGAAGTCGACCGTTTCGAAAGAATTGAGCAACTAACAGCTGTATATTTTTGTTTAAGGTTCAGTATTTTTATCATATATTAAATAAACAATTCTTATTTCAAAGCAGTTTCACTATGGAAATATCGTTAAACTGTTAAGAAACTTTCAGAGTATAAAGTATTCCACCATGAAACTAACAAATAGGCAGCAGGATTTGTAATTCGTGCCTGCGCCAGGACATTCATTCGAGGGGCAAAATGCTGTTAACGTTTTGAAACGCTAATAATCGCGTGCGATGTTGGCGAGCACTGAGCTGGAAAGTAATTTAGCAGCCAGAAGGGTGGGTTTTAATTTCCAACCATTAAAGTCAATAATTGGAAACAATGGATCAGAAGGAAGCAATTAAATTAATTAAAATTAGACCACAACAATTCCTGATTCATAACAGGCTCACTCAGACGACAACAACTTGCAAACAACGCGGTGCATCTGGTTTCAACGGCAATTACAAAATAAATTTAAAAGCCTTATTGGTGAATTTATACGTCAAATTGCCTGAAGTCAATCGGTACAACAGAAATACATGGGAGAGAAATACCGAACGTTTGTTGACATATGTTATTCTTTTACCTATCGTTGCCCTATCATCCATCTACGGATACTAGAAAAATGGAAGTATTATCCTACTCCAAAACAGAGAAAAATGTAATCCAGCTATCTAATGAAGTATACGTATTATACCAAAAAAGAGTATTACAATGCCTTTAAATAGCCTTTAAATAGCAATCGTCAGTGAGAAAAGTCTTAAAAGGAATTTGCTTTAACTCTTATTCCAGATCGCTTAACATTCTCGGAAATTGAATGATTTCATAGTTCAGATATTGTGTCTGCGAGAAAGAACTCTTGCCAATATGAACGGATTTCTTATACAACAATTACAGCAGATTGAAATGCAGCAGCTGTAGAACATAAGAGAGACGGAGGTAATAGGGCATATGAAAGGATGGAACAAACAACATATCTTGAACAGTGAGGAAGGAGGCACATTTATTTTTCTTTTCTAATTTGGTTAATTACTCCATTTAGCCAACTAATAATTAAAAGAGTCATATGCGTGTTATAATTCTTCTCGGCATGTTGCCTACAATGGTATCCTATTTAACAAAATGCACTGAACCTGAAGACTGCGCTCGCCTTAATATCTCGGCAACCTTCGGCAAGTGTCGATTTTTGCACGAAGTGTTAGTTACACTGATTGCCACCTCAGCGCTGTTTGGCTAGTCAGCGAATTTTAAATGAATAACTGTATTGACTTTATCAGCGTTTGTTCTTATAAAAGGAAGTTTAAATTTCAAATAAATAATTGAATTTGATTTTATTTGCACTTATAGTGTTAAAAGAAAGTGTAATTGTGCTGCCAGCTAAAAGATAATTGTCAATTGTGGAAGTAACTCCACAAAAATACCATGAGCAGGGGTGAGGGGAGGGGGGAGGGAAATAATTTGAGGCAGAGATTAAAAAAAATAGAATGGTACGTTCGTTCAAATTTGGATGTCAGTTTTTGTTTGTTGACGAAGACTAGAGGCAGAAATTCATGTAAGGAGAAGGGTATTCGATGTTTAGGCTATATTATCTGTAGGAGACTGAATATAAGAACCAATGAAGTTTATATATAAAAAAAAACTCAGAGAAAGTTTACACGAAACGTAGGTAATAGCGAAATATATCAATCAAAAAATAATAGTTATTAGTTTTTGAAATTATAATTTCCGTCATTTAAAGTAAAATGCATTTATTTTAAAAATCCCCGGCAAATACTCCGATAATCTAACAACAGTAAGAAACTTACATCACTCAAAATATCAGTAAAAATGATCGCTATTCGTTTTTCTTTACGTGCTTTTCCTGAAGAAACTCATATTACCACTATAGGTGATACCCGTCGTTTTTTTACGGGCGTTAATACTAGTTTTATATTACGAAGTGTGGCCGAGACAGAGGATTTCCGTTAGTTAATGAAGCTTTGGCATTCTTCTTATGGAGCTGTGCCTTTTAAAATCGTATTCCCAAATCTTGAGGATAATTTAGTACGTTTCTAATCCATATGAAAGACAAAACCATTTTCCTGTCCTTACGCTGTGCAAGTAAAGTGTCAGAGACTAAGAGAGTATATGTATCATGTAACACATTTGAAGATACCACGAAATTACGTTCAAAATATGTCAAATTACAATTTTCCAGTACTAAAGGAAAGGGTTAGTTATATCATTCTAAATAAGCTGAAAAAGTATCCTGCTGACGAAAAGGTAGATAGTGGGCCGTGTCTTAGAATTTTGTTAAGTTCCGCTATTAGCGTGATCATCACTATCAAATGCCAGAGAGGAATTTTTTTATATATACCGGTTTCGAGAGCGCAATCTGTTAATCCTAACTTCAGTTTGTTGACGTCTAAAGTCCCGATATTCCTCACTAACCTCAAAATAAAAATTGATTCACCATGATTTAAAATATCGTAAAACATGTGATACTTGCAGTTTGTTGGTTGTTTTGAAAGTCAGAAACTAAAGTGTCAGCACATATTTTTCTTCAAATTTTTAGTTGACAAATTTATAGTGACAGGTGCTATAAAAATTGTAACATCTCTACATCTGTCACAGGTGAAACTACAGCATCCTCATTACTTATTAGCTTATATTACACTTGTTCTTACTGTAGCTTGTATAGATGAAGTAAAACCGTTCAGTTCGCAGAGTTGTCGAAACTGCTATAACGTGTGTTGGGAGCCTGCAGACTCTTCACACCATGATGTTTGCCAGCCTGGCCTCCTGAAGCGACTCACGTAGCTGCTGCTGCCCATGTTACAGCCTTCCCTCCGAAGCTGTTGGCTGGGAATTCGCCAGCCTTGCAATATCCAGCAGGCTAGCGTTTTCGTTATTCAAGTAATGCAATCCAATCGGACGAGGCGGGGCTGCGCGGCGGGCGAGTCTAGCGTGGCCCCTACGTGCCGTAATATTCTTTTGTCTTCAGAATACAGATTTCACGGTGGCGGCCTGTTGACGGCTGCGTTGCGGATACCTCCTTCCTTCTGTATGCATTACGTGGTCCACATCAACGCCTCTCTCTGAGGGATACAACGGCACTTCAAACAACGTCATATTTATAATAAGGATGAGGTGATCGTCGATGTACTGGATGACTGTAAGCAGCCAACTGAAGAGAGAGCTTTGTCCACATGTAAAGCGTTGAGATACGACCACGAACTTATCGATTCATTAAAAGTATGAAATATATTTTCGCCATAGGATAGTGCCCAGTCTCATCCAAAAAAAGACTACGTTTGATACAAGATGATAAATCTTAAGACATCAATAAGTCCTTAAAGGAGATAGAACTTGATCCAACACTCTAGTAAGAACAAATAGCATTAGTGGGAGGAAACTACTGTTATATACGCCTTATGTTTAATCACGAACCAAACGAAAGCTTTCACGATTTATGGCACTGTTTAACAAACTGACGATATTTACTCGTATTGTGGCTGGAGGTGTTTTCAATGTGTACTGCGTTTAAATATGCACAGTCCAGTCACATTAATTTGACCACCTCTCAAAAACCAGAATAACCACATTTGGCAGAGCGGACCGCTGCGAGGCGTGCAGGAAGAGAGTCAATTAGGTTTCTGAAGGTGTTCACTGGGATGTTGAGCCATGCCGACTGCAGTGCCGTGGCCAGCTGCGCTAGATTACGCGGTTGAGTATCCATGGCGCGAACAACCCGATCGAGGTGGTCCCACAGATTCTCGATTGGGTTTAAATCCGGTGAGTTTGCTGGCCAGGGGAGTAAGGTAAAATCATCCTAGTGCTCTTCAAACCACGTACATACACTGCGAGCTGTCCTGCATTGTCCTGCTAGTAGATGCCATCATTCTGAGGAAAAATTATTCGCATGTAGGGTTGGACATGGTTCGCAAGCACAGATACGTACTTGTGCTGATCCATCGTGCCTTCCACAATGTTGAGTTCACCCAGTGAATGCCAGGAAAACATTCCCTAAACCATAATGCTCCCTCCTCCACACTGGATCCTTCCGGCAATTGTTGCAGGGTGATTGCTTTCAGACGTTTCACGCCGTATGCGCCAATGCCCATCTATCCGATGGAGCAAAAAACGTGATTCATCGGAAAAAGCCACCTGTCGCCACTCTATGGACGTCCAGTTGCGGTACTGACGTGCAAATTCCAGCCATCGTTGCTGATGAACAGCAGTCAGCATAGGTGCATTAGCCAGGCGTCTGCTGCGTAGGCCTATTCGCAGCAATGTTCGCTGAACCGTTGTTGAGGATACGCTCTTGGTACCCCCTTGGTTCATCTGGGCAGTCAGTTGCTCAACAGTTGCACGTCTATTTGCCCGAACGCATCTCCGTAGCCTTCGTTCACCTCTGTCATCTATAGCCTGTGGTGCACCACATGTTCCACGCCGCTGATTTTGACTTGTGCCATATTGCCATGCACGGTATACTTTCACCACGGCGGCACGTGAACAGTTCACAAAATTAGCCGTTTCCGAAATGCTTCCACCCTTTGCCCGAAAGCCAATAATCATGCCCTTTTGGACGTCGGAGAAATCGCTACGTTTCTGCATTACGCCAACGATTGAAATGCTTTCCGATGCCCTAGGACATCCTTTACTTACATTCCACTGTAATGTGCTGCCATCTGCTTTCTGTGATTGGTTATTTCACGTTGACTTCGAAAGTAGATGGTGGTCACATTAATGTGATTGGACTGTGTATAATGTTGTTGTCGTTGTCGACGTCGTTATTCTCGTCGTCGTCGTCGTTGATGTTGTCATCATCGTCGTTGTAGTCGTCGTTGTCGTCGTTGTAGTCGTCGTTGTCGTCGTTGCTGATACCGTCGTAGTCGTCGTCGTTGTTGTTGTTTTCGTCGTCGTCGTTGCAGTAGTAACAGTATTAGTAGTAATTGTTGTTGTTGTTTTTCGGGCTACTGTAGCAGTAACTAAAACCAGGTAACAAAATAATAATGTTGTTTCCCATATGACGGCCCCTCACTATCGCGTTTGAACTCAATAAACTGCGTCATAAAGCCATTTTTCACATCAATAATCGTTTCACATGACGACCCACCAGGATGGCTCAGCGCACTAAGGCGCTGCACACCAGATTGGGGGGGGGGGTTATAACGGGGATCGGTACACACCCTGGCCGCCAAGTAGCGGCAGTTTTGACTGCAGTATTCAGGAGGTTTTCCACGGTAATCAAGGTGAACGCCAGGCGGTACCAACCTCCGCCTCATTAACTACACAGTTCAAAAACAAAAAATACACATATTACTTGCTGAACATAGTTATGCGTTTCACAGACAGCTGGCAATACTTTAATTACTCCACTAGTACGTAGCACAACCCGGCAATAGGTATAAAATGCTTGCCGTCAGTAATGGTAAGCTGCCGTAAAACCATAGCTAAAACATTTGACCATACCGAAGATGAATAAAGCTCATGAAAGGCAGCAGACCTCTAATGGTGGGAAAAGATGGTGAAGAAGTATTATTTCTTGCAGCATTATTTACAACCAGGTCGCAAAATAACCTGATTTAGTAGACTATTATTATTTTCTTTCTTGACAGAAGATGATAAGGAAGTAGTTTCTCATTTTTCTATATCCGGGCAACAAAGAACAACATGTACCACTCCCTGTTTTACACAGGTGGTTACTGCAAGTCATGAGAAGGTGGGAAGGACCAATGTCCTGTCCGAATTCAAACCGGGTATGTTAGATCGGGTGTACGAGTAATTAAAGTTTTGTTGTTGTTATCTATCTGGGAAACGTGTAACTTTATATTTTCTGTATGACAACTGTTTTTTTTATTTTTGGTGAAATGTGTAGTTTATTAGACAGAGAATAGGGAGCGTCCCAGTGTTTACCTAGATCAGCATTTCCCAATTAGTGGTACGCGTACCCCCAGGGGTACGTGAGATTGCTTCAAGGGTACGCGCAGTAATCTCTTGGCTAAGGTAATCACTCCGATAGTTAAAAAATGAATTAGGAAAACAGTAATCGCCAAAATATATATTAAGACAAACTGTGTGTGTGAATTATATTTCTGTAATGCTGTTGTGCGAAGCATTCGATTGGTATAAACGCAATTATTTATCATTTCAGCTATAATGGGGGTACGCGATAGTGAGCTCTTTTTTGATGTGGTACTCGAGAAAAACTAATTGGGAACCACTGACCTAGATGATTGCGGAAATCGTCTAAAAACCGCTATCAGGGACGTCCGGTACAAGGGGACCAGCACCCGAAACCGGCCACTTTGTTTCTCCCCGATTATGTAGCGCCTTAACACACAATGATGGGTAAGAGGGAAGTATGTTAAATAATCTGAGATTCTTTAGTCGAAACGGAGGTTACCATGAAATATTGCAACAAGTATCACGAAATATATTAAGACGTATGTGATCAGGAAATAATTAATCGCTGTTAGGTTTTTTAATTTATACTTTCTTCAGAAAGTTTTCTATAAAAATAAAAATTTCCTTCATTTTTTTTATTTTTTTTAAACACTATATTCTAAACAACTACCAGAATCTGCAGTTTTGCTAAATTGTATTTTTCTAAGATACAAAAATGTGAGTGTATTTGATAATACAAAGAACAGAGTAAATAATTTTTTATACAGTTTGGGTGTAAATTGTTTAAAATAAGTCCTTTGACGTCACATTCGTGTAAATGCGCTGACTTCTCCCAAATTCAAGAATAGGATAACGTTTAAAACTTCACAATTCTATTTTCATTTAAGTTTATCGTGATTGGTCACTTATTGTTGGATACTGGGATTGCGGGAATGCATTCATCAGAATAAATTAAATCTGATTTATATATTAGAAATTTATGATTTAGCACTATTCTAAGGGGATTAACGCAAAAGACCTAGGAAATATAATTGAGGATGGTCTAATTTGACATTCCTCATGCTAAGACGTAGGAAGATAGAGACCCTTTCCTCCCGATTCTATTTAGAGACTCTAATGTTGTGGCAGCAGTTAAATGGAAAGATATGCTTTAAACCTGTGAATGTGTCGACTGTGTCCCTGCTGGTATCTGCCAGGGACATCACCCTCGCCACCTGCTGAGAGGTTCCGAATCTGATGGCCACTCTTCCCATCGCAGCTGTGCCCCTCAGCCACCTGCCACAGCAGGCCGCTGTTCCCCCTCTGGAGGGAATATTAATATCTGCCGGTATATCGTGACTGTGTGCTGGCTTTTCAGAGCTGCATCGATTTAACCAAAATGTTCCGCCCCACTCGGCTGCTGCGTCCATCGCCCTCATTTAATACGGGATTTTGGCGCGCTCCAACTTCGGAACAAATGCCGCACAGGTGAGAGGCACAAAAGCTGCTTCCTGGTACTTTTAGTTGTTAGATCGGCCTTAAAACGTTACCCTCCGGTCACTTGTGGAGGTAATACCGGAAAACTACAGAGCTACTTTGGTTTATCACACTCGACAACAAGTATATCTATAACCTCTGTATGAACTTCTGCAGATTTACTTGCCATTGTTGCTTTGAATACATGGCATCCCCTTCTATGGATGTTGTCTATAACTTTCCAAGCTATCCCATTATATGAAAATTATAGTTTTTATGAGTTCGTGAGTGACTAGTGGATAGAAGGAATTCACCTTTGCCGCTAGTAATCCTAAACCAACTTATTCAGTTATTAACAGAATGTTATTTCTTTATTTAATTTACTCCAGTCGGCAACATACATAAATAGCATACAAATATATAGAAAAACAGAAGAAAACTGATTAACTCACACACAAAGATATTGAAACACGTTGTATGTATGAAAATTATTATATAAATTTAATTAGTCAGTAGTAGCTTTTTAACACAGGTTGAAAATGTTGAGACAGATCCTCCAAAAAAAGTTGATATCCGCGGATACAAATTCATCAATCTGGCATTTCTATTTCTAGGTCCATGGTAGACACAGCTTTTATTTGAGTGTTTCACTGAAAGTTACCTCTAGTTCTTAGCACAGCCTTTTGACAGATAAAGCTAAGTCTGCTAAGATTTCAGGCCAATCAAGCAGCCGGTTGACGACGTTGAAACAAGAAGTCAGATCGGCTTCTTGTCTGCTATTAATTAAGCTAATGAGCTTATATTGGGGTTATAATATAGCTAAAGCTTCTACCATGTGTCGTATTGTCAAAAAGCTGTAAGTCAGGTACAAAGTAATCACATACATTTTCACATAAAGAATAACTTGGTGCTCAAGTCGAAGGACCCTTACTGAAGGCAGCATATTAAGCCTGGTACTAGATTTATAATGGCCAGTTCCTTTCCTCCTTACCTAAACTAACGTAGTAATACTAGCGGGTACAGGGGACCTACAATTTAACGTGGAATCCAAACCCATGGAATCCTTTTGGCGTACTTCAAATTACACTGTAATCTGTACCAGAGGTGAAGGTCGGGTTAAGGGGTGTGAAAAACCCCGCCGAGACATAGATTCGAACTAGGGACGTTTTCCATCTGAAGCCAGAGGCCTCAACCACAGAGCCACGATGCTGCTGACGCTTACACTTATACGGTGTAAAATTAAAATATCTACATAGTTATTAGATGAGCCCATTATAAACTGTATTAATCAATACCTTTTCCTGGTTTCTCGGAAAATTTATTGCTGATTTCTATTTCACCAATAACTGTAGGAAAGATTTAATGTGTGTTTAACTAGACGTCTTTATAAAACTGTGATAGATTTTGTGCACAAAACTATAACTGTTTTAATAGTTAAATAGCAAGTATATGCTGCAGCGTTGCAAACAATTACATAAAAACAATGATGACTACATTTCTAGTCTCTTTCAGTTTAACATCTAAACTTTTTACCACGAAGATTTGATAATCAAATTTAATTGTAATAATAATTTATTCTCCAACTGTTGGGTAATAACATTGTGTTTAATATCATCTTTTAATTATTCGGTAAGCGGAGATGATATACCAGCAATTTATTTTTATCAGTAGTAAAATATTGCTAGCAATTATTTTGAATCTCATTCGTTTCCTTGAAGTAATATTCAGGTTTTTGATTTATTTGTTTCCACATGATTGAACATTATTTTACCTTCTGGAATTGAATGAAGGTGCTATGTATTTTAAACATATATTTTTATGAGGATAACTAGCCCGTACCCGCGACTTCGTACGCGTGGATTAAGAATTTTTTTTGCCAGAATTGAATATAGAAATTGTTGGTAACGGAGGATTGGTCCCAAACAACACCGAGTCGGCATAATATGGCAGGAAGCTACCACTATATCATTTCTAACCGTCGAACCTTTCTCTTGAAGAGAATCAATTTCCAACATATTTCTGTCACTATTCGATAAGGTCTCAAAATTTCGTGACTACAACTGTTAATCATACTGGAAAAATATCCTGTGCCCTTCATACAGCTTTCCTCATAAAATTCCATCACAACGATAGAGCCATTTAGTCGTCAAAACGTAACAAAAAGAGAGAGATTTACTTCCGTATTTATAATAATATTACTGTGGTTCACACTCACACACTGACTGCGAACAACATCTGAGGGATCATTATAACATAAAAAAGTGTACACCTACAACATTGTAAGACTACTTACGATTTGCCTTGTATTGCACCCCTAACTTTCTAATATCTACAGTTAAACATTCAACCCGAATAACCTACGGCCCAGGTGTGACTCTTACGATCAAAAACAATTTTTGAAAATCTTAGCCTCCACGGAGATTTGAACCGGAGACCACGACGTTCATAAGCAAGCACTTTAACCACTGAGCTGGCAGTCCACTACACGGAAATATGGTACGTTGACGACCACATCCAACGTGTCTGTCTATCGCCGTATTTCGAAGTTATGAGACAACATGTGTTATTTATACAGATAATTTTTTCAACCAAATTTAGACAGTATTTTTTCTCCTTGTTTCAAAGGATAAGCGTGCAAAGTTTCATCGAGATCGGATGAAAACTGTGGATTTGTATGAAGAACAAACAAACTAACAAACAAACCAACAAACAAACAACATACATTCATCTTTATATATAAAGATATTTCATACTGACTTGCTTCCGATCGCATACTTCCTTGGTCTTGCATAGAGTTCCTGCTGTTACAATCTCAGGCGTCCACAACCACTGTCATTGTAATGTTGATGCGACCAATGGAACAGTTAACTATAGTGTTTTAGGGTTTACGAGCTGTAAACTTGACCCAAGTTACTTTTCGTTGACCATAAAATGCGAACTATTGCTCTGGTACAAGACATATGAGCTTCATAACGTTTTCAGTTAAAGACTGTCTGGATAGATTTATAAGTTGTAACCTTCGAGAATAAAAGCGAATATAAAGTCGCGTACCCATCAAAACTTTTACGGAAATTATCTTCACTGTATATCTATATTACATTAAATTAAATTATTTCAGTTACACTGTATTTATTTTCGAAAGTAAGACGAAAAACTGTATAAATTTCTTTGCGATTAACTAGATGTGAAATCATTATAAGGAAGCTCTAAACCCGCTGTATTCGAAGGAAATATCCTGTAAAATTTCTGACCTTTCTGCTGATGAAGGACCGATGAATTTCACGAAAAAATAACGTTTCATCTGTACACACAGTTAATTGCGATAGCTGCAGGGCAGTATAGTTAATAGATTTTGTTTTAGAAAATGTAGCTGTACTATTTAATGTTTAAGTAGTTTTTGGTGTCTTAAGAACTGTCGATTCAATGTGTAGACATATTTATTTTACTATGTTTCTGGAAAATACATTATACACTTAGCTAAAGGTAAGAAACTTTTCAGAACTCATTAGAGAAAATTTCAACATATCTATAGACATTATTTTAAGAAACTTCAAAATTAAAACGTCAGATGCAGCATTGATAACCATATGACATTTTATTATATAATTACAGGAGGAAAACGTTTGACTGTCCCTCAAAAACTGAAACTTTTCATCTGATAGTCGCTCAGTCTTTCTGTTTTAACGGTTTATGTAACTCTGTACGTGCCTTCATATTTCTGATTCTAAAAAGCGTTTAACTCTTACCAGTTGTTTGAATACTTCACTGTATTAAGACTCGAAAAAACATAATACCTTTTCTTATAATTTAATTTAATTTAATTTATTGCAATGGAGCAAACGCTTCCGGTGGCAATTTCCCTACATACCCAACTTACCCCTATCCTACACTCATCTACATTTGCCCTCTACAAATTTTAACTTCAAATCTTTTAACGTTTTCGGTAGGTTATTCCTTATCGCCATGAGATGTAAAATATTCCAACAGCTTTTTTCTAAACCACTCTGTAGATGTATTTTATTGTAACGAATTCTTTTACCAAGCTAAATTACAGCAGAGAAACTGAAACTCTTTCACACTATCATGTGCTGTGTATGCAGGTATTGGTTACTAAAGACACGATAGAAGGTGGGTTACGACACATGTATTCCATTAGTGTCTATCCTTGCAGGAAACTTCAACACCGTCTATACGTGTTACCACCCACGACAATATCCGGAGCAATGTTTGCGCCTTATCACTCATACTTATATTGAGACTGTAAGTCTTACGTCGCTGACCATGGCGTTCGTCACTTGGTACTGTATTTAATTATTATTATTATTATTTATTTATTTATTTATTTTTTTTTTTTTTTTTTTTTTTTTTTTTTTTTTTACCAACGTTCCAAGTAGAAGTGACAGTATTACGCTGCGTGCTCTGAAATATTTAGTTGTACTTATTTCTTTTAAGAAATCATGACAATTGGAGGTGGCGTGATGAACACCAACAAATTCCTCAACACATTTACAAAAGTTGTAAGCAGTGGTTTACACCTCAATTCACAAGACTGTGTGAACTTTACGGTTTTATTTATACATAGATTTATACCCATAAATTTCATGGTATAGAATGCGATAAAGAAAGTTATGTACAAATTCGTTTGCTATGGAACATTTTCACTTGTTTTACTTTTCTTGAGATTCATTTTCTCAAATAAATGCTTGTTTATCTTTTTTTGGGTAATTAAAGATAGAAACAGAATATCTTTTATGAAGTTTACGGATGCTAATAAGATTCAAAGTGAAGGTAACGTTGTGTCTCACAATAGTATTTAACATTAATTATTTTCAAAATAATTAATTTACGTCTCTTAACCACTGAAGCCATCACAGCCATGAAAGGGTTTTGGGAATTAACAAAAAAAATCTGATGTGTTATTTATATAGTTTTCAGGAATCCATGAAACTCTAAAATCCGTTAATGGATCAGGTATTTGCATTAAGTTATAATTACTATTGCGATGCGAGTACTGTGATTGTCAGCGCAACCATACTATAAAAATCAGGCTACAGCTGCAGAACAAGTGTCATTTTAAGATTTCTTTTAGAAGATATTTTGCTTGAATTTCCTAAGTAGTTATGAGCTATTTACTTTATATGTTGGTCTGTTACAAAGTAAGAGTATTTCAGTTTACCTCGGCTCAGTGAACCTACATATAGGTACAATAACAGAGACTTACATCTTTCTTCTTTCTTTTACTCACACAAATTGAGAAAACAACTGAAAAATTAGTTATGTCTACGGAACACACTTTTCGCCAAATTCATAATACGGTTCATTAACGCTCATTCATCAACTACTGCGACGAAATCGCATTTCGGCTCAGCATATGCTGTAAAATGTAGCTCCATCATTTTCTGATTAGTGTCTCCAAAGTTAAAACGAAACCAACCACACCATGGCTACTGTCTCCAGCACAAATAAGTTCCTTTCATCCCACCGAGCGCGGTGAGTGAGTAGAGATCCTGTGGCCTCGCATTCCAGAGGATGTAGGTTTGAATCCCTAACCGGCTATCCCGATTTCGGTTTTTTTTTTAATATAGTTTCCCGAAATCACGTGAATGCCAAGATGGTTCCTTCAGAAGGTCATACTAGAATTCCTTCCAGTCCCTTGCATAAGTCCTTTACCGATTTTAACGACCTGAACTTAAACTTTACAAGAAACAAAAATATTTATTCTGTATCGAACGAAAAAATTTTCAAAGATTTTTCCTACTTCAATACTGCCAATTACGAAACCAAATAACAGATATTGTATACTACAAGCAAAGCTTGAGTGGCTAGTAAAAATCTTTTAAAGTGCATACCGATAATCACTTTATAAGTTGTGATAAAAAAAAATACCATTCTACAAAGTAAGAAGTTTTTTGCTACTTCTTCCACAACAGGCATTGGGAGGTAAACAGGATACACAATAATGAAAGCAGATTCGCAGTGTGAAAATTAACATGGCGTCTCTGTCTGGCATTATAAAGTTTTTTTTTTATCTCTGCCTTAAGTTTTTGTATTAGTTGCAATTATTCAACAAATCCAATAAAAAATGATGGGCATTTTATTCCTATGAATAAGTTTGTAAGGCATACAAAATTTCAAAAATGGAATAACGATTATTTATTAGTTTGGTATATTTTGTGATTTCTTTGATTATTGAAAAACTTTCTGCAAGATTTTAATAGACTTTTTATTTCTTATTTTATGTCGAAAAAAGTTTTAGGCTATTTTGTGACTTGATTCTAGTAACCGATACAGGGAATAGATCATATAACTCAGACGTTCTTACACGAATTTATGAAATTTAATCACCATAAATAACAAATAGCAATATGTACTTTAAACGTACATCACATATATCTCTTCTCAAATTATAATTTTTTGTCTCCGCCCATTCGTATTTGTGTTCAGTTACTTTCTCAACAGAGAATTAACTTTTGGCTGGCATTACAATTACACTTCCTTTTAACAATGTAAGTGCAAATAAAATCAAATGAAGTTACTGTATTTCCTGATTAGCTAAGCAAGCTGTTGTGGCAGCCAATGTAAGTATCACTTCGGGCATTATCGAGACACGCCGAAATTTGTAGAGGTATTTAGTTAACGTCCAGTCTCCAGACACAATGCATTTTACTAAAGTGGATGTGTTATACCACACATTAACCAATATATGGAGTTTAAACAATAATACAATACGCTTTACGTCATGTAAACAGATACTGTTATGAACTCTTCGGTATATTGTCTCTCCAGTGACCGCAGTCTAACTCTCTTTAGGTTAAGAGGAGCAAAAAGGTGTTTAGCAGAAGCTGGGACGAGGGCCACCAAGACAAATGTGCGGCGGTCGGCCACTTGCCAGCCAAGGTGCACCGAGTTACCATGCCGCCCCTCCACGCCCCCTTATTAGATTTTAATTTGCCTCTCCGGCCGAGAAGCACTGCTCGGGGTGTATTTTACGCTAAATAGCGGTGGGCGGACTGCCACCGTTGTACTGCGGCCCTTTTTTCCTCCGAGACCGCGCGCCGCGGCTCCCTTGCGGTATCTGATGCACAGAGAAACAAATGAGTCAGCGAGAGTGATCCCGGACGGAGATAATCCCGCTGGTAATTGAGCCATAAATCTGCAGGCGCGCTGCGGCGGCGAGCTGCGGGTCTGTGGCGTGGGCGGCAGGGGAGGGTGCGCGAGGGGGTGGCCAAGGCGACAGCTCAGGTGGGAGGCCCACTACTTCTTCCTGGTACGGTGGCTCACCAGTGTTTAGCTGTAATGGCCTGCGTGGAAACTGTTCATGAGGCACCCGTCTCTCAGTCGTTTCTGCGAATGTATTGCAGAATTACTCAGTGTTCTCAACCAAAATAAATGTTTTCCATTAAAACGCCCCAGAAGCAGCATTAGTTATCAAGTTATCAAGTTTTAAAAAAATGATTTTTTTCTTTCTATTCACAAAAATAGGTTTTACTTTTGCCTTCAAGTTGGTGAAAAATTATTTAAATATCTTTGATAGTGTGGGAATTATGCGTGATTAAGCAAAGTCCTGCATAATTGACAGCCACTTAAATCTTAATACACTTGAAGGTAATCCAAATCTTTAACCTTAAATATCTCAAAACTGCAATTCAACAATTGATTTTAAAGATAACTTTTTTCCACATGCGTAGATCTTTTTTCAAATTTGCAGGACATTTTCTACATACTAATTACTACAGTCCCTGCCATTACTGATTATTCCACTTTTCACAAATGGAAAACATGCCTATATGTTTAAACAAATAGAACAAAAATTATAATTTCTTGAAATTGTTTTTACTAACAAAAATATAAAGTTGAATGTTTTATATTATTGGTATAATTAATTTCTTGGATATTAGTTAACAATATTTAAAAAGATTTCTGCAAAATATCAAATATTATGCTTTCTATCATTAAAGACCTTAATGATGACATATTTTTAACTGTCAGTTTGGATGGTAGATTAACATATTGTTAAATAATACTTTTATTTTAAAAATCCATTTTGTATATATATATATATAACTATGACAGTTCTAAGGAGCTACAAAATTTGAACCCTCGAATTTAAATAGATTTGGAGAAAATGAAATTTCATTTTCTACAAATGTTTGTATGTGTTAGCGGTGCCTACTCCTTTAGCGATGTTTTTAAACGGGCATCTTCATAGGCAGAAATCTTTTCTCCCTCCCCCCCCCTTTCCCCAACCCATTATCATTTCACTGCGTAGCATACCCCGTTGCTTAAGGTCGACTTTAGCTGTTGGATTCTTTGGCTTTACAACTTCCCTCTTCGAACGTTAAGAAATATATACATGATATGTTTTCCATTCAGTTTTTACTCTCCGGACGTTATGTGAATACATAAGTCACTGTAATAAAAAAAAAAAAGCGCAAATCGAAAGGCAATGCCTAGGGATTGAGAGTGAAAACGTAGCCTGGTTTGTAGCATATACTATTTATATGTGATCTCTTCTAATGACATCATTCCACTTGGACGTTTCCAGTACCTGTGATTCAGACTGCAACTTGAAGTATCCAGCTTATTAAAACTACTTTGGAACGACTTATATATTTTCTTTACATCTTATTAGCGAATTTTATCAATAAATTGGATTTTTAAAAGGAAATCTGACAGAGCTGATTCCAATCATAATTCATTACATTCTGAGAATAATATTTTCACCTGAAATCAACGTGATGTTTGCTTCTTAGTAAGCCTTTTCTAATTTTAGTCATTTTCGTGATACTATAAACAAACTTATCACTGAAGCAAGCGTGGTGATTATGCTTCACCGATTTAAGCAACTATGATGACCGGTATTATCGGAAAACAATCCGGAACATTAGGTTCTCCGGGAGGGGGCTACATTAATGTCAGCAGTCAAAGTTCCTAAAGAGCAAACCAGATCATCGATAGAAAAACAGCAAATAATTCATATTGTAATGTTCCGGATGAAACACATGTGTGCGTGTTTCTTTTCTCGTCGTGAGTGATTCGGTCCCAGGGGAGGTTCTGCTAATGTTTGGGAAACGCCAGGCCCTGAGTGTTGCCATTAGATGTGACGGATAGCAGAAAACAGTCCCGTAACAGGACCACAGCTCAAGAGCAGCCTGGACTGTTTCGGTAAACAAATAAAAAATAAAAAGGAAATCAGTATCCAAGAATGAAGGGTGAGGGGATGCCAGGGAGTACAGCCAATAGGAAAAACTTGTATTTTTATTATAAAAAAAGGGTGGTTTTGTTGCATGTCCCGAGCCAACCAGAAAGAAGAGCTTCCATCCAAATACAGACATTGGCAGACGTCATGAACAGGGGGCGGAAAACGACGCTTCTTCGAGACAGCGCAAGAAGACAAGGGGACTTGTTGGCTACCGACGGAGAGGTGTAGATCGACCGACCAGCTGACCACGGGAGAGACAGCAGTGAGGCGGCCGGCCGTGATGGAGAGCTGATCAACCCATCGACTGCACAACTTAGATTCGCCTGCACGGTAACCACCATTCAGAAAAAGGAACTTTTGCATCATCATCGTTTACCCTAGATATTGCTCCGAGACAGACTCTCTTGCTCCACAGAAAAAGTGATGTAAAAAAAAAGAAAATTTAATCTTTGTAAAATTTTGTCAAGTAAACAATTCAAATACATAAGTATATCGTAAAGTCGGATTGTGAACCTTGTTTTCACTAGATCCCATCCAGTCTTGTAATGTGTCATTTTTCTTGGTTAATTCAATAATTCATGTTTCAATAATAATACATTGAGATCTGAATGTCGCTTCCCTCAGAATAGGGTACACTCCAATCTCTGGCGCTCACCTGATTTTTTTTATACCTAATCTTATTTTGAAATCAATGACAGGTAGCAAACGGCCACAGTAGGGTCGAGAAGTCGCTTTCCTAACATAGGGAACACTTCAATATATACACTTACAACTGCAGGTCTCTTAAAGGAGAAGCCCGACTTACAGAGTTGGAAGACGCGCTTCAAAAAATCAAATGGAGTATAGTGGGACTCAGTGAGGTTAAACGTCCAGAGGAAGAATGTATCGAACTTAAATCAGGCCACATCCTGTACCATTATGGAAACTCCTTGGGAAAGCTAAATGAAGTGGGCTTCCTGATAAACCGTTGTGTGAAAAATAAAGTAAAACTAATAGAAGGCATTTCAGATCGAGCAGCAAGAGTAGTGTTACAACTATCAAATCGCTACAAAATACAAATACTGCAGGTATATGCTCCAACATCCTCGCACTCAGACGATGAAGTAGAGTTTTTCTACGAAGATGTGACGACACTGCATGACAGAGGCAAAGACTACCATTTCCAGATTATCATGGGAGACTTCAATGCCATTGTAAGCACCAGGAAACAAGGAGACACTATGGTCGATAAGTTCGGAAGACAAACAAGGAATGACAGAGGGGAACGACTTGTGCAGTTTGCAGAACACACAAAAATGCACGTCATGAACACATTTTCTTAAAAAAAAAAAAAAAAAAAAAACATCAAAGTCGAAAGTGGACATGGAGGAGTCCAGATCATAAAACTAAAAATGAAATAGACTACATTCTGTCCAATAGCCGACATTTTGTTCAAGACGTCACTGTTTTAAATCAATTCAACACCGGAAGTGATCACAGGCTGGTCCGAGCGAAACTTAGTATCTGCATTAAACTGGAATGGCGAAAGCTAATAAAAGGAACCAATAAAACATCAGTAAACATAATCATTCTCACTGAAAAGAAAGTCATTTTCCAACGCACTCTATCGGAGAAACTAGCTACAACCGCCAATGGAAATTTAGCTTCAACTATTAACACATTAGCCATAGAAATTGCAGGAACTGTTAAAACCACCAAATTAAGTAAAATTAGCAATGATAAAATACTCTCGTGAATAAACGAAGGGGAATGAAAGTAAATCCTGAAAAAAACCTAATTGAATATGCTGAAGTGTGGAAGACCATTAGAAAAGAAATAACAGCTGGCATCAAGAAATATAACGAAAACCTGGTCAGATCAGTTATAGAGAACAAGAAAGGCTATAAGAAAGCAAAACAAAGATTAATCATAGGAAAGAAACAAATAATAGCTTTAGATGATTATAACGAACGTATTACAGACAAAACGGCAGTATTGGATCATACATATCAGGAACATCTATCAGTCCTTATACAGCAAGCAAGATGAAAATCCTTTAATGACATCAAGCCCAGACTCACCAATTCCTGAAGTCCTCCCATCTGAAGTTAGAAGGGCAGTGCACGAAATGAAAAAGAATCAGCTAGAGGTTATGATGGCCTGTCTATTGACGTACTCCAATTGAATTGAGAAGAAATCTACAGACACCTAGCTAAGGTGTTTTCACAATGCCTCGAAGAGAGACATATCCCATACAGCTGGAACAAAGCAATAATTATGTTGCTACACATAATAGGCAGTCGTTACAATATTAAAATCTACCGCCCCATCAGCCTCCTTCCTATCATATACAAAGTGTTTACAAAGGTCATCAATAACCGCATCAGTTCCACCTTGGACACAGTGCAACTAATTCAACAGGCTGGCCTTAGGTCAGGATTCAGCACAGTAGATCACATCCAAGTCATCCACGAAGTAATAAGTCGAGCAAATGAATACCAGATGCCACTCTGTTTGGCCTTTATCGATTTTTAAAAAGCTTTTGATTCAGTCCATCACTCAGCAATCATGCAAGAGACCTTTTAGAACAAGGAGTGAATCCAGGCTATATCGACTTACTGTACAACATCTACACCACTTCCACTGCCTTTGTCAACATCGCTGAAGACACCAAAGAGTTCTCAGTAGAAAGAGAGGTAAAAAAAGGAGACTCTATATCCCCCAAGCTATTCACATCAGTCCTAGAGTTGGCAATGTCAAAAATCAAATGGCAAAACGGAGGTTTGAGAATAAATGGAAGAAGTCTCAACAACTTAAGATTTGCTGATGATATAGTTTTACTCTCAAACAGTCTGGAAGAGCTCAAAGAACTGATAAATGAACTAGAGGCAGTGTGCAGTGAAGTAGGCCTTAAAATAAATATATCAAAAAGCAAAATCATGCAAAACAAATGGGCAGAAAAAGATAAAGACAAGGCAGACGCGAAAGATTCTGGTATTGAGCCCGTAGATCAGTACATCTATCTTGGCCAACTGATCAATATGAATGGCGACTCAAAGCCTGAGATCTACAGACGGCTAGAACTGGGCTGGAGAGAATACGGAAGAAATTCCTTAGTTTTTAATTCTAACATGCCAGTACATCTTAAAAAACACGTATTTGAACAATGTGTATTACCGATTACCACATATGCCTGCCAGACTTGGACCCTAAATAGTGACACGAATCAATAACTGAGAACTGCCGAGCGATGTATGCTAGGGTTTACAAGAAGAGACAGGAAAAGGGTGGTGCACATTCGTTCAATAACTAAAGTAACAGACATCTTAAAAAGAGTCATGACCCAAAAATGGTAATGGACCGGTCATATTGCTCGCAAATTAGATGAAAGATGGACTATGGTACTGCTGGATTGGATACCGAGAAATCTGAAAAGAGCAAGAGGAAGACCCCCGGATCGCTGGGATAAGGATATACGTCGAGTTACAGGCGTGAACTGAAAGAGGGTGGCTCAAGATCGATCAGCCTGGAAAGAAATACAACAAAACAAAGTAGAATTAAATTCTAATATGTAGCTCATTAGACTTAAACAGGCTACATCCTGAAAAAAGGATCGATATAGTTGCAATAATAATAATAATAATAATAAACAAACTTGCCACTTTTAAAGTAATTTTTCTTGTACTAACATCACAAAAATGAACCTACTTCTCAGTAACATTCTTTTTTCGGGAATTTCAGATCTCTGTTCATTAAGTACTCTTTTTTGAATAAAAATTTAAACAGTAAGCTGATTTAAAATCTTCTTTCCTACGATATAGTTTATTTTGTTAAGAATCATGAATCATCAGATTATATTACAAATGTTTACTCAACAATCGTCTTATTCCATACATTTTAAACGACTCTATATTCTTTTGAGTCTGCAACAGTCTCAGAAATACAACATCAGAACATTTTCATACTAAAATTACATCCTGAACTATAGATAACACATTTGTGACATCAGCACATTATGTTTTGATATGTAAATTTGTATCAGGTTAGGTGACCTGAAGAGCGAATAAACACACAATACACATTACATTGCTCCAATATCAAACTCAGAGCATTTCAGCTCAGTGTTAAGTTTCTATCAGTCCCTAACTCCGATCGCAAGCCTCTGTGGCACTCAGCAATTTGCAAATCCTGTCTGTACTATAACAACCCTCTTGCCCCGTTTGCAACTTCCGAGTAAGAAGATCCATCTCCTTTCAATTCGAAATAGCTCTTGTAAGAGACTAGACTTTGATAATGGGGCTTTAAATTAATTAATATTCGACGTTGCAGTGGAGCTATGTTACTTGACACAATGTTCAGTAGTTCACTTATAACATTACCTCTAATTAATGATTCGAAAGCCGTCCGGTAGCCAGCACGGTAAACTTTGCCGTTTGGGTAATTAATTAAATAACAGTCAAAGGGCATATGCAAGAAGCAACTTGAAACACATACACACATGCAAGGTTTCACAGGTGTTAAGACATGAAACTGGTTCCCTCATCTACCCAACTTTCGTAATGGAATCGAGGTTTATGGCCCTGTAATCAAACAAGAATAAATATAATATGGTTTTCAATGTTATTTTTGATTCGCGTAATGGTTACATTCTCTATAAGGGCTACCGAGCGTGGTGGGTGAGCGATTAATGCTCTGGCCTCGCATTCGGGAGGACGTGGGTTCGAATCCCCTTCCGGGAATCTAGATTTGGGTTTTCCAGGGTTCCCCAAATCACTCCAGGTGAATGCCGGGATGTTTTCTACCAAGGGCCATGGCCGCATTGCTTCCCGTTCCTTGTCCCCATCCTTTCCCTCCTCCAATGACCTCTACGTCGACGAAACGTAAAGCCATAAAAAAATCAACAAGTGATAATTGGTGATAAAATCGTCAAATTATTGGATTGTATGTTACTTCAAACTTTTCTGCTAAAAAAAAAAAAAAGAAAAAAAAAAGTAACACTCGGCAGTGCGCAGTGCCTATTGCCGGGAAAGACAGTTAGTAGTTTCATTTCAACAGACAAAGTAAAACCTAAGTTTTCTTAACATTACTTAATAACCGTCTAATAGTTGTTTTCTTTTATGATATCCAAAAAATCATATTTTTATTGTATTTAGTTACTTTCCAATAACTGCTTACTTGAAAACATTTGCATTTTTTCAAGACAGGGAACTAATCAAGCCTATGATTAAATAGTTATGAAATAATTGAAAATTTTGTGAAATTCCAAACTTTCTTTATCGGAGTAATTTCATACTTTCTACATTAGTAATTTTCGTTAAGTGTTTACACGTAACTTGTCTAATTACAAGCCGTAGATATCCAAATTCTTTAACTGGGGTAGAGAAACGTTGTTGGCACACTCTGCAGTTTTGAGTGACTGTATCAGCGGTGTGTAGAACATTAGTGTGCTATGAAATAACAGAAAGATTGAATGATTCATAGCTTAATTTCCTCCTGGATAATATTCATTTATTTAATATTCGGCAACGGATATATAGCAGGACGTATTGTAAACTGACTATCGAAAACTTGGGTTACTCTGGTAAACAAAACCTTCAATATGCTTTCATCCGTTCAAAGCATAAACTAAAATAAATTTTTATTTCCGTAGTGAAAATTGCCGAAATGTGAAACATTCTCAGTTAAAGATTTCTATGACACTTAAAACTAGATTAATTACATGTTCCATCAACCATAATCAACGACACTTGAAAGAGTATTTACCAGTAAGTCTAAATAATGCGTTAAAATCCCTTTTTGCATAGTATCGCAGTTACTATAAACCAAAAAACACAAAGTGAGTTTGAATGGTGAATGCACGACAGTAGCTACAGTTTAAAATCAGATTAGTTCACATATAACATAGTGTACTGATTTTATTTATCCAGTTATGCCATGTTGCTATACCGGTATATACAGTGACAGCAATCACCAACAAAAATCGAACAAGTTACTGCAATGGGGTTCTAGATGGTTTTTTAAGTATTTGACGTTATAAAATTAATCTAAATCACTACTTGAATGAGTTTCAGAAGCAGAATCTTCTGCATTGTATGAAAACTGCTCCAAGTAAAAAATATATATTTTTTAATAAAAAATACGTAACTATGATTGCATAGTTTCATAAGGAACTATATTGCTGAATGATACATAATGTTTGGAAGATAGTTGTGTTAACGCTAGGGCCTGACATTCTATAGAAGGCTGGTGCCATTCTCGTTCTGAGCGGCTAGATTTCAGTTTTGTATAGTCTCCTTGAATCACTTTAGTAGATCCGAGATTGTTCCTTGAAGAAGTCCTATTCTTTGTACCAAATCCTGTCTCAGCTACAATGACCTCGTCGTTGTTGAACCGCAGGGTTCGAAGTAAAAATAAAAGTATTTGAATGTCATGTGTAATATGGAAGTGCACATGTATAGGAAAAATGCACCTTATTATTATTGAGGCTGCTCATCACCAACGCTCTGCTTTTTGTGTTCCGCGGGCGTCTAATGACATCTGAGATGCTGCTAGGCAACATAACAACGTCTGTCGTTGCCATGCCAGTTTACAAACAACACGCTCAAGGCTGACTTCAAGGCAGACTTCTAGACTTGCAACTGCACCTGAAGATGGCGACGGAGTATTAAGTCGCCGAAATATTGTGCATTAATAACAGTATTACTCGGTGTGTTTCCCGAGAAACGTTTATAAATAAACAACGCCGAGAAAAATTACATTCATTTATAAAAACGCACCTGTTTCGCTAAGAAGTAATGATGATGTTATTAAACGCATAAATCTTACAGAAGCAACCTTTTATACGAGTTCTAAGTATCGGTGTCGAGTATCGTTACTTACGAATATTACAAGCTTTGCGCTGGTCTTGGGAAAAAATGGTCAGCTATCTCCTCATTCTAAAGTTTGTTTGTTCTTTAATCGAGATATCGTGGCTAAAACAAAAAAAAAGTAATTCTTATTTTTGTAAAATGTCAGTGTACGCGAAGCATTTTATAACCTAGCAACTGAATACAGAAATCTTGTAAGTTCAGTAACTAATGCCACACGCAGTATATACGCAGAAAAAAACCTAACTGCAAATGAAATTTTGCTAACTGACTCACATGCGTTCTATCTACTCCTGTCTTCAGTATTTGATTTCTAAGACATACATTACAATCAAAGCAGTCAATGTGTCGTGATTTTCAGTCTGTAATTATAAAATGTTAGTGGACTTCATGTTCAGAATGCTTGGAGAAGTTGTTGTGGACCTCTGAGATCCGAGGAACATGTGCTGTAAGAACAGCATGGTGTTCTCCGACCTTGGCCGGAGGGAGAATGATTTGTGGCCAGATGGAGCGAGTCGACTCGAGCCGAGGCGTGAAGAAGTGATGCTGGAGGCTCTTGCGCGTGGCTCACACGCGACCGGCTGCGGCGTCCTTGGGAGTGATGTATGGACCGTCTTCAGAGTCTGCTAACGCAGAACCCACCTGCCGGCACTACAGCTACTCCAAGCTCAACACTAAAAACAAGGCGGCCATCTCTGTCCGGTCGGTTCGCTAATAACACCTGTTGTTATCACATACACTAAGACAAGAAAACATTGAGTATTCGAATTGTAGAGATATGGAGAACTAGCGTTTAGCCGGCTACTTTAATTTGCATTCACAAGTGCCATATTCATGTTGTCATTATCATTGGGCGTTGGTGAATTTGCCTTCACGAATTATATAATCAGCAACAATATTAATCCAAAGAGTGGAATGTATTAGGAACGTCCAAAATTAAACAAGCTGGAGTCTGGAATGTGCAAACCGGTGACAGAATGGTAATATCGTTGGATCAGTGACAAAGAGGATTTGCGTCAAGAGAACGGAAGTCAACATTCCCACCGCTAGAGGGTCACGAATGCAAATCACGTGACTACGTAGTTAGCAGAAACATGCGTCAGTCGACCAGCGCTCATTCGTGTTGGAGGCGTCAAAAGAAGAGCAAAGAGTTGTTGTTCGTATTCTGACAGTGGAAGGAGTAAGGGGAACGGACATTCATGGAATAATTAAACAAGAGTGCGGTGAACATTACATGTCCCTTGCAAGGGTCAAGGCATGGCACAAGCACTTCAAAGAAGGACGGGTGTCTTTAGCCGATGATGCACGGTCTGAAATACCACACCGCATTACCGATGACATCGTCCAGCTGGTTGATGGACTCGTTACCCAGTACCGCTGAGTTACAGTGAAAGCCGTAGCCGCCGTGGTCGGAAGTGTTCAAACCATCATGACGGAAAGACTGAACTGGAGCAAAGTGCGCGCCAAATGGGTGCCCCACAGTCTTCAACCACAACAGGAAACATGTCGAATGGTCCACTGTTTTGATCATCTGCAGCGCAATGTCAGGGAAGGGAATGAGTTCTTGGCACGTGTGGTGTTAGGAGATGAGTTATGGTGTCATCACTTCGAACCAGAATCGAAATGACAAAGTCTCCAATGGAAGCATCGAGGGTCACCACCTCCAACAAAATCCAAGTCCATCCACACAAGTGCAGGAAAGGTTATGCTGACGTTCTTCATTGACCAAGACGGTTCCCTTTTGATAGACAATAGTTAAAGCCCTCTGCTGTGAGGGGCAAATGATTCACCTCGGACGACGACGTGCAGAACTGGTTCACATCGCAGCCCCAGGAATTTTACGAGATAGCCATTCACACGCCATATGTCGCCGTAGGACAAGTGCCTTAACAGCCAGGGAAATACTTCTGAAATATAGGTACTGGTTTCTGTTCTAAGACCTCCGGCTCATTACTTTTTGAACCAGTATTATATATCTTTGATGTAGTGTGATCTTTGGTGCCTATCCAATCAGTTTACGAAAAGAGTGATCTGTTTTATGTTGTGTAATCTTTGGCACATACCTCTTAAGGTTACGAACATATTTAAATTCACTGAACCATTCACATCATAACACATATCAAAATGTTTAAGCTGGACACTAAGCTTTCAAACTATGAAAATTTTATGCAAATCAGCTCTGTAGTTTCTGCGAGAAACATCGATTAAGATGTCTCACAGTTACGACCGCTTAAAAATTTATACATCATATGTGGTGACTACATCTGCCCTTTACTGGAAAAGTCATCCAGTTGGTTATACCCATCCTTTCACCATGAATTTTGAACCTTAATGGCAGTTTCACTTACTTTCCTAGATAATTAGTGCAATAATAGCTGCGTTATTTTGTAATGTAACTTGTATACTCCCCTTCCTATCTTGTTGTCAGTTTAAATATTTATTGAATTTTTGTTTGATTCGTCACTGCTGTGTAACATAATCTTAGCATCGATGACGTTTGATAGGGAGATTTAATTTGCGACCACTGATAAATGGAGAAAAACTCTCTGTTATTGGCATTCATGAGATAGCAATGAGCACTTTTACTTCTCTTCTTGCATCCTGAGAAGTAAAAATAGTGCTGGTTAGACAGTATGATGAGCTGGGAAGGTAGAAGATTAATATGGGCACGGAATGATGAAGTGATAGTATTTCATTCAGTGTTGGAGACTTAAGTGAGTGATGATTGGAATATAAGGACGCTAGATGGATTACTCTAAAAATTAAGTAGAGAAATTTTCTGGTTGGTAATATGGTAATTCAATAAAATGAAGAAGTTTTCTTTTACAATGTGGTATTCTGTTTAAGTGGTTTATCTTGAGGAAAAGTCAAGAGGAACTTCTACCAAGGTTCCGAGCATATCTCTGAATTTCCTTCTATGTTTCTTTTAAGGAGAGAAGAAACTAACAATATTGTGATAATTATAGCCACTTAGCTAATTAATACTAGCATTTTTTGTGCGGCAAATTGAGGTATTCATAAGGCGGCGAAATTGCAGGAAGTCAGCTAGAGTTGTTTACATTAGCAATGCTGTCTGTCCCTGTAGTTTGTCTTAAGTTTTGTAGTTGGACAGGAATAACTTCTGTTGCAGGAATTAAAGGACAAATTGCTGCACATTAGTTGAAATACATGATCAGAGAGTCATGGTAACCAGCCAACTATAGGTCCTGCAACTAGTATGTTTTTCCATAACGTATGGTATTTATGAATAAGGCTTTTACCACAATCATTGGAACGCGATGATGATTTTACCACTATGTTCTATAACTATGAAGAGGAGGTTTTGCGTGTATTATCTGGGAACTAATGTTTGTTAGGAAAGTGCTGTCAATATATCCAGTACTTTTGAACAGCTGAATAAATCCATATTTCTACATTTACAGTGAATTACCCTAATACACTTATTAAAAGACAGTAATAATATTTTTTAACAAAAATAAATTTATGTTTAATAAAAAATACGGAATAGGATGCAAGAAGCAATTTAAGTTTAATTAAATTTTATGAATGTAAGATTCAAACTAAGTTTTCAAAATTATTCAGACTTTTCTGGTGTTAATCTTATGTTTCTTTTTAATGGTGTTATTACAGTAATCCAGTGATTTATTCAAAAATTCTAATCTAAAGAAACAGGACATCTTTAGATCTGGTAGCGTTCTTCAATAAGTCAGTAGGAATATCAGTTTTATACATCTTTAATTTTAAATGATTAACAGATATGATTTTACTAATATCGATTAAGGAACAGAAGGTAAATTTTGAAAAAAACAGATTGAAAAGCTACGTCCTAATACGACTTAAGGATGAATTGTATCACTAAATGTTGAAGCTAAGTTGATTCTTGTAAAACAATATGATTTCCATTCAGGTCGAAGAACTGAGCCTCGTTTCCGAATAATACTCAGAATGTGTAAAATCGTTTAAAACTCACTGTTCGTCAAAACTGTAGCTTAAAGTATAGAAAAATATGACATTAAACGTGAAATATGAAACACCATAATGAGGTGTGACCGTACTTAAATGATTTAATTGATTTTGCTAATTAAAGTTGATTTTAATTAATTTAATATTTGATGAGTAGGGTGGCTATTTATTTTAGAATCATTTTTATAATCTAGGAATACCATAAACTGGCCATTTATTCAGGAATTGACATTTAATTAACTACGGACTGGGTATATTTATCTTAAGTTAAAGTAAACATTAGGAAATATATTTTGCCAGCAAACACCAACGCCGGCCGAGTCTGGAAATGAATAATAATTATCGTCACGAAAGTACTGAATTAACAATTTAATTTCAATATGTTATTTGACAATGAACAAGAAGTGAAACAATTATACATACGAAATAAATTCCAAAATATATTTCATCTTAATCTTCTATAAAAACCGGGTGCGCCAGTTATTTCAGTATTACTCATCAGAAAGGATAATTATATTACACCGACTTAAACTCAGGGTACAGGCTTCGATAGAACATGTCTCTTTATCATGAAAATTGGTTCCCACAGGTCGTTGCTGGCCGATGGAGTGGCGTATAGGCAAATACACGTTAGAAAATGATATATTGCTGTGTATATCTGTATTCAAGCAGGGTGCACCAGTCACTTGAATATCTTGGACTCTGATAATTGGCCTACGTACTACCAGATACCTACCTCACAAAAATACGAGGGGGGGGCCCCAAAGTAACGGGAATTAGGCTGCGGCGGGGAGGGAGAGTGGGGGAGCCCACTGTTCGATCTGGTGTCTGTTACTGTCATGCCACCTGAGTTAGTGTGCGAAGTTGTGTCGCTGTGAGTGCATCGGTTCGCCCGTGATGTTTTTTTTAGTAAAACAACTTTTTCCATTTCGGCGAAAACGTGATGGCAGATTGTCGAGAGCAGCACGTGGTTGTGAAATTTTGTTTCATGTTGGGAAAATTGGCCGCGGAAACTATTGTTATGCTGAAGACTGCTTTTGGGGATGCTGCCCTAAGTAAAACCAGAGTCTATGAGTGGTTTTCACGTTTTAAAAATGGAGAATTGTCAACTGATGAGCAACCCCGTTCAGGACGCCCCTCAACGACCAGAAGAGACGAAAACGTCAACAAAATAAATGCCCTTGTTCATGCAGACCATCACCGAACCACTGATCTACTTTGTGAGATGTCTGGAATTTCATGGAGTTCAATTCACAGGATTTTATCCGAAGATTTGCACATGAGAAAGATTTCAGCTAAATTTGTCCCTCACCTTCTCACAGACGAGCAAAGGGAGCGTACCGAGCGGGGCGGTGTAACGGTTAGCGTTTTCGCCTCGCATTCGGGAGGACGGCTGTTCGAATCCCCGTCCGGGCATCCAGATTTGGGTTTTCCATGGTTTCCCCAAATCACTCCAGGCAAATGCCGAGATGCTTCCTTCAAATAGGCCATGGCCGAATTCCTTCCCATTCCTTGCCCCCATCCTTGCCCCCCATCCTTTCCCGTCTCTAAAGACCGCGATGTTAAAAAGAGACGTAAAGCAATTAAAAAAAAAAAGGAAGCGTCGACTTCATGCATGTTTTGAGCTTCAAAATCAGCTCAAAGAATTTTATCGAAAGTGGTTACTGATTATGAATCGTGGTGCTACGGAAACGACCTCGAAACAAAGCAGCAATCAAGGCAGTGGAAGACATGTGCTCTCCTCATCCCAGAAAAACTCGCCAAGTGAAGCCAAACAAGAAGACAATGATCACTTGTTTCTTCGATTGCAGAGGTGTTAAGCACGTGGAGTTCGTTCCCCCGGATCAAACTGTGAACCAGGTGTTCTGCTTGGAGATTTTTAAAAGATTGAGGGAGAGTATCTGGAAGAAAAGGTCAGACCTTTGGCACACAGGCGACTGGTTCTTCCATCATGACAACGCGCCGGCCCACACCGCCCTCTCCGTAAAGCAGTTTTTGACCAAAAACGGCATGACACCGATTATCCACCCCACTTACCCCTGTGGTTTCTTTTTGTTCCCCAGACTCAAAATGGTTATGAAAGGAAAGTGTTTTGCACTGTGGAGAAGGTAAAACAAAAATCGCCGGAAGGCATAAAGAACATCCCGATAAGTGAATTTAAAAACTGTTTTGAACAATTGAAGGATCATTTCAAGTAGAGCGTTGTGGTCAGTGGAGAATACTTTGAAGGTGATCAAAATTTGATGTAAAAATATTAAGAAATAAATACGGTTTTGACGAATTTCCCGTTTTTGTTTTTTGTTTTTTTGGGGTTCCCCCTCGTATACTGAGTTCACAAAATGAATTTTACACAGCGTGAAGATGTACGACGGTCGGCGGTGCGTTGTAGTCCTCAGTCGCGAATAAATTTCAACCCTTCCAAACCACTTCACAGATCACCCCCATGATGCGTGAAGGAAACACCCTGTGTCTGCAGCAGCCAATCAGTGAAGTCTCTCCTCTCCCGCCACCTCGGATCGCTCCCACATGCGACAAATTATTAATAAAATTTACCAACATTTTATTAACAATGTCCCCTATTGAAGGAAACTTGCGACACTCAGTTCATACATCAGTCGCCTCAAGATTCCTTCCCTTTTGTTGGTCAACGCCACGGGTGACGTCAATAAGCGATGTTGTCTTTCTGTAATCTTCTATCTCTCTTACGCACTAGTATATATG
This sequence comes from Vandiemenella viatica, assembly GCA_031002005.1. Classification (NCBI taxonomy): domain Eukaryota; kingdom Metazoa; phylum Arthropoda; class Insecta; order Orthoptera; family Morabidae; genus Vandiemenella; species Vandiemenella viatica. The sequence continues at coordinate 228,149,711 of JARYHS010011408.1, read as the reverse complement.
TCCTAGTGACATTGATGTACCCGCTGCCACCGCGCCCGTAGTAAGCTTATTGCTTGTTGTTGGGCACATCTGGACAATATGACGTTCCTTGCCAAAGAAACACAAGCATCTGCCACAATGTTTTTCGCTGTGAAATTGACCTGGGGTTTTGGCGCCGGTCTGTCGCTGCATTAGGGTAGCTGGAACAACACCTCCGCTCATCTATCTCCTGTCAAGCTATACAAATGCCCAGGAATCGAAATCTGCAGTCTCGCCCCTGGCTTTTAACACTGGGGGTGCTGCCGACTTCCTTTATTTTTAAATTAAGTATTATGATATTTATGGGACGCCTTGCGTCATATTACTATAATGCAAAACGAGAATCAAAAATTATACTTTTAGAATCATTCTTTGCACTAACGATCACAACAATAAGCCAAATAATGTTTAATTATTTTACTAGAACCGAAGTAAACGCATTATTCATTTTTACCATCTGCAATGGAAGATTTAGTTAAGGGCTTATTTTGAGGTACAGGAATGGGTTAATTCTTGGATTCCACACTCTGAATTAATACAACAAACTGCTGTTTAAGCATAAAGATAAAACATATTGGACTTGTTTCCAACAATGTCACGAAACTTTGGGATTCATAACTCATTTAACATTATATCCCTTTATTTGTTAATGTTTCCCTCAAGAAACATCACATTAAATGCTTTATATGTAACTTTCTTACTCCCTATCGCTCTGCTGGTAATGTGGATCTCAAGCAACACGTTGTTTTAGAGTTTTCATAGCCAGATGCTTTTTAGCTACATTAATTCAGAAAAGATTGGGTTTACATAAGGTGCTGCTTGTTTATGTCCAAGAGATCTTCTTGCCAGATGTCACAAAGAAATGCACGATTATTTGAAGAAAACAAGCGGGGACATGTGAGACAATCACCGCACAATTGTGGTTCCTTACTTTAATATGACGCATGTGGTAGTCAGAAGGTGGTCGCTTGGTTAAAAAATCAATGTCTGACTGGTTTCAAATTCCGTAATGTATTAGGCTCCACGGCTCGCAAGGCTACGCCACATCTCCACTCGAATACTTAGTGCAATCGTTCGGTTCCATTAAAATTTATTATAGCTGTATTAATATACAATTAACTTCAAATTAGGAGCACTTTTGAATAAAATAGTGTCAATACATGACAAAATAACTTCTAAATAAACGCTTTTATTTATTTCTTCGGACCTCGTATTAGATATAATTATTTTTAGTATTTGTAATTTAAACGCAGGTCATTGTTGATACCAGGGAGAAATTTCAGGTTCTTAATCAATACCGTTGTTTAGATAGACCGGGTAACAAAAATAGAGCGCTACTGACAACTTTGACTGGCGCTCAACTGTTTATTTTTGAATGAAAGATTTTTTTTAAAAAAAAAATTATATTTCTCCATTTCATGAGCTCTAAACATCTGTAAATAAAAAATTTCGGTAGTGAATAAATTATATTTTCAGCCATGTATTTCTATATAAAAAAATCCTCAGAATAAAGTTTTGAAAATTATTAATACGATATTCAGCTTTGAGTTATCAAAACACATGTTAAAATTTGACGTGTTCAAATTATTCCGTTTAAGGGCTAAAAGGCCGTGATGGACAGACGTACGAGCAGATGGACAACGGACCGTGAATGATATGACTCCGTTTCCCTCTGGGAATGAAACCTGAAAAATGACGGAAACATTTCACCGCTATCTCGTTCGTCCTCTATGTATGGAATTAATGAAGTGGGTAATTTTGTACCGAATACTTAGATAATTTTTTATGTTTATGTTTTGTGTATTCAGACCCAACTGTGAGTACCCCAGGCTTTGAAAAGAAAAACAGACAGTATCCATTACTACTAATCCATTGGTACCTATACTTATAATCTACGAACGCTTAAACGATTCCTAAAGTGGATAACGTAATTAATAACTTACTGTTCATGGAAGTTTCCATACCCTTCGCTTGTCAGTTTTTAGTTTTCTTTCTAACCCATCGAAAGATTTTTATCTATTTAGTCCGATTTTACAGTAGAAATAAAAATTATTTTTCTACAGGTAATTTTAAATTTTTAATAATTTTGATACCAATTTTCAAATTAAAGGAACTTGTAGTCTTATTTTAAACTGTCAGTTTTAAACGCCAATACTTAATTAAGGAATATGAATTTAGTAAACACTATTTTTAAATTACAAGTATCTAAATAGGATATTTTAATTCATCTAATACGACTGCTGCTTAATAAAACCAGTTTATTACATAATGAACATCATCAGCAGCATGATACTAATTGTATTTCAGTAGTATTCAGAACGTAACACTAGCTAAAATAATTGAAACGTTGAAATTAATAACGTAAACTTGAAATACAATTGTTAGGTGTATTTTTTTAAATATAAAACATTCGTGGATTCTGTTGTACAGGTTAATTAACTGCAAAATGAGACGGAAAAAACTGAAAATCTCCCAGTAGCCTACTCCTTCGATAAAGGAAAGATATGTAGATTTTGTTTACCGTAATAAACCCTCTGATGAATGAAAATATCTGACAGAATTATAAATCGAAATTTAAAAAATCACCTTTGTTTTTAAAAAAGATATTATTAATGTGCGGATCAAGGTAACATTTTGTCAAATTTATTGAAGCTTGTCATCATTTTTCATAATTAATGAGAATTATATTTGTTGATATGATATGCACTGTAACAACACGAACAACACGAATTCGTAACATTTATGATTTCCTAGTAGTGTCATAGCGAAGTGTATTCAAGGAACCAGTAATACATAAATGAAAACAAAGCAACCGTTATAAATAACTGTCTGGATATTCCGCGAAATTTGTTTATATGCCGTTTACTAAAGCCGATATGGTTCTAACTTCAATTTGAACTAAAATTCAAGTGTTTTTGAGATATATGAGGACAGTATTTTTCCGACTCAAAGTCAGATATGGAAATGAAAAAACCGTGTCCTAAGTACTCAGTTCTTTAGAAAGTCACTAAAAGTGTGCCTTTGGTCCTTTAAAACCTTCCGTCAAATCCCTCCCATCATCTGCGTTTTGCTTTTTGTGGTATTTATTCTCTTGCGTCACGAAAAAAAAAAAAAAAAACATTGAAGTATTTTTTATTGGTACTATACTCAAAGAGTTACACTCTTAATTATTTGATATAACAACATTTTTGTATGGCTCCATTGATTTGGTAATTGAGTGCCACTTTGCTAATTATTTCGCTTATGTCGTAGCAGAAAGATATTTGCTTGGAACAGTGAAGTATGATGGTAATAGAAAACGTAAGTTTGACATTAATTAGTTGAATTTTATCACCATAGTAAGTTACGAGCTTGAGAAATTTTTTTAGTGCTGTCAATAAAACCTGGTAGCCTGTATAAGGCTTTGGATCGTGATGATTACGTATGTACTTCTGCACAAGTGTTTTATGCTTATGCAATAACAACGCTCGTTTATTATTTTTATGAAATAAGACGAAAATAAATTACTTGGTTAATAGTTTTAGTTGCTGTTTGAACGTGTTCTAAGAAATAATAGCAATAATATCTGTGGTCAGCCAGAAGAGTGAAAAGTGATGTTGATTTGTTCTAGTGGATTATTAAGAGATAAGTTTTGAACAAGACGAGAAAATAATTCTGAAGGGTTACAGAACTAAGATGAAATGAATTGATAGTTTTATAATTTGCCTGTAACTGAGGAAAATGTAAACTATGTATGGTTAATTGTACATTAAAAAAGTGCAGAGATAACAAAAGAAGTTTCTGATGTGTTTTATACAAATTTACTTTTGTAACATTAATCTAACGAAAATTTTCATCAAGACTTAAATGGCTGTACACCTGATATAAAAAATCATATTCACCAAGCTATTAGATATGAGCTTATGTTGGGAAAAATTACCTTTTCGATTACTAGATTGATTAGCAGATTCACTTCCAGAAATATTGAAACACCGGATTTGAAGATATCAAGTTACGAAATCATAAGGTTTCTGGTGGGATTTGATGCTTTTAATTTAGGAAGTGAAATGTAACAGGAAGTACGTAGTAAGTCACCTTATTGCACACCCCACATGAAAGTTTAGCTACATGCTGTGGTTCAGATATTGCAGAACCGTATTCACAGTGCTTATATATTCTGCAAACTCCGCTGCGGATAAAATATTACTCACGTCCTCGGGAACTTATTCTTCTTCCAACGCGACACCTAACGAGTACGGATCGCCTTGGTGCTGTTTGGTGGAACGATCCGCGCGCATTTTCACGTTGGGCACTAAATCATTGTCGCGGGGAGCGGGCGACGGCGGAAGTCATTTACTGGGGGCAGATAAAAATGGCCGCCGGGCTCGCTGCGCGCGATGCATCACGGGAGACGGGTCGGCGGCTGCGGCTCTCGCCGTCCGCGAGACACGCCGAGACGGACGGACGGACGCTGGACGGCGGCGGCGGCCGGCGCCCGGCGTCGGTGACAAATGACGGGCGGAGCGCCGTGGACAGCCGCCGCCCGCCCATAAATCTGCGGACAGCCCGTGCTGCGTGCCCCCCGGATCATTGCGGCCGCTAGGTAGCAAGCACACTGGAGTGCAGGTCCCAAACTGCAACAAGTGCGGGCAACACAAATAAAGATCACAATCAGAGACTTAAAAAAAGTGACTCACTACATCATATTAATAGATATGTTAAAAGAATAAATGTGAACTTAGAAAAATATGTCGAAACAGATGTTGTGAGCTTTCAACTCAGTTAGTCTGGATTAAGTAGCTACCGATAACCACCAAACAACCCTCTGCGACAGACGCAGATTAATAGTATTTCCTCACCAGCGTGTCTTTGGACAAGAAAGGCCCAATTTCGTTTCTAACACATGCCAGCTGAATACTTAATATTTTGTTTTAACTGAATGAAATTATTAACTTACTACCGCCAGAAATGATAGGTATAATTGCACTAATTGAAATCACTATTCTGAGAGAAATATCACTTAATTTATTTATCACAGTTCTTGAAAATTAATATTTAAGCACAAGTGCTGCATTTTAACAAGTTCCGTATACTTTTTACTACATTTTACATATCATACAGTGGAAACAAAATTCGCGCCATATTTACAGACCAGGCGTCGAATATAACTCAGATGTTAGGCGCTAGAGCCAAAGATTCTTATAATTCTAGTTAACGATATTAGCCTTACGCTACCCAAATACTTTCATACAAAGAACAGTTTACAAATATTAATACAATTATTCGCAACACTTATAATTCACCCAAACAAGATAATGTGATATTAATAACAATAATAAAACAAGTAGTAATACTAAAGACTTGAAGACCCATGCGAAAATTTCGCGAATAAAATGTATAGTAAGGTTGGGGTTTGTAATAGGTTGAAAGAAGAATTGCGTCATTTGATTCAATTGTTTATTTGTTCATTGTAATTAGTGATGTGCCGGATCGTTAAAAATGTATATCCGCGGATACGGATACAGATACGGATCATTAGAGTCTAGATCCGCGAATACGAATACGGATACGGATCTCAACTTGGACCACAGCGAAAAAGTCGTCGACTACGATCTATTATCGACTAACGTCCAGCTTACGCGACTGTGGATCTTAATTCAAGGATTAGTGAAAGTACTGAGCCCTTGTAGGATACCACAAGAAAATTAAGAGTACAAAACACATGTATATCCGACGTTATTTCGCATAAATTGTATGATGAGATGCAAGTTCCTGCTGATAGTGGGGAAACTCCCAACGTCAGCACACCCGCCGTTCTTGAGATTTTGTCTTTTTTGAAGATTGAATTATCGGTTTTCTGAAATCCACAAAAATATATTATTCCAAATAGCAACATATTTAGTTTTTTCAGTGACTTTTTCGTCAAAGATATAAAACAGAAATTACTGACAGTTTCAGAAACAGAAGTAGATCACACAACAAGAACAATTAACACAGAAAAACCAAACGCTGTATGAAAAGTACACTGCAACAATTCAGAAGACTAGATATAGACGATAATGATAGATAGATAGATATGTTCACTTTGATCCCATGTGAGAATAATCTCGGGGATGTGGAACAGTACATACACTTATTAGTAATGTCAATATTACTATATAATTGATAATATTATTATATATTGACAACAAGTTAGCAACAACCCATTAGTATAACCAATATCTCCTGTAATCTCCAAATACAATCCCGAGTTAATTAATACTTATTATGTGGAACAGTGTATACACTTGTTACCAGCATCTAATAACCAGTTATTTTCTTACCAACCAGTTACCATGTAAGGTTTCACTGTAATTTGTGACTACATATTATATTATGTTAGTTGCTATTTATGTGGAACAGTACACACACCTATTAGCAATATCAATTATATTACCAACAACTCATAAGCAGTCAATTACTTAAAAACCTGTTAATATGATAATTTTTCACAGCAGTTTTTGAGTGCATGCTATCCCATGTTAGTTACTATATATAAGTGAAATTTTGTAAACAGTGTAATTAGTTCATTTGTCAAGTTTCAACAGAAAGAAAAACCATATATCATTTTAGTAACTGTGGATAATTTTGTCACCTTCCCCTTCCATACACCATATATACTATTTTATCAGTCATTCTTAGTTACCAAATTCCAAGAAGAAAATTCTTTTACAGAGTAAAATGGGTTCTGAAGCAGAAACTCTTTCATTTTGGACTTAAAGTAGTTGGGTTTTTGTAGATAACATTTAATTTCTGTTGGTAATACATTGAATAAGGAAGCTCCAGTAAATGTTAGCCCTTTCTGAACAATTGACAGTGATTTGTAATCCTTGTGAATATTATATTTATTCCTAGTATTATGGCTATGTATGTCAGCATTAAGATTGAAGTGTTCAGGATTTTCTACTACAAATGATAATACAGAGTATACATACTGTGCTGGCATTGTTAGAACACCCAGGTTTTTAAATAGATTTCTGCACGCTGTCTGTGGGTTTGCTCCACAAATAGTTCTTATAGCACGCTTTTGCAATTTAAATACCCTCTGTGCTTGTGACGAGTTTCCCCAGAATGAGATGCCATAAGTGAGCAGGGAATGAAAATATGCAAAATATACTAACTTTCTGGTTTCTATATTTGCTATTCTAGATATTACCCTCAGTGAAAATGTTGCAGAATTCAGTTTTTTAAGAAGTTGTTGAATATGCTGTTTCCAGTTCAATTTGTTATCTATATATACACCCAGGAATTTTGTGAAACTGCTTTCATCGATTGCTTTTCCTTCTGATAATACATTATAGCTGTCCTTTGTTTTATTTTTTGTAACAAACTGAAGTAACTGTGTCTTTTCTACATTAAGTATTAGTTTGTTGGCATTAAACCACCTGTTAATTTTCTTTATAACTTCATTTGCTGTGTTTTCGAGGTTTTGTGCTCATGGATCTTTCAAGGATATGGTAGTATCATCTGCAAAGAGCACCATGTGTTCATTATCACCTAGTATATGTGGGAGATCATTTATATAGATTAAGAACAGCAGAGGACCAAGAATTGAACCCTGAGGCACACCACATTTAACTATACCCCATTCTGAGTTTATAACATCTCCTGTATTAACATCTTTCAGTGATACACATTGCTTTCTATTTTCCAGGTATGATTTAAACCAATGTCCTGGCTTACCACTAACTCCATAGTGGTCTAATTTACCTAGTAGAATTCATGATCAACACAGTCAAAAGCCTTAGCAAGATCACAGAATATACCTAGGGAATTTAATTTTTTATGCATTGATTCCAGTATGTTGTTTACAAAAGCAAAAATTGCTGAATCTGTTGAAACGCCTTGTCTAAAACCAAACTGTACTTTACTGAGTAGGTCATTTTTTGTAAATGTGCATACACCCTTCTGTACATTGCTTTTTCAAAGATTTTTGAAAATGCTGGTAGAAGTGAAATGGGTCTGTAATTCTCAATTTTTGAGGTATCACCCTTTTTATAAAGCGGTTTGATTATTGACTTCTTGAGTGAGTCAGGGAAGATACCTTCTTCAAAAGAACTATTACAAATATGACTAATAACTCTACTAATGCTGGTGTTACATTGTTTCACTACATGGGTTGAAACCTCATCATAACCAAATGACTTTTTATTTTTGAGGGATTTAATAATTTTTTCAATTTCATTTTGACTGGTGGGAAATATAGATATAGGTGCTGTTTTTGGTGACAAGGATTTAAGTATTGCTATAGCATCCATATTCCCAATATATTTTCCTTTTATTTTTTCAGCAACTGTTAAGAAGTAGTTATTGAAAGCACTTCCTACATAAGAGGGGTCAGTTACAAGCTTATCATTAATGCTTATAGATATAGGTTTATGTTCAAGGGATGATACAGTTGTTTCTCTTTTAATAATGTTCCAAACACTTTTTATCTTATTATCTGAACTACTAATCTCATCGTTTATGGCCAAACGTTTAGCTTCTTTTATTACTTTGGTTAAAATTCTACAGTAAGTTTTGTAATGTTGTCTGAGAAGCATATTATCAGTATTCCTAACTTTTACATACAATTCCCTTTTATGTCTGCAAGATGTTTTAATACCAACTGTAACCCAATTTTTGTTTACTCGTTTTTGACCAATTGGAACTAGTTTTGTAGGGAGACACCTTTTGTAAATTTCTGAAAAACCTTTGGTGAAAGTAATTGAATTTATTGTTTACCCCTTTTAATTTATAAACAGTGCTCCAGTCCTCATTGAGAAGTTCATCATTTAATATTTTTATTGAATTGCTTCTTTAATGGCCTAACTCTGACAAATCCTTTCTTTTTGTTACATTCATTTCCCACAACATCCAAAATATTTATTTGAGCATTATGGTCTGACAAACCATTTTCCATTGGAACTGTTTCATATATTTCTAATTTATTGTGCTCTACAAAAATGTTATCAATAATGGTACTACTATCTTTTTGTGTTCTAGTTGGGAAATTTACAGTTTGATAGAGATTGAATGATCTAAGCATTCCTAGAAGATAATCTGTCTGGTTACATTCTACAGCAAAATTTATGTTGAAGTCTCCACAGAGGATAATTTCCCTTTTAGTACGTGATAAGTTTATTAGAACCGCCTCAAGTTTATTACAAAATTTACTGAAGTCTCCTGTGGGAGCCCTATAAACTGTCAGCACTATAAGATATTTGTTTTCTAATTCTAACTGTATTGCACAACATTCAAAATCTTGTTCTATACAGTATTTACTTACATCTAACGATTTTGTCTCAGGTATTTTCGCTTACATATATTGCTGCACCACCCATTCTCATCTCTGACCTGCAATAACAAGAAGCTAATCTATATCCAATAAAAGGGAGGAGACCTATTTCAGAATTCTTCAGATGATGTTCTGTCAGACATACGATATTTATGTTAAGATTCAATGATTTTTGGGTTTCTTCTATAGATATTATGAACTCATCAAGTTTGCTTGAGATACCCCTAATGTTCTGATGGAACAAAGCTATTTTAGACTGACATTCTTTATTTTTTACTGTAATACCATTATGTACATTTCTTAAATAACTCTTCCTACTCTTGACATTTGGCCTAAAAAAGACTGAGTCCTACCACCAATTACCACTGGGATGGGGTTCACATCCAACCTGCCTCTCCTGATGTTATTGGCAATCAGTTGCGTTAGCTTCTGCTTGCCCCGAACATTCAGGTGGAGTCCATGGGAGGTATGGTCACTCCGTGTTATGCCAGAAACATCTATCAAACCAATGTGTGTTCGGTCAGCCTGACACAATGCACGCTTCAGATCTGCCTGTGTACGCTGTACATGACCACGCATCCAGGGTTGATCATAACGCCTGAACAGGTCAACAAAACCAACATTGGTGTGAGTGGTGTTTTTAGCAATGTTGTCAATGTCTGTTTCAACACAATAATTGAGATTTCTGGACAGACTGTTTCCAGGACCCCCAACTATAATTATATGATCCTCTTTAGTAAGATCTTTCCCCAGGCTTGAAATTTCATCCACAACATTGCCAAGTTCTGCATTAGGCTTAAATATACTACACACCTCAACATCAGAGCCCAGGCTTGACTGTAGCATTGCACTTAACCCCCTACCGTGACTACTTCCAAGCAATAACACCTTCTTGAATTTCTTTTTTCGAGCTTTGCACAATGTGTGCTTTTTTACAGCTTTGTTGCAATGAGACAGCCCTGCTGTGGTATCTGATACATCCTCAGTTAGATTCTCCAACACCCCAAAAGTATTGGAAACTTCCAACTGAAAATTTGTAGAATGCAGGTCCTGTTGTTTCATTCCAGTTTTGGCTGCAATCCACTGGAATTCCTTAACATTTAATGCTGCTTTTTCAGCCTTCAAAACATTGAGCTCTTTTGTTAATTCAGCCACTGTGGATTCGAGACAAGAGATCCTACTTTCTAGTTCCCTCTTTTCCTTGCTACTTTTGCAAGTCAAACAACTCCAAGGAGAGTAAAGTGCATTTTCAGCTTCCATGTAGCCACATTTAGGATGAAAACGAACTCCACAATCATTACAGCTGTTTCCCTGCTTTACAACCCTGCGACAGCCACCACACTTCATGCTCATTGAGATTTTAAACAAAACAAACTATGTGCCCTTGAAGCGAGTTGTGACTTAACCTATAAATACCTTTCCTTATTATGAAATATAATTTCCACAAGAGACACCTTTCTCCGTTTACCACGCAAGCAAACCAATTTTAACAATAAATCTGTTAGTAACTGCTTGTTTCCTTCACTGATAGAAGATTAATTCCCTATAACGGTTATTAGTATAATGTAAACAATACACACGAGTTTTAAACTTGTCGAACCAACACCTTTTTGAACTATTTAATCTATGATACTTTTACTACACAGTGTTACTACACTCAAATTCGCTAAACACGCCACCAGACAAATATTTCTACACGTTATTTAATATTAAAAGTAATTTAAGAGAGCTGGTATCCGTTCACAACTTCCGCGAGTAAGAAACCAGAGACAAAAATGATGAGGAAGCTGAAAACCAATTATCATGTAGGAATGCTAATTTGCTGGCAGAATGCGCTAATGAAAAAAGAATATCAAGAGATCAAGATCCGTTAAAGTATTGTCAGAATAATAGTAACAAATTAGGTCTATGACACATGGCTCGCACATTTTATCATCACCTGCAACAAGCGTTCCAAGTGCACAGGTTTTCAGTGCAGCAGGAATTATTTATGAACCCCATCGTGATAGACAAAGCTGCCAAGTTACTGTTTTAGAAGTACAATTTACCAAACTTAATTTTAAATCTAAGTTTCTGTAAAAGTGATTATTTTATCTGATGTAAACACTTAGGCGGTACCGTAATAATAATTTCCGTTATCAAATCACAAAGATTAGAGGTGTAATCTCACTATAAAGATAGTTAAAATAATACCTTAAAACTTACTACAGTGGTAAGTTACCAGTTACCTTTGGTAAACTAGTAAAATAAATCGTTACAAAATATCCGTTAAAGATCCGCTAAAAAATTAACGGATACGAATACGGATACAGATCTTTTTTCCCCCTCGGATATCCGCGGATACGGATACGAACACGGATATCCGGCACATCACTAATTTTAATAGGCCCGTAACAAGTCGACGCAAGTAAAGCAGTTTATTAATATCTGTGTGATGTTTGTTACTGCTATCTAGTGGGTTGATTGTGAACTATCTCATACGCGCGACATTCACAGTTATTTCTTTTGCGCTTTAAGGGTCAAATTCCGAAAACTTTCGTTCTTAGTTTATAATGTTGCCCGAGTGGAGAACTTAATCTTTTAAATCTTACCTCATTTATCGATTTCTGTTGTATTTCAAGGGGGATAAATGGCTCGTGACACAAAAATGCTTTCCGGAAATATTGATACTTTTACCCTTTAAGGGTAAAATTCCAAAAAAAAATCCTGTCTTAATATATGATGTCACCAAAGCGGAGATCTTAATCTTTAAAATGATACTACATTTAACGATAGCAGTTAAGTATTCAGGGAGATAAATGACTCGTGACACAAAAAACAACATTTTAGAAAAATTGACATTTTTGACCTTTAAGGGACGAATTTGAAAAAAAAATATACTTTTTTGAAATATGATATGATAAAAGCGGATACTTTAATATTTAAAATGAGACCTCATTTGCCGATTTCGGTTAGGTATGAAGGGAGATAATGGTTTGCTGACAAAAAAAAACACCTTTTAGAAATAATACTGTAGATATGATGACTGGAGGATTCTGGGAATGTTACCATTTCTATTAACAACAGAAAAATCAAAGAACGTATGTATCGAAAAATATAATTAAGAAAATGAGTAGCCTAAAAGATAGTGATGAAAGTGGACCGGAAATTGAGTACACAATAATAGAGTTTAATAGATGTCTATTTTAACGCGGATTGAACAGTACTGATTACAACGATTGTTTGAAGTCTTCGATCTAGGGTTGTCAACTTATTTGGGAAAAAAATGTTTAATTATCATTAAGAAAACTTAAATTATTCCCCAACCCGAAGGTTGGTTGGATCCTCCCGAAGGAGACATACTAAGCCATTGTGTTGGAGGCCAGTTCCTTTCCTCTGGGACCTACAGTTTAATGTGGAATCCGAACAACAGATCGTCGTGGCATAGCTCATGTGATCAAACACAACTCTCAAAACTCTTCCGCCTGCCGTGATTTGAACCCGGTACCGGAGCAGGGAATGTTTTGAAATCTAGCGCGTTAACCACTTTTTTTAAACGTTTATTTAATGAAAAAAAACTCAATTACATTCAATATCATAAATTTACAAGATGATAAAGAAGATAATTCCCAGTAAGCATCCTTTCATTCCCAAGGTCCTCCATTGTCACGGCAAGCGTTGTTCAAGAAGTTCTGCACATTGCAAGGGATTGTCAAGTAGTCTGTATTCATCTGTAGTGAATTATATATTTCTCTGGATTGCTGTCCGTATAAAATGACCATATGACGTTGAGTAGTTTTTATGTTTTCCCGCAGTACTGAATTCTGTTAGAATGTGATATTTAACCACTGAGCTACCAGAACGCTCTTATTTCCCATTAGAATAGAAAAAAAAGTATGTACAAGAAAAAAGTAATTTTAAAATTAAATATTTATTGCTTAAATACATATTTTTTCCGCTTTATGGAAGCTATTAACTTTTAGTTTCATTTCAAAATGGTACCACATCCTATAGCTAAATTAAATGTCGAATCCATCTGGGAAAGATCAGGAATCGGGTTGAATAGAGTGCGCAGTTCCAGGTAGATGGCTCACCAGCTGTGGATATCCTTGGACACTGGAGAGTAACTACGAGAACACAACAGGTACACGGATCCGGTTTATTAGACTCTGTCTCACAATACACAATGACAGATAGCGGAGTGATGTTCCCTTCCTGGTGGGCTACACGAATGTGTTTGCTGCTTGCTCTTCCTCTCCTTAAGTTGCCGTCTTGTTGTTAGCTCAGTGGTCGTTGCGGCGCTCACGCGTTCTTCGCTGCGCCTGTGGCGTCATCTGGTAGAGTAGCCCCATACTCGAGATCCGATAAGGCCACCCTCCTTTGACAGCCGTCCCTGGCTGTCGCTCATAGGCACTGGTAGCATGCGCCGGGTGCGTGACTTGTCGGAGATGGGAATGGGAGAATGTCGGCCATGGCCTTTAAAAGGAACCACCCTGGCATTCGGCTGGAGCGATTTCGGGAAACCATGGAAAACAGAAATCAGGGTGGTAGTTGGTTGTTGCAATGTAATCTTCAATAATGCCCGTCTCAGACAGTGCTATCCATTGCTTTTCTTGTGATCCTGGAAAGGTCTTTAGTATCCATCACGGCTGTCTGGTTGCCCGGCTTGGTGGGGCTCGTATGGTCTTTCTTCACGGCCGTCTCCTTATCGCAGTATCCGTCGAATGTGTGAAGATTCTGTAAACAAAAGATGGCTAACCACAGGGTGTTCGGATACACTGAATTGAAGAACAATTTTGTTGAATAATGACAGATTGTGAAGATAATGAGGAAAAAACTATGATAATTCAGGTTTAATGTACTCCTTTCCGATAAAACATGAAAAGAAGAATTTTAATATCTTCATAACATGAAGGAAAATTTTTAGAAACTCATTTTGTTGCTGGCGACGTCCCCGGGAAATTAAAAAATTGTTTCCTGGGCACTAACATGAACAAATTTTTGCTTTCCAAAACACGCAAAAGAGCAAAAATAATTTCGTGATTGGACAATCCATAGAATTTCTTGTAGCAAGCCCTGATGACAGTAAAAATTCATGGTGGCAGATTATAAAATTTAGGTCCGAGTAAATTATAAAATTTGATCTTCGAGGCGAGGTCCCATATAAGTTATAAAATTTACTCTGTGAAGCGAGGTCCAATATAAGTTATAAAATTTACTCTTGGAGGCGAAGTCCCATATAAGTTATAAAATTTTGTTCTTTATAGCGAAGTCCTGGTAAATTATAAAATTTTACTCTTTATGGCGAGGTCCTGGTGGATTTTAAAATTTTGGCGTTGATATCAAAGAAGTTTTAAGATTTCACTACTTGTAGCGAAGTCCTTGGAAATTGTGCGACTTTGATGGCAACGCTCAACATGGATTGAAAAGTTTGTTTTCCTTACAAGAGATGTTGATGGAACCATCGTATGGTTTTTTTTTTTTTTTTTTTTTAAAGGAATGGCTTTGGTAATGTTAGTGTCGTGGTAAATTTTCGATCTAGGCGCAGTTAATAACATGTTTTATTTCGACACAAACTAATATTGCTGAGAAATGAATCAAGATACTTAAGACTCAACGCGAAATAGTGTGTGCGTAATATTGCTGCATTTTACCTTTGTGCCGGATATGTGGAGTGCCGAGAAGAAAAGTGAAGAAACACTTTGTACAGCTGGGAGAACGGCTTTTTTTTTTTTTTTTGCTGTACGCCTTGTTGAGGGCTAAGGTCATTAGAGGCGGGATGGGACTGGGGACAAGGAACGGGAAGGAATCAGCCATGACCTTTTTGAAGTAAGCATCCCGGCATTCGCCTGGAGTGATTTGGGTAAACCATGGAAAACCAAAATTTTGATGCCCGGACGTGGATTCAAACCCGCGTCCTCCCGAATGCGGGGCCAGAACTTTAACCGTTCACCCACCATGCTCAGTGTTTGTCTTGTCGGGATTTGTCAATATTCGACATTGTGTTTGCTGCTAGCTCTTCCTCTCCTTAAGTTGCCGCCTTGTGGTTAGCTCAGTGGTCGCTGCGGCGCTCACGCGTAGCTCGCTGCTTCTAAGTTATACTACTACCAAACGAATATTGATTCTTATACAGGGTGTTACAAAAAGGTACGGCCAAACTTTCAGGAAACATTCCTCACACACAAACAAAGAAAATATGTTATGTGAACATGTATCCGGAAACGCTTACTTTCCATGTTAGAGCTCATTTTAGTTTCGTTAGTATGTACTGTACTTCCTCAATGGAGCACGTTATCATAATTTCATACGGGATACTCTACCTGTGATGCTAGAAGATGTGCCTTTGCAAGTACGACACAACATGTGGTTCATGCACGATGGAGCTCCTGCACATTTCAGTCGACGTGTTCGTACGCTTTTCAACAACAGATTCAATGGCCGATGGATTGGTAGAGGCGGACCAATTCCATGGCCCCCACGCTCTCCTGACCTCAACCCTCTTGACTTCCATTTATGGGGGCATTTGAAAGCCCTTGTCTACGCAACCCCGGTACCAAATGTAGAGACTCTTCGTGCTCGTATTGTGGACGGCTGTGATACAATACGCCATTCTCCAGGGCTGCATCAGCGCATCAGGGATTCAATGCGACGGAGGGTGGATGTATGTATCCTTGCTAACGGAGGACATTTTGAACATTTCCTGTAACAAAGTGTTTGAAGTCACGCTGGTACGTTCTGTTGCTGTGTGTTTCCATTCCATGTTTAATGTGATTTGAAGTGAAGTAATAAAATGAGCTCTAACACGGAAAGTAAGCGTTTCCGGACACATGTCCACATGACATATTTTCTTTGTTTGTGTGTGAGGAATGTTTCCTGAAAATTTGGCCGTAACTTTTTGTAACACCCTGTATAATAATACGCACTTATTATTCACTTATTTTACTTTTAGATCGTTTTTCTTTATATTCATGTAATAAATAACATTCTATTTGCGGCTACGTCATTTTTTATATTTTAAACAGTTTACCTCTCCGACTCACTTTTGTATACGAAAATAGATACTGTCAGGGGTCTCAAACAATACAGTGATTAATAAATTTATCAATAAATTGTTTTCTCACACTTATTACCAAAAATATCAATCCTAAAACATCTTTCCGTCGAATTTGCCAAACTCTCTCAACGATCCACTTATAGACAACGGTGTTTCTCTCCACTACCGACTCCTCCAAAGGCAATCTGCGTCAAAACTCTGATTCGCAACTAAAATATTGATGTTTGCCACAATCTGAAATATTACCAATACTTATTACGCTTAATGTATCGATTACAATCATTTTCATATGTCACCTTACAACTTTCGTAGAGTGTGACAACCACCAAATTTTCATTCAATTTCATTTGTTGTAGGGCTAATATTCCGATGTAATAATTCTAATACCTTCCTGGCAATCAAGTATCAATTCGAATGTATATTTAATTGGTTTTATTGTTAAATGCATTATCAGACTACGCCTACAATAATTGTTGTTTAATAAAAATAGATGAATGATTTATTTTTCAATGTAAAAGCATTTAGTCTGCATGACCTTTCTACTATATATGCAGACTAAATTCTCTTACATTGAAAAATAAATCATGACTGATAATGCATTTAACAATCATACCAATTAAATAGACATTAGAATTGATACTAGATTGCCAGAAAGGTATTAGAATTATTGCATTGGAATATTAGCCCTACAACAAATATATGAAATTGATATTTGAGGACGTTGGTAGGAAGGGTTATGTTGATATGAAGAGGTTGGCGCAAGATAGGAAAGTAATACCGAGCGGGGCGGTGTAACGGTTAGCGTTCTCGCCTCGCATTCGGGAGGACGGCGGTTCGAATCCCCGTCCGGGCATCCAGATTTGGGTTTTCCATGGTTTCCCCAAATCACTCCAGGCAAATGCCGGGATGCTTCCTTCAAAAGGCCATGGCCGAATTCCTTCCCATTCCTTGCCCCCATCCTTGCCCCCCATCCTTTCCCGTCTCTAAAGACCTCTATGTTAAAAAGAGACGTAAAGCAGTTACAAAAAAAAAAAAAAAGAAAGAAAGAAAGTAAAGTAATATACTTACCTACCAGAACTAACGACTCAATATTCCAGATTGTGGCAAACATCAATATTTTAGTTGTGAATCAGAGTTTTGACGCAGATTGCCAACGTCCTGTATATATGGAACTTCATAAAATAAGGGAAATGGGTGACAACGTCCTCAAATTTCTATTCTTTGTCTTCGTCTACAATTATTTCCTTTGACTGTTCCCTCCACTAACAAATTAACCAAACCCGCATGTCTCAAAATATGACTCCATCATTCTACATCTTCTTTCAGTTAGGCTTTTCCACAAACATCTTTCCTTACCTATCATTTCCAAAACAGGCTAATTTCATACTTTACCTGTTCACTTAATTTTTCGCATCCTTATGTAAAATCACCTCTAAAATGTTCCAACTTCTCTTCTTTCTTGTAGCCCACGCTTCGCTACCATATTCTTGGAGGACAGATTGTTATAAAGTATTCTGTATAGAAGCAGACTAAAATGGATGATCTAATTTCGGCTAAGTTGCTGAAAGATGTAGAGGAGTAGACCTTGAACCCTACCGTAGCAAAAAAATTCAAAACTAGATCTTTGTAGCCAATTTTCACTGCATGAACGATGAAGGAAAAGAGTGCGCTATGTATTTCCCAAGAGTGTTGGTGAAGAGCACTTAGAATAATTACAAGGTTTACCTTCTAAACAGGCACTGGGTTGCCGGTGATGGAGGGAATTTTTACGAGGCTATTGCACGTGATAGTGTGGAGTCGTGGAGTCCATTCTAAACAATAATTCTTTTGGTTCCATGCCTACAGTTAATGTTAAAATTATTTTGAAACATATAAATATTGACCAATGCCAGATATCAATAAGGTGGTTGATTGGGCTGTTTTTTTTTTTTTTTTTTTTTTTTTTTTTTTTTTAAATGTTATACCAGGCTATTGCGTTTAGCTGCAATGATAACATACAAATCAATAAGATGCATTAACTGCAAATTACAGTTACTTCCAAGAAGCCTTTCTTCAATAGCACAATCCTGCTACAACTCACTTCGAACATACGTAATTAGTTAAAACATTTGAATCTGCCAAAATAATCTAACGTGAGACGTACTATTCACTGGATATAATTCCTTTTTCTCAGAAAGATTTTTTAGTGTAAAAGCTGTTGTCTGTAGAGATAGAAATTTAGTGTACTTGTAATCACTTAATGGGCTGTTAACCACCCATAAAGTTCCTCCATAGGCGGTGGATCAGCTTCAATGATACCATCAGTTCTGTAAGTCCTTAATTGGGACCTTGTATTTGAGATATCCGTTCTCAGAAACTTCTAGGCATAACTCCGAGATCAAGGTACTTAAGACTGGAGGATTTGAAGCTATTGTATAATGTGAATATTATTGTAAGAGAGAAATGTACTGACTATACTATGGGAATGAAAAATAATAGTTAGCGGAGGATTTTCACGTTGGGTATGACAAGAAACAGATACGAGTTATCCACACGATTGGTTGCCTGAATTAAACTTGAGGAAACGCTATTGGGTGCGGTGGCAGTGTTCACGATTAGAAACGATCTCTGTATCTGATCCTTCGGAACAATGTTAAGTGCCGTCCTTCATAGAGAGACCTTAGAGAGGTTAATGAATCGTTGAGAAACGACAGTCATCCGATACCGAAATAAATGTAGACTGTCTCTTTCTGTCGTCTCCCAAGACGCACTTGTCGTTTACTATATCAGTATCTATCTCGTACTTTATCCAATAGCCAGCACCAGAATTTAATAAAACTTGTTTCAGGAGTCTATTTTTTTTTGCCTTGGGCTATGCGCCTCGCCGAAGTCTCTGTCATTGGAGACGGGAGAGGATAAGGTGCACGGAGTGGGATGGAATTAGGCATTTTGAAGAAACCACACCGGTGTTCGCCTGGCGTGATTTCGGGGAACAATGGGACACCGAAATATGGGTGGCCAGACGGGAATTCGAACCTATGTCCTCTAGAATACAAGGCAAAGAATTACCGCTCACCCACCTGACTCGGTGTTTCGGAAATAATTCGCATATAATATCGACGAGCTATGATTTGTAGGTGTTCGTCCACTACTTACGTTACCAGGTGTTCCAGGACAGCTTTCTATCCTACTATGATTAGCTTAATCAGTTCCGAAGCGTTGAAATGATCATAGCAGCTTCTCCAGCTAGAAGAACTGTACATCTTCTTCTTAATCATTTCCTTTTCCCAACACTTTGGGGTCGGATGCCTTCGATGAGCATCACTCAAATTTGGAGATATGGTTTTACAGCCGCATTCCCTTGCTGATGTCAAGCATTGTATACATATTCCTAGGTCGTACTGAGTAGGGTAGACTGTATACGGTTGTGACAATTTTCATTTGATCACTCATAATTTTCTTAGTATGCCAGTTACCTGGAAGAAAGGTGATTTTTATAGTAAAACTAGCTGACCCGGCAAACGTTGTTTTGCCATATAAATAACTTTCAAGTAATTTCTAGTGTAGACAAAAAATAGCTTACTTATTGCAAGTATGTATGTATGTAAGAATGTGTATATTGTATGTATGTAAGAATGTGGTATATGCGTGAAATAAGCATGGAGCACTGTGAACGATGAGGGAATATAAAAATAACAAAACGTCTACATTTTTTGCCGCTAAAATTGCTCTTTCTGCAAGCCACTCATGATTTATGTACTGTGTGTGTACATCGGGAAATATTTGTTCAATGAGAGTATCTTGCGAATCAGCGATTGTGCAGAAATCGGTCGGTAATTTTACGTATCCAGTTTCATCTATAGCAACTTTTCCATCACCGATATCTAAGAGTTGTTTTGAAAATGTTTCAGCGGATGGATCTTGAAGCATTTGAACGCGCATATTTACTTTTAGCTGTAATTTTTCAACATCACGCCACAATGGAGATGATTTTAAGCAAGCGTTGATCTCATCAGCGTATGTTGAACGTGGAATGACTGGAAGTGTTTATCTGAAATCACCTGAAAGGACCAACAGAGTTCCGCCAAATAGTTTGTCGTTGTTTTTAATATCTTTCAATGTCCTGTTCAACGCCTCAAGCGAATGTTTTTACACCGTTTCAGCACGGTGGCCATGGACGATTGTTTCTTAATGTTGCATACTGCGTCAGGGTTATTCTGAATATTTAGTGGCAGCTTAAATACTGAATGAGCTGTTCTGCCTCCATCCAATAAAGTTGCTGCAATGCCCGATGATGCAACGGCCAATGCGATGCCATTATTTGATCGTATTTCAGCAAGAATTAGCGAAATAACGAATGTTTTGCCAGTTCCACCCGGTGCATCCAAAAAGAATTACTAAAATGGCTATTAAAAAATAAGGGTTGATCGTAGAAGGGTGAAAATTTAGGATTGTATGTATTTTTGTATATCTTATGTATAAAATTCTTGTGTCACAATTTTCGTTCCCATACTCCTCCGAAACGGCTTGACCGATTCTCATGAAATTTTGTGAGCATATTGAGTAGGTCTGAGAATCGGCCAACATCTATTTTTCATCCCCCTAAATGTTAAGGGTAGTCCACCCACATTTTTTTTTATTTTTTAGACAAAATTTTTATTTTTTATTTTTTTATGATACAACATACAAAAATACATGCAATCCTAAATTTTCACCCTTCTACGATCAACCCTTATTTTTTAATAGCCATTTTAGTAATTCTTTTTGGATGCACCGGGTGGAACTGGAAAAACATTCGTTATTTCGCTAATTCTTGCTGAAATACGATCAAATAATGACATCGCATTGGCCGTTGCATCATCGGGCATTGCAGCAACTTTATTGAATGGAGGCAGAACAGCTCATTCAGTATTTAAGCTGCCACTAAATATTCAGAATAACCCTGACGCAGTATGCAACATTAAGAAACAATCGTCCATGGCCACCGTGCTGAAACGGTGTAAAATTATCATCTGGGATGAATGTACTATGGCACACAAACATTCGCTTGAGGCGTTGAACAGGACATTGAAAGATATTAAAAACAACGACAAACTATTTGGCGGAACTCTGTTGGTCCTTTCAGGTGATTTCAGACAAACACTTCCAGTCA
Organism: Vandiemenella viatica; assembly: GCA_031002005.1. Classification (NCBI taxonomy): domain Eukaryota; kingdom Metazoa; phylum Arthropoda; class Insecta; order Orthoptera; family Morabidae; genus Vandiemenella; species Vandiemenella viatica. The sequence goes on along the minus strand of JARYHS010011408.1, from coordinate 228,128,234 downwards.
TTCCACGTTCAACAAACGCTGATGAGATCAACGCTTGCTTAAAATCATCTCCATTGTGGCGTAATGTTGAAAAATTACAGCTAAAAGTAAATATGCGCGTTCAAATGCTTCAAGATCCATCCGCTGAAACATTTTCAAAACAACTCTTAGATATCGGTGATGGAAAAGTTGCTATAGATGAAACTGGATACGTAAAATTACCGACCGATTTCTGCACAATCGCTGATTCGCAAGATACTCTCATTGAACAAATATTTCCCGATGTACACACACAGTACATAAATCATGAGTGGCTTGCAGAAAGAGCAATTTTAGCGGCAAAAAATGTAGACGTTTTGTTATTTTTATATTCCCTCATCGTTCACAGCGCTCCATGCCTATTTCACGCATATACCACATTCTTACATACATACAATATACACATTCTTACATACATACATACTTACAATAAGTAAGCTATTTTTTGTCTACACTAGAAATTACTTGAAAGTTATTTACATGGCAAAACAACGTTTTGCCGGGTCAGCTAGTTGTATCATAAAAAAATAAAAAATAAAAATTTTGTCTAAAAAATAAAAAAAATAGGGGTGGACTACCCTTAACATTTAGGGGGATGAAAAATAGATGTTGGCCGATTCTCAGACCTACTCAATATGCTCACAAAATTTCATGAGAATCGGTCAAGCCGTTTCGGAGGAGTATGGGAACGAAAATTGTGACACGAGAATTTTATATATAAGATGTACGTTTTCCTACGTATAAATACTAATGGTTTGTCTCTAAGTACAATGGTTAAGTCATAACAATTAGGATAAAAAATGTCACAACCAACCTCACCCTAGGGGCGGTTGTGACAGGTTGAAAAATACAACAAAATGTTCTAAATTCGCTTTTATTTCAAATAATATCAAACATAATGTAACATAATCTTCTGAAACAAAATTAATTTTGACGTAAAAATAGAAATTAATCTGGGAACACATTAATCGCTTATAACTAATAAGGCATTGTAGCATCAATAGTTATTATTAAAGTCTTGATATAGATCATTTTGATAATACCTGGTATATCGTAGATTGTCGTTGTGACTCCGCATCTATCCATCACAAGTAGGATTTGCAGATTTTTTTAAGGGTCCGAAGACAGGTAGAACCAAGGGCTGCAGATTGTACGAGCAGTGTGAAGGAAATGAAAGCAAAGTGATTCCATTTTCTTTACAAAAAACAAATGTATTAATGTGGATATGCGAGGAATGTTTATCCAGCACTAGCAAGGCTATATGAGTTGGAGAAGCATTAGAAAATTTCTTAAAATGTTCGAGAAATCCTAGGAACAATTCAACTTGCAGTCCCAATCGATCCTACTGGCCCGTTCCTAACAAAATGATCCTGATAACTAACCAGTGGAAATATAAATAAAGGAGGGATAATATTTTTTTTTTAAACTGCTTTACGTCTCTCAACAGCGAAGTCTTTAGAGACGGGAAAGGATGAGGGCAAGGAATGGGAAGGAATTCGGCCATGGCCTTTTAAAGGAAGCATCCCGGCATTTGCCTGGAGTGATTTGGGAAACCATGAAAAACCCAAATCTGGATGCCCGGACGGGGATTCGAACCGCCGTCCTCCCGAATGCGAGGCCAGAACGCTATCCGTTACACCACCACGCTCGGTGGGGATAGTATTTCTCAAGGCATTTGCTGCAAAAGTAACAGTGAATAATGTGCCTCGTACAGCTGACGGTCTTCCTCAAGCGTTGTCTGGGCATCAAAAAACAAAAAATTACTTGCCTTAACCGCACCCAGAAAATATATCACAACCGTACCCAACGCACTCCTTCGCAAAAGAACAATCGCCATGACAATACAAAATAAACTACGTACAAAGTGATCACTACTATTTAACGACTAATGTTTAACTTATAACGAGGTAAAACACTCATTACTCTATCTGTACACGTAAAACAACAATTATTAAAAGAAATCTAATAAAAATACTTACTTTTGGCTGTTAAAAAGTAATGTAGGTCTATATGATTGCTAATGTTACGCGATGGCTGACGCGATACTGTGAAACACGTTCAAACAGGCACGTCACTCCTCTCTACCCCCTCCCCATCCCGGTATTCCTTATAGATTGGCTAATATGACGATTGGTATTTTTGTGTGGTTATAACACAGAGTCACCCATCGATCACAACGTTGGCCGAATTCCGGTAACTTTGGGAGTGTGGGAGATATGGTGGTTGAAACTGGTCGATCAAGGATATTTTCGTATTTCGACCAAAGACACGTGTGTCCGTAAATTTTACTTGGCTGCTTGAACTACACATCGCAGATGACTGGCATTTGTGTGTGGTAATAGCATCGAGTCTCTCGTCAAGCACTATGGTTGTTAGATGTCAGTAGTTTTCAATCCATATTCTTTCCAAACACGAACGAGGTCGTGGGTACCAGCTAGTTAGACAAGAAACAGCTAGCAGTATGTTTATTCATTCACGGATTTACCTTCACTAAATTCTCTACATTTATCTGGACAGTTTCTGTTCACTGCAATCAGTTTAAAGCATATTCAGTTACTTCATTAGTAATCATTCATGTCTAACCGTTGTTGCAGTGAAATGTACTTCCAGCGGAAACCACTAATTAAGACGGTCGAAAACTCTATTAGTTCATGAACATTTCTTCATAACACGTAGAAATAAACATAGGTGTTAAGTGAAAACAATTATTCTATCACGCATACATTTGTTGCGAAAATGTAGAAGCATTTGTACTTCGACATGATTCTGCATGGGAGTATTAAATTAATTTTGGGACTGTGCTTTTGTGTCTGAAGCCCATCACTTTCTGTTTTGCAGACATTCTTTAGATCTCGGTGACTCGTTCACGAGACTGCTTCATTTTTCTTCTCACAAAGCATTTGTATCGGGCAGACCTGTCGTTAGTCTTTATTTGTGGACTCTTCTTTTTCTTATAGCAGGGGCCAACGGCGGAATGCAAATGAAACAAAGGCCGGGCGTTGCTCTCCAGTAGCATCAGCTGCCGCCGACCAGAACAATCCTCCTCGGGGTGATTAGTTTTCTGTTACTTATATTTCAACGACGGCAACAAATGGCTTAAATTAATTAAAAGTTTTAATTGGTTCAACTTTATGTATGTTGGGGAGTCCTACCTGAAGAACGTTGTGTTTCCTTGTGTACTCAGAGGAACTCAAATGTTGATCACAGATACGAATATCTGCCTAGCAAGAGATCAGTTTTTATGGTGTCCTTGCAAACAATCACAGATGTCTCATTAAAAAAGCAGCAATAGTAGATATAAATTGTCTGTGTGAGCCCAAAGCCCCCTAGCGGCGAATTCGGAACTAAAGTTAGCCACGCCACCCTTGTAACTTGACACCATCCCGCTGACCTTGAAACCCTCCCCTCCCCTCCCCTCCCCTCCCCTCCTTGTAACCTGACACCATCCCGTTGACCTTGAAACCTGCAGGTGTTCCTTCCGTGTAACCTGACACCTTTTGCAGGTGCAAACCTGTTGTAACCTGATACGCTACCGCCGACCTTGAATTCGAAACCGCGGGCAGGTACAAACCTGTTGTAATCTGATACCCTGCCGCTGACCTTGAATTCGAAACCCCTCGCCGTCAACCGGATTGTAATCGATACGCCGCGCAAGAAACCGGTTTGTAGAGCTGGCGGGCAGGTACAGGTCACGCGCCCCGCCACCTGCAGCCACGATGGCGCTGCTCACAGTCATTATCTTGGGGTGCTGCCCTCTATAAAAGAAGCGTCTGCCTTCACAGTTACATGACCATTTTTTATGTACAGCGCTATTAAAACAGTAATTATTCACAAATTCATCGTAACTATTGAAATAATTGGCATATTTTCGTATAGTGTGGTGAACGCTTCAAAACTCAGTCGGTTTTAATAAAACAGGTAGGAATTGTGCAAGATAAAGAAGTGAGAGGGTGAAACTTGGTTCAGGCCTACTCTTCCGAAAGATACCGAACAGGCTTAACGTCCCCATCCACAATGTTCGGGTAGACGCAAAAGCCACGGGGCGGGGAGGGGAGTTAAGAGGAGCCCAAAATGGAGTTACGTGGTTTATGGACGCACCCTTAGCATAACAAATTTTCAGCTTCCCCTCTACTTGCCACGCATTCGGGAGGACGTGAGTTCGTATTCCCCGTCCTACCATCGAATTATTATTATTATTATTATTATTATTAAATACAATGAGAGACGAAGAAGGGAGAGAGAGAAACTTGGTGCTGGCCCATTCAGTCTTACTCTTCCGAACATGCGATCTTAAAATACTAATTATTCGCTAATTCATCGTAACTACTGAGATAATTAGCATTTTTTCATAAAGTGTGGTCAACGGTTCAAAACCCCCGTCGGTTTAATAAAGCGGGAAGGAATTCTGCATGTTGAAGAAGGGAAATGGCGAAACCTGGTGTCGGCCCATTCAGGCCTAATCTTCCGAAAGATACCTCAAGGTTTAACGTCCCCCTCCAAAGGTAATTTTCCAAAATTTCTGTGAGTTTAGTTTTGCGCAATATGTGGACACATTGGACGGGCCAGCATGTTACGTGTTAGCTTAGGTTAACGTGCTCGCGCGTTAACCTAAGCTAACACAATGTAACATGCTGGCCCGCCTAACCTAAATTATCTACAATAACCTCAATTACTGTATGGGTTTCATGGTTTTTTTTATCCCAAAACTGGGGTTAACCTCAATTAGTGCAAGGGTGTCATGGTTTCTTAACCCGAAACTGGGGTTAACTTCATTTGTATAAGCTAACACGTAACATGTCGGCCCGCCTAACCTAAATTATCTGCAATAATCTCATTTACTGTAAGGGTTTCATGGTTCTTAGCCCAAAACTGGGGTTAACCTCAATTAGTGCAAGGGTGTCATGGTTTCTTAACCCAAAAACTGGGGTTAACCTCTAGTGCATCGCACCCTCCTTACCGTTATTTCCCATCACACGCGCTCTGAATTTATGAAAAAATAAGGGTTAACCTGAGCTTGCACTAACTTATCCCACCTCATTCCTTCGTAAGGCAGGCCCGGGATGTTATGTCTTAGCTTACGTGTTAACCTCTAGTGCATCCCACCCTCATTATATAAAGTTATCACTTCACATGCACTCCCAATTTATGAAAAATAAGAATTAACCTGAACTTACGCTAACTTATCCCACCTTCATGATAGTGGTTTTTTTGTAATGACTTGTGTGCCTGATACGTTATGTCAGCACCTTTTATCGAATTCATTGAGTTCTGTGATGCACACATATTTTGCTTTCATCCATTGCTCACCCTATCATGATTGGAAGATTGTATGCGTTGTGAATACTCATCACATAGTTTTCCTAACCTTTGCCCCTTTGATCGATAACTTCTGTAGTTTTCATCCTTTGCACTCCCCTGACGGTAATGTGATGTGTGTAGTGGAGGTGGCCGTGCTGGTTTCTCTTGGAACTGTCGCTACAGCCGAAACATACATTTTTTTTTTTTTTTTTTTTTTTTTTTTTTTTGTACATATATGACACTTTTTTGTAGCCAGTTGTAGTAATGAAAAACACATCATATAGTTGTGCACTGCACTCTGTGGTGCACGCAGGTGTAATTGTCATGTCAAACAACGACATCTTGTTTTGGCAATATTTTACGTATTTTAATCATTTTTACCGATTTTTATGAAATTTAAGGGAAGTTATAGGATTTTCATGCTTCTTACTGAAACTGTATATTTTTCACGAAATTATGCTTCTCTCTTGCTCCCTGTAATGCTCGATACTTTGTTCTATTTCTCTGACTGGTCAGTTTTCATTATTTTTTTTATCTATTTTGCACATTTGCACACTTTTTAATAATATTCGTGGAAAGTGGCACATACTTAGTACTTATATCCGAAAAAAATTTGTCTTATCGAGTGTTGGTGTCTATTACGATTGGGTCTTAAGACTAGTAAGTGGTGAAGGACTCATGAAAAATAACTTGATAAAGGACTTTTTAGGGGCGAGTGGTGGTGGGTGTAATCCTGTGAAATCTTGTTTGTGGAAGACCGCTTGTCCCATAGTTCACCAATATGGCCTCTGATGCTAGTTTAAACGTGCGTGAAGCGAAACTTAGCAACACAAGGTATATAGGCTGTCATTATAAATGAAGACTATTTTGTAAAACGCAACGGGTATAAGACGTATTTCGTGAAACGTCGATTTCAATTTGCACCATATAGCTACTCAAATTGTGGAGACGATTAGCTGACGCTGTAAACATGTCACTTTTAAATCAAACACTTATACTTTTGTCACCTATAATTTCCACCAAGAGTGTTGGCCTCTCATTCAGGAGGATACCGGTTTGAATCCCGATCTAGGCATACGGATTAGGGTTTTCTATGCATGTGGGTGAATGGATAGCTGTTGTAACCATTTATGAATAAAGTGGATGTTTCTCACTCTGGTTGAAAACATACCTAAAGTATGGTCTAATTTTCGAGGATTCACCCACGAAGGCTCTGCTCCGGAGAAAGGTTACGAGTTTATACCACAAGAGATGTACCTAAGCACAAAATGTAGCATCTCCACTGGTTAACTGGTATCCTGCAAATATAAAAAAATAAAAAATGTTGCACGTTTGGTCGGTCTCGAGCCAGAATGCACACTTTTTGCCCGGTAACCCAGCAAACTCCACAATCAGGGTGCAATTCGCATCGTCCTTCATAACACCGACAACCTTTTCACTATGGAAGTCTACCTGCCAAGCTAACTGTGTCCATATAAAGTAATTTAGGACATCTAAACTGAGGAATGAAACTGATACATCCTCAGTCATCTTCTAACCATATCAATCTATGACTTCTTTCGTAGAGCGAATATTACATAACTTTGGCGATATTTTACCGGTATTCACTATGTTTTGCGGTTTTCATAACACTTCGGGATTTTATGAGGTGGGGTGCGTAAGAGGATTGACGATGACTGTTGGGCGAGCGATAGCACTCTGTCATCGCATTCGGGAAGCGACCATCCAGATTTAAGTTATTTTTTCCATAGTTTCCTGAAATCACTCCAGGCGAATGCCCACTACACGCCTTGTCAAAGTATGCGGTAAATAGAAACAGATGAGGATCGGACTGTTAACTCAAGAAATTCCGAAACATCTCTCAATATTTGTGAGGCCGAGCATATTTTCATGATCCTTGACACTGGTGTGTGCTGTATAAGTTGTCAATATTCTGTAAGTCCTAAAAGGTATATACTTTCGAAGTTTGTGCTTGGCACCTTTCCTAGCTTGTTCTTGAGTGGTGCAGTTTGTGACAGTTTTAGATATGTGCGAATCCCCGATAATATGCTATGCATCTGTTACCGCTGTTTCTGCAGAAAGTATGTATTCTTCCATTTTTCCAACTAACTGTGGTCTGTACCGCATTTTTCGCATGTGTCGGGATAAGAACTATTCACATGTGCCCTTTGGAGGTTGTACACGAGATCCATTTAGTCTACGAAACAGACTCGTATACTGGCACTGACGAAAAATTTCATGAATGATCTAACATGATCTAGAACTTAGTGGATGCTATCTTCGGTGAATTTCTGTATTGCGACTGTAGGCATTTTGAAATCAGTGTAAGGTGAGGTAATTTTTCACGCGTTTGACTGCCAGCTACTTGAAGAGTGAAGATCAGATATGGGACCTTAAACTTGCTACGCTCCTGGCTAAGGATTTGATGATCAGGTATTAGAACTTCGGTAACTCCATTATCTGCCGCCGGTGTTTAGTGCTGGTATCTCAGCGCTAGAAATCAAGAACCTAACTACTGAGGCATATCGCCTGTTTCATAAAATTTAGAGTTTATGAAAAAAAGTTAAGCTCCAAGTCAGAAATGTTTTGCAGGCATGACGGTTAGACTCCGAGATTTACGCAGTAAAACGGTTTACATTCCTACTTACAGTGTCAATATTCCTTTTAAAATGTGGCTTGTAGTCTATTTTAAAACCTTCTTAAGCCAAGAATATTTTTTTTTTGCCACCAGAACTCAAAAAGCATTGTTCTGTTTACTACTGTAAATTACCGCGAGTTGTGTCATATCTTGTAAACTTACCGGCGAGTTGTGTCATATGTATGTTCGCACACGAGTTGTGTCATATGGATGTTTTGCACCTCCAATTTTTTTTTTTCTAATTGTTTAGAAAGACATTGTAAGTGTTTAGTTACGGACCTATTTCAGTTGACAAATAAAACCATTGCTCAAATGAGTCGGTTCTTTAGGTTTCAAACTCTAGGTTATTTTAATAAAACGCATATGCCATCTTTCATCTAAAGAAAAAAAGTGCACATTAAATTCACTAACTCGTATATGCAAGCAATTAAACATAAAACTAACGAAATTAAACAATTCTAAACAACCAAAAACTCATTCCAAACATAAAAGTTTACACAACATTGTTAATTACAGTCTTTAAATTAAAATTTACTGCACTTTGATACTTTTAAAACGTATTACAACCAACATGCAAACATTCAAAGCATCAAAAAAATCGCTGGAATCTTTGGTTTGAACATTCCAAGACTTACGTGAAACGAACGGTCATTCGGGTGGTACTGTAATTTTATTAGCAGGTGATATTCGACAGGCATAAACAACTATTCCGCATTCCCCCGATGACTTCTTTCGTGGAGCAAATATTACATAATTTTTATGACTGTTGTACAAACGCCATTTCCGTCAATATCTCGTGATATACTATGTACGTTTCTTTTATCAGCATGACACCCAGTATATTATAGTCAATAAGCTATGTCCAACAGAGTGATGATATACTCTGTACGTTTGCTCTGATTTTCTTAATTTTAATGCTTTCTTTCATGAAATTATGGCAGTCAAACGCGTGAAAAATTCCCTCACTTTACACTGATTTCAAAATGTCGCAATACAGAAATTTGATATTTATCAGCATGACACCCAGTATATTATAGTCAATAAGTTATGTCCAACAAGTGATCATTGCAATGCATTGTTATAAAAAAAAAAAAAAACTATAAAAAGCGAATCGAAGATGCAATAATTTATTACATCACCGACTATATCGTTACTTTTTAAAGTCTCGTAGCCCCGGCAATATGTTGGATGTCTGAGGACAAGCTTAGACTTTGGTCGATACTCTGAAAAGAAAAGTTCAGAAAGCATTCGAAGCGTTAAATGTGGTAACGGATTTGTATGTATATGTCGGGATGTTCCTTCAAAAGGCCACGGGCGAATTCCCTCCAGTTAGAAGTCTCCAGGCGGAGCACCTAATGACCTCGACAGTTCTGTGCTTTCTTACAAACAGAAAAACATAACACTGAAAATAGTTCGGTCGAGTTTGATCAGTGCCACTACCTTAACATTAGAAATCTATATCTTACACTTACAACTGTTACCGCAATCCATGAGCTACTTAGTTTGACTAGATCTCAGAAATCATCCTATCACTTCACATTTCATCTAGTACTCAAGAACAAAATGTTTATAAATAATAATTATTATTCACGTACCACGCTAAACTAAAACCTGATATGCGATAATTGTTTTGGAAAGTATGCCGGATGTATAAATATACAAATGAAACAAATTTAGCACTCACTTGCAACAAATAGCAACTCGTAGCTGTTCAAAGAAACGTAAAGTACGTATAATATCTTCGCTGTTATCAAATCCTAAGGACTGAACGTTGTGGGTGAACGGTTAACGTTCTAGCCGCACATTCGGGGGGGGGGGGGGGGGCGCGGGTTCGAATCCCCGTCCGTGCACCCAGATTTGGGTTTTCCATGGTTTCCTGAAATCACTCCAGGTGAATGCCGTGATGCTCAAAAGGCAATGGCCGTATTCCTTCTCGTTCAATGTGTCCAATGTATCGCGCAAAACTAAACTCACCGAATTCTAGTAAACTACCTTTGAAGGGAGACGTTAAACCTTTTGGTATCTTTCGGAAGATTAGGCCTGAATGGGCCAACACCAGGTTTCGCCATTTCCCTTCTTCAACATGCAGAATTCCTTCCCGCTTTATTAAACCGACGGGGGTTTTGAACCGTTGACCGCAAGCGTGGTGGTGAACCAGCTAGCGTTCTGGCCTCGCATTCGGGAGGACGGCAGTTCGAATCCCCGTCCGGGCATCCTGATTTGGGTTTTCCATGGTTTCCCGAAATCACTCCAGGTGAATGCTGTGATGCTTCCTTCAAAAGGCTATGGCTGAATTCGTTCTCGTCCAATGTGTCCACATATTGCGCAAAACTAAACTCACTGAAATTTTGGAAAATTACCTTTGGAGGGGGACGTTAAACCTTGAGGTATCTTTCGGAAGATTAGGCCTGAATGGGCCGACACCAGGTTTCGCCATTTCCCTTCTTCAACATGCAGAATTCCTTCCCGCTTTATTAAACCGACGGGGGTTTTGAACCGTTGACCACACTTTATGAAAAAATGCTAATTATCTCAGTAGTTACGATGAATTAGCGAATAATTAGTATTTTAAGATCGCATGTTCGGAAGAGTAAGACTGAATGGGCCAGCACCAAGTTTCTCTCTCCCCCTTCTTCGTCTCTCATTGTATTTAATAATAATAATAATAATAATAATAATAATAATAATAATAATAATAATAATAATAATAATTCGATGGTAGGACGGGGAATACGAACTCACATCCTCCCGAATGCGTGGCAAGTAGAGGGGAAGCTGAAAATTTGTTATGCTAAGGGTGCGTCCATAAACCACGTAACTCCATTTTGGGCTCCTCTTAACTCCCCTCCCCGCCCCGTGGCTTTTGCGTCTACCCGAACATTGTGGATGGGGACGTTAAGCCTGTTCGGTATCTTTCGGAAGAGTAGGCCTGAACCAAGTTTCACCCTCTCACTTCTTTATCTTGCACAATTCCTACCTGTTTTATTAAAACCGACTGAGTTTTGAAGCGTTCACCACACTATACGAAAATATGCCAATTATTTCTATAGTTACGATGAATTTGTAAATAATTACTGTTTTAATAGCACTGTACAGAAAAATGGTCATGTAACTGTGAAGGCAGACGCTTCTTTTATAGAGGGCAGCACCCCAAGATAATGACTGTGAGCAGCGCCATCGTGGCTGCAGGTGGCGGGGCGCGTGACCTGTACCTGCCCGCCAGCTCTACAAACCGGTTTCTTGCGCGGCGTATCGATTACAATCCGGTTGACGGCGAGGGGTTTCGAATTCAAGGTCAGAGGCAGGGTATCAGATTACAACAGGTTTGTACCTGCCCGCGGTTTCGAATTCAAGGTCGGCGGTAGCGTATCAGGTTACAACAGGTTTGCACCTGCAAAAGGTGTCAGGTTACACGGAAGGAACACCTGCAGGTTTCAAGGTCAACGGGATGGTGTCAGGTTACAAGGAGGGGAGGGGAGGGGAGGGGAGGGGAGGGTTTCAAGGTCAGCGGGATGGTGTCAGGTTACAAGGGTGGCGTGGCTAACTTTAGTTCCGAATTCGCCGCTAGGGGGCTTTGGGCTCACACAGACAATTTATATCTACTAGCAATTGATGAATTGAGGACAGTATGCCTGCAAAAGAAAATTAAAGCAATTTTGTAGAATTGCAAGGTTAATATTTCTCTTATAATATATTTATTGAAGGAAACTTGATAGCAGCTCCAACCCTGAATTAATTTCCTTCCAGTCTAGTTCCTAGTTCACAATACATAAGTCACCGTCATTATCATCATCATCATCATCATCATGTTATCTACTAAGGGAGATTTTCACATGGAGAGTGACACCACGCACTGCTATGGAAATATTAATGTGGTTATTATCCTGCCAGGGATGCTGTTGTCATCTGTCTGTGAAACGTTTGACTCCGTTCTCTAGTTCATAAGAGTGTTTTTGTTTATGGAGTATGTAGTTTATGAGTCGGGAGATTCAGGATCTTCCCTGCATTCATTTCGATGATTGCGGAAAAACGCCTAAAAACTATAATAGTGTTAACCGGTAGTCAGGTACCTGCACTCGATCCTACTCCCATTATATCGTCCTAATTTAGTGTAGTGACGCCTTAACGCACACTGGTCGGTGTAAATCAGTTGTACGGAAATAGAGGCAAAAGCTTTAGACGTCAATTAAATATCTTGTATCATCCTAAGTGAACGATATACTTTAAGACTTGTGTGTTGTATAACACAATAGTTATGTGACGTGCTCTGTGAAATTTGACTAGTTTCTTCTAATTATTTCTTCTTAATTATTCTCCTCATATATATGTCATAAGACTGATGAATTTTCTGTAGTTCGAGAAAAATTCACTGTGTAGTGTATGAAATTATGCTTTGAATGACAGTATCAATAGTTGTAACAAGTGTTAGTTTATTAAAACTTTAATTAAAATGTACCCGTATTGTTAGGTATGTCAATTGCTACTGCCATGTTTGGGTATAATTTAAGAAATTATAACATTTTTTGACATGCTTAAAGGAAATCCAAAATCCTTAAATTGTTTGTGTTAAGTATAGTACATATTATCACCATTTGACATAAAGAGGAATTAAGGATATCTAGATTGTTTCTTGACTATTTCAATAACAGTTGATTTTTTTCCTCTGATCTCCATCAATTGTTTAGTGATCTTGAATAACCTTTGCTTACTTAGACATTCAAGAAAATACACCGTATGTAAATGTTATTGCGCTCAGCGAAAAAAGTGCAGATTCATCGAAATACTAATTAGTAGGAAGCTGTTCTGTGTATGTTGTGGTGTGACAGCGTCACCCACAATGAATATAATTAAATTGTTATTAATTATATTCATAATTTTACTAATTATATTCAATTTTATTAATTATATTCAATCTTGTGACGTGTAAATACCGTAAATAATGGGGATTGTATGGATAAATTAAATATATATTAAACCAGGGCAGCCGGAGGTATAATTGTTGTAGATTTATTTTCTGTAAAACTCGTGGCTCAGTAAGGTAGTGAATATTGGAGGCTGAAAACTGCCATTTTCGGACGGTTGAGAGAGGGACAATAGATGAGACGCCGACTCATCGGCGCCAGGGCCGCACGGCTGTAGTTCCGTTAAGATAAGGGCGCTGACCTCACCCCACTCCGCTGGTGCACTGAAGGCCAGGCAGAAAACGCGCGGAGGGATGCAGCGAATGCGAGGCGCGATATCAAACACGTGACGACGGACTTGTGTAGATAACCAATCGTGGATGTCATAAGGGTCCACAGTACTAATTCTAGGGAGTTTGTTACATATGGAGAGACGACTTTCCGAGGAAGAAGGAAGAAGCCATCTTAAGCGACACTTGCTGCCGGGACGAGTTGATGAACAGACGTGTCAGCCGACACGCTCTCGTCTGGTGATCATTGCCTGGTTCTGATCACTCTCTTGCTTTGGGAAGCGAGAGGTTATGTGGCATGCCTGCCATTATCTGGAAGTCGTTCTAATAACGCGGTCGTACCCGCTTATCTGGCTTCCACAGCTGCAGGGACATTGTGCGTGTCACGCTCCATCACGGCGATGCTTTTATGGTAATGTACCAGATGCAGACGGTCACTTCATTGGGTTTTAACGGACTTGTGAGCCCTTAAGCGGCACTGGGATAAGACTCTGCTCCCGCCACTAAATCACTGAGCTAGCTGATTTTATGTTTCACTGTAAATTTCAAGCATCTTGCTATTTGTAAATTCATTTTTGATGTTTTTCTTTAACTTTATACGGCGCCCCTGGGATACTCCTTTGTTACAGTAAAATGTTAGCTTCAATTTGATGGCCTGTGTTGCCATGTTGTTCAATGTTAACTTTGCTGTTTTTACTTGTTGAAATATTTCATTCAGTTTTTGTTTGCTTTCATCGGCGGATTGTAAACGTCGGGTATTGCTTGTTTTGTTGGTCTAAATATGTTTAACGTAAAGTTAATTATTACCCGGCCTTGTATAAGCCATAAGAATCAATAAATGGGATATTGTTTTGTGTCTAATATTCATGGTTCTGGTTCCTTTTAGCTCACCTCTTATTATATTTTAAATGCATTTCATTTTTTCAGATTTATATAATAAATCCCCCCCCTCCCTTTTTAGGCAACCCACGATTTTTCTTAACGGTAGCCTACAAATTGTCTTATACAATGTATACTTTTGAGACAAGGTAAATCTATCATTTTCAACGTAGTTCTTAAATAAATGTGAAATAAAAGTTAAATGTGGAGCTTTCTCATTTATGAGAAATTCATGTCATTAAAAATACTTTAGTGGATGTATAAGCCACAGGAAAAGCAGTAACATATATAAATATTACTAAATAGCAAAATACTTACAAAAATACGAACGTTTTTATGGAATCTATTGTTCATATTCAGCATTTTCGGACATAAACGTAGGGGTGAATGAATTATGTGGTAATATCCTCGTGGTTTACTACTATTGACGTGCATCATCATAAAAAGTGAAGGTTTTTTTATGTCATCTTTATAAGGATTACTCGGGAAGTCAAAGCGAGATAAACTTCTATTACAACAGATTTGTAGGTTGAAGTAAATAAATAAACATTTCCGTTCTTCACCTGTATACACGTCAAATGTACAACCGTAAATTTTACTTAAGTTTTTGAATGCACTACATAATTACAAATAAAATTGATACATGTGAAAACTAATTGTACAAATTCTTTAGTTATTCGCCGAACCGTGTTAATAAGTAAAAAAAGAGAACATTTTAATTGTTTAAGTTTTACGCAAGTTGTTATATATGAACAAAGTAAAAAGAGACTCGAAGTTTATGAACTGCTTTTATTTAAACGCTGATTTAGAAATTTTAATTTTTTAACTTAAATTTTGATAAGTTAACACTAATAAAATTACTGAACTGAGATCCCGTCCAAGCAAAGCTGCTGCTACTAATTACTATGTGTTTTTTACAATAGTCAATGAATGCCTTTTTGAAATTGCTTTTAGCTTTCCGCCTTGTCGACGTTGAGGTCATTAGAGGCGTGAAATTACTATGGACAAGAAACGGGATGGAATTTGGCCATGGCCTTTCGAAGGAAGCATAGCATTCTCCTAGAGTGATTTGGGGAAATCATGGAAAACCCAAATCTGGATGCCCGGACGGGGATTTGAAGCGGCATCCTACCTAATGCGAGGCCAGAGCACTACCGCTCACCCACCACGCTTGGTGAAACATATCGTACTTTAATCTTAAACCTTAGGCTGTACAGTATTCGAGACTCCATCACAATTCGACCAGTAAGCAGAGGAACAAGATACGTTTTCTTTATTTTCTGGTTTTATGATGCGCTTCAAGGCAAAACATACCTCATTTTAGCCATTGGACCCCTGGCTGCACAATGAAAATCTGTCCAGTTAATTTCACGCGAATCGTGTTCAACGAAACAGAATTTGCTTCTTGCAGTCGAAATACTTACTGCAAACTATATGACAAAATCTAATGTTTTAAGAGCATATTGTGTTTTGATAGCTTATATTCAACTGGTTCCTGTCTTGTACCTCACATACGAACTCTCTCATTCTATGTTGTTTGTTGATTTCTTAGCTTTGGGTAATACTGAGGTATTTGACTTGTGTCATCAGTTTAGAACCTTTATGCCATTTCTCTTCATTTTCCAGTCACCGAGTGTTTTATGATTATGCTGCAAGCTCAAATTAGTAGCGTAAATCAAAAGAACTTAATTTGCTTTTCAAAGCTCTAAAACAACAGTAAATGAAGAAGAGAGGTTTCGTATTTTACGACATTCTCCTATAACCTACCAACAAAGAACCAATTGGTTCTCGCAGGAAAAACGTGCTGCTTAACCTGCAGTGAAAGACGATACCAGACAAGTCTGACAGAGAATTTATTCTGGTCCAGTAACTAATTTGGTACCTGCCCACTAAGAACACGCTGTCCACAAGTGTTCGTGAGCAATGCAATAACTTTGAAATGCTTGTAAAAGCCAACTGATGCCTCAGAGGTAACACGCTAGATCGTTCCAGTGATAAGAAGAAGCCATCACAATTTCCAGTACGGACGTTATCGACAACTCCAGAATGTAGTTTTATTTTTTAAAAGAAGAGGGAGAAGCTGAACTAATACAGTTAAGGACACACGTTCCGCAGACACAAAGAGGCTTAATTACGTAAGCGAGAAAAGGTCTTAAATAACCTGCAGCATTTTAAGGTATACTTTTCACGACTAAACGGCTAAAGCGATATTGATGAAACAAATACTATGTATCATGCTATGTATCATTAGGAACTATATAGGATACATTTTTAACTAAGATATTATCTCATGAAACTTGGAAAACCAAACGAACGTTAACAAACAGACGTATAGCGTGTGTAAGTTTCCGTTGTATATCGGTCACTCCGGTTTTTTTTTTTTTTTTTTTTTTTTTTCTCTCGCAGTTAATGTTTGTATGATCTGTTGACAAATTTCAATTACCGAAACCGATTATTAAATAGTATTGAGTAGATACAGATATGTGCTGCATAGGTACAGTGGTAGGATGTTATGGTGATGGCTTCCACGTCATATTGTCCCGACTTCGTGCCACCACCTTGTCACACACTCGTGGTCTCACCCTCCTGGCTTCAACCACTCTGCATAGATGCTCACTACAGTAGCACGTGAAGAGCCGACCAGCCTCACCGTTTCCGAGATGCTCGTTCCCAGCTGCCGCGCCCACAAACCACCGGCCCATAATTAAGGGAATTACGTGACCTGCGCGTAGATATCTGGTCCCAGTCAAATCCAGAAATCTAACAAGGACTTTTCGAAACCACGCAACGCCGAACCGCTGCTGTACTGCGCTCCAAAGGTGGACCAACACACTAATAAGCTGGTGGTCATAATGTTTTGGCTAATAGGTGTATTTGCACCAGATCAAACAGGGAGTTTAGACTGGAGTGTTTAAAGCATACGTTTTACATAATTAGCAGTAGCAGCAACGTCTTCAAAACCTGATATGGCTTACCTGTTGCATTTCTAATGTCACAGTTGTTACATTTTATGTTCCTCTTCTGCTTGAAGCAACTGTGCCTCTTAAGTGTCACATGTTTACAAAACGTGCATCAGGAATGACATAAAGACTGAGATAATAGCTGATACGACTTCTGCTACACTCAGACAAATAAACAAACACTCTGTCAGCTGTCGATTACACATGCTTGACTTAATAGCCGTCGAAATACCCTATGTTTCACAATGCCTCGTTACCATACAAAACCTATTATTCACGCTCATTCTTAGGGGCTACTTCATCAAAAGCTGACGATTCAAGAACATGGCATTAAACTATATAAAAATCATGTTATAGCCCCAGGCGGGGAGCGCTCCAACACTTCGGAGGGCTGTCGGGAAGTAATGGCCAATCTTGTGTGATTACCTGGCCGCTCAATTTCTGGGCCCATACATCTTGGGCCTGTCTGAAGCTCGTATCGTATCGTCGGCTCTCATTAAGCGAAGATGGCCGGCAGGTCTGAAGGCGCTACTCCAGTGGCGCCACCAGATATGGGCCAGTAGCCGTCAATGAAGCGAGCAGATTAACTATATCAAGAGAACCATTCTTTAAGTTATCGCCATATCACAAAACGAATTAGCAAACTGATTACGAGACTTAAAGATAAAATGAAATATTTCCTTTGAAATTGAGTGTGAAAGGACAATATTTCAGAAGGTTATAAATTTACAGATTTGTATTTTTTAAGTGCGAGGAATCTTTAAATTGTTATGTTCTAAGCTGGCACATTCTAACAGCCCTCATACCTGAATTTTGAATGGTATTGTACTGTATGAAGTATTTGTAGTGAGATAAAGTTTGCTTGAATATGATCAGGTATGTTTGTTTTGTAATTTCTTGTAAATCAGTGTATATAGACTTTGTTTTATGAAAGAAAATTATTTAAAGTCCATTTAATATGTTTAAGAACCGAATGGTGCAAGAGAATTTCTTAAATGTTTGTAATTCCATGTATTAATGTAAGTTACGATGTCTACAGGACAATTTTCTACAGTTTGAAAGGATTTCTGTAAATAATTTTGTATTTAAGTATCTCTAATTACCATTTCTGATCATTTCGTAATGTTGTTAAATAATTTTGTACTAATTCCGATTGTTTTTTAATATGTTTGATTGTTTGAGTGATTGTTAATTATCGAGAAATATTGGGCGGATGCCTTTGAAGAATTCTCGTAATTTCGATAGAGACTATATAAACAGATCGGCTGGACAGAGCAGTTAGTTAACTTCATTCAGTATTCAGTTTTACAGAGAGATTCATCCAGTTAGTTTCAACTGTTCAGAAGTGCATCTCTGTATTGTATCTATGCATGTGAATATCGCTGACTTTGCTTTGAAAATAATAAACAACTCTTCAACATAACATTTGGTGAACTTTTTAATTAATCAATATAGTAATTAAACCACCGAAAAACGTAATAACATTCTTCTCTGTCGCAATGATTAAACTGATGAATGTCGGATGGAAAACTTATATGCTACTTTTTTATAGATTGATGATTCAAAAATTTCTGCACTTTTTGGGGGTTTTAGGAATATAAATCAAACTTTTTTTTTTATTAGCTTAACGTCTCTCTAACAGCAAGGTCTTTAGAGACAGGAAAGTTTGGGGGGGGGACAAGGAATGGGAATGAATTCGGCCATGGCCTTTTGAAGGAAGCATCCCGGGATTTGCCTGGAGTGATTTGGGAAACCATGGTAAACCCAAATCTGGATGCCCGGACGGGGATTCGAACCGCCGTCCACTCGAATGCAAGGCCACAACGCTAGCCGTTACACCACCACGCTAGGTAAAAAATCAAACTAAAGAAAGACACTACAATTTTTTTAAACAAAATAGCAATATTTTGATACCTAAAATTTTCCTATCTATAATAATATTATAAAAGCGAAAAAAAATCTGTCTGTTTTTTGTTTTCACGACTAAATGGTTCTTGATTAAATTTGACAAGGAAATACTATGTATCACTGGGAAGTGCATACGATACCTTTTTCGGGATGAATAACACATTTTATAATATAATTTTGAAAATTATCTGAAGGGTGACAGACTGACGGATGACGTGTTTAAGTCTCTGCAATGTTACATCAGCCGCTCATCCTTTTTTCCTTGCAATTAGTTTATGTATGATTACCGCAAAGGACAGCAAAACCATGACATTGTGTGCAAAATGGTATTGAAATAAATTGTCCCAAGAAAGTGATATAATTTAAATCGACAAACATAAACGGCCAGATGAATTGTGAGAATTGTAATAGGTAGTCTCCCATAGTTAACCTCCCATCTCCTTAGTTTGTTGCTTTTTTTTAAACTTGTAAATTGGTTCTCTTCATGAGATAGATTCGACTGTACAATGGTATGATGATAGCTTCCCCGCCATCTTATCCTGGCTCTGTTATACCTTTTACGCAACTTAAAGATCGCGATTAACAGTTAGCTATCCATACAGTTGACGTAAACTATTTTTTCATCATGGAAGTTGTATACAGAAATAACATTGGTTAACCGCAGAAATTAATCCGAATTACTATTTCTTCTTAAAGTCATGAACTTTTAACGATTTCAGCAGAGAGGACGGTGGATTAAAATGCTTCGAGGTCTAGATACGGGGTGGCCAAGAAAGTTTAGGGTATATGCTGTTGCGTATTTGCGGTTAGTATGTATAAGAGTAAAGACTGGGATACTATTCATAGTATAAATGATACAGAAGCAATGGTGTTATCACATCAGGACATGGATAAGGAGTTTGAGAACTTGCAGCAGATACAAACAGCGCCAAATGCGCAAAAACATGAATTAGTGCAGACACCTCCTGTAAAGGTTGAAACTTGACGATCTGCATTAAGACGTCTTAACCACTGTGCCACGAGACTGTTATATGGAAATATAAAATAAATGACTTGCAGTTTAAAGAGATTGGTGAGGTCGTATTATGTGTTCATCATCATCATCTTCCTTTCCAGTATTAAGCATATGACCTGTTACGGTCTCCCTCCATCTTTTAATTGCTTTCTCATGCATTTGATTTCCTTGGGGGATGTAACGTAACATTAACACCAGCATTCTGGTTTCTTCCAATCTTTCCACGTGTTGAAACAACTTTTTGCTACACTGCTGAATATTTTCAGTCAACGGTGTAACTGTTCATTTGTGTTTTATGGAAAAACATTTGTGCCCCAAAGAGTCGTCGTTCAGTTTGTGATATTAAGTTTTTTTAAATTATTTGAGCAAAAATGACACAAAAAATGCATTACGTTTCCTACAAATTGTTCACGAGATTACACGATACACTGTACTTAATCAAAACAACAGTGCTCCATACAGGAATTGAGACAGTGTATCGATCTGCCAAACTTACTATTATCAGCAAACCAACTATTTCATTCACAAATGGCTCACGGGTTCAAAAATAATTGAATCAAACTAAAACGATTATTGTAATAATAGGTCTCATGGTTGCTTGGTAATAAAAAAATATATCTTGTTCAGAGCCAAGTCTACTCTTTACACTGTGTATTGAACTTTTGTTATAGAGTGTTTCTCAAGATACTATAGATCGTTGCTTTGAAATAAAAAATTCTGGTGACTTAGCCATCATGCATGTCATAACTTTTACTGGAATAAAAGGTTTAATATATATGATTTATTATAAGAGTTGACAAACCCGAAAGACGTGGAAGATCTTGGTTTTAGTGTATTTTTAATATTGATAAAGCGACATTTTTAAAATAATTATACTCGTATAGATTTTACTAAAACATAAGATGGAGGCATAATGACCAAGTCAACAGAATATTTTTATTTCAAATCAAGGACCTTTAACACCGAAAGTAACCATTCTATTTCAGAAAGTGAATACATACTATAAAGTGTAGACTTGGCTCAAAACAAGATCTCATCACTTTTTGTTACTGAATAACTACGAGACGTGTCCTATTATTACAAGAATTGTTTATGTGGATGTCATTATTTTTTTGCAAGTTGATCGCATTATCTGAGTCGTCGTAAAAAAGTAACGGCTTCATTTGAAAATTGGTGGATAAGAACATTTCAAAATTCAAGACATCAATAAACGTTTGTCCATTACTAACTATACCCAATCTCTCTGCAAACAATGGGTGTTCACCCTGGGTGAGCAATTCCGATTGTTATAGTGTTAACTGCAACCATAAGTAAATTGGTAGTAACCTCAAAACTAATCATAGGAACAAAGTAAAATAAATGTGTTAGTAAAATTTGCTGATTTCTATGTATAAAGAAAATATGAAGCATGTAGGGTCATCCGGTTCAAAGCAATTAACCTGCAAATATGCACCGAAACATTTCGATTTTGGGGTTGCCACAAAATAAATAAAGAAAAAAATTACTAATATTTTACTTTTCTTATGAGTTGGGGACAAAACCATATATCCGTACCAGGTTACCTGTTTCTAGGAACACGTGAGGTGTAGTGGAATTGTGGTGACAGAGTGTAGTATTCGATAAAAATTTCCAATATGAGAAACACATAGTTAAGATTAGCAAATGTAATTATTAGTGTAAAATGCAATTTCTCGTTTGGCTTAGATAAGTAGTAGATGTATGGAAATGGACGAGCTTTAGACTTTTCTTGTAATCTGCAGGTGTACGAAATTTCAGTTTTCTACGACTACGGGAAGACCCTTGGAGTTTTAATGATCATCAGAGAGTGACAAAATAGTTTTTTTTTTTTTTTTTGCTTGGGCTTTACGCCTCGTCGATAGGGAGGTCATTAGAAGCGGGATGGGATTGGGGCTAGGAACGGGAAGGAATTTGGCCATGGCCTTTTTGAAGGAAACATCCCGGCATTTCCCTGTAGTGATTTGGGGAAACCATGGTAACACAAATATGGATACCCGGACGGGGATTCGAACATACCCACAAAATCGGTGATAATGGATACGAATAACTTCGATACTAAGAATTGAAACGAAACAAAATTTAGTGCGTTTGCTATGATTGCTGATATCTATGAATGATAGAAATTTGAGGCATATAGCGTCAGTAAGACCAAAGGAATTGAGGTACAAAAGAGGACCGAATCGGTTCAAAAAAAGGGTAGGCATCGCCGTTGTTGACTGGACTTGGAGGGTGCACTGCCGGGCTAGCAGGTAAGTTTCAAACACGAACGCAGCGTCGGAGAATGCGGCCGTTCGTCTCGGGCCTTGAGAATCAAGTTTACACTCTAAAAAGAACGACAGCACCCAACACAATAGGGCCGTAACTGTCTAAGCGGCATTCAAAGGCTGGTAATTAAAACAACCTCAAGAGGCAAGTAGTAATTGAAAAATAACGGCGTTATTTAGGGAGCGCAGAGACTGTAAGCATCATTAGAGCGTCAGGTCAGAGAAGAGAAACACACGAAAGCACTCAGGGGGCAGAATTGCCGCGGGCGAGGCGGGAGAAGCTGCGCGCGAACGCGTAATATATTTAGTGTGGCGTGGAGGAACACAACACAACAGCTTTGCGTTCTTGCTGGCCGAGCTAGCTGGCTGGCTTCAAATTACCTGCAGCGAGAGAGGGCTCAGGAATTCCGGACTGGACATGGTGGAAAGGGAGGAACGGAGCGGAGCGCGTATGAGGGTCGTCTGCATTCCTCGACAAAGGCAAGGATCGCTAAGCACTGTCGTTCGGACGACTTGCCGAATTAGAAGCCAACTGAAAGGAGAGGGTATTTCAGGCAGAATGGCGCTCAGTTACTCTCTCGTTTCTCGTCTCTGCCTGGCCGTTTTCTCCTCAAAACAGGTTCATCATCTCTTTTGAGCAAATTATTAATTTAGTTTCTTTGTGCAGCAAGCAGAATGAGAGGACTTCGCTGGCTACTAGAGGCACAATTCGTAATGCACTTACGTTCAGCAGCTGCTCTGTTTTGTTCGTAACATTCAATGTAGCTATTACAAAGGAAGAGGACCTCTAGTTTCCACACGGCTCTGACTACGTCTCGACTATGTCCATTTGTAATCCTGCTAATAAAGAACGGACAATGTGCAAAATAGTTATGAAGTTACCAGTATGGTACTATAACAACATACAAATTTTATTTAATAGTAATTCGGCTGGTTTACCAGTTGGTCATTGTTTATGAATTTACATGCCCTCGTACTAACCGCTTCTGATAACCAAATCCTTATCACCATTATAAGAAAAATTCTTTTAAATAACACAAAATATTTTTTTTTTCGTTGTCATTGATATTTCTTCTGGTTTGATGCAATCTTTCATCCCTTCCTATCTTTTTATAAACTCTACATCACTACATACCCCCTTACAACCCATTTCCTCAGTTATCTGCTTCATATATTCTAATTTCTGTCTTCCTCTACAGTTCTTACCTTCAACAGTTCCCTACACAAACAAATTAATCAATACAGCATGTCTCAATATATGACCTACCATCCTGTCTCTTCTTTCTGTAAGACTCTTCCACAAACTTCTTTCACTACCCATCATCATTTCAAAAACTCGTTCATTTCGTACTTTATAGGTCCATTTAATTTTCAGCATCCTCTATTGCATCATATTTCAAATGCTTCAATTTTCCTTCTTTCTGATATTCCTTAAGTCCATGCATCGCTATCATAAACTGCTGTGCCACCCCCTCCCCCAATATAGAATTTTAAAAAGTTGTTTCTGAGTTATAGATCAATATTTGAAACTAAAAGATTTCTCTTTTTCAAGAAGGCTCTTTTTGCTAATACTATCATACTTTTAACATAATTACTGCTTCGGAAATCTGTTGTAATTTTGTTTACTAAGTAGCAGAAATGACTTACTTTTTCTATCGAATCCGATCCTATTTTTAAATTTAATCTACTGTGATTGATATTTTTTCAGCTACATTTAATCACTTTTGTCTTTTTTTGGATTTATATTCAGTTAGAATTTTCCTGCAGTATTTTGTTCATGCCATTCAGTAACTTCTTAATATCCTCAGCCTGGTCTGCTAACAAGACAATGTCATCTGAAAATAGCATAATATATAGTGGAACATAATGCAAGAAAAGTTCTACGTCAATCTCAGTCACTAAAATTCATAATTGCGTCGAAAATCATCTTTCGAATAATAAATCATCCACTTATTAGAAAATGGTGTCTTCTAAAGAAATCATAAAAGTAGATGCTAGTTAAATTTACAAACAAATCATCAAGAAACAGTATACTTGCAATGAATTCAACTCTTTACTGGTAAAACCCATCACAGGACCTACTGTACCACCATAGTGGTATGCTAGTGTTAAACGTATCGATCCAAAGTCAAAAAGCTCTTTGCCTCTGACTGACATGCCTTGAATGTTAGCTAGCATCATTGTGATAGCCGTACTGAACAAACAAGAAAAAGCTCACAGTTGATACCTTCGACATCAACAGCTTACAATTGAACATCCCATTCATCGTCATTTGTTGCGTATCTAACTGAAACCTTCATATCTCTTCACAAAAGTATAGTCATGGAACTTATATCTTCAGTCTTCTACAATGGTAGTATTTCTTTTAAATCCGAACTATGTGAAATCCACTCTGGTATATAACCAAAGCTCTATCACTTCTCACTACATGCAATGTTTCAACGACGAAACTTCTGTCCGTATTTAAAAATTATATCTCTTTAATATCACTGCATGTTATAAGTTGCACTGTACATAAGTTCAATCACGGAAGGCTGTAAATGAATTGCCCTGAAATCGCACCATATAATTAGTGATAGGTCATTAATTTTATTCGTGTTTGCCGATTTAATAAATGAAACAACATCAACAACAAAAAAGTAGTTAATTCTGATCGAATTTCCTATAACAGTATAATGCAATGAATGTACTTAATGATAGTCTTATAATACTGAAGACTCAAACTGGAAACCACCTTCATTCAACGTGAATTTCTTAATTTACGGTAGCACTAACATGTAAATGGGCTAATACATTTGGTGGATCACCTAGATTTCCCTATCACTAAACTCATAGGGTCCTCCTTTTTGGCACACTTGCGTTACCGAGTTGTCACCTGGCACCTAATAAAAGGGTTAAATTGTTCGGATTCCTGATGGTGGATGAAAAATTTTCACTATCAGGACTTGGCCTGCAGGGAAGGAGAGGTGGTGATGTAAAATTCCTTATCAATTAATTGTGTACCCAAGTCCTGGGTTAAATCACTAAACTCTCCGCAGTGCGTATAGAATGAGGGACATTTCACTGTTGATGATGATTCGTCTGTCGGATGGTTTGGTGCCACCAAATATATACAAGGGTTAATGACTATAATTAGGAAACCTAAGAGGTAGAATTAAATAGTTAATAAGAAATTAAAGAATTTCAAATTGCCATAGCAAAAGTGAGGCAGATAGTATATTTGAGTTAGGAATTTCAGGACGCTGCTGTGGCAGCCATCTTGACACATATGCCACGCTTGACGGTCAGTCACCCTAGTCCCAGCGCCATGGTACCACCTCCACCATAAAATCTTATTCTGGGAGGGGTAAGATCTGTGGAACCCAGTGCTTTGTTTTATATGGCTGACAGATTACAGACATCAACGTAAAGTCAGAAGTCAATGTTTGTAGTGCCCCTCTCAGAAATACATCAGAAAATCCAAATTACCGTTACACTAAGAGTATTTAAGGCCCACTGAACACAATAGGGTTCTCAATTTTGCTCAGGGTGATCGATTGATGTGACTGCCCGTAAGGATATAAGTCAAGTCCATCAATCTCTCTCTCTCTCTCTCTCTCTCTCTGTGTGTGTGTGTCTGCAAAAGAACTCACTCTCGCTAGGGGGTTTTGATATGAAGATAACTAATTCTTTCGAGATGATTTGTTTAATTGCTTACATGTGATTCTTCCCCTCAGATAAATTGATGTCAGTTGGAACTGTATGTTACTAGACAATTCCTATGAACTTGTTTGATTGAATACGTGTTTCGATTTCGAGTGTAGATCTGTGTATCCACAGTGCTTAAATAGAACAGAATAAACTTTAAATTTATGTGGTTTATCATCTATTCACTTGTTACTTTTCTCTGTAAATGTTCCTGTCCTCTGCTACCTTGCTATTAATAAATGATTTGCTCAAAGTTAATAGAGTCAATCTCCGAGAAATGAATACCGATTGATAATAATTAAGAAGAATTATTAAAGGTGGGATTAGGAAGGTTAAAATTGGTACGTCAAACCTGACGGCCTAACTAATGTTCTTCAGAGAAGGAACAGGCACCAGGCTTCACCCTCTCTCTTCTACCATAGTTCATTTATTCACAACACAAATAAAACACTACACTCAGCATACAAAGAAAACAGTCATCCAAACAAAACAATAAACAGGTGAATACACTTTCATCACTGGGATACACCAGATAAACCATCCCAGTTTAAATTCCCCAGGAATAAGAAACAACTAACCTAACGGTTGATGAGAGAAAAAAGAATTTCTCATGCGTCATGGAGAAAAAGGAAGATGACCTGTTCTTTCTCGCACCAATCGACTTACACAAGATGCACCTAGATTGTCTTCTCCTATCTATACTAATATTATAAATGCGAAAGTAACTCTGTCGGTCTGTCTGTTAGTTACAATTCTTGAGCTAAACGGCTAATCTGATCATGATGAAAATTCATAAGGAGATGCGATTTGGCATTAGAATGGACATAGGATACTTTCTTCTGTATAAATAGTACATATTGTCATGTAATTTCGAAAAATTACCGAAGCGAACATAGACAGACGCTTAAGATGTGTAAAACTCGGTAGTACTTATTCGTAGTATCACGCCCAGATAGCTCAATCGTTAATGCGCTTGCTTACTAATATATGGACCGTAGTTCCCGGTTCAAATACCGATCGAGGCAAAAATTTTGAGGATTGTTTTTGATCGTATGAGCCATGCCTGGACGGAAAGTTTTTCAGATTCCATATTAAACTGCAGATATCACAAATTTAGGGATGACATGCTTGGTAAATCTTACGCGGTCTGACAATGCTGTAGGTATACACTATTTTTACACTGTATTGATCACTCTGCCGTTGTTTCTTTTGCAGTCAGTGAGTGTGTGTGTTCTGTACTAATATATTATATATGCGAAAGCAAGTCTCTGTATTTTTGTTATATTTAGTCGTCGAAATGGCTATACCTATACTGACGGCATTTGACATGGAAATACTTTATATCTGTAGGAAGAACACAAGATATTCATTCGATATGAATAACAATTTTTGTCACGATGTTTTGGAACTTATCGAATGGTGTCAGACGGACGGATGCGTGTGTTGGTCTGTAATGTTACGTCGGTTGCTCTGCTGTTCTTCTCGCGCAATCTGTTGGTGTATGATTTGTTAGTAAATTTCGTTTAGAGACAAATCCTATTTTGGTATAGATGTCGATTTGCTCTGCACTGTACCGTTGCTTTGTGTCAGCGTAAATGTTTCTGGCACCAGTTTATATTGTCTTTTTTGACATGCCTTGCGGGCGTAAACTTGGCGTTAGTGGTAGCTCTAGCAGAGCCCTAGCAGCTAAAGTTATTAGAAAATCCATGAATCGGATGCTCCTGCTACAGATGAAAAGACCAAGCTGAAATAAATATGACCTTATGTAAACTCCCCCCCCCCCCCTCTCCACTCCCCACACGAATCGCCACACCTTCGTTTGTTTTTCTGTTTGTATATGTTTTGGAAACTGATTCTCTTTATGAGACAGGGTCGACGGTAGAAGGTATAATGATGGCTTTCCTGTCATATTATGCCGAATCGGTGTTGTTTCTGACCAAACCTAAGTTCCTAACAGCTTTCTATATTCAATTCTGGCAATGAAATTCTAAGTCCACGAGTATGAAGTCACGAGTATTGGCTAGTTCGTTCATTCCACTAGTAAAATGTGACTGAAGTTTTCAAGTTAGTTTATATCTGTACACAAGCGAAAGACAAATAACAGCTGGGTTAACTCAGTAGACGTGATTTATTCTGTTTCACGCATTGTCGTCATCTATAAATATCGAAGAAAAGGTTATGAAGTAATAGCAGTGCAGAAGATCTCAAAAACGACGTCCCAGTTCTATGATTTCTGATGTTCTATCTTCAAATCAAATAATGTTACTGATTTCGAATACGTTATGTTGAAATCAACTAGTCCTGCCTTGCAAGTTATTAGTGCAATGACTTACTGTCTTAATTCGAATTTTTCTGTTACTGATGCATTTTGTAATCAAAGTTTCAAGCTAATTCCTTTATGCATTATGTTCTCAGATGTGCCACGCAAGTTATTAAAATATCAATAAATAGAAGCCAAAAGACTGAAAAACTACAATGGAAATCACTAAGGTGCATAGGACTTTGAAACATTTATAAAAAAAACAGAATTTTGAAAACTAACTCGCACTGAACCTCAAGAAAAAAAAATACAAGCTGTTAATTTCCTGGATTTCTGTAAACGGAACCCAAATACAGGCATTTTAATGGGTTATCTATTGCCTAGTAGCATAGCCCGTGTATCAGACAATTCTGATAAGGTTGGAAACAGCATATTAGGACCATTGCTACTCATTATTCTAATTAATAATTGTATTGATTGTTTATTTTCAGAAATTATATTGTTTGCAGATGATATAATCATATAAGGATCAAAATGGTAGAGGGCTGTAAACAGCTGCAGGGTGATCTGGACAGGATAGCTAGTTGGGTTTGTAAACATGGGATGAAGATATATGCAAAGAAGAGTCAGCTTATTAGATACACAAATAAAAAACTGAAGGTTGGTTATGATTATAAGGTGGGGAAAGAATGGCTGGTTGAAGACTTGAAATGTAAATATCTTGTCATTACATTTGGTAACAAGCTTAACTGGGCAGTACACATTGGTCAGGCAGTAGGAAAGGTTTTCAAAATTCTGCACTTGTTGGAGAGATTGATGAGGGGATGTTCGAGAGAAGTAAAGGAATTGGGTTACAAAACTTTTGCCACTTTTGGGACCCACATTTTGAATATCAAATACAGGAGTAGGAGAGGGTGCAAAAAAGGGCTGCTAGATTTGTTTCTGGAAATTACCGCAGAATGCAATCAGTAACTCATATGATAAAAGAGCTGCAATGGGATTCACTGGAAGACAGGAGGAGGATGAAGAGGGTCATGCGAGTGTACAAGTCGTATATTGGTGATGAGGCGTGGAAAGATATTGGTGTAAGAATTAAATGTAATTCATGGAAGGGAGAAGATGACCATGACCACAAGTTGACACTCGATTTCAGGCACAAGGGTGTAAGCAGATTCTCTTTTTTGAGTAAGGATGTCAGGATTGGAATGAGGTACCAAGAGAAATGATGAAGAATTTACTAAAAACGTTGAAAGAATTAAAAGTTAAAATTTGCAGAGGGCAAATGTAGGTGGGTGCATGAAAGGAAGAAGATGGTGTGTAGGGAAATTGAAACCGGAGCGTGCGCTCCACCGAAATTTAAATAAATATTGTTAGTATTCTATAAACAAAACTTAAATAATAAAGTTGGTGGTATATACATACATTCACAAGTGGAAAAGATACTTCTTTCTTATTCATTTATTTACACCTGATAAAAGTATTTAATGAGTTACTAAGTTTGTGACACATATTTTATAACATTTCCGCTGATCTGTTAGACACTATTCTTCTACAATCATAATCTTTCTCTTTCTTTCTATTTCCGTTACGAAATTCTATTATTCTCCTTCAATGTAGTTTGCGAAGTTCTACAGCTCACGTTTCTGACGTGTTCCTTAAGAACTATTCACACGTCATAAATTGCTTTATGAGACGTGCAGTTTCTTGTTAAAGACAATATAATAGCCACTACTTCTAGTGCAATCCAGTTCCTTCTTGCCCGCTGACAAACTTCTGACACTGTGGAACATTATCATTACGATTCTGTGCCAATCTTCAAACAAACAATCCTTTTTCAAAACACATATATCATTTACATTCCTGTTGTGAACTTTCTGATTTGCCCTGTAGTAATTAACATAAAATAATTTAACTTTAAAATTTTATAATAGACCTTACAATCTCGATAAAAAATGTTGTACTGATCAATAAATACACAGAATGTAAGAAATTCACATATTCTTAAAGAGACTATTATCACCAACTTTCAGTCAAACTTCTGATTTGATAGTTTCCCGTTACCACCTCTACCAATGGTTTAACGACTACATTTTTTAAGACTATCCTTGACTGAAAACATAGGAAATTAACAAACAGTAACAGACCTTCTTTAATTGTTTTCTGTTTTTGTCTGCAAACGGATATGAGGTTAGTGAAAAATATATTAAGTATGCTACCTATAATGGGATTTCAGCGACGATACACCCCATTAAAGTTGAGCATAGACAAGCAACTAACTTCATTGCAGCTTAGAAAAAATTTAAGTTTTCTCTTCTCTCTCTATATATATAGGGGACCTATATATATATCTGTCCCAACTAAACACTGTAATCATGTACGTCTATTATTAAAACTATAAACCTCAATTATTATATTTAAAATAATGTATTTCGGACAATTTTTTCAAGTTTTTAAAATTTGTTTTAATCTGCCCAACAGTATGGATGGCGATTCTTTACGATAAAGATCGATTCTTGAATCGATTCGAATCGAAATTTCATAAATCGATTCACAAAAAAATCCAGGTCTAAAATATCGATTTTCCAAAAATCGATCTTTTTAGATTTGGTTTTCGTTTTCGTATTTTCAATATAATTCCAATCATGGAAAACAAAAAGGACACAATAATAATCGATCTTTTATCATTTTTAAACTAATATAACTAAGTATCAGGTATATTATAAGACATTTATTTCACAAATTTGTTGTTTACATAAAACAGTTTTGAAATGATATAGTTTAGAAATCCCAGTACTTAATGTCCAAGCTTTTCAGGAACAACTGTCTGTCCAGTCTACTAGGATCCAAGCGGTTCCGCTTATCACTTGCGATGTTGCCGGCAATAAAAAAAGACGCTCGCAACTTACTGATGATCCCACTATACAGATATACTTCATGGTTGTTGAGTAAACGTGATGATAAATTGATTTTTTTTGTTCTTGTCAGTAAATTATAGGATCATACTTCAGGTGCATAACTGCTTGCGATAAATAGTGATAAATTCTTCGTTTAAGCCCTGATTTTCATGTGCAAGCGTATTACATGTAGAAATTGCTATTTCACATTCGATTTCCACGGGTGAAATATCGATTCACTAGATCGATTCAGTTCTATAAATCGATTTAAAAAATCGATTTTTTGGGTCCAAAAGATCGATTCTTCGATTAATCGATCTCAGATCGCCATCCCTACCCAACAGATTTGCGTTTGTGAGTGGTAGGTACGTGCAGTAAAAAAACCCGCAGACAACGCATAAAACTCAGTTCTATTTATTCCGCGAGATGGTGTGATCGTTACAAAAACTTTTAGGATAAGCTTTTGACCTCAGCTTTAGTGTGAAAAAATTTCCAGGGGCTTCCGGAATCAGTATGATAAGTAATACGATAGGCAGCCTATTCAAGTAAGTTTACGAATTATCACAATTTTCGTTTGCTGAATTGTGTTATAATGGTTTAAGGATAAATTTTGTTTACTGACCACTGAAGGAGAATGAAGTGAACTAGAGAGTCAAATGGGTGAACTGTAATTGTTCGTCCTGGCATGAGGTAGGACGCGGTTGCAAATTCACTTCCCGCCATACAGATTTCAAAAGCCACGATAGGTCCTTAAAAAGGCCAAGGCCGAATTTCTTCCCGTTTCGTATCCTCAATTCCCTCTCGCCTCTAATGAATTCGATGTAGGCGGGACATGAAGCACGAGGAAGAAAAAAATAAAATATAATCAACATTCAGGTAATCATGCGTTGCGGTTAATTCTTTATTTGTACCCTTCCTATGATATACGTTCATTCCACAGTTATAATTCTTTTCTGTTTAAGGAAATTTATATGTCATTACTGGCTAAGATTCCTCAGAGTGTGATAAGACAAGCTAATTTTGAATAATTTCGAAGTACATTAATTGCTAATGATTTAATGATCTTTCGAGCAACCGACGAAAGCAATCTGTTAGACATTTATTATGGATGACAGCAGTTAATATCGAACAGAGTCGTTGCTCCTCGGAAAGGCATTCAAATAAAACTCATTAGGGAGAGCGCACCGTGATCACTGGAATGTTTGTTCTGGTATAATTAACTTCAGTGCATCGGTATGTGCGGAAAGGAGAGAGAGGAAAAATAAAACAGAGAGAAAAAGGAGGTCGTGGCGACGTGAAAAGAGAAGAAGGAAAAGTTTGTGAGGCGAGGCGCCGGCCGGAGCTTTAAAAAGTATTCAAGTTGTTAATACACTTGTGGCGGTGTGGCTGCTCCGCTCTTAATGAGAGACTGCATTACCTCCTCCCAGCTATTCAGGGCGACGTACTCTATGGCCGTCATCAGACGTAACTCAGTGTTAACACGGCTCGAGCACCCTGCAGCCCGGGGCTCTCGCCACCTGCCGCTCGCTCCAGACGCCTATAGATCTCACTTTAAGGTGGATTGTGGGTTTTATTAAGGGGAAAAAATACAATATATAACAATTTCACAATGCAAAGAATGCTCTATAACAAATCAAAGAATTACAGAATCAATCAGTTAAAGTTGGATTGCAAATATCTACCGAAAAAACACAATAATGAAAAACATCTCCGACGCACCGCAAAATCAGAGAGTAAATAACAACACAATTTAAGGATATTCACTAAAGGATATTCATTATATCCATTCGATGTTTACAGTACTATACATCGGATTGATTCGATGTTTTGATAAAGAATTTTTCTATTCGATGTATCGATTTTCTTTATAAAAACATGGAATCAATGAAAAACTAACTCTCATTAATAATGACAAAAATAACACAAATAAATTTTAAGATTACCAAAATTGTTCAAGAATAAATTAAATTATTTCAATTTGAAGTAACTGTCATTAACAGGTAGTGACACCTGTAAGCAACCAGCGGGACATAACAACGTTGAAGATGAATTTTTCTTGCGATTGGCTATTGTGTCCGTATAAGTAAATGAATAAAACCATTTTCTTACTCCTAATGTTTGTCCGTGTTTGTTGTAAATCGAAATAAGATATCATTACTTTAAAACAACTAAGTGATACGTGATACTACTCAGTATTTAGATATCTGATTGACTATAGTCGGAACTTCTATTTCATCGGAACGTTTATTTTCGAAGGCTGCTCAATCAGCAAAGAAACAGAATGGAAGGGAAACGACTGAGTAAACTTTAATCTCTGCAAATTTTTCGTAAACACCATCAGTGTTAAGTGATTAAAGACTTAAAATTAATATTTTTAAGCAGATTTAGACTTTAGTTTTGAATGAATGTTTTTTTTTATCGTAATAGTCTAGTATCGTAATAAAATATTTCTGCTAATCTATACTTTTTGTTTCACTTACAAATCTGTATCTCACACATTCAACATTACTTAACCAACAAACAGTATCATCAAATTAATCTCTTAATGTTGGGTGAGTGGTAAAGCTCTGGCCACGCATTCGGGAGGACGTGGGTTCGAATCCCCGCCCGGGAATCCAGATTTGGGTTTTCCATGGTTTCCCTAAACTACTACTTCCTTCAAAAGCCCTTAACCAAATTCCTTCCCGTTCGTTGCTCACCAGTACTTTCCCTCCTTGTAGCCGAGACATAAAGCCATAAACAACAAAAGCATAAAATTTAACGCATCATTACAGCTACAGCATTACACTGCTGTTACTCTGTGTTTACACGGACCAACGAAGAACTATCTGCGTTCAAGTGGAAATGGTGAATGTCATTGTTACTTTTTCTCTTGGTGTTTTTAAAGGAACAGGTAAGAGATATATGAAACGACATTGCCGACGGATATTGTTGGTTTGTATTTGTTGAGCTAAAAAAACATAAAAGTATTAAATGTTGAAAAAACATCGATGTTTTTAAGCGATGCATCGAAAAACATTGATGCATGGTTCCGATGTTTCACATCGAATAAGAACATCGATGTACTTTCTAACTGGACACCCCTAACACAATCTAAAACGGCTAGAGTTAAGTACCTTGGAGAATGGATACCGTACAAAACATAGAAAAGGTAGCAATAAAAATAGAGTTCCAAAAATGATGAAAATATTCCATTTTACAAGAACCATTTATACTAATAAAAGGCTAAGTTTGGTCATTGTAGATATTAGGCAAAATAAATTACATAGCGCTGATTATTCCTGCCCCAAGAGACATAACACAAAGCCGAGGGTGGTGGGTGAGCCGTTAACATTCTGGCCTCGCATTCGGGACGACGCGGGTTCAAATCCCCGTCCGAGCATCCAGATTTGCGTTTTCCATGGTTTCCCCAAATCACTCCGGACGAATGCCGGGATGCTTCCTACAAAAAGGCTATGGCCGAATTCCTTCCCTTTCCTTGTCCCTAGTCCCATCCCGCCTCTAATGAACTTAGCCGTCGACGAGGCGTAAAGCAATAAGGAAAAATAGAAAAACATAACACAAAATGTACAGCGAGCAATGTTGTGGTTTCTGTGCCAAGGTGACCTTTCTAAAGTAAATTTTCAAACATTAACCTTACCAAATAGCAGCGGAGGACTGAATGGTATTAATACTAACATCAAATGCAATGCGCTATTTCTATGAGTGATGAACAAAATTATGACGGCAAAGGACAGTCTCACATCTCAATTAGTAAAAACATACAGACCCGCAAGTACAGATGTTCCTATACGATTCGAACACATCGATTAAAACTTCCAACATATCAGGGATTATTTTCTAGAAATTAGTTATATAACAGCAGCTCAATAGCAAAAACCCACACAAACAACAAAAGAGTTCTGCAAAATCTTAACGAATAATGGTCAAGGCAACAAGATAGAAGCAAAATATGCAGATACTAATTGGGGGACTGTATGGTCAAATATTTCTAACAATAACTTCCCTTCAGACATACAAATTCTTTGGTATAAAGTGGCAAATGAGACAATTGCAACAAACGAGAAATTATTCCGAATAAACTTCAAAGAATCCAATAAGTGTGAAATTTTCGGAAATATCGACTCACTTCTACATCTTTTGGAGAAACCTCAAGATTTCATAGTCATACTATTAACTTATCAAATAAATGAAAAAATACCTCATAACTAAAACGAAAATCATATCTATTTTACTGCATCGCTTAAATCTTAAATCAATTTAACCAATTCTGAATAACTTAAAAATTGGTAGAATACCAGCATGCTGATTGGCGAAATAATGTTTTAATCCATTCACTAAAATTTTTATTGTCATTCAGTGTTTAGCACGTTGAATCAACATATTTCTGTGTGGCCTTCATTCTGTTAGAAAAATCTACAAACTAAATGAGTGAAGGAATAAAAACGTCGTAAATCTCTTCCAAGACACTCATCAGTGCGAATATATGAAAAGAGTTCAGGGAACATAAAATATAACGACATTTTCTTCAAATAAAACGTAAGTCGTTCTAATAGAAAGATGAGCCTCACAAGTCACCATTCTGGAGAAAACAGGAAATCACGGTCGTTTCCTCAACGATTGGAGACAACGCCTCCGGATATCGCAGCAAAGATACATTGCCATACTGCTGACCTTTACTGATTCTATTCCACGAAATGTACTTTTGAACGTAAGACCATTGTGTTTTCTTTTTTCCCCAAAATACGCGTTAATAAGGTACAATGGTGCAGTTGCTTATAAATCAAAATTTAAATGAAATTTAGAATTTCGTTTCGTCTCAAATAATACAAAGCTCTATTTCTTCATTCTCTTTAGCATCCTGCTTCCTTCCCAGGGCTGAGTGGTTTTTAAATAGAGTGCCTGCTACAATCAGTTTCTTTAAAAAAATTATAACAGCTCAGTTTCCATCTCACGACTTTATATTAAAAAGTTATATCTGTCGTATTTTCTCCTATTCCTTGTACTAATTTAGAGTTTAAATTACAAATCGTTACATTCCTAAGTCGTTTCACAGGAATTAAACGTAAAACAAATTTTCATTTACACGATTGTCTGTCTTAAAATATTATTTAACAAAGAACACCGATGAAAAAGTTGAAACTGTTTGTTTCGTACGCGTATTTCCTCTGGCCTAGGTAATGTCAGAGATATAAGGTTTTCAGTAATATGCAGTGTTGTTGTAGGTCATTTTTCCGCAGTTGCTCAGTAAATTAAATGATAAAATGACGGCAATGCAACTGTTTTTGTAGCTTTATTGCCGTACGCGTTTCGCCTCTCATCGAGGCATCATCAGAGACGAATTAATGCGTCATTTTTTCATTTAATTTTCTGTAGTACGTTTGCAGTTTAAATTGAATAGACGGATTTGTTATAAATTTATTAAATTTGCATTTAGATAAAGATATTTTAGTGTGTAATAAATTTAGGAATTGCATTGTTGGTTCTGCACTTTTTGATTGATCTAATGTTCTTAATTGTTTTACCAGAGTTTTATCTGTAGATGAAATGGCATGCAATAATTAAGTATTATTTTATCCCCGACAGGAATTTCCAATATGCTTATAAAAAGTCTAGAAGAGAACCCACATGAAATTCTATGAAACAATAGAGAACATTAGATTCAGTAAAAAACCAACAGTGTAATTTCTAAAATTACTACGATACAATACCTATAGATTAATGTAACTCATAGTAACAATCAAACAAATCGATCCGTAGAATATTTATATATTGCCAACATATTACAGAAAACATTAAACCGCTGACGATACCTAGAGAAACGCAACGCGTCGAAAATAAACGAAAATTACAATAACAGCTGCATTGGAGTTTTGTTACAAAAATAATTTTTATTTCAACACGGAATTGCAAAAGAAATGGTGTGTTATTATTACGTAGTATTTCTTAATCAAGTTTTCAAGAAGTTGTATTTTTCAATAGAACTTACTTGATTGATGCAGTTTATGTTTCTACCTTCGTCAATAAAATTCGGACCCTAATTACTTTATAATATCACACGTTTTCTTATTACTTTCTGTGTTATCAGTCACTTTCGTGTAAGTACCCAAGTATCTTTTTTAATAATTGCATTTTACACTGAACAGAGGTCTGACGTGTCCTTCTATCGAGCATGACTAGAGATATGTAAACACTCAGGGTACGGCGCTACGGTTCGAAACGCTTATATTAGACAACAGGTGTCTAACGCAGAGGTTAGATCGGTTACTGCTGCTACAATGGCTGTTTTTTTTTATTTTTATTTTTTTAATGGCATTCGGCAACGGAGGCCATACAGCCAGCTCAATGTGTATTTTCTCCAATGTATGGACGCCACAGGACGGACAAGACATTCACACAGACACACAACACTTAACATCCATGCCCGCGGCCGGATTCGAACCGGCGGCCTTCGGCACGTTGAGCTAGCACTCTAGCCCCTACGCTACCGAGGCCGGCGCCAATGGCTGGTTATGACGAATTAAGTGAGTTTGAATGTGGTGTTATAGTCGGCGCACGAGAGATGGAACACAGCATCTCCGAGGTAGCGATGAGGTGGGAATTTTCCTGTACGACCATTTCACGAGTGCACCGTGAATATCGGGAATCCAGTAAAACATTAAATCTCCAACATCGCTGTGGCCTGAAAAAGATCCTGCAAGAATGGGACCAACGACGACTGAAGAGAATCGTTTAGCGTGACAGAATTGCAAATCCTTTCGCAAATTGCTGCAGATTTCAATGCTTGGCCATCAACAAGTATCAGCGTGCGAACCATTCAACGAAACGTCATCGACACGTGCCTTCCGAGCAGAAGGCCCACTCGTGTACCCTTGCTGAGTGCACGACACTAAGATTAGCGCCTCGCCTGGTCCCGTCAACAGCGACATTGGTTTCCAGTTGTATCAATCGGATGGACGTGTACGGGTATGGAGGCAACCGCATGAATTCATGGATCCTGCATGTCAACAGGGGACTGTTCAAGCTAGTGGAGGCCCTGTATTGGTGTTGGGCGTGTGGATTTGGAGTGACATGGGATACCTGATACGTCTAGATACGACTCTGACAGGTGACACGGACGTACGCATCCTGGCTGATCACCTGCATCCATTCATGTCCAATGTGCATTCCGACGGACTTGGGCAATTCCAGCACGACAATGTGACACCCCACACGTCCAGAATTGCTACAGAGTGGCTCCGCCGACCACCAAACTCCCTTGCAACGTGTGGTTCAGAAGATATCTCCACTCCCTCATACTCTTACGGATTTATGGACAGCCCTGCAGGTTGCATGGTGTCAATTCCCTCCAGCACTACTTCAGACATTAGTCGAGCCCATGCCACATTGTGTTGCGGCACTTCTGCGTGCTCGAGGGGACCCTAGACGATATTAGGTAGGTTTACCTGTTTCTTCGGTTCTTCATTGTAATAACACCTTTTCTCGCTTTCGTATACTATATTATTAAATTATCTTTGTTTCTGAATCTTCTACACTGATTAAGCCATCTCGTCTGTTTCAATCCCTGGAACCACATCTAGTATGGCCTTAGTATGTCCCTAATACTATGCTTATACTTCTTTCTAACGATTCATTTGTTTTCTTTTTTTTTACTTATGGCTTTACGCCTCGTCGACGTCGAGGTCATTAGAAGCGGTATGGTACCGGGGATAAGGAACGGGAAGGAATTCGGCCGTGGCCTTTGGAAGGAAGCATCCCGGCATTCGCGTGGAGTAATTTTGGGAAACCATCGAAAAATCAAATATGGATGTCCGACCGGGGATTCGAACCGGCATCCTCCCGAATGCGAGGGCAGAGCGCTAACCTCTCACCCACCACGCTCGGTGATTCCTTAGTGAGAATGAGGCAACCGAACATCCTATTGCGACATCATTTTTCCCAGGACGAAAGTTTTTTGGAGAATTTGGTTCTATTCAATCGTCTATCTCCACAATCCACAACTTGTTTCTCTCTTACTAGAATACAATAGTACATCAACCAAGGGCGTAGCCAGGATAAAATTCAGGGTGGAACGAAAACAAGAAACTTAATAAAAATACTTGTTGAAAATTATGTCACTAGAAAAATTAAACGCTCATTAAGTTATTTAAACATTAGTCTGCGAAGATTTTGACAAAATTTATTTTTCAATATTAAAACAGGGAATATTTATTTTCGTATATTTTTCACTCAACTACTTTAGGAATGGGGAAGCAAGTGCCTCACCCTGGCTACGCCCATGACGTCAGTGGATTTTTAGTATCTGGAGAAGTTATTTATTCACTACAGCTTTGTCCACGACTAAGCTTAATTTTCATCAAATACTACAACATACCAAAATACGAAGCTATCATATAACATTTAGAGCACTGGAAATGATCATTATTCTAAAAGTTTCAGAATAATTGTATTTGCAAGGGGATGAATTTCACAGTCATAGCCCGTAGCAAAGATTTTTAGAGGATTAAGTAATGCAGATTTGAAATATAGAAGAAAATATTGTATTCCGTTGTTTTTTTTATCATGTTTTCCTGTAATTCGTTCACCGACAGCTAGAACTAAAAAATATCGGAAGAGCTTTATTTTATTATCAATATATGTTGTGAAATCGTCACAGACACTTCGGATTTTATTTTTTACTACAGATTTATTCTAGCCGAAGGCCGATGTCATTCGTCCCTATTAATCCTATCCTAGACGTTTTTCTATATTTAGTAAAAATACATCAAAGGTCTTGTCCTAAAACCGACTCTGTTTTATTTTCTGATGACCGTAGGGGAATAATGTTTTTATTGTAGCAATGAAATGTGCATTGTAGACACATTTCTGTCAGTGCCCTCTTCAAATAAATCAAGTCATGCAATATTGTCAAATGAAAAGCATCTATGTTTTTTTGCTTCTTATTTTGGCTAAATCTCCGATTTATTTAAAATAAAACAAAGTCACAAAAATATTTAGGTAACAGATAATTAAGAATGCTTCTTCTTATTATTTCCGATGGGGCCTGCTAGAACCAAGTGTCAATTTCAATTCTTCAACTTTTGACGTTGTTTTTTCTTCCTTTCAGTTCAGTATTACTTCACCTTTTCACTTTGTTTCTTCATTCTCTCCTGAGGCCACTTCGGACCGGATTTTTTCCTATTCTGCCATAATACCTCATAAAAAATCTCCTTTTCTATAGTTTCCTCTTATATTATTTCTTTACAAATCTTTCTTGACCGCTTTTTGTTGATTTTTTCCCCTAATTTCCTTTTCATCGAGATGCTAACAATAACTTTAAAGATATGTCCAAAAAACAGCAATATGTTATCTCTTATTGCTTCTGTTTTATTTTCTATGTTCCCGTTTACTTATTACTTCTTAATTTCCATTATTCTGTAGTTTCCATTGATGATTTTTCTTACGATTCTTCTTACTAGTAATTCCAATTTATTTAATTTATGGCACAATAATAGGCATTCATTCCAGTTTAACGACCGAAAAGTAGTGCCTTAATTTAAGATTTTAAATAAGCATTTCAAGCTATGAAATTTCTTAGAAATACCATATGCACTTACAACCTTAAGTATCCTTTCTTCTATGATAGATAATTCTTGACGATGTTCCTGAATTATTTCCCTTTCTTAAGTAAAATCGCTGTTCCTTATCTCTTTCTGGAAATAATTGTTGGACCAAAATGTATTAAGAAACATCAGTGAGTATGAATATCACTTCCACAAGAGTGACTTCTGCATCTTTTTCCTACTTTAACTCCCGACTTTTCTTGAGTTTACGGAGAAGTCCGAATAAATAGGCGAAACTGCGAGATAAGCTAATTAGCAGCCACAGAAACGGACGTAATATTTAACTTTTGTTTGTTTTTCGCCGACGCGAAGGGCGTAATGAATAATGCAATATCCGACATTTTTAGACCAAGACGCCACGAGGCAAAGGGGTGCAAAGCTGCTTAAAGTTAGGAACAGAGGCATAGCACCCCGCTGCGGGACATACATAATGTATGTGCCCTTTGACTATTTCACAGCACTCGCATCGACGCCACCGCAGCTGCTTCCCCGACTCCTTAAGAGGCGTCTGCCGCAATTACTGCAGTCTCCCGGCACCATACGAGCGCAGGACAACTATTCCAGGAACCGAGGTGGAGTCACACATCAAGGCCATCACAGGTTTTCAAAACAAACGTGGTCCTCAACTTTTTTAAATCATCGATCGTAACCTGTAATGCAGCATAACGACTTGCAATGATCAAGTGATTACGTAAACACATAAGACATTTTAAAAATAACGTTGTTAGAAAATGAGTACAACATTCAACTGACAGTGGGCATGCTATTTTATTCAGTGATATGAGTGTACGAAAGTAGATGCTGGTCCAGCCGAGTGCATTGGAAATCTACCAGATAATATGAGCGCCGACAGTAGACTACAACTTGACCAATCATAATCATGCATGCTCAGGAAAACACGGGACTCAAGCCTCCATCAGACAAGCTGCTTTGGCGGCGGTAACTCCAGTGACGTCACAACAAACGGTTAGCGCGCGCTTCGGAAGCTATTTATGAGCGGCAGCGATTCCAAGCATGGTAGTCGTCTAAAAAAAGCCACAGAATGATGGCTGAAATTTCAGTTTTCAACATATTGACGCGGTTCCTACCGGACAACCAAAATAACACGGTTTTCAAGAGCGTTTACACTTTTATTATGTCTACCTGGATGTCTGGGCGATGTTCCTTAATTGCAAATTGTCATTTACACATTGTGTACGGGTAGGAAATAGAGGTATATCTGGGAATAAACAATAATAAATGGTAATAAGACAAAATAATAAGCAGGTTTCTGAGATGAAGTCACTTTTACACAGGGTGAGCACAAAGGAAATGTCCACTTTCGAAAATTTATATAAACGAAACTGTATAACGTATTGTGTTCGAATCGTATCCCGTTAAAAGAGTACCCCTGGAAGTTTTTTTTTTTTTTTTTTTTTTTTTTTGTTAACGTGTTACATGGTCACTATATATGTCCTTCGAGCCAAACGGGGACGTCATTACGACATTCCTGCTCTTCCCAAATCTTGTACAAGATGATGGAGGTGATGAACTCTACTGCACCTGTGATTCGCTGTCGTAGCTGTACCAAGAATTTTGGAAGGGATAATACAAATTTTTTAAGACAAAATAACTCTGAGTAAGGTCTAGTGATAGTGATGGCCAACTGCTCCACACGTCATCTTCAGCACTTACACGACTGCGCCAACGTTAAGGCAGTTGTGTGATTAGGTGTCTGCAGCCAAGTGGAAGTGAGGAGGTACACAATCATGTTGCAAGATGTAGTTGTTGGAGTTTTCATGCAATTTAGGCTGAAGCAACAAATGTATGCTGTAGGAGATATCAAAAGTCTTTGACGGCTTAACTCATGAGATAAGAAGGGGCCGTAAATCTTCACTTTCAACATTGCGCAGAACACATTTGGCGATTCTTGCTCACGTTCGATGGCGACATGGTGATTTTCTGTTTCCCATTAGTATACAACGATACTTTGTCTCTAAAAATTAACATCTTGCTCGGGTTGTTGTCATTGTTCATCCTTGCCAACATCTTGGTGCAGAAGCCAGATCATCTAGCATAATATCCTGGATTGAATGCCTGGACCAATTGCAATCTGTACGGTTTCATGCCTAATCGTTAACGTGGATTTGGAAACTTGTTTGTGTTATCAGAAGCTCACGACTTGGTCAACGTGTTAATTTCTGTTGGCTTCGTGGAACGCTGATCGAATGCCATCCACATTTTGATCGGGCACAGGGGGAAACCAGGACTTTTGCCTATGCAAATGCATCCTTTCTCTTCAAACATAAATTCTCGGCTGGGGGGTTTCTGATAAAAGTGGAATGCTTGGTGAAAAGTAGTTACCGATTCCGTCTTTACTAACTGAAGGACACACGAGCGCTTCTGTTGTGGTGTAGTTGCCATTTTCTACACTAGCACTTTCCAGCGTCAGCCTTCATCAAAAGAATTGGGCTCAAACGTAAAAATGACTTACACAGTTACTCTATTAATAGGAAAAGGTTTGAGACGTTGTATCGTTTCAGTTTTATGAATTTGTTGAATGTATTAAGTTCTTTTCTGCTCACCTTGCAGTTGCAAAAATCCTAGCTACCTTCACCCCACCACCATCCGAAAATTCTGCACCATGCGGTTGTTAGATTGGAGTAAGCAGCGTCAGTGAAAAATGCCCCAAGTTTTTACGAATTCAGAATACCCAGACTCGCTAAACGTAGACGCCTTCTATGATGTTGGTATCTGTGCTAATGTAGAAGAATGCTTTCGATGGATTGTAGAGGATTTTCCTAGATTTCTAACATTTTTTGTAAAACCGAAATTCTTTGCAGCGTTTATGGTACTACATTTGAGTTAGGATATAATACCGAGCGTGGTGAGTGATCGTTAACGTTCTGGCCTCGCAATCGGGAGGACGGGGATTTGAATTACCAATCGGCCAACCAGATTTGGATTTTCCATGTTTTCTCCAAATCAGTCCAGGTTAATGCCAGGACGGTTCCATCGTTGAATTTCTTCCCGCTTCTTTCCCTCATTTCTGTCCCGCCTCTAATGACCTCGACGTCGACGAAGCGTTAAGCCATAAAAAGGACGTTATGACATAGAATACATTATTCACACGGTTGGCTTAGTCCACAACTAGAACTTGCAGAGTCCTGAACATACGCTTGTATGAAAACATATATGGCAAACACTACAGGCAGAGAACTTTTAACATACATCATCCGCAGCCCGTGCAATCTCTTCACTTAGAATGCATTGACGCACTTTTGGAATGTTGACTGTGATTACACATGTTAATCGTGAATATCTTCCATATACATAGTTTATAAATGAAGACTTAATTATCAATACTAGAAACAGAGAAATACATTGGAAGGAGGCAAGAATTTTTTAAAATTTACTGTAATCTATCTCACTACACACACTAACGTGGTAGTATTACAGGATCTGTGCAGTTAATATTATACCACTGCTGATTTTTTAATCGCAACTATCTACAATTTGAATTTCAGAGGTATCGATGACATCTTCCGTATTTAAAGGAATTTTTTTAGGTAAAATTAATTATTGGAGTTCCTTCTCAGTACGAATATGTTGGACATAAGTCGCTTTACATAGGTATGATTCTTGTACCCGTCATTTTTTTCAACTCTCGGCATATTCCAAAGGCAATTGTTTTTTTGCATAACATTGGAACACAGGTTCGCACCAAGCCTGATTCTAAAATTCAGGTCAAAACCGATTTTGCTTCTCGTTCTTGTTAGCAAACGAATCTCTGTTCTAATGCCAACGGGCTTTTAAATAAATAAATAAATTGCTAAATCGTTTAACTTAAGGTGCAAACAACATGCAGTTTAAGAATATTTTATTTGGCAATGTGCTACTTGTAACAGTTAATGATACTACTTACAAACGGCTCATATCTACCTGAAGTATTTTAATGTAATGTACCATTCTTTCACCTGCTCTCTTCCAACAAACTTAAACTTTCAATATTCTTATTTTAATATACCTAGCATGGTGGTGTAACGGTTAGCGTTCTCGCATTCGGGAGGTTGCCGGTTCGAATCCCCGTCCAGGCATCCAGATTTGGGTTTTCCATGGGTTCCCAAATCACTCCAGGTAAATGCCGCGATGCTTCCTTCAAAAGGCCATGGCCGAATTCCTTCCCATTCATTGCCCCCCCCTTCCCCCATCCTTTCCCGTCTCTAAAGACCTCGCTGTTAAGAGACGTTAA
The DNA here is from genome assembly GCA_031002005.1 of Vandiemenella viatica. NCBI lineage: Eukaryota > Metazoa > Arthropoda > Insecta > Orthoptera > Morabidae > Vandiemenella > Vandiemenella viatica. The sequence continues at coordinate 228,083,371 of JARYHS010011408.1, read as the reverse complement.
GCAGTTAAATTTTTTTTTTTTAATATTCTTCAGTCCAAATGGTAGGTGCAAATTACTACCAAGCGGTAACACGTCCAGACAATAGCTTTGATTTATTTCATAATCTCTCGTCTATAAGACAAAAATCTTCACAAATTACTTTTCCTAACCAGTTGAAATCCTTGAAATTAAATCTTACACTGCTACAATTCTCATCCTGTCCACTTAGACAGCTAAGGCTAATGCTCCAGGTTAGCCATCTTATCTTTCGCCATTACCGCAACGTGTTAACTGTGAATGTTTCAATCGTTAGCGTGATCATTCTCGCCCGGCCACGGAAAATCCTCGGACTCCCACACGCAGCTAATAGCAATGGGTTCCCCGAGCAGACTAACAATCCCTCATTATTTATACTGAAGGCAACAAACTAGAAAAACCAAAATAGTTCATTTAAGTATAACAAAATAAAAATAATACCGATTAAAGGGTAAAAGGATGGGGGGGGGGGGGTAGGAGGCTGGCAGTATGTAGCATATATGTTGCATACACTGTTGCCTGTTTCTTGTCTGCTGGAATTTCATATTCAGTATTTTTCCGTAGGCTTTGTGCTTCGTCACTGTCCAGGTCATTACAGGCGGGGGAAGAGTAAAGGGAAGAATTTCAGCCATGTCCTTTCGTGGTTAACAGCCCGACATTCTAGTAAAGCTATTTCGGGAAACTATGAATAACATAACTCTCCTTGGTTGGAGGGGGATTTGAACACACGGCCGTTACAGCACACCCACCGGGCTTGGTCACATTCAATAGACGACGTTCTGAAAAAATACGACATTCTCAGAAAGTGACTTTTATTTGATAATACTGATAGCGACTCGACATCCACCTGGTCAAATTCTTTAGCATACACTTAAACAATTGCATGATTCTAGTCGCTTAGGGTAACGTTGAATACGATTGCTCCCTAAGAGCTAATAAATAAACTCATATTGTAGCTCACAAATACTATATTTCTAACTACTGGTCCTTAAGTCACGAAATCTCTAACAACTATAACAGGCTAACTTAGCAGCTCGTGCGCTATTATGTTACAAAAATAACTTTTTTTAGTTTTAGGGAAGTGGTGACAGAGTATCTGGTAGACGCCTCACCTGGTCTGTTGTGGTGTAGCCCAACCTGTTAATCCAGCCGGGTAAATGACTCCTTAACTTGGAATCCGAGCCACGGACCGTACTGCGGAGCTTCTATGGTCAGACTACATTCCACTCAGCCGCTACTCTTTTCTGTTGAGAGGTTATCATGTCGATAAATAAACCCTACTTTTCCCGAAATTCACAAGTAACAATGAAAGTAATTGCAATCAGCTGCTGTTTTTCCCCCGTCCGACAATACACAGGAAATGGTACAACGAATTATTAAAAAGTAGCGATTTGGACTGCGTTGAAACATTTAGTCTGTTTCTGGTCCGATGACTGATTATATATATATGATAATTTTTTGCGATCTTTTCCTAGGAAACGTAACAACATCTGCAGGCGGAATTTTATTTCACCGAAATATTTTGTTTAAATATTTGTATTATTTGGTTTGTTTCCCGAGAAACATTCATAAATAAACAATGCCGAGAAAAACTACGTTAATTTATAACTGTAAGATTAATTGCAAGAGTTTTTATTTCGAGCCTCTTTCTAAAATTATTATGATACCACTGCATTCTTAAAACATTTGTGTCACGGCTTCCAAATAAATTGGTCAGACGTTGCTTACTGTTGAATTGGTTGGTTATAACTGGAGTGACAATAAAACAATTTTAGCGGAGCAAATTTTCAACCTTTTCCTCTCAAGTCTTCAATGTTACTGAATCATTCAGTTTGAAAGTATACACAAAGTATTAGTTTATAATGATATTTTAATTGTATGTGCTCGGTGCTCTGTTCATCATTAAACATTCATACACAATTCTTCTGTATGTTCATGCCATAACCTTTAAAGTTAATTATAATTATCATAAAAATGGCAGAACTTAAATGTTTGAATTATTCAACGACACTATTCCATAAATGTTTATGTCAGTTTCATATGAAGTTATCAGTCACAAACATGTTTTAAATATATAACATTAACTATTGTTTAAACATATACTATTTAAATAAATTTTAAAACTCTGATACAGACAAATGGTGGAATGAATAATAATTTTCATAAGTATCCATTAATTTTAATTTGCTACATTCTTTCAGTTTAATGTACTATTAGTGTAAACATGGAATTTTTAGGGAATTAGATACAGTTTTTACGTTGTTTATCTCAATCGTGAAGTTAATGGGATCTTTCTAAGAGTATATTGCTGCAGTGTTCTTATATTGACAGTGCCGTCGAGGTTCTATCTTATTCTCCTTTAACCCTTAGGATAAAGGATTTTTGTCAGAAGTATTTGCCTTCTTTTATTTGCTGTCTCCGTATAAGCGTATATTTTACTTTTTATATTTTAGTTTTTGGTTATCCCTGATATAAATCATTTTTATTTGAGTTTTTATTATTTTCCATTTTTAATTTATTTATTGATCTTTTGTATATATATATTTAATTTAATTTCACAGTGTAAGTGCTTTCTCTGGCACTGTGGACGTTTGAAATGTAGTGTAACAGTAATCTTCAAATGTAGTGTATTTGTCAATTTGCAATATGCCGCTAATGGCTGAAGTCAGTAATAAACTTTTGGTAAATTGTTCTGCTTGAAAAAAATTTAAATTCGTGGGCGTAAACGAATGCATAAAAAGGCTCATAATTAGATTTGCAAATAGTCCACCACATCCTACAATGATATTTTGAAGTCTTTCGAGCTCCACAACATCTTGAAACTACTGTAGTTGATGATAATTTTCCTTTCTTCCTACAACCTACATCAGAAGAAACGTGTATTTCAAAAGCCTTATCTGTTCATTTTTTATCCAGGAAGTACATTACTGAATTAAATTCTTCCTCCATGTCAAAGGTTGTAGTTTTATACCTACATTTTCAAGCTCTTGGACAATTGCAATAATCTGTATAAGCTCACTTCTGCATTGTCATAACACTGTAAATGTTTTTTCAGTAGATCATGAAACTAAAGTCAAAAAAATAAAGAGTATGATGAATTATTGCTGTTTCTTAGTTGAAACATTCGCTACGCAAACTAACCTGAGAGACTGCTTTAAACCCAAAAATATATCACAACTGGGTCAGTTAAAGGAAATAATTCCATTTTGAAAATGCTATAAAACCCGTAGTTACTAACACAAATGTTGAATTTAGATAAAAATTCAATAATAGACTTGGCTTATAACAGACATTCACATTAATGGTCTGGGTTAGACTGTCAAGATGTTTAATTTACGTCAATTTCTGTGCTTTTGCCGTTTGCTCCCTGTTTCAATATTGTGTACCACACCACCAAAGCATTAATACTGGAAGAGGCGAGATTAACAGAACTACGTGCTCCAGTATCTCTGGCAATAAATATTTTCTGCTTTTCATCCAGAACTGAAGTTGTTATGTAATTTTGTATTAAGATGTTCTCATATGACGTGCAGGTCTTGACTCCAATTCCGTTATGGCTCTAACTTTCTCCGGACAGAAACCTCTCATGCATCCTACTTTGTTTATAGAAATATTGTTTGTACGTACCACGGTTCGGATGTCACGTTAGGATATAGGTGCTGTCCACTGTAACCTGAAACCCCGTCCCTCCCCCCCACTCCCCAATCGTTTAGTTTACATTAACGGTCATACGCTAAGGTATACGAACGGTGACTGAAACTCTGTCCTCAGCCCACTTTGCGCTGGACACATAAACCAACAGGGAGAGAGAGAGAGAGAGAGAGAGGGAGCGGCTGGGTCTCTGGACTGCGCTGGACACACAATCCACGAGAGAGAGAAGGAGAAATAAAATCAAAAGAAAGAAAACACAAGATCCAGTGTTTTACTTAAGTATAAAACGAAACAACAGATATTAGATTTAGATTCAATTGTTTATCTCTTTCATGAAGTCCATGAACTTTGTAGGCTATCCTTGGAAATTGTCAGCCAAGTCTTAGCTAACCACTCCGTTTACGGTTTGTAATTTAGACGAGAACGGCCGAATTATCCTCTTTCAACATACGCAAGCCGATAGCTCGGATAAACAAACTGAGAAGTATTTTGACTAGTGTTGTAAAAAAAACGTTTTTTTTCTGGCTTGAAAAAAAAACATGAAAAAAAACTTTGAAAAAAAACATGTTTTTTTCTGGAACACGTTTTTTTTCACAACTACTAAATCTCAAATTTGTAAGGCAGTTGTCGTTTAAAATTACTGTTTTAGAGTTTATTCTAAGTAATTATCTTAGTTTAAAATCTACTATATTTTTCTGGTTCAGTAGGAAAAAAAAAATACAAAATATTGGCAAAATTGACTGAAATTTTCAATATGAACGGGGATTTCCCGAAGAGACTAGGTTGCACGAGAAGGAAGCCCCATTCCCCATTGTTTGGATTGATACTTGCTATTTGAAATAGTGCTGCGAGCCCTACAAAATTACCTACAGATCTTTTAAAAAAATTAGGAATTTAAAATTTATCCACGGTTTTTTGCCTTATTGGGCTTTCCTTATATTCGTATACTTGTTAACTCTCAGAGTATAGTGGTACTGACTCATTAAATTCTCAGTAAGGGAGCGGGCATAAACCACATAGCTCCATTTTGGCCTCCTGTGAACCCCCACGTAGCCCTACGTGGCTTTTGCCTCCCACGTTCACGAAGCACGTAGCTTTCTTCCGTTTTGATTCCAGAAGACATTTTGCACTGTTTTTTCTTGTCAGACTATTGCAAATTACATACGGATATAATTAACTGAGGGAAATAAATACTCACATGCTGTTGTGAGTTCAGCTCCTCATTTTAACTGTGAAAAATGTTACGAAAGGAAACTTACGTGGCCTGGCTCGGAACCCCCCCTCCCCCCTCTCCCCACGTAGCCCAGCGTAGCCTTCCAGCTAACCCCTCCTCCAGCTGGACCGAGCCACGTAGTTTGTGCACGGTCTCTAATTATGAATCGTTTCCTTGCAACCGTTGGTGTAAACAAACGATTGAAAAGAAATAAAGCTCCTATTTTGTATGATAATAGATTTTAATTCAAACTTAAGAGACCGTAATACAGAACTATCGGCGCAGTCTTTATGCACAGTGTGTACTTTGCTCACAATTTAAAATTGCAATCTCAAAATCTTTTGCGTACAATACAAGAACAACCAGTAAAAGAATATTTAACTATTTCTGAAGTTAGAGGAGACAGAAGAAGAGGCAGAAAATTCCGACACCGACCGAACTAGTGTTGGTATTACTGATACTAGTGAATGTAGTACTGACATAGAGGATGAATAAGATTATGTTACCTATATAGATACACTTATGAATCATTATGTGAGACATTATATGATTCAGTAAGACTTAAAACACACTTGTAAAATGGAAGTTCCTTAAATAAAACTATAATTTATCAAATATATTATTTTCTGAAAAAAAAAAAATTAGAAAAAAAAAACACAGGTGCTAGGTTAGTTTTCATGTTTTTTTTTCACAAAGCTTAGAAAAAAAAAACAATTATTTTTTTTCAATTTGCAACACTAATTTTGACATAGTTTGGAAATGAAAAGCTCAGTGTTCAAGTTAAAATACTAGAGAAATTACTTAATAACGTTCCTTGACACTTATAACATTTATGTTACATTGGAACAAGTTTCAGATACATTTAACAAGCTACATTAGTTTGTGTACAGAGAACCTGTGCTAACGGCATACAACCTCCTCCAAGCGACGAGATACACACCGCCCCGCGCCTTGCCTTGCTACAATACAGGCGCCCAAATCGACAATCACGATCCGTACAACTGTGCTGGCCGGCATCAAAGATTGTTACGTAAATATAACAATACTATGCTACTCACCACGTTTACTAAACAAACTATAGTCTGTGGAAACCCAACAATATTACAGATGAAGTTACGAACAGTTATTCAGGATACTTATCATTTATAAATAGTATAAAATTTATTATTATTATTATTAATAACAATAATAGTAATAATAATAATAATAATATGGTAGTAAAAATTAATAATAAAAAAGATTTGGGGGAGGGGGTGGATTAGTGATAATGTTACAACTTAAGGGTGAAAGAACTTTTTTAAAACAGAAAAATCGTCGACGAATAACCATTCAGTATGTGAATATTTTCAAGTATGAGTTGAACCTCACTAATGCCACATGTTAAAAACATAGCACTGAAACATCGAGTAGATTCGTTGCTGGTATGGTGAATAAATTCGTAAATTTCAAAATCAAATCATAGAACCCAGTCAGCCGAGTCAGTAGACAGTTTTGTGAGTGGTAGCTCTCTGACCTGGCAGGACGCGGGTTCAAATCCTCATGTGGCAATCTTGTTTTCTGTTTTCCATGGTTTTCCAGAATCATTCAAGGCCGGTGGTATGGTTGCCAAATTCCTTCCTGTTCCTAGTTTCCAATTTTCTCCCACCTTTAATGATCACCTTGACGATGAGGCGAAAATCCGTAAAAAAAGAAAAAAATATAAAATAAAATAAAGTGGAGTGGGACGCAGATATTACACAATTTAACAAAATTATTATTATTATTATTATAAAATGGTTTTCGGCGACTAAGCCATTCAGCCAGCTCAATGTGTTTACGATATCTCTTCATGTGAATTAGTTTCTCCAGTACGTTTTTTATGATTCCTAAGTATAGACACCACAGGACGGACAGGACATTCACACAGACACACAACACTTAACATCCATGCCCGCGGCCGGATTCGAACCGGCGACCTTCGGCACGCGGAACTAGCACGCTAGCCCCTACGATACCGAGGCCGGCCAATTAAACAAATTCAGCAATAAAATTCTGCAGGTGGTTTTCTTTGATGTAATATCGTTTGCAGCGGCTATTTTGGAATTTGATGCAGGAATTACACGCTCACTTATTCTCATGCCACTACACAAGGAGTGTGAAATATTTTAAGGGTCCAAATTACTGCCGTTATCATCTTGACCGGAGTATCTGAATGGAGTTCCTTAACCTCCCCTTGTCCAAGATACCGGTAGTAAGAGTGTCGTTATCCCCATTCGGGACCATTAAGACGTCTAAGTATATGGAGAATACGGCCGGAAAACCGGTCTCCGGACGTTGAAAGCAGCGCCCGAGGCACATCTGTATAAAGCGGTTCCTCCGACCACTGTTCCAGCCGCAAAGGAAGCGCTCCTCACCGCCGCGAGATTACAAACGGCGGCTCCAATGAACTACGCTGTGGACTGCCGACCCTAATCCAGGGGCACTTTTGATTACAGAGGAGAGGCGTCGTCCGCAAGGCCATCCTCTCCGATAGAGATCAGGAGCGGCCGCGACCGCCGGCTCCGAAGTCGTGTCGGTGATATAATCTGTTGCATGCGCCTCTCAGCCTCAGCACGGGGAATCCGGACTCAGTCGTTAACAGCAACATCTCCGTTTTATCTCGATTCCCCGCACGGAACATCTGTCGTCACACCTGTTACACTTTGCAAGATTTATGTGACGTCAAATCCTGTGGAATTCCAATCATGCTCTTGGCTGATATTCGTATGTTACATTTAATGAAATACAAAGCTTCTGATATCATTTTCAATTGTTATATCTTCCCTTAGGACTTGTCATTATAAGCATAAAAATGTTGGGGAAAAGGCAGTGACCTCGAATGTCGAAATGCGAAATCGGTAGATCTGCCCGCTAATATCGATCGGTATATTTGTACCGAAAATCATATATATATATATATATATATTATTAAAAAATACAACCGATACAACTGCAGTTTGCTGAGCAAGATGTGCTGTCGAAGAGTTTCTATCAGTTTGACACCAATTTAACTACTACACATGGTAGTTCAAGGCTTGCTACCGATTTGACGTCAAGCTGTGCAGCAAATTGATGATAATCTGCTGCCGCAAATGGGCGACAAATTATTCGTCAAAAGTTGAAAAAAAAAATTGGTTTCAAGTTGCATTCAAGGATGGGCTTGATTTTCGTATTACCTTCTTAGCTTCGTATAGTATAAACTGTAGTCAGAAGATGGCAGTGTGGGTATTTTTTTAAGTTAAATTATGAAATACTAGTTAAGTTTATTTAAAAGTTCAGTACATAATATTATTTTATACTTCTTTGTTGTCAAATAAAAGGGAAAGTACAGGATATATTATGAATTTTAAACTAATACCAGAATTTTTGTAATAAAAATTTCATATCATGAATAAGTACTAGTCAATACTAGTAAAACATAATCAAAATAACAAAAACAATAGACAGTAATTTATAATCCTTTTATTAAGTTATTTAACAAAAAGATATTACCGTAAAACTTTGCACATGTTTCGGTAGTTTTTTTTTTTTTTTTAACACCCAAGATTAATGATGTTTTTGCTCCTACAGAACAATGTGTCCTGTGGCTATCAAACTCATATTAATATCAAGCCCTACAGGCTCCCCACAATTATATCTACACTGACATTATAAATGCGAAAGTGTCTGTATGTTTGTTACGTTTCTTAGGCTAAACGGCTACTCCAATCGGGATGAAATTTGACAAGGAGATGCTATTTGACGTTGGGATGGACATGGGATACCATAATCTGTATAGATAAGAACATGTTGTCATTAAATTATGAAAACTATCTGAACTGTGAAAGACAAACGCATAATATCTCTATGTCTCTGTAATGCGTAACGTTAGAGAGCAATGGCAGTGTAGCGCAGTGGTAACGTGCTTGTTTCTGAAGAACCCTCCTGTATGGCTTCGGGTTCAAACTCTACTGTGAGTAAAAAAATTTTATGAATTATTTTTCATAATTTGGGCCAAGCCTAGGATTTTGTAGTAAGGATACCATGTTCTGGCAAATCTTTGGCGATAGAATAGTGCCCTAAGCGTTTACTTTATTCAAGGTATACTGGTTCCACAGGCAGTTTTTGTATGATCTAAACTAATAATATGCGAAAGTAAATCTCCATCTTTTTTTTTTTACGTTTTGTCGACTATATGTGTATACCGATATACCAAAATACTATGTATCATTGGGAACGAAATAGGATACGTTTTTAGGATATGAATAAATGAGACAGGTTCGACGGTAGAGTAGTATAGCGATAGCGTTCCCGTCATATTATTCCGACATACATTTGGTAACTTTCGGCTTTGTGTATCCAATTCTGGCAATAACATTCTAAATCCACGCGAATGAAGTCGCGGGTAACAGCTAGTATATAAATAATTTTTATGTGTTAAAGCTACCCCGAACGTGGGGTTTCTGTGACAAGGCATTAAAATGCAATTAATGTCAAAAATTTAAAGTGTAAGGGTTACTTTAACACCATTTTGATAAAAAATGTTAATATTTTATGGATTATAGGGGAAATTGGTGATTTATTAGTTATTTTTGCTATCACTTAGGTTACAAAATTATAGGCACTTAATCAGTCTGTTAATTATTATCTTTGGAATCAACAAACATTAACATTATAAAAATCAACTTTCTCTAAAAACGTAATATATTTGAACATCAATAGAGAAAGCTAAAAATAATTATTAATCTGTATCCTCGCACACCATACATTCATAGGACGGATTGGTCGAACCTTTGTTACAAATGCCTATCTTAAGCGGCAATGAAGAAGTCAAAGTTACCCTTATTGTTAAAGTAACCCCGTTTTACAGTAACTCTTGGAAGGCTTAATCCGTTAGCTGCGGGTGAATGACCTGACCGAGGTTGTCGACTGTGGGAATATCTCGACACACGTTGAATTCAAATAATTTACCAAATACAGCGCATTACCTCTTACTGCACTGCCAATCACATTCTCTTTGATAACAGGTATGTACATTTTATTAACATAATTTATCTATGGTAATGGTTACCAATAGAATATAGATAAGCGAACTAGCTCGGGAATCCCCTAACAACGCACAAGATATATGGAACATTCTGCAAAAGGTAACTAACTGCCTATTACATAATCGATTAAATAATTCCCCGAAAAAACGTAAATGAAATGGGTTGCCAACAAGAAAATGTAAAATAGGGAAAAAATTCTGGAAAATTTCATTCTATTCTCAAAAATTATGGAAAAATGGTTACATTTCGGTATTTCGGCAGGACAGATTAAGACAGACTCCATGTTGGTAGAAATACCGAAAAATCGGTAGGCTTGAGACCACTGGGGAAAAGGATCGGAAAAAATTCAGCTAGTGATTTCGAAAAACCATAGAAAACGAAATGTTGATGTTCGGATCAGGAAGCAAACCCGCTACCATCCGGATGCCAGGCAGGAGGCATGCTATTGACATTCAGAATGTCATTAAGAATGATTTAACCTTTGTAGCTATACCCTGTTCACCTTTAACTGGCGGCTAAAACTCATGTTCCTCCGACCTCGCTCCTCACTTCACCACCCTCTGCCGTTTCTACCTAAACGAGCTGACCAGTGTATCCAATTAGGCTAATGACAAATTTCCACTTCGCATGTTTGGGTAAAGGCAATGAAGCGGGGATACAGAAGAATGACCTTGAGCCGCCTCTCTTAACTGAACAGGCTATAGACTACGTTTTGTGTATGTTACCAAAAACACCTAGAACAGAAGTTATCATATTGTCGTAATGCGCATCTCTAAAGTTTTTAATTACGTTCGAGTCGAGTCATTTCAATAACAGTAACAGAGTTTAATAGACTTGTAACAAGGTTACAAGTTACAATTCTCCAATAATTCTATCGAGATTAGGGCCCTACCGCTTTTTATGGACTCCGTGCAATGTAAACATTCTTTGGTAACACAATGCAAGTTCCTCCACTGCTGGTTAATGCGTTAAGGTCTCGTTACAAATCCAGGTAGAGACCGAGGGATTTAAAACAGGGACCTTCCTAGTGGCACACCTTTCTAAGAAACCACCGATCTTCTAAAGTATCAGCACTTTTTGTATTACTACACCATCTTCTTATGAGAATTTGGTTTATATAAACTGCATGATGAAAGTAAGTGAAGCACCCAGAAGAGGAGAATAAAACTAAATAAAACTTCAAGGGTTGAAGGACCGAGATGCTACATCAATGGGTCATTATGACCTCTGGCTGCCCAAAATTGAATACTGTCTTGTGACGTTGCGGGTATGTCATGCGGTAAGGAAAATATATAAGACAAGCAGAGAGTAATGGGGTCTCATTCTAGTGACGATACATGTGGCAAATGGGGATATCCATTGACATAAGTGCAATGAGCTAATTATTCAGGCCCGGATCCTGGGATTGAGCATCTAGGAAACGGAGAAACTGGTTGACAATTCGCCTGCTACTGTAGTGCGCATCTGTGATAAGTGGTTGAAGGACGGTGATAACATGAGTAGGAGACAAAGTGGTGGACACCCGCGCCCCATCATACAGGTAGAAGGAGGCGGAGGTTTACTGGCTCTGTAAAGCAGCACTGGGAGCGATCTGTGGCAAATCTGACTTCAGAGTAGGGTGCTGGTGCAGCCACAAGTGTTTCGGGGCACACCGTTTGGCGCACATTGTTGAACATGGGGCTCCGCAGCAGACGGCCATACGTGTTCCCATGTTGAACCAGTGACATCGTCAATTATGACTGAAGTGAGCATGAGATATTTGAAATCGGACCATGGATCTATAGAAGCGAGTAGGTGGGTGCGGGAAAGGAGGAAGATTGGTGTGCAGGGACATTGCCATCGGAGCGTGCGCTCCATTGCAATTGAAATTAAATTAAATTTAACGTGTCGCCTGGTCGGATGAAACACCAAGTCGATGGTCGTGTCCGGATACGCCGTCTTCCAGGCGAACGGTTGCTCATAACGTGTACAGCGCCACGGACGCAGGATGATGATAGCATCATCATGCTATGGGCTTCTATGGGACTGTGGTGGTGTTCGGAGGCACCATGACAGCAGTGAACGGTGTGAAACTTATTGTTGACCCCTTGCATCTCATGGTACTTCATGACTTCCACAACGCAGAAGGCATGCTCCAGTCGGATAATTATCTGCGCCACAAGTCCGTAATGGTGCTAGAGTGGTTTGCGGAGCATGAAAGTAAACTCAAGTTGATGTCTTGACGAACAAATTCTCCTGATCTCAAGTGGATAGTACATATCTGGGTCGTTACTGGGCACCATCTTCGCGCCCTCAAATCACCGTCCCGTAACTTAACACGTTCAGTGCTGAGGATGTCTTAGGCCGTTCACTAGGGAGCATTGAGACTTCATTTCCTTATTGGATTGTATAGACGGTTGGTGATTCCAGTACCTGGCCTACGAGCTCACCCTTTCTCTCAACCATTCATTAAAGTCTTACCTTTCACCGAGTGAAGACCGGTTTCAAATTGGACAACAGGTGTTTTTTTTAAATAATTTTTAAACTTGGTATTTTTTTCAAGTGCAAAATATTATTCTGTTGATTAATTTCTCCCATCTACTTGAAAATTAGAAGATTTTTAAGATAAGTCTTATTTAAATTATTTACTTTGTAATATGTAATTTGGCATTTGCTGTAAAATTTTCGAATAATTGTTTCTCAAATCATGAACTTAAATTATTATGTTTCGCAATTCCATTCTAGATTACTTTCCTTTTTATAATAATAAATGTTTAAAATATATTTATTATTTATGTAATTCTATATGATTCACACGTTTTTTATTCAATAAACTTAATTTATACGATAAATTTCGATTTATTTTTTCCCTAAACTCTTATTTATTATATTTAATTAGTCTAATTGTATTTTTTTCAATTAAAAACAAAATAAATAGCATAAAAGGACAGAAAATTAAAATCATCTGCCGTCTCAGGTAAGATTGTCAATAGCGTTACGGCAGAAGTCTAGAGACGTCCGCGTTAAGCGGGTTTGCATTCAGAGTTAGTCACTGACAGGACTCTTCATAAAACCAAAAAATGACTTGTTGAATCTATGGAACGCCGAATCGCTGATGTATTGCGTTCCAAACGTGGACCAATACGGTATAACGCAGGTGGTCATAATGTTTTAGCTGACCAATGTATTTGGTTTTATTTAAGTGACTACAATATGGAGTCAAATTCACAAAGAACTTGGAACTATGAGCCCACTTATCAGCATGACGTTGCAACCCATCTGGCCTGGATGTAGGCACTGATTCGATTGGCAAGGGTGTTATAGAGCTGCTGTTTCTTCTCCCGTGGCAAGCTGGCCTACAACGGTTGTAACTGTTCCTTGATATCCAGGACTCTGGCAGTGGCACCGCCGGAAGAATAAGAAAGATATGAGAAGTTTATTTTCAAATTGGAAGTCTAACACGTGATATATTGACATGTTGGTGTTATTATTAAAAACTGAGTCGTGACTGATGTATTAACACCATATTAACGGTTACAGGTACTCACAGAAGATGTTCCGTGTCATACGGTTAAAACTCCTCACTTTAGCCGTATACACAAAAGAACTGTCTTTCCTGTACAACGTGTAGGATATAGAATTATTCTAAATTGGATAATGCCTTTATGGTTTTCTCTTCAGCCCTGTATTATTACACTTAATCACAGCAGGTAGAAACTCGTGTCATCTCACTATATTCCTATTCAAAATTCTGCTTGAGTTGGAGGTATGTGTCTTTGCCTTCATTAACAACCTATCACAACAAACTATAATTTAATTTTAATTTATGATCATTTCAAACAGTTGAAAAAACTATTTGATAAATTTTTATTTTGTTTCTACTAATTTGCGATCCCTTAATGAGAGCATGTAATATGGGAGACACAAATAAGTTTAAATACTTTTTCCGCCATTTGGTAATAAAGAGAAATACATATTGATAAATTTTATGGCGCTCGTAATGTTCAAAATAACAACTCCAGAAGAACTCGAAAGTAACTAACTGTAGTAAATTCTTTGTCGCAGTTAAAATTTTTAACTACGTTTTAAATTCATGTCTTTTAACTTCTAATATTCCTGGAGAAGGTATTTTCGTCATTGTCCGTGAAAAATTTATCTACGAAAATATTTAAATACCAACTGTAGTGTAGGCTGCTACTTTATATTCAGCGCTGAAACCCAAAGAAGTAATTTCACTTTTTCTATTTCTCAGGATTTTCCTTAATCGTTTTTTTCCTGCAGTTATCTCATATTATTTATTTCGAAAAAGCTGTTTCAGAAAAAAATCTGAATCGTTCTACACAAGGGAATGTTATTGGTACCGTAATTTCGTTATATATTTGAATTAATCACAGTGAAATTAAAAGAAGATCATATTTACTTTTGAATGAACCATGCAGAAACAGTACCCATGGAAAGATTAATTTTTATCGTCAAATGTCGATATTTTCTAATTCCTATGATATTTTATATCTTTGCAATATAACGATAAATATGTAAAAATTGCATCTTCTGCTACCCGCCTTAAAAATCAATTCGCCGCCCAATCTTCTGTATCGCGCATAGCATCTATAATTCAATCAGAAGGACCATTACGGCCAGAGTTATTAAATTAAAGTGCCCTAAAGTGGCTCAAAAGGTTCTTTGTGCGGAAGAGCCGCCCTTTCTTTTATCACCACATTAATACAGCGAACCCCGCTTATTACCCTAAATCGCCATCAAAATCACACCCCGATAGCGTGTTGAATATTATACTCTTACCTGGTGTGTTCATAGGCCGGGGACTAAGAAGCGTGAAATTAATACGTTCCGCTTAGGGTGACGAGAGCTAAATGCCTTGTTGTGAGTCATAAGCTCTCAGGTAACATAATACATCGTGTTCTACAGGGTTAGATACGTAACACTCCCTCTAAAAAAAATGTGTGGAATTCAGAAATTTCTTCTGAGGGAAAACAACACTTTGAACGAGTGACATTTTGAGATCATTTTATAGTGCTTTCTATGTAATTTTATGTGAAGAAATCACAAGTAACGACCAGAAAATTTGTTTCTTGTTTTTAAATTCGTTCCATATTTCCTTTTTTAAATATTTTTGTTTCTACTGTAAAGCATGAAAAGTGCGTGTATGTAGCTTTATTTAAGTTTTTTATTCTTCTCGTATCGACGACAGCTTCAAATAATAAGTAGTCTTTTCGCCAATGCGTTGGTTTTTCAGTTGCTCTTAAGAGGTCTAATTGGAATAAATTTAATCCCAGTCGTTTACGTTACAACAAATGTGTCATGGTTTTGTTCCCTTTATACTCGTAGGCAGATGTGGTATCCAGATGCAAATATAAGATAAGTCCAGCTATCTAAAATTCTTCAACTGTAATTTTTTAATGCATATCTCCTATAATGTGTGGTTATTCCGGGTGGAGAAAAAAACCGCATATTGTTGTAGAAAAGAAATCAAACATCCTTTTTCGTAATGGCGCCCATATTTCTCGAATTCATAGTAAATTCTGACTGAGTGAAATTTTATACGCAGTTTGTGTAGAAGAGAGAGTATTAATGAGATACAGTGAGTGAACTGTTGGAGCAGCATTGGATACCAGTTTCATAGTACTTTAGTGCCCAAATCGTTTTTCGGTGTCAGTTCAAGAGAATATCCAGACCGTTCCTTGATATATATCTTGGATAACTTAATTATAAATTATGAAGCTATTCCGTACTGATCTTTCGTCCCTAATGATATGTGATGCCCCAGAACCACATCAACAAGTTCAGTTGAGATCGTATCGTTCATCAACTTTAGTCATAAATAACCCTCTAATATAAATAATCTGGAATACATAGTTCAGCATAGTAAGGGTTATTACTAGCAACAAGTGTTAATAAAGAAATTAATATGAAATTTGGAGTGAATGCTTACGTTTATTCCCAGTATTTCTATTCTTCATTGCAGTCTTTCAAATTTGTTAACTAAGGCAATACACTGTCAGATGTTAAAAAAAGACAGAAGGAGACAATTTATTCTCAAACGGATGGTGATTTTGTGGATTGCATTTTGGCATTTATTGAGTAAAAAATATTTACTTCAACCATGTTGCATTTTCTTCCGGTTTCACGCTATAACTTTAGAGCCACAGCTCAAAAATAAAATAAAACAACACGCACTCGATGTATCAGTATATCAGATAAACAACATTGAGAAAGTATTTTCTAATTCATAAGTAGTATCGACGGAAAAAGGGTAATCAAGCAGACTCTGAACGAATAACTGAGTATTCTAAAACTTCTTTCAGCATTAAATTACCATACATAATGAAGTATGTTCCGTAACAGACATCCTTTGTGAACAGCTTTTTCATTAACACTGAGCCCTGGCTTCTTTAATGTGTTATGTATAATTGCCGAAAATAGTTTACGAGTGAGCGAGCGGGTCCATTAAAATTAAAGACCAGAATCCAGTAGCGGCGTGCGTTGTGGTAGTAATTACGCGTTCAGTTAATGTGACGTGTCTATTAACCTGATGAGCGTGACACCGTTGAGGTATAGCCAGCGGCCATCTATTCAAATCGAGTCGGAGACGCTGGCGCGGCCATCTGTTAATGGATGTAATTGAATATACGTCACATCTGCAGTAATTCCTTGACTACCGGTTTCGAAATATCATTTAATGGCCGTGACAGTTTAATGAAAGCGGTGTTTTAGATAAGCTTTAAGTATAATACCTGGACTCAGAAGTTTGATTCTATTACCAAGGGAAATCTCTACTTCTGAACACAAAATGATTTGAATAAACTGCAAGCATTAAAAGAAAATTTCTATAGGCAGTTAGCGAAAAAAATAAATAAATTAAGTAATTTTCTTGCCGACTGAACAAATTATGTTAATTTAATTTAATTACTTTTGTAGCAACTTCTTCGATTTGAGCTTCAATTTAGCATAAATGTGTTATCTTTAATTTTAATTTTAAAATGAAGTACACAGAAGATAGGATTTTAATAACGGATCATCCGTAGCAAAAATATGTTTTCTTGCGGATTTGTTAGTGGTTAATTAACGATATTTATATTTTTAGGTATAACCTTTAAGACGAAAGATAAATATACGAAAATATTTTAGTACTCCTCAGTTACAATCGAAATTCTGAAACCGTAATTTCTCCAAAGTGTAAAGTATTACCTCTAAGCGTATTTTTTAGTTCATATTTAAGACATTCAAATATTTCTTATGCCACATTTGTAGATAGTACCTCTGTTCCGAGGAAAGGGAAGAAAATCCTATAATGTTTCTACGTATCTTATCTTATCTTATATCTCTAAACGAGCAATTCTTGTATGTATATATACAGGGTGTTACAAAAAGGTACGGCCAAACTTTCAGGAAACATTCCTCACACACAAACAAAGATAATATGTTATGTGGACATGTGTCCGGAAACGCTTACTTTCCATGTTAGAGCTCATTTTATTATTTCTCTTCAAATCACATTAAACATGGAATGGAAACACACAGCAACAGAACGTACCAGCGTGACTTCAAACACTTTGTTACAGGAAATGTTCAAAATGTCCTCCGTTAGCGAGGATACATGCATCCACCCTCCGTCGCATGGAATCCCTGATGCGCTGATGCAGCCCTGGAGAATGGCGTATTGTATCACAGCCGTCCACAATACGAGCGGTGAATCGAGGAAGTACAGTACATACTAACGAAACTAAAATGAGCTCTAACATGGAAAGTAAGCGTTTCCGGAAACATGTCCACATAACATATTTTCTTTGTTTGTGTGTGAGGAATGTTTCCTGAAAGTTTGGATCTCGGAAACGGCTCTAACGATGTGGATGAAATTTCATATTTAGATAACGTTTTGTTTTTTAAGATTACCTAAATAGGTGTCTTCCCTGCAAAAACGCTATGTTACAAACAAACAAAAATTAACAATTCTTGTATTTTGTATCTATGAAACGGCGCTAATGCCATCTCGTAGACGTTTCAGGTAACCATTAGGTGGGCTGATGTTAGTTTAGTTCTCTGAGTTTACAGCAAAGAACTATTATAACTTTAATCGAATAATTTTTGTAAACTAGCTGAACCGTGCGATTAGTATCGTGGTCAGTCACCGAATGGTAATATAATAACGAGGAATTAAGTAAATGTATGTATTTATTAATAAAAGTTATTTTATTTTGAAGAGTAGTAATATTAATTTAGCACTGATGATGTTCTCGTCTAAATGAATTACGGCAGTTCTATCATTACTGTGGCGTCACAATCTGATGATGAATTATTACAGAACTCGACGAAACAAATCGAAAATAAAGAATATATATTATTTTTTTTATATCTCACTTGGTTTTCGAGATATAGCACGTCAAAAATCTGTACTAGGTATAGTTCCTTGTGCTTTTGGTAACGTTTTATCAGGTCTATGCCTTAATTCAACTTAACAACAATCACTAGGAAGAAAATAAAACATCTACACTGCATTTCCACCGTGTAGACATAATGGTTTTGGTGTATTTTTTTTTCTGGTCCAAGCCAGATCTCACCCTAACCTCCTCAGTTTTGAGATAAAATACCTCGAGAAGTAAGAGAGATATCAATATAAATATATATATATTCTTTATTTTCGATTTATCTCGACGAGTTACATACGAATTCATCATCAAATTTGGCTACGGTGAAATTTATCTTCTGGTCCAACCTGCATTTCAACCTAACCACGTAAATTTTGAGATATGATATCTCGATAAATAAGCGAGATATCAAAAAAATAAAATAAAAAATACTTTCAATTTGTCTCGTTACATTAGAATCTATCATCAAATTTCGGCGCCAGGGTTATCGTTGAATCCCCTGAATAGGCACAAATCTTGCACCATTAATTAATCCCCGACTAGCAATAAAATATGTATTTAACATAAACCAGACGATCTAGATAATTGATCTAGCGATTGGGATGAAATGATAGATAACGTTTTGATTTTCAAGTTTATAGCACGATTTTACAAATAAAAAAATAAAAAGGCAATTTTTGTATTTGGTTTCTCTAATACGGTTCTAACTTCATTATGTAGAAGGTTTTGGTAACAGTAAGCCTACTGATGTTACTTAAGCTTCTCTTGGATTGGAACAAGGAATTGCGCACCTCAAAATGTCTAAGAAGCCTTCAAGGCTTTTACTTTAATCAAACTTTACTTGAAATCTTGTATATTGAACATAAATTGAAAGATGCCGAGCGAAAATCGGTCACTCAGGTACTACCTATTAACTTCTCGCCCTGGCCTAACGTTCGGGAGGAGGTGGGTTCGAATTCCAATTCGGGCATCCAGATTTTGCTTTGCCGCTGTTTTCGGAATTCACTCCATGTGAATGCTGTGATGGTTCCTTCAAAAATGACTTCTTTTCCGCCTCTAATAACCTCGACGACGACAAAGCGTAAAACCATAAGCAAAAAAAACGAAAATATCTATTGTCATGATCATAGATACACATAACAATAAGATCAAATATATATTTTTGTTAGTGGTTAATTATTGAGATTTATATTTTTAGGTATAACCTTTATGATAAAAGATATATATACGAAATTTTTTTTCACATTCACGTTAAAATACTTTGTTCTTTTTTTTTTTTTTTTTTTTTGCTTATAGCTTTACACGTTGACGTCGAGGTCATTAGAGACGGGAAAGGATGGGGGAAAGGAATGGGAAAGAATTTGGCCAAGGCTAATTTGAAGGAAGCAACCCGGCATTCGACTGGAGTGATTTGGTGAAACCATGGAAAACCGAAATCTGGATGCCCTCAAGGGAATTCGAACCCACGTCCACGAGGCCAGAATGTTACCACTCACCCACCAAGTTCGGTGTGTTCGTTGCTAACCGCTTGTTTCTACAATAACGACACACAAGAAAAGGGACCGACCACTCGTAAAATACTGAGGACAAGGTAAGGATGCAGTTCTATGATTCCCTTCTGAAGGATCCATACCTGAATGCTGCTGAGGTATTTTAAAGAAACTATGAAAAGCCAATATCTTGATAGCCTTACGGGGATTCGTATCCCCCAGTATATGAGACCAGAGCGTTACCTCTCATCCTACCACAAGATTTCGTAACAAGAAGGCAAAAAAAGTCTGAGCTGATAGGCTCACAGATGTTGCAAACCATCACCACTAATTTAGATGTAATCAACGTTACCTCTTGGCTGACGTTACTGCAATATTTACATGCAATGAGCCAACCCCGTCAACAGGTAAGGGATTGAGTTTCAGCCGAGGGTCATGCCCCAGACGTCTTTTCCATTATTAAGTAATTATTGAACCAATTAAAACTTCGGTATTAAGATAGGGATCTTTATTAAACTCGATAAGGTATCCACCCTCCTTAATTGAACGTCTCAAGGGTTTATAACAGATGTAATAGCTGACTCTCAATATCAGAAAGCCGTATTTGCATATATATTTGACATTTGTTACACAGAATGGAATTTGTGGAATTAAGAGCAATTCAGTCATTTAGTAAGAAAAAAATGAAAATTTAAAAGACATAACAACTTGATCCACAGAAATATGTATATAAGTTGATGAGTGCCAGTTTTTCATTGTATTACAGCAAAACTGAACTTACGTAGTCTTTGTAAACAAGAATTGCACAGGTAAGCATAATTACCATTCACTCTTCACAAGTGTGACGCTGAATTTAAGTAGAAGAACTGTTGGAAGAAATTAAAATCCTTTTAAAACGTGACATTGTTAAGATGGGTAGTTACCACTAGCAGTCCACTTAAGCAGTTATTTCCCCACACATCCAAGTAACTCTAGTAATTCAACTTATCTCGTCAGATGAGTGTAACGTATTCTAATGTTGTAATGTTCGTCAATTAAATGAGGTGTAAATAAAATACGAGAACTGTACAGCAGCAAATGTTACTCTTATTTGTAGCTGTTAAGTACCTAAAATTGATTTTAAACTGTCGCGCGAAATTAGTTAAATATTAAATGTAAAAACAGTAACGTAAAATGTAGTTGTGCTTTATAACGTCACTTTCTAATGTACTAGAGTACCTTTAAAGGTAAAATGTGTTTTAAACAAATGCTTGATGTTTTGCCATTGTCCGGATGTTGAGACAAATCTCTGAAACGGATTGGTCTTCTCCTATTGATGAAATACATAAACATAACTCAATTTCTTGTACACTGTTTATTTTAACAATATCTCCGTCTTTTGATTTTTCTCTTCAACACTGTGATTGATGCAAAGGGTAGTTTACGTTACAATTCTTTATTTTACGGTTCTGCGTTCGACTACACAGTAATAATGACACTTTTCACGTATATTTCGTCTTGTTTGCGTTCGTTTTACTGATTTTACCGTAGCCCATTACAAAAGATTGTTCATTCTGTGAAGGAAATCTCTATATTTTATCTTTTACAAGTTTGACATGAAGCATCGAACTGCTTACACAGATTTTGTCAGACATTGTATTGCCAGTACTTTTACCTGAGACTGTTTTCAGTAATTCTTCAACATATGTTTTGAGTTAACGTATCATGTCTGGTATTAATGTACTTGGCAGATTTCCAATGATTTTCAGCTTATATCTATTTGTTTTTAGGTGGGTGTCTGTAATTAAGTGTTGTCTAAACAACAGCAAAATTTTATATACCGAGATTGAAATCTGTATTAAACATAACAATATAGTTGATACCCGAGTGGTTTCAAGATTACTTTAATCGGATAGATTTGTAATAAATCAATGCTACATACGCGTATCAGTATGACAGCGTACGTTGGTGTTTGCCAGTAACAAACGGAATTCGACAGTGAAAATGTTGCAATTAAAAAAAGCATAGGCTTACAGAACAGTCAAAAGGTACGGCAAATTGCCTCATTTTCCGAAGCCTAAAAGAGATTTTTTTCTGATAGAGGGGAAATCTATTTTACGCGTAGTTACTATCTGGCTTGGCATTTGGGAGGCCTTAGCTTCGAATACTCGTCAGACCATACAGATTTAGGTTTTCCATAGTTTCCACAAATCACTCCAGGCGAATGTGGGATGCTTCCTTCAAAAGACCACGGCTCAATTCCTTAAAATTCCTTGCTCCCAGTCCTTTCCCGCCTCTAATGATCTTGACGTGGACTAGGCGTAAAGCCAAGTAAGAGAAGACTTTGATTAAGGAGTCCAGGGTCCTACTTCGGGATAACGTAGGGTCTAGAATGCTGAAGGTCGCCGGTTCGAGTCCGGCCGAGGGCATAGGTGTATAAGTGTTGTGTGTGTGAATGTCGTGACCGTCTTGTAGTGTCTGTGTCAATACTTGATAGCAACAGGAGTAACTCTAGAACACTCATGATAATCACATTGAGTTTGCTGGCT
Source organism: Vandiemenella viatica (assembly GCA_031002005.1). Lineage (NCBI taxonomy): Eukaryota > Metazoa > Arthropoda > Insecta > Orthoptera > Morabidae > Vandiemenella > Vandiemenella viatica. The sequence goes on along the minus strand of JARYHS010011408.1, from coordinate 228,061,066 downwards.
GTGTGGCCAAAGTAACCAAATGTCATTTTTTTAAAAGTCAGGACTTTGTAAGTATTTGACTGGAATGGATTAATGACAAGGAATGTGAAGAAAATTCTCAGCTTCCTCTTTTTTGAACAACTTTTATCACCAGCCGCCTGGTGTGATTTCGGTAATTCATGAAAAATCAAAATATGGATGACAATTTTGGGAAATGAGTCCCGGTCCAAACGAAAGAAAGGTCTGAAATTTTCTGACAAGAATTCTTCAAGGCTATTCTGCTGGATAATTTCTTCTTTCCACAACGTTTCGGCAGCAACCTCCGCTGACATCGTCAGGTGAGGTGTCACATCGAAGTTACCACTGCGACGACGGCAGCAACTTCCGCTATGCTGTGTTGTCGCAGTGGCAGCTTCGATGTGTCTTCTCACCTGATGATGGCAGCGTAAGTTGCTGCCGAAACGTTGTGAAAAGAAGAAATTATCCGGCAGAACACCTGTGAAGAATTCTTTTCAGCCATACACCAGGAAGAAGCTTAATTCTCGCATTGAAAACTTTTCTGTTCACCCAACATGGTCGAACATTTCGTATGATAATACTGTAACATATATGCGGCAGTTGGGTGAAGGTAAAGTATTCTCCATAATTACACTTCAGTTGACACAGCAACGATGTTAGTGACGAGCAGAGTGCAGTGCCCATTGGAGAGTACTGTCGAACAGGGACAAGCAGCGACCCCGCCGGCCGTAATGTGTGCGGAGGGCAGCCTAGACGCAGCGTGTGGCCTACAAGTTTAATCTGGCCGCCTAGCCGACTCCCGACGAGCTCTCTGCGGATCTGACAAATGAGCGCAGCGTGCTGGGCGGGACTGCAGTAAATCCTGGGCCCACCCACTGCAGCCCCCGAAAAAGGAAAGGAGAAAACACGGGTCGGGGCTCGGATATTGGCTGTAGCCGCGCGCAACCTTGCCACTTCATCCGGCCACTGTGTTGCCGCATGCTATTGTTCGGGGCCTGCGAGGGTATACTGACTGACTGGTAGTAACTTATTAACAGTGTCGCTGCGTGGTAGTAAACAAACGGCAGATGGGAACCTCACTTCTGCCCTCAATCATGTTTTAATTAAATGTTGTGCTAGCAACGCGTACCCTATTGCATTGCAGTAAGTCGTCCTACGTTCCATGTAACAAAAAATATTCTTTCTTAAGAAAAAAAAAAAATAAACAATAAAAATAAAATATCTTGGTTTCTGACACTGCTACAGTTATTCTCATGAAAGCGTATCTCATGTATAGTAAATTAAAATTAAATTAAAGAAAAAAATAAATATAATCTATACCAGTGGTTCCCAACCTTTATTGGTACACGACCCACTTTTAAGTAAAAAAAATTTTCGCGACCCACCTAATATGAGAGTCTACTTAATACTAGAATGGGAACTGTTGCATGACCGATACGCTTTCGACTATCCCACCTACTAAAAGGCAGTTTTCAGTGGTTGATTGGTAGGTGGATGCTGAAATTCCACGATTAGAAGTAACTCGACTAGCATATTAAAATGCAACTGGTTTGCCAAGTAGCTTTTTGGTGGAAACCACCTGCAGAACCAATTTTAGTGGTTGATTGGTAGGTTTATCATTGTGTTTTGCTGCATCCAATTGTATGAAAACATGGAAGAGTGGGAGCAGGAAAACACAATGGTCAACGTACCAGTCAACCACTAAAATGGGATTTGTAGGTGTTTTCTCCCAAGATATGACTTGGCACTTTAGTGGCATTTTAAATTGCAAATCTAGTTTTAACTCATCCTGGAATTTCAGCCGTCAACTCGATGAGGTGATGTTTTGTGCAGCCGCCTCCCGCTTTATTATAAACATAATGTAAAATACGTTTAATTATTATAAAAAAACAACTTTACAATCAGTGATATTTCTGGCACTGGTGTTTACTAATGAGGGCATCGATATCAGAGTTAACACTGGCTAATTTTAACCATAAGTCACTTTCTATACATAGTTTGAAACTTTCTCACAAAGTTTTAATTTAAGCTAATAGCCCTTTCATGATTATTGCACTTGTAAAATATCGTGTTATATTTTTAAATAAATGAAGTAAAATATATATTTTTCGACCCACCTGTGGGTCGCGACCCATAGGTTGGGAACCGCTGATCTAGACTAATATTATAAATGCGTAAACAATTCTGTCTGTTTATCTGTTTGTTAAGTTTTCACAACTACATTGCCAAACAGATCTTGATTAAATTTGACAAAGAAGTACTATGCATCATGAGAAAGGGCATAGCATACTATTTCGGGACAAAATAACTTCTTTTATTATAAAATTTTGGAAAGTAACCGAAAAGTGACAGGCGGATAGTGTGCAAGGTGATACTTTTATTTCTGGGAGTTTTTGTCCTTTCATGACATCACAAAATTTGCAAGGTTAATTGTTTGCTAGATGTAGCCCGTAATGCATTTGGCTTCAACACCGAAATGATTTGCCTTGGCTTCCTTGCTGTTCATAACTTATCTGCATCATATTTTCCATTTTAAAAAATATTTGTTTATTTCATTTCATTACATTTGCAGTTACACTTTTTATTTATTTAAAAAGAAATGTTCAGCCTTCAGACTTAACTTATCACCATTTTTCCATAACAATGAATATATACATTCATTTGCTAATCTCAGCGATATTCTTTTCATAGTGATGTTTCTTACATGTTAGCCAACCTAATTATTTGATTCACTTATTGAATATTTTGCTCAAAGCCGTCTCACCATGTTATTTTAATATTACTTACATAACTCATTTTACAGTTCTCTAGCTCTATGGCTGATATCTTACAAGTGTTAGTGTAAGTCACTGTAATGTTATAATAATCACTCAAGCAATGTTTTTCTGTTAGTCAATCTGTGGGACACATTTAGAACAACTTACATCTTTCTATATCCAATTCTAGCAATAAAATTCTAAGTCCACGAGTAAGAAGTCGCGTTAATGGCTAGTAATATATGTTTAAATCGTTTAATTCACTTGCAACCCACAGTTATTGAACGCAGGGTAGCAGTATGAGAGGTAGGAAACATCCTTGTAACTATTTGAATACCACTTGGAAATGTCAAATTTATACTAGTTTTTCTTCGTCATTCTCTTTGGAATTTTCTGCTCTACGCATTCGTTCCTTAGTTGTGCAACTCTTGTTCAACTTTGCCCCATGAATTACAAAATTTTATAAACATTGGGAATTGCAAAGCTTTTTCAAATTTATAGCATTGATTTTTTTCGGTTTATGAGATACAGATTTGGTGTCGAGGGAGACTTGTTTAAAACAATACTTGGATCACTCTAGTCGAATAATCTGTAACTGAGATATAATCTCATTCGTGAATATAACTGGACACAAATTTCAAGTTCTTGGATGAAAATGTTCAGGCGATAGATATATAACAAAAGTTATCTAAAATTGACAGACAGTCATGTCTTTATTTTGCGGGGAATAAAATATTTCGTGTCTGAACTGACGAACTCCAAAATTCGATTTTCTAGAAGCTGGAGTGAAAAAAATCTTCTTTGGGACCAATCGGATCGTACATTTTCAAAACGTTTAATACGATACTCCTTCTTCCCATGACGTATGCGACTTCTACCGCTTACGAACAAAAGGCATGTGAAATAATTTCAGGGGTTCCTGCTTTTACTTCAGCGAATCAATTTTATAAAATAATTTCTAATAAAAATATATCTTCATCATAAGAATAAATCTTTAAAGGCTAAATTTTTACGCGAGATCAAGTTCAAATTGTAATGTCCAATAAAAGAGACAGATTCAAATGTTGGTATCATTAATTGATTGAAGAATGCAGCCACTAACGCAGTTACTTATTTATCTTCGAACCTACAGTATTTACTGTTTGACAGTTATAATTGAAGTAAAAACGCACCCAAGCGTGGTGCAACTAATATTAAATATCATACAAAAGACAACTAGAAACTATAAGAAATATCATTAGGACGATAAAAAAATATTTTTGATGAAATTTTCTCAGACATTAGAAGCTACAAAATAGAGTAAATCTTTGAAAGATAGTTAAAATGTTTTGCCACCAGAAAATATCTGTAACCGGAAGAATTTGTTACTTAATCTGTAGCAACAATAAGCCACTGAACTAATAAGGGTGTTGGCAATGTTGGAAGATAGTATTTCTTAAATTAACTGATTATTTTTATTTAATTCTAAATTATGTACTGCACTATTAATAGTATTTAAATGTTCAACATTTGCCGCAATATACTTCCAACTATCTTGTTGGTATTAATCAAGCAAAATATAATGTTGGTAGACGTTGTTGCTAAACCAGAATTACCTAGTAACACTAATATTAAAGGAAAAAACTATTGTCTAGAGACAAATCAGGGTGAGCTCTTTCCTCAGGATTGAGGTACCAGCCTGAGAGACCCAGCGAGGAAACCTCGTTGGTACTACCACTGCAGCTGCCGGGGCTGTGTGATGTGCGGGAGGGTGTAAGACGCAGACCACTTTTATTACAGGTTGTGGAGAATAGGTAGTTAAGGGAATGATTTAACCATCCCTTGGGATACGGGATGACGTACGAGCTGTGTAATCGCTACCACCACGTTCCCAGGACAACACTCCAGAGGCAAAAAAATGGGGGCAAGTGTTATCGCTCCCCCGTACACGAAATACCAGCCGCAGAGTTCTTATGATTACTTCTGAGACAAAAAGATTGAAGAGGCGTGTTTTATCTACATCCCGGCCTGATAGTGTAATTACTGTCTCATTTTGTGTAAACAAAAATAAATGGAATTACTATGTTTTAAGTCCAAGAGCTCAAAGTATTTATTTGGCAATAGTATGATTATGAGATGAATACATCGATCGACCACCGTGTCCATCAAAAAGAATGGGACTTTGGTTTTAGACACCAACTCAATGTGGCTGGCGAAGTCATATATTGTTGATTACAAACAACATTGCAATTAATGTTAAGTTAGGTATACAGATGAAGTTCTATAAGGAATTTCAAAGAGTTTATTTAATCTCAACATCTTACTCTTACACATTACAATTTGTAGAGTCTAGTAACAGTTCTTTTATATCGCTAACTATCTGGTGTGCTATCTTCATTGTTATATATATATATATTGCTGATGGATTTACACCTTTTCAAAGTCGAGGTCACTACAGGCGTGGAAGGATGGCAACAAAGATCGGGAAGTAATTTGGCCTGGGCCGTTTTGAAGGCATTCACCTGGAGTGACTTGGGGAAACCTTGGAATATCCAAATCAGGATTCCCGGACTGATATTCGAACCCGTATCCTTCCGAATGCGAGGCCAGAGCGTTACCGCAAACCCACCACGCTTGATGTGTAACTCAAAGTATTACCACAAGCATTTACATCATATTCAAACTGTGTTGCATTTTGTGATTTGCTGAGGCAAAATGTAATAAGGCGATTTTTTTCGCCTTTAACAAAATTTTAAATTAGTCTGTTTCATTATGAAACATCATGTAAAGATTTTACCCTTCTTACCTTTTTTCAGTATTTTTATTGGTTTCATGCAACCATCCATGTCCTACTACGTTCAGCAAGTCTTATCGCAACATATTTGTTACAGCCTACGTCTCAGTTATTCACTTCATACTTCGTACATCTCAACAGTTTCTTTGTTAGACCATTCCATTCACCAACAAGTTATGGTAAACAATCTAACATGTCTTAAATTGAGATCTTTCGATCCCCAGGCAAGCACGTAAACCTTATAAATAACAGGCCGCTTCACTTGCAAATTATCAGCTGATAGAAAGAATCTTCGAACAAACCAAGTTATTCACACTACTAAACACGAATACTGAAACAGAGTATCCATTGTAAAAAATTGACATCGGCCAATAAGAAGAAAATGAAGCACTGATCGTGTTGGGTGAACGGAAACGCTATAGGTTCGCCACTTGGCAGGACGTGGTCTGAATCCCCTTCCGGCCATCCAGATTTTCGTATTCCACGGTTTGCTGAAATAACTCCAGAAAGAAGTCGGGATGGTTCCTTACAAAGGCCATGCCCGAATTCCTTTCATCCTTCCTTTCCCGTCTTCAATAACTTCGACAGCGATAAGGCGTAAATCCGTAAGAAATCAGAGATTATTAAACTGCAGAATACTACATTCATCATTGATCATTACAGAGAGTACAGAGTGCATACTAAATTTACTATAAATTCTGTGACCTATTACCTCGCAGTGATGTGAGGGATAATATCATGTCAGTATGGATATGTAAGTGTATTTTCTAAAAAAACAAATTTAGGTGGACTGTCTAGCTGAACATATTTTAAAATTATAAGATTGACAAATTTACATGTGCCGAACTCAAGTTCCGAACATTCAATTTTGTTTAAGCATGCTCATTAATTGAGTTTATATTCAGTGTTCTGAAGCTTTAAACTCACTGCTGTTTTAAAATTTTCTTCGTCAAGTGATGGAATTAAGTTGGACTTTAGGAAATGTAGTTCAACGATTTCATTTCCCTCTGAATATATGCAGTTGTAGGATGATGGAAACACAAAGCGTTGTTAATTAACAAACGGTGAACAGTTTTATAGATGAGTTTTTGTAGTTTTGTAAATTTCAAATGAAGTGAATAAATTAAAAATAAGTGTACAAACATTCTTTATGGCAATATTCATTTCTGCTTTACCTGATCGATACGTCGTATTATAAATCTGTAATTTATGAAAACACGGAAGATTTATATGCCTAGAGATTGTAATGTGATGCCTACGGTCACATCTCATAACGTAAATTATTCTTTTTTAATTTGATTCTGATATTAATGTCGTAGATTAGTTTATTACTTTAGATCTTGGGGGATCCGGTTAATTAAATAATTTTTAATGGCTAAGAGTTTGTTTATGTTCGAGGTGCCACTGTAAATAAGCAATTCACTTTAGTAAGGATATACAGGGCAGATAGCATTGGTAAAACAAAAATGTTAAAATCAGCATTGTGCCAAGTAGGAAGGGTAGCTCGTTGACATTGCACCCAGATTCCGTTAGCCGAGTCCTACACCCTCTCGCCACTGCTGGGGAGGCGTGAGCCGATGGGTACTTGTCTGGGCTGTCCTAGGGTCGGGTCATCGGACTGGGCAGCCGGCTGTCGCCGAACCGCCAACGGTCGTATGATGGGTGATCGAGAATGAAACTTGGGTTGTGAATCACGTGATTCCTGCAAGCAGACCTCTCGCCAATAAAATGAGACTATTGGAGGCCCATGACTTTGTGGATTTTCTGATCTGTATGTACGTCCGAGACTACGAAAACGCGTGGCCAAATTTATACTGAAGGTGAAACAACGAAGATCTACACCTTCTGGCTGATACCGATGGAGAGATGAAAGAGGGTTCATCTAAATCCGGACACGGCGATTGCAGCCCGGACTGAGGTGCAGTGAACGCTATCACCTGCATCCTCACTCGCAAACCATCACCGAGCCTCGCAGCCGACAAGAACTGGTAAAGTGTTTCTCAACCAGGCCAGCGTGTACGTTTCATTGAACAGCAAAGACCCTTAAGCGTCCCTGTGACCGAAGATTTCTTCTCTAATTACGAAAATCTTCCACTGAACTAATAATACCATTTTACAGCGACTTTGTGTTATTTTACAAGGCACTTTGTTCTCTAAACTCTAAACTCTGTTTTAGTAATTTTGAATGGTAATTGTTCCCATTCATGACGCCCAAGATAATTCTTTTAATTAATTGACACAACATGATATATAATATGTCATTTTATAATTGCATTCCATTATTCAGTTTTGAACATTAAGCTGAAGTTAAATTCGACCATTGTGTGCTTTGATTACCAGGCTAATTGTAAACCCAAGCATTCCTTTAATATTTTGCACAGTAACGTAAATATGTTTAGAATTGTAAACGTCAGAAGAACCAATAAACACTAATTATATTTTACCTGTAATCCCGCAGAAGTTGAAATTCCTGTCAATCAAAATTTTACATTCATGCATATTAATGAAATTAACTCATAATCATCAATTTTAATAAAAAAAAGTAGAGAGCGAACAACCACCCGCTTCAAGATCAAGTATTAAATTCAAGAATTGTATTCAGTGATCTTAAAGTTATTCTTGATTGGACACTGTTCTTCAGGACTCACTTGATAAAGAGCGTTGCTAAACTGTGAACAAGGAATAACATCATCGAGAAACTATATAGATCAACGTGGAGATCATATGCATCCACTATTCGATCATCAGCAATGGTCTACACAGCAGCAGAGATTCCCAAATCACTCCAGGAAAATGCCGGGATGCTTCCTTCAAAAAGGTCATGGCCGAATTTCTTCCCATTCCTTGCCCCCCATCCTTTCCCTTCTCTAAAGACCTCGCTGTTAAGAGTAAGCAGTTTTAAAAAAAAAAAAAGCAGCAGAGAATGTGTTTCTGTGCGACTGAATATTCGACATGTTACTAAGGTAGAGACCGTCCTGTATCAAACAGTGCTCATCATCAGTAGTACACTAAAATCTGCTTCTCTTTTCTGGTTGCGTGTGCTGAGCCATATGGAACTTTCAAGACTAAAAATATTTGATTGTCTGATCTGTGAATTCACAGAAATATCATGGAACCTTGGTCTTCCCATCAATGAAGATATACTTCAAAGGCTTTGGCGTCTGAATCACGTTTTCCAACCGTACTAAAAGTAAAACAGCTGATTGACGAGGAGCTTAAAGCTACAGCAGAATGGCGACAGGAATGGAACAATGCAGCTCTCAAGGAATTACAGTCACTATTTATTGCCCATCATCCACAAGCAGGATTTGACCTGTCACATAAAACATGGGAAGTCCTTAACTGAACACGAACCTTGGTATTATGACTCACTGCTGTATAAGGGGGGTATACTTCATAGAACTGTGACTATGGTGCACCAAAAATAATTGCGTTTTGCCATTGAGTTTAGTAACAGTCCGCTGGAAGACGTTGCTAAAACGTATAGAGCTGCTACAGAGTTGTTGGACCATCTGGACTTAAATCTTTTGTTTCAAGTACATTGTTGATTGTTTTAGGATATCACACTGTTATTCTTGTGTTGTATGTATTTTGTATTTTGCCATAAGTTGGATATAGAGTCATTAAAATGCCAACTTTCAACTATAAAGTGAGGGAAATTATCGAGCAACCCTGGAAACTCTCGTAGTATAATTACGTATCCATTTGTCCGGAGTTGTATTTGAAGAGTGGAGTCGTTTGTTACTATTGAAGCAAACCTTTTGTAGGAAATGAGGATTTAAGAACACGCTGTAAAGACTCTTCAGCCTCGCTCATTCCTATACAAAGTGACTCCACAGATTGTCGTTCCGTGTGTTTACGCGCCACCGCAGCAGTCGGAACATCTGTTGGCTGGTACACACACACATCTGTGGCGCCGGCGCCGCGGGCTATGGCCACCGCCGTCAAGTTACCACATGTTTGCTCCGGCTGCGGTTTTAAACACAAAACTTGAATGACAGTTGGCTTCTCGGTTACGTGCGTCACTGGGTTGCCTGTGCTACCGTAAAAGCGGGTCGAATACGGAGTTATTCGTTACTTGAAATCCTGGCACAGCCTATCAGATGTGTTTTGATAACAGAAGACGCTATAGGAAGTACCGTGTCCCGTGGAACAAGGCTGTACATAAAAATAGCTCTTATCAAAAAATGTGACTGCTGTTGATCTTAGTCAATACTCGTAAAGACGCCGGTAGAAGGCGAAATTAGATTTTTTCCCCCTTAATATTTTGCGTCTCGTCGACGTCGAGATCATTAAAGACAGGAAATGATTAGAGGCAAGGAATGGTTAGAAATTCTTCCGTACTTTTTTGAACGAACCATCTCGCCATTTGCCTAAAGTGATTTCGACAAACCATGGAAATCCGAAATCTGTATAGCCGGAGGAAGAACCGAAAGTGCATCCTCTAGAATGAGAGAAAAATTAATGCATTCGGTTAACGGACTGGGAATGTAGGACGAAACAAAGAATCTGGTATGTCTTATATTAATTGAAACATGCCTACGGGATGAAATATGATTATTAAAAGCTGTAAAAGAATTGATGCGTGTAAATGTTCAAACACGATATTTTACACGAAGGAGATATAATTTTTTCTTCCTGGGACAGTATCTAACTTCCATGGTCGAGGAACAACTGTGTGCGAGTGATATACGTATTATTCTTTTCACAATAAATTAACCACATTCGAGCTTACTAAAACTGTTTCTTCATATTAGAAATGGCTGATACCTCTGCTTGATATGTTTGAGTATTTTCGTATGTTGTCACATAAATGGATCCGATAAGAATGTGTCCCTAAATAAAATTTTACAGAATAGTTTCCGATGAAATTTTACTATCAGAACGCAACAACATAATAATTTCACCTTTTACAGTCATCTACGTAAGTCCATCCAGTCACAGAAGTTACGAGGATCCGACTCGTTTCATATTTCTGTTGGTTTCTCTCGGATATAACTCTTTGTCTTTCAAAACTAATATGACATTTTGTAGCGGGTTATTTCTCGCTACGGGTTTGTCATGGATTGGCTGAGTAGGCTATGTGGCCGTGCGGTAACTTACTTGTCAGGATGTGTTACCAGATGACACGGCTTTGGCGTTCTTCTCGTCTTGCATACTAACTGACGCTACCAAGCTGCTTGAGGAGTAAATAGTGTTGAGGTGACTATTACTGAAACATTCGATTGGTACACCTCTTGGTTTATTGACACCTTATTTCCATACGATACATCTTGGCTGGCTCCCTACAACAGAACTCCATAGCTTGCTACTGATCCAAACGGATGAATGCCCTGGCTATCATGATATGATGAATATTAACTACTTGGCGGTGTGGCGCGCAGCGGTGTATACTTCAACCGACATAGTGACAGTCGATCAATGTCCTAATGATGTCTGACCAATATATTGTCTGACTAGACTGATCAACCCGACGGACAGGCTGCCAAGACTGACCCCGCGGCCTAGTCCCGACTGACCTCTTACGACCCCTGGGAGTGTCCATATATCGCGCCACCCAGAGTGACGTCGGCGTGACCGCTTTCCTAACACTACGGCTAGGTAGTCTCCTTCCATCGTGTTCTCGAAACATCTCGATGGCTGGTCACGTATTGCTGCCATTACTGGGTCAGCTGTTTGCGTTAGCTACTTGAGCCTACGCTTGCGACCTCTTTGCTGTATTGCGGCTGATTGTTTGCACAACCGCTGACACTATCGAAACCTACTTTCCTCGGCCGTTGTCCGCTACGCCGACCGCCTCACAGCTTATCGCCGTAACTTCACTTCTCTAACACTTCGAATATTATAATTACAATTTTGCCTATTACAATTTGTCTCAAAATCATTCCTGATGAACATAAAAAATTTATGCTATCTTCGAAAATCATTAGAGCTTTTAAACGAAATTGTTACAGCTGGCTGTAGTAAAAGGTAATTAATTATAAATATTATAGGCCGAAATTTGGATGGTTGGAACGGAGTTTGAAACCCCGTCCTCCTAAATGCCAGTTACGGGCCGAAGGTTACTTTTTTCCCTTTTTCCACTTTTCCCCTTTTTCCCCCTTTTCCCTTTTTTTCTAAATTTACGCATCAACGTCGAGGTCATTAGAGGTAGGATAGTACTGTGCGGGAAGAGAATTCGGTCATGACCTTTTAAAGGAACTTTCCCAGCATTCGTCTGGTGTGATTTGGGGAAACCATGGGGTATCAAAATTTGGAAGGCCTGACAGGGAATAAAATGTGGATCTTCACGAATACGAAGCCAGTACGTTACCGCTCGGCCACCGCAATCGGTATTTGATAGCCAGACAAAGAAAATTATTTCAATCATCCACTAAACTTCCTATTAATTTAACACTCTGATGGAAATTTACGTTATAATAGTGTTCGCAGCATTAAAAACTAAAGGAGGGACCAATTAAAATGTTATCAGTTACAAGATTGGAAAGTTATGAGGCTATGATGTACGGACAAATGAGTCCATGCCTAAGGATTCCTCTATGACCATAAAAAACAGCGGCTTATAGCGACGGCTTTGTAATCTATTGCAGTATTCAATTAATTTCGTATTAATATTTTCCACTACCGTTTATCAATAACGGTACGTCCGACTACGACCCGGGCGACAGGCATTAGATCCCGACGAAGCCGAGGACGAAGCTGAACGTACGGAACGGCAGCCAGGCCCACTCAGCTTGCTGTTAAATGAGTACCGTCGGAAAAAACTCCTCCGTCCAATCTAGTGCCTGCCGTAAGAAAATAGGAACACGGAGCTTTAACACCGCTAATACTACGGGAATACGGCTTGAAAGATGTGAAATCCCACTGCCTTTAGCAAATATTTTGTAACGTCATTTGTATGTGTATTGTAGTGTTTGATTCATCGTACTAAAAACCTCCAGCCTCGCTAATCATCGAATATCATTCGGATAATTTTCCCGCGGGTCACCTACTTATGTTTTAATCCTATCACATATTTTTTTGAAAATAACGTTAATATTAATAACTGGATATTTTACAAATCAGAATTCAACACAATCATACAAATAGCTACCAGAAATGGATATAAAGAAAGCAGAATACACCAAATAAACAACAACATTAAAAAACAAATACTAAAGACAACACAAAACATCATACCAACACTGCTACAAGCAAATACAAACACTAATACGAACTCAGCATCAGAAAACAAACTACCCACACAAGTAAAAGCAAACATTCTCAAAAAACAAGGAGTCAACATCGCATTCAGAACCAATAACTCCATAGATAAAAACATAAAAAACATCACAAACAAAAACAAGTACCACAATTCAGGCATATACAGACTCACATGTCAAAACTGTGAAACTCAATACATCGGCCAGACATGCAGACAATTCGAAACAAGATACAAAGAACACCTAAGAGCACTGAAATACACTAACCACTCTACATTTGCAGAACACCTTCTAGAACACAATCACCAACCAACAGATATCCACACAGACATGCAAATACTCACCATAAACAATAACAAACCACAGACATTATCATTTCAAGAAAATAATTACATCCAAAAAGCACTAGTTGAAGGAAAGCAGATCATAAATGATTATAAAAACTTGACTAATCAAACACTGTATGCCACATTAAAAAAGAAATAAACATTCACAAAAAGACAACCATTTCAAATCCCCGCCTACCATCAAAGATAACAAAAGTAGACTGTAAAAACCAAGGACCTCTAACCACAATGAAACCTGAAAAATAAACAAACACACATTCTATGGACCTGTGAAAAACATGGCGTGGTATTTACTCTATCATGTTTTGATTACGATAGTAACAGCCCATAATAGTGTTAATGTGAAATTTGGTCAGTGCAGTGTAGTCATTTATACATTCAGATGTTTTCTACAAAACCTACACAGAGAAGCTAACCCTGATGATGAGTAAAATGTAAAAAAGTAACATATAAGTAAATTTAATTTCACCCCTACTTTTTATTGTTCTTTAAACCAAATGTAGCCAACCAAATGAATAAATATCTAACAGATGTCGCTGATGATGCTCTTGAAATAGAGCGAAACGCGTACGACACCAAAATAAAACAAAAATTCAATTGCATTGGCGTGTTATTCATTTTTATAAAAATTGAACGTTAATATTGTTTTAAAGTATGTGACGGCAATTTATAGGAAATAATTTCTTTATTTAACTGCACTTACCAGGGATTTTTGTCAGCATGTGGACTGGGTTTCCTGCAGTATTTGTAAGCACCGTCTATTGTCCGGTACAGAGAGGCAGGTGTGCAGGCTGTTCTTTTGCTCGGTCTACTTCGCCGGCGAGCCGGGTGACGCAACCGCGTCCGGTCGCCGTTTCCGCCCAGCCTCCAGGGCCAGGAGCATTGACACTTGGACCGCTCGTCTAGCAACCTGTTCCGATGGTCATCATACCGCGGTCTTCTACAGAGGAGCAGCCAAATTTTATAATAACCGCCTTTCCAGAATGGCTAGCGGGCAGAGACAACTTTTAACTGGGTTGTTAGAGATTCTCGATACTAATCAGCAGCTGTTAACACGTAACAGGGCAATCAGGAAGGCCTAACCAGTGTCACAGCCTTTAATAAACCATTCTCGATGAGGTGATTTGAAGGAATTACGATGTCGTCGGCCTTCGCACTCGAGGTGACAGGATTTTCTGGTATTTTTTATTTTTTGTCAGTCAGTCTTACCAACTGACAATGCCGTGATTACGCACAGCTAAAACAACCCTTTTTTCCGAAACTGGCTCCACAGAGATTTTCAGTCTTTTTCCGAAGAAGTGGTTTTTTTTCATAATAAAATAGTCTCTGTGCTGGAAACTGATGCTATGATGACGAAGATGAACAGCCAGAATCCAATCTCGTCAGTGATAATATATTTTGTAATATAATTTAAAGGATTTTCATTTTCATCTCATTATACCACTTACAACCCATGTCCTTAATCGACTGCTTCATATATTTTAATCTCTGTCTTCCTCTGAGGTTCTTACCTTCGACTATTTCCTCTACTAACAAGATAGGAAGGGATGGAGGATTGCATCAAACCAGTCAAGAGACTGATGACAGAGGCTTGCATTTGGTGTGAAATATTCTAGGAACGCTGTAAGTTTGGCATATATTGTAGGTATAATATGGCATTTTTGGGCATTATTGAAGATTTAGATGAAATGAATCATGCATTTAATGGACTTGGAACAGTTCATACTATTCTTAAAAATCTACTCATATTACGTACCAGGGTTAGTAAGCAAGTACGTCAGAAGTTTACAAAAATTCAAGTCTTGAAAACAACAATGTAATATCCAATTTTACATATATAACTGTAGAATAGAATTTCCGGAGAGACTTATTAATTTCTGCGTTTGTAAATAGTTTTATTATTATTTTTTTTTAAAAAAAAAAGCCATGCATAACATTAGTTACTGAAAATGTACCTGTCACCATACCTTCTGTATTATGTCAGGTTTTACAATATCACACAATTTAATATAAACAATCTGTATTGTTATAAACTTATAAATCTGTAAGTAAGCTGTGTGTGTCTGCGGGTTTGAAATGATATCACATAAAAACTACTGCAACAATATTAATGGAGTTTCCAAATTTTGAGGCCTTAAGGGCCAGAGAATTTTTTTTAGAAAATTGCTTATCTTTTACATGTACCGAGGAACGGAACAAGAAATTAAAATCATTTCCAGATGGCAGAAATATGTGCCACGATCACTCTGTATTTTAGATGTGCATTCCTTTCGATAAAATATTGACAAATGACACACTACCACTTATTGGATTCTGTTTCGTTTTTTCACTTCAATTATATATTCATTAACTTCTACGAAACATAAATCATTCCACTAAACGTAAGACGTTAGTTAAAATTAATAAGCGTAAGCAATGTTTAAACTACGTAATCATCGACGTGCTTTATGAGATACCAAGAAACAAAATACTGTAGTACTCTTTAGGTTCTGTTATCATAAATAATTTGTGGATATTTATTTCTACAGTTTTCTGAAATACGGTAAGTTAGAATATAAGGAAAACGTTAAAGAAACCACTGTTTCAAAGACGTAAATCATAAAGCGCACATACATAATGGAAGTAAGATAAACATCTTAGTGCCGTGAAATTCGAATTTTTTTTTATTTTTTTTTTATCCTGTCGTCAGTCTTTCGACTGGTTTGATGCAATCCTCCATCCCCTTCCTATCCTGTGCTATTCATTTCTACATACCCATTACAACCAACGTCCTCAATTATCTGCTTCATATATTCTAATCTCTGTCTTCCTCTACAGTTCTTACCTTCCACTGTTCCCTCCACTAACAAATTAACCAATCCAGCATGTCTCAAAATATGACCTACCAGCCTGTCTCTTCTTTCTGTAAGCTTCTTCCACAAACTTCTTTCTCACCCGTCATTACCAAAACTTGTTCATTTCTTACATTGTCAGTCCACTTAATTTTCAGCATTCTTCTGTAGCACCACATTTCAAATGCTTCAATTTTTTTTTTTTTTAATTTCCGGTATTCCTAAAGTCCATGTTTCGCTACCATAAAGTGCTGTGCTCCACACAAAGAGTTTTAAAAAGTTCTTTCTAATTCCTAGATCAATATTTGAAACTAAAAGGTTTCTCTTTTTCATGAAGGCTCGTTTTGCTAGTGTTATTCTGCTTTTAACATCATTCCTGGCTTCGGCCATCGGTTGTAATTTTGTTTCCCAAGTAACAGAACTCACTTACTTCTCCTATTGCATCCGATCCAATTTTTATATTTAATCTACTAGTATTGGTATCATTTCTGCTACATTTCATCACTTTAGTCTTGCTTTGATTTATATTCAGTCCAAAATCTTCCTTCTGTATTTCGTTCATGCCATTCAATAACTTCTCAATATCCTCAGCCCTCTCTGCTAACAAGACAATGTCATCTGCAAATCGTAACGTACTGATTTTTTCTCCCTGAAAACTTATGCCCCATAGAAATTTTTCTTTGACTTTCTTCATTGCTTCTTCTACATACAAGTTGAATATTAATGGGGATAGACTACAACCTTGTCTTATACCCTTTTTAACTGATACATGTCTCTCGTGATTCTCTACTTTGATTATAGCCAATTGATTCTCATATAGTATATAGAGTATTCTTCTATCTCGATACTTGTGACCTGACTTCTTTAAAATGTTGAACATCTTTTCCCACCTAACATTATCAAAAGCTTTTTCTAAATCAATAAATGACATAAAAGTATCTTTGTTTTTCTTGATCCGCCCTTCAAGTATTAATCTTAGAGACAGAATTGCTTCCCTTGTACCGCGATTTTTCCTAAACCCAAACTGATCTTCACCTACTATCTCTTCTAGTACCCTTTCCATCTTTCTGTATATTATTCTGGTCAGTAATTGTGAAGCATGCTGATGTTAGACTAATGGTGCGATAATTCTCACATTTGTCGGCTTGTGCTTTCTATGGAAGTGTGAAGATGATATTTTTATTAAAATCAGTTGGAATTTCTCCTGTTACATAACTTTTTGATTCCTTCCTCTCCTAGGGATTTAAGAAGTTCTGCAGGGATCTCATCAATTCCAACTGCCTTATTTGTTTTCAAGTCATTCAGAGCTCTATTAAATTCTGTCCTCAAAACAGGATCTCCTAAGTCATCAATGTCGACATCACCTTCCTTTTCCACTACACTTTTGTTCAAGTCGTCCCGAACATACAGTTTCCTTCCATCAGTTAGCTCTATCTTCTGAGCCTAAAAGAGGTTTCTCATCGGCACCTTTAATGTTCATACCTGTTTTCTTCATTCTGTTTGATCTTTCTATATGCAACATCTACACTCCTGGAAATTGAAATAAGAACACTTTGACGCCGGTGTGTAAGACCCACCATACTTGCTCCGGACATTACGAGAGGGCTGTACAAGCAATGATCAAACGCGCGGCACAGCGGACACACCAGGAACAGCAGTGTTGGCCGTCGAAGGGCGCTAGCTGCGCAGCGGTTGGGCACCGCCGCAGTCAGTGTCAGCCAGTTTGACGTGGCATACGGAGCTCCATCTCAGTCTTCAACACTGGTAGCATGCCGCTACAGCGTGTACGTGAACCGTATGTGCAGTTGACGGACTTTGAGCGAGGGCGTATAGTGGGCATGCGGGAGGCCGGGTGGACGTACCGCCGAATTGCTCAACATGTGGGGCGCGAGGTCTCTACAGTACATCGATGTTGTCGCCAGTGGTCGGCGAAAGGTGCACGTGCCCGTCGACCTGGGTCCGGACAGCAGCGACGCACGGACGCACGCCAAGACCGTCGCATCCTACGCAGTGCCGTAGGGGACCGCACCTCCACTTCCCGGCAAATTAGGGACAATGTTGCTCCTGGGGTATCAGAGAGGACCATTCGCAACCGTCTCCATGAAGCTGGGCTACGGTCCCGCTCACCGTTAGGTCATCTTCCGCTCACGCCCCAACATCGTGCAGCCCGCCTCCAGTGGTGTCGCGACAGGCGTGTATGGAGGGACGAATTGAGACGTGTCGTCTTCAGTGATGAGAGTCGCTTC
This sequence comes from Vandiemenella viatica, assembly GCA_031002005.1. Classification (NCBI taxonomy): domain Eukaryota; kingdom Metazoa; phylum Arthropoda; class Insecta; order Orthoptera; family Morabidae; genus Vandiemenella; species Vandiemenella viatica. The sequence continues at coordinate 228,042,914 of JARYHS010011408.1, read as the reverse complement.
TGCCTTGGTGCCGATGATGGTCGTATGCGTGTTTGGCGCCGTGCAGGTGGTGAGCGCCACAATCAGGACTGCATACGACCGAGGCACACAGGGCCAACACCCGGCATCATGGTGTGGGGAGCGATCTCCTACACTGGCCGTACACCTCTGGTGATCGTCGGGGGGACACTGAACAGTGCACGGTACATTCAAACCGTCATCGAACCCATCGTTCTACCATTCCTAGACCGGCAAGGGAACATGCTGTTCCAACAGGACAATGCACGTCCACATGTATCCCGTGCCACCCAACGTGCTCTAGAAGGTGTAAGTCAACTACCCTGGCCAGCGAGATCTCCGGATCTGTCCCCCATACCGAGCGTGGTGGTGTAACGGATAGCGTTCTGGCCTCGCATTCGGGAGGACGGCGGTTCGAATCCCCGTCCGGGCATCCAGATTTGGGTTTTCCATGGTTTCCCCAAATCACTCCAGGTGAATGCCGGGATGCTTCCTTCAAAGGCCATGGCCGAATTCCTTCCCATTCCTTGCCCCCATCCTTTCCCGTCTCTAAAGACCACGTTGTTAAAAAGGGACGTTAAACTGTTACAAAAAAAAAAAAAAAAAAAAAAAATGTCCCCCATTGAGCATTTTTGGGACTGAATGAAACGTCGTCTCACGCGGTCTGCACGTCCAGCACGAACGCTGGTCCAGCTGAGGCGCCAGGTGGAAATGGCTTGGCATGCCGTTCCACAGGACTACATCCAGCACCTCTACGATCGTCTCCATGGGAGAATTGCAGCCTGCATTGCTGCGAAAGGAGGATATACACGGTACTAGTGCCGACATTGTGCATGCTCTGTTGCCTGTGTCTATGTGCCTATGGTTCTGTCTGTGTGATCATGTGTTGTATCTGACCCCAGGAATGTGTATATAAAGTTTCCCATTCCTGGGACAATGAATTCACGGTGTTCTTATTTCAATATCCAGTAGTGTTCTTTACCTACGACCATTTCAATTTCGATACGTGTAAACAAAGTTAGTATCCTCAAACTACAAATTTATCTGCTAGCAATGGAAAACAGATTTTAAGCTGGGAAATATTTTTGAAGTGTAAACATCTTCAGGTACGTTAGGCGTTGTTTGGTAGAGGGGGGGAGGGGGGTAAATCTGTGACTTCGTGGTTTCCCATCACCGTCGTGCTATGACATGTTGCGCTTTTGATATGCGCGATGGACGCATTTTGCATAGGTAAAATTTTATGAGATTACATCACCAACATCTAATGTTAACAGTATATCTTTAGCTGTAAGTATGATGTCTTGCGCTTGGACAGCAGTGAAAGTATAGATTATTCTTTTATCTAAAATAAAAAAAAAAATTTTTTCCAATTTTCTTCATACAAACACACAGTTTTTATCCAATTTTACTGGAACTTTGCATAGGCATACTTTAAAACAAATAGAAAAATACTGTTTCCGTTTGATCTACAAAAACCTAAGCGCTTTCCTCCTTTCTTTCTCACCTTAATTTCTATCAACGTTGTCCATACAAAACACACAGTCGATTTTGATGGCACTTAGTACACGTATAAACAGGGCGGTCTGGTAGCACAACGATTAAGGTTCTTACTTCCGAAAGTCTCTCTCTCCGATCCTGGGATCAAATCCCGTGGTGAGCAGGAATTTTAGGAGCTGTATTTGAATATATGAGCTACGCCGGGACGTTCCGTGGTTCTGATTCCACGTTAAACTGTAGACCCCCGAGGAAAGGAATTGGCCTTCCTGCCTTTGACATAATAGCTTGGCACATCTCCTTCGAGAAGATTCGACCAAGCTTCGGGTTGTGGACTAAGTTCGATTTTTAGTTTGTGAAATGAAAACTTCTTTAATCGCGTTTGGCGATTTTTGGATGCGTGAAACCTTGTGAGTTCCCGTCACTTACCTACTAATGTTAACAGCATATCTGTAGCGATTCGGAGACTCAGTAGTTAAGGTGTCTGCATGGGGAACGAAAGGTTCTCGGTTCGAATCACTGTCTCGGCGAGGATTTTCATAAGCAGTTATCCGACTTTCACCTCTGGCACAGCTTAATGTGTAGTGTGAATTACTCCAGAACGCTTTCGTGGTTCTGAATTCACATTGAACTGTTGGTCTCCTGTATCTGGTAGCACTACCGGGTTAGGTTAAGGCGGCTGACACAAGGGCGGAATGTGCAGCCAGTAGAAGCCCTGTCATCAGGTCATTACGACCACACGGGATTATTATTATTTAGGTTATCTGCAGCTAGAAGTATGACGGTTTGCGCGTATGACATTCATAGTTCTAAGTTTTCACTTTTGCTGGCAATCCGCTTATTACAGCCAATTATTTTTCATTTATTATTATTACTTTCTATGAACCGTTCATAAACTGGGAATGGGCTAGAAATAGTAATTTTCGCTGACACTATTTAAAGGGTCGCTGTCCTATTCGTGGGTAATGACCGCTCACTATTAGTGTCGATATCTTTGAGTTTATTTGCGTGTTTGAAATACAGTCTGAACAATGTAAACCTTAATCAAAAGCTATAGCATGCCCTCTGCGTTACTTTTACTGTGGTCCGCGCTGTATTACAATTTAATCGCAAACAAATTATGCGTACTTTTAAGTTATCGCCCCGTGAGGAGTGATATCGGCAGGGACCATTAGTGCAAAGTTAACAAAAGAATTGTGTGGGGAGCGGTGTCAGTCCTGGACAATTTGAATAAAGCTAGTTACGTGGACCGCATTATAACCTAGCCACACAGCCCTGTTGTATGGAATCGTATGATATACGTAGTGCTCCAGGGAGCATTACAACCAAAGCACAATGTTTTTAGTATTACATTATGCTTCATTTCGTATGCCTCATCTTAGTAGCAATTCCTGCCACGTGAGAAAATACAAGAAATAGGCATCATATATTATTCAATGCATAGAAGACTACCAAAGTATTAGGAGAATAATATCAGTGAGTTTTCTCATTAAATCACCACGAAAGATACAATGATTTCTATTCCTTTTAAGAGTGTCTTTTACTAAAACGGAAATGTTTCGTTTACTTTCTCGAAATATATCTTACCTTCAACTACACGGCATTACCGAGTGTGGTGTGTGAATGGTTAACGTTCTGGCCTCGCATTCGGGAGGACGCGGGTTCGAATCCCCGTCCGGGCATCCAGATTTGGGTTTTCCATGGTTTCCCCAAATCACTCCAGGCGAAAGCCGGGATGCTTCCTTCAAAAAGCCCATGGCCGAATTCCTTCCAGTTCCTTGTCCCCAGTCCCATCCCGCCTCTAATGACCTTAGCAGTCAACGAGGCGTAAAGATAGAGTAAAAAAAAAAAAAATACACGGCGTTGTGATACTTCTTTTCTTTCCATGACAATATTTGATACCACAAAAAAAAAAAAAAAAAAAAAAAAAAAAAAAAAAATGATAAAGCATTTACATACACACGCGTGAAGCAGGGAACAAATGTCAGTATTAAATGAAGTTAAAATTGGGATTTAAGATATTTTGCAAAAAGATATTCTGCAGTATTCGAGAAAAACTGGTTTTTTGCTTACAGTGGTCCTTCCAGGAAGGTCAGACGGGGGAATGCGGTTCATATTGTACAGGTCTCACGCGTGGTGGCAAAAACACGTTATCTGCTGGAGGAGTCGAGTGACAAAGGAAGATGCGTGTCCACGTAACGTGAGTGATGCATTAAAGGCATTGACAGTGACGTATATGGGAAAGCGTGTTTAAAATAGTAGATACCACGATAAGTCTTGCAGTTAACAGGCGTGGAACTCAATAGAGCTTTGTAACTTCATTATGCCCACCGAAATGTGGTATACGCGACTTCCGGTTTGGCTCTAGTATGACATGTATTATGTTCGCTACAAGGCTTATTAAAAACGGAATTACGCCGCTTAATCGTCGCGTCTACGGATATTCAGCGATTTCGGTGAAAAATTAGGGAATCAATTATCACGCTTTTCCCAAAGATAAAGACCGGCAAAAGCGATGGAATCAAAAACACCCTTGTTGCTGCATCAGATTTTAATTCATCGCTTGATTGCTGTGGTAAGTGGTTGCTTGATTAAGGAAGAGCTGATAGTGATAGCAATTTACAGGGCCCCCTCAGGTAATTTCAGACTGTTTTTATCTCATTTAGAGTCTTTGCTACTAAGTTTTACAAATAGCAAACAAATAGTATTATGTGGAGATTTCAATGTTGACTTTCTGAATCACAGCAATGATAGATTAGATATGGAAGCCTTGATGTTGTCTTTTAACTTAACAGCACTTGAAAATTTTCCTACGAGAATACAAAATAATAGCAGGACTGCAATTGATAATTTTTTTATGGATATTTCTCAGTGCAGTAATTACAGTATACTTCCAGTAATAAATGGTATCTCAGATCATGATGCGCAGCTATTATGTATCGAGTCCAGGAACACTGTTAAAAAGCTGGGTTTATAGAAGAAATATTAGTGAAAATAATATAAAACACTTCATAGATACCTTAAACAATGAAAACTGGTTAGAAGTATATAATGCGCAGGGTGTTAATGCGACATTTGATTCCTTTCTGAATATATTTCTAACACTTTTTGAAGGTAGTTTCAAAAAAAGGAAAATTCTCAACACTCCAAACAATGAACTGGGCATGGGATGGATAACAAAGGGTATCAGAATCTCTAGTAAAACAAAGAGGGACCTTTATTTAAAAATGAGAGAATCAAATAACTATGCTCTGAAAGTTCACTACAAACTTTATTCTAAAATACTAAGAAATGTAATAAGGAAGGCCAAGAACAGGTACATATCGGCGAAAATAGAAAATTCAGACAATAAAATGAGAACAATATGGAATATAATAAAGACTGAAACAGGAAAAACTGTAAATCACTCTAAAGACATAAAAATAGAACAAAATGGATATGTGTATAGCGAAGTAGGGGAAGTTTGTGAAATATTTAACAAACATTTTACGTCAGTAGTAGATAAATTAGGCATAGAAAAGCAATCCCCACATAGTGCTCTAAGGATTCTTGAGACTGCTTTCCCAAATAGCTTTGTGGAGATGAAATTGCCACCAGTAACAGTCTCAGAAATAAATAAACTCATTAAACAATTAAAACCTAAAAATTCTTCCAGCTATGACAATATTTCAAGTAAATTACTGAAAAGATGTTCAGATTGTATCAGTCATGTACTTGCTCACATTTGTAATGAATCCTTAATACAAGGTGTTTTTCCCGATAGACTAAAATATGCTGTTGTAAAACCATTATTTAAAAAAGGAGAAGTAACATGTGTAGACAACTATCGTCCCATTTCATTACTTTCAACATTCTCAAAGGTTTTTGAAAAAGTCATGTATAGTAGAGTAATAAAACATGTTACACACTATAATATCCTAACTAATTCACAATTTGGGTTCAAAAAAGGATCATCCATAGAAATGGCTATATATTCATTTTTAAATAACTCATTTGAGGAACTGAATAATAAAATGAATCCTGTAGGAATATTTTGTGATCTTGCAAAAGCATTTGACTGTGTAAACCATGAATTACTTTTGAAAAAAATGGAATACTATGGTATTTTTGGGACCGCAGGTAAATGGTTTAAATCATACATTGAAAGCCGAATGCAAAAAGTTTCAATTTTGATTCTAAAATAAGTAAAGATGCTTCATCAGACTGGGAGAAAATAAAACATAGAATTCCACAAGGCTCTGTCTTAGGTCCCCTCCTCTTTCTGTTATACATCAATGACCTTCCTGGAAATTTATCCGACAAAGTTAAGAGTGTTTTATTTGCAGATGACACTAACCTGACTGTGCGTAAAACACCAAACAGTACTATAGAATTTAATTTAAATGAAGTACTTAGAGTAGTAGCAAATTGGTTTAAGGCAAATTCATTAAAATTAAATTTTGAAAAAAACACAATATATTAGGTTTAAAACAAAAAACTATGCACAGCCAGATATATGTATAAACTATAAAAACAACACAATCTTAGAAACAGAGAGTATAAAATTTCTTGGTATTAAAATAGATCAGAAACTCTGTTGGCATGATCATATCACTACCCTACTGGCAAAGTTAAGTAGTGCCACCTTCGCAATACGAACACTTTCTCTAACAGCAGATCTAGAATTAATGAAACAGGTGTATTCCTCATATTTTCATTCAGTAATGTCATATGGCATAATTTTTTGGGGAAACTCTTCACAAAGTAAAAAAGTTTTCATAGCACAGAAAAGAGCTATTAGGTTTCTGTGTAGGGTAAAACCAAGAACTTCTTGCAGACAACTCTTTAAGAAACTCAATATTCTTACAATGTATTCTCAGTATATTGTGGTGGATGCCTTGGTGGGCAAACCACGTTACAATTATCTTTCATACCTTTATGATTAATAATTGTGGATTTTTAATTTTAATTTTTATGAAGGAGTGAAAATTTATTAATTTTGCAAGAATTTCGATGTTAGTTGGAATTCAGGAAAATTGTCACAATATGACATTTATTTTCTTATCACTGGCGATTACAAGTCCTAGCGAATTTACCGTTAACATTAACACAAATTGGCAAAGTCATAAAAGCAACGCTCAGAGTTACAATTAGCCGTCATGAGCAAGCAAACAATTATATATTTACTTTTAAACATATCTCAGAATCAAAATGCAAGAAATAATGACAATTGGAAACAATAAAAAATACAAGTTATGACGACCTCAGACAAAGGTATCATAATACTGTGACTTTACAGTTCAAAAAGAAAATCATGGCCGCCAGAATGAACAATATATCATTCGAAAATAACTAGTTCTGGCAAATTATGCCGCTAGCTCAGGGGTTTTTACAATTACAAAGTGAGAACATGGACCTATCCTCTCAAAGTCGCTTACGGGTTCTGTTTCACGGAATGCACAATCAGATGGCTTGGTCGTAATAAGTTACCATTGTAGTCCTGCTTCTGATGTCTGCGGTGACTGTAGCGGACCCACGATATGTGAGTTTATCTCACTAGTCGGCTATAGGCATCTCTGGTCTGACAATGCGCATCATCGCATTACCGGCTGTGTTGCTGTGATAAGCTTGCTCCAGCAAGGCAAGCAGCAGTTTGCGAAAGAAGTCAACTTTCCAAGTCAACCTCAGACTAGACTCGCATAGCTTGGACTCGAAGATCGAAGTCAGAATGTCCAGCTCCTCGCTCTTCGGTCCACGAGGAAACTTCTCGCTCCGCCCATTTGTAGTCTCGAAGCTCACATACAACAGAAATTCCCAGGATTTTGAGTTATACGCTCATTTTGATTGGATCTTCAGGTCGGCACCTAATGTCACGTGATATCCTCGATGTGTGATTTGGCCAAAGTATCCAACAGAGGTCGGACATTTTCGGCTAAGTTCGCCGGGGCGAGGGAACATTCAGGTTTCGGACGGCAGGCTTTTCCCGCCAGGTGAGTGACGTCGTTGACCGCCCATCCCTAGGGAGCAGAGTGTGTGGTCTGGCAATCCCAAATCCGCGACTTCTTGTCGCCAAGGTACGGGAAGACCAAGATTAGCTTCAAGCCTACATAGCTCAATAATTCTTGAATATTCGCTTTACCAAGATACACTGTATGTTCACCATTTCATTATGTCCTCATTTGGAATCTTGCGTACTTTAGAAAATTACAACAAAAATCTATTTAGGTGGTCGCCCAAGATTTATGTAAATTACTCTTATGTTATTACATATATAATAAAATGCACCTTGTAACGTGGCGACAGCGCGGCTCGTTACAATATATATTCTCTCATGAGCTGTTTACACCTAATTCACAGGTACACAGTTTCAATACAACAAACAGAAATAACTTGCATAAAACACAAACATCTCTGTCATTAGTACAAAGAGGAGTTAATTATTATGGGATACATCTGTTTAATAAACTACCTAATCGTATAAAACAGCTTTCAGATAATAAAGATGTATTCAAACAAAAACTTAGAGATTATCTTATTGGCAACTCCTTCTACTCCATTCAAGAATTTGAAGAAAATAATTAATTGTACTCATTATGACGTTTGCAAAACTCAGTTGCAAAAATGTATATTTATTATTATTTCTTGTATTTGTAAAATATGTATATATATATATATATATATATTTACAATGATATGACTCATATTATATGTATATGTATCAACAATGACATGTTTCACATCCCAGAGGTACTTCCTCAGCAGGGATCCATGGAACAAGATTGATAAATAAATAAATAAATAAATCACTCCTTTAAATTAAGAGTATGAAGTGTGATAGGTTACGACAACATAACCTTGATTTGTTGTGGCTTATTTACGTTTTTCTGCTAATTAATGTGACAGAATTAACCTTTAATAATACTTAAGATTGTCTGAAAATTCATTTAACTGAGTGAAAAGTATTAGATAGTTTGGTCAAGGTAATTGTTATTACGTGGCCTTTTTATTTATTTATTTTAAAAAAAGAAGTAGGTGTTACAAACGTATGTTGCAATTAAAATTTTTCTCTGATGTTGAACAATCCATAATGTGAAAAAACATTTTACAGGAAGGTAAAAAGACTAGCAGTTAAAACATCAAGCGGTTTAAAGTCTACATTTGCCGTGAATCAGTCCACATTTTGCGTACAACGAGCAACATGGACCGATCTTGTAAACTCAACAAAAGGAATTAAAAAACTAATGTCTCATAGCATCTTCATGAAAGATAGAAAATTTATTTTTAGGATTGGGACGCAGCTCGTTAAACTAATCTTGGGGAAATTAGCACACAGAAGAACAATATAAACTTCAAACAATATTTGATGTTCAGTATTTCGTCTCTCCTATATAACATGTAAATACAACATAAAAATAATGATATAAACACTCTACTCTAAAATCAGAGATTTATAGTTTTAAAGTGATTTTAAGCGGTTCAAAACGAGGAGCGAAACGCCGACAAGAGACTCAAATTAAACGGTACCTTCAAGGCTTAATTGGCATTGTTGTTGCGGATTCTTACTTGGTAATCAAATCTTGTTCAGTGCACTTCGAAAGATTATGTGCCCTGTCTTTAGAAATTAACTCCTTCAGCTTCTTCACTGTTACATGCTTGTACCCAGACTGATCACAAACGAAAACAAACGCACAGTACTAAACCGGAAGTTAACAATGCCACACTTTGCATGGTGGCGCTGCAGGTGGTGTAAAGATAAACTAATAACTTAAAGTGCTCTATAATGAATTAGGAGTGCGTTGTGTGTGTTGCGAAATAACCATACAATCAGTAAGAAAACAGAAGTTTGTTATTAACAAGCCAATAGCTTATTACTTTACTGTGTTCCATGGCAAATCATAGGTGTGAGGGATTGGCTGGTACGCATTGAAAACTAGCGGGGGTGGATTTTTTCTCGGAGCTAGGAGACGTGGTGTGGAGAATCTGGTGCAATCATCGGAAATGAGAAGTTTCGCTTATTCAAAACTACTTCTGGTGCGATGAGTCCCATTCTAGCTGCTTTATCATATCCGTTACTGACCGTGTTCTGCAGTAATTTCCTGAGACAAACCTAACAGTCCTTCTTTGCATCACCTCCAAATCTTTTTTTTAATGTCCAAAATATGGGTAAACAGCAATTAGAATACAGTTTTGATAAAGGACAGAAGAGCTGAAATCATATTGTTAAGTTCGAGAAAGAGAAGTCGTTTACAGTAATATCCAGCTGCTGAGACTACCACAGCAATACTAGACACTGTTGATAAAAATCTACAGTTACTATACCGCACAAGAAAATGAAGACTTGAGGACAAGGATCGAGTTTCGGCTCACTGTCGTTTCTTATCCTTATAATATACACACTGTCTCTTTTGCCTGCTTGGTTACTAAGGTCATGAACAAAAAGTTATCATTTAAAAAAATGTCTCTTGAGATCTTTTCTGTTTCATTCGCGTTTGCTTCCATAGTAAATTAAATTAAATCTTACGGATGGAGTTACATGTTTCACGCAGGCATACAAAGTACCCAAAAATTATATTTTTACAACTATCGAAATAAGTAGGGCCTATACTTCGTTGTCGTGTCTCTAGGAAGTGAAAAGATCAAGTATTACACATATGGAGTTCAATAATATTTTCATAAATAACGTTCATAATAACTACTGTCGTTATGCTGGTTTCAACAATATATTTGGAATTTGCAATGATTCCGAACAAAAGACTTTAGCAGAGGTAGTAACACTCAGGAATTTCCTTTAGGTCTGACTTCCCACGGTGGTCACACGCACATGAACTCCAGAATAAATTCTCATAATTTGAAAAAAAAAAAATTGTTTACTAAACGTATCCAAGGCGATTGTCATCCAGGAAAAGAAATAGGCCTAGTTGAGTTTGTTTTAACACTGAATGTAATCCAGCAGATATGTACAGCACAACAGAAATGTAGGAAGCGGTCTCAACACGTGCTCTCTTTCTCGCAGTAACAACTTGTTATGCTTTCCTCTTAATAAAACAGTTAGGACTTTCTGATTGTCAATGTCAATATACAAATCTATGCTCGTCAGTCGTTGAGCTAATATTTCGCATGTTTTGCTAGGTGCGACAGACACACGTTTATCTAGTCTATAGTATACCAATACCATACTAGGGCTGTTGTATTTTTAAAAATATCGGATTTTAGATATATCCATATTTTAAAAATTATTAATATCGGAAAAAGTATCGATATATCGATACTTTTATAAATACAATTTCATAAAGTCAAACCTTGCAAAAATAAGGCTGACCACTGATAAATAGACGTGAGATTTTGTTCTTAATCAAGTTTCTCGCTTTCAAATGGTTTTGTTGGTGATGATGACTGTTAATTTTTTTTTAAAAAAAATTTGACCACTACGCGTATCATAAGTTTCATAAAAATTAAATAAAACCTATAAAACTCTAAAGAGATTTGAGGTAAATCTTATTTTGTGTATTTTTAAGACTGATCAGTAATACAGTTGAGGTATTTATTTAGGTAGAAGTTTAGCAATCATAGCATGCATTATGGCCAAGTTATATAACTTCTTCTCATAAGATTTTTTTTGTGGTATTTCATTTAGTTTTGTATGCTGATAGCTTATTCTGAGCTGTCTTATTTTTCTTTCTCTCGAATTAGCAACTCTTTGTTATTTCCACTATTCCTGCTAACACGCTAATTTCAAGTTGGACTACCCTGGACAATCCACACGCTCATTTCAATCAATGGACTCGCGTTCTATTCGTACTGGGCTAGCGATGCCTTGCCTACACTGTTGTCATCACCTGAGTAGACTTGGTACATGCAAATTAATTATAGAAACGTATCAGATTTTCTTAAGTTTGCTGATCTCTATGCGTGACAGAAATTAGAGGGACATAGTGTCATTCAGAGCAAACGAAAAATTATAACTTATTTTTAAAAATATCGAAACCGATATCCAGATTTCAGTATCGAAATATCGACATATCGTCCTAAAAAATATCACTCATAAATACCGATATTTCAAAAAATAAAATCGATATTTCAATATATTATCAACAATCCTATACCATACTACAAATTCTTAAAACAGCTGGGTCTGTGCAGTAAATTTCTATTTTAATAGAGTAAACGAGTGACGATAAAGATTACAAAATCGTTATAATTTTTTTCTGTATGTTCGCACATGACACTGAAATTAATGGACGGATTTTAACAAACCTGCTCATACTGATAGCTTATGTCGTGGCTCACGAAGTATGGTACTTTCATCCCGATACAGAGAACAAATCCGAAAACTTTGACATTTTATTCTGACTGGCTGCGCCTCAGAAAATAATGAATAGATTTCAACGAAACTTATCATAGTTGTTAGGTTGTCACCTGTTATGATACAGAATAGCTTCTATCGTGATTAACAGGAAGAATTTCGGTCATAGCCTCTTTAAAGATACATCCCGTCAATCAGCTGGAGTGATTTCGGGAAACCATAGAAAATCCAAATCCGGATGGCCCAATTGGGATTCGAACCCACCCACCCAACATTGTTAATGGGTTAGTTCGTCAAAATTGAGTAATCAGTAGCGCAATTTCATGGGTCGAATACTCAGTGACCATGTATTTCAAAAGATATCAAATTACATAAAATACTAGCAAATGCATCTTATCAAATGATATTTGGTCTGTAAACTGCCGACAAACAATTCCAGCTAGACGAGGTTTTTGTTGTTGCCGATCAATGGAGTACAATGAGGTAATGAATGTTATCAGACACTGGAATCCTTTTGCATCATTTGTGATGACATCACAGTCGCGATTCTACTTTTTTGTTTAGGATATCACTGAATGCATTGACAGTCTTATAACAGCTAATAATGATAGTAGTACGTAGCCAATGATTGGGCGAAACATTATCTCAGTTCTCCCATAGTTTTTGGTGATGAAAGAACTCTAAATATCCGTAAACCGCTCCAGAACATAAATTTAATACATAACTTAATTTAGTAACCAATGTTTTCTAGACGGTAGACATTTCAGTCAAATTCTGATTCTGCTGGCATTATAATAAAACTTATAGTAAAACATGATTCGGTTCTTTAAACACGCCACGGATATCAGTGAACATAAGCTAAAAGTTCAGGCGCCTGTAATTAGTTCATTTTGGAAGAAAATAAAATAAATTCCGCCATTCGTCTTTTTTTTCATTATTGATTTCTCTTTTGCTATTTTTTAAAGATCAAAACGTGATATTGACAACTAAAAATATAAAAATTGCAAGTTACCGTGCATAAGTACGAAGTACTACACACGTACAAAGAATGCTGTAATCGTTAATAAAGTTGATTCCCCAAACTATTGTAATCTAGTAACACAAAGAATTAGTAAGTGTGATCTGCACTAACCTCCGAAAATGTTTATCCCAGTAACTATCCACAGGGCGAATGTTGAAGAACTGTAAGCTAGGAACTAGATTGTGTGTTATAATGTTCCAAATTAGGGAGAATGAAATTACGACTTATATATTATTCCTAAAAGATCTTATTTTTTGTGACGAGTCACTTATCTTCGTTCATATCAAATCGAAATCAATAAATGAGATATCATTTTAATTATTAAAGTCTCCATTATAAATTAAGAAAGGAATATCGGAAATCGACACATTAAGGGCAAAAATATTAATTATATTGGTCACGCCAATGAGCCAGTTGTAACAGCCCTCAAACCTAGACTGTAAATGGTATTGAATTTTGTGAAGCATTTGTAGCAAGTTAAAATTGTATTGAATATGAGTTTGTATGTTTGTCTTGCAATTTACTGTAAATCGGTGTAAATGGTTTTTGTTCAATGAAAATAAATTATGTAAATACAATTTAATATGTTTAAGGACAGAACTACGCAACAGAATTACTTAAATGTTTGTACTTCCAAGTTTTAAGGTGAGCTACGATGTTTAAAGGATGTTTTACAACAATTTAAAATGATTTATGTGAATAATTTTGTGTTTAAATATCTTTAATTTTCCTTTCTGACCATTTTGTAAAAATCGTAAATGATTACATGTATTATTTTGATTGTTTTTAATATGTTTTTAATTGTTTAAGTATTGTTGAAGTTCGAGAAATATCTGTCGGAAGCATTTGTGACGTTCTAGAACTTACGATGACACTTATATAAAGTGAACGCCAGAGACAATTAAAAAAATTAACAACTATTAGAACTATTAAAACATACATCACAAAATAGACAAAAACTTTCCTAAATAACATGAATACTGTTCCAGGAATACAATCTCACAATATGAACCAATACCTCAGCCGGAGATCTCTTCGATAGGACATTGAAAGTGAATATAAGATTAACGCCATATGATACTTCTTGAACATTTAAAGACTATTTTTAATGTTTTTTACGTTTTGAAACTGTCACTATGTTCAACAGACAACTGTGATATTCCATAAATACAGAGGAATCCAACAGTATTGCCCTCAGATCAGGCTCTGTAAACAGTCCTATCTATTCCTATGAAACGCTAATTTCGTCAGTGTGTTCTGTCACTCAGTAACGTCAAACTAGAGCCAAACGAAGGCTTAACTGGTCCTAGTTGACCCAAAAGAACATAATACATACATACAATAAGTCTCTTGAGATGTTTAAAGTACCCAAAAATTATATTTTTCAGTTGTAGAAATAAGTGAAAACCTTGTAATTTCGTATGTCGGTAAAAAAAATCAAGTGTTATACATAGGAAGAAGAGATCGGAGTTCAAACCTCTTTTCATGGATAACGTTCATAATAACTACAGTCGTTATGCTGATTTCCAAGGCCACATTTAGAATTTGATAATGATTTCCCACAAAACTAAAGGTTTATTATGATTATAAAGTGGGGAAAGAATTGCTCGTTAAAAACTTGAAATATAAATATGTTGGCACAACATTTGACAACAATTTCAATTAAGCGGGACACATTGGACAGGTAGCAGGAAAAGGTTTCAAATTGCTGTACTTGTTGGAAAGAGTGATGAGGGGATGTACCAGAGAGGTAAAGGATTTGGGTTACAAGACTTTGTTCAGGCCATTGCTTGAAAATGGAGGTGTAGTATGGGATCAACATTTTGGGTATCAAATACAGGAGTTGCAGGGGGAGTGAAGAAGGGTTGTTAGGTTTTTCCCTCGAAATTACCGCATATCACAACCAGCAACCGATATGAAAAAAGAGCTGGAATGGGATTCATTTGAAGACAGGAGGTGGGTGAAGAAAGTTAAGGGGGGTGTTTAAGGCATTTATTGGTGATGAGACATGGAAAGATATTGGTTTAAGAATAAAATATAATTCCTGGAAGTAAAACATGACCATGACCACAAGCTGGCACTCGATTTTGGGCACAAGAGTGTGTGAAGATTTCCTTTCTTAGGTGAGGGGGTCGGGGATTGGATTAAATTACGAAAAAAAATGTTGAATAATTTGCCCAAATGTTGAAACATTTTAAATTTGTTGAGGACAAAAGTTGGTGGGTACAGGAAAGGGGAAAAATGAGTGTTTAGGGAAATCTCCATAAGAGCTTGCGTTCCATCGCATTTTATTTAAATTAAAGACACTTGCAGAGGACTTACATGATGCGCACTAGCAACACTAATGAACTTCCATTAGCTTAGAGTTTGCCCTATCGCCTATGTCACATGAGCTAAAGAATAAAGTCTTCTAGTAATATAAAGAACAAGTATTTGACTAATCGTATCCAAGGCGGTTGTCATCCGAAAAAGAGTTGGTAGTTAGTTATTAAATGCAGTTCAATAGAAATATAGAAAACTGTTTCAGCATGTGGAAGCTCTCTCGCAGTTACAAATTTTCAATCTTTACTACTTAAAATACGCAGTTACCGTGTACTAGGAATGATTTTAGTTAAATTAATTTGTATTTAAACATTTCTCGTCTAATTAAAATTTTCTGATCAATATTAGTCCATTAAACTGTTTTGAGAAAGAACTGAATTGAAACTACTAATAACCAGATGACAAAACCGTTCAACTTAGAATTTTGTCTGTATGTTCGCACATCACACTGCAACAAATGGATGAGTTTTAACGAAACTGCACATAGATATAGCTTATTTAGTGGCAAGGATGAAGAATTCGTTTTCACAAATGGTGAGTTCATTACCGAAAATTTAGAATTTTATCCCCGACTGTTCGTGCATTACGCAGAATCCATAACCGGAATTTAACGAAACGTAGTAATATCTTATGTCATCAAATAACACTGTAACGTGTCAGGATTGACACATGACAATCTTTATATATAAAGATGAATGTTTGTTTGTTTGTTCTTCATTCAAATCCACAGTTTTCATCCGATCTCGATGAAACTTTGCACCCTTATCTTTTGAAACAAGGAGAAAAATACTGTCTACATTTGGTTGAAAAATTATCTGTATAAATAACACATGTTGTCTCATAACTTCGAAATACGGCGATAGACAGACACGTTGGATATGGACGTCTCCGTACCGTGTTTCCGTGTACTGGACTGGCAGCTCAGTGGTCAAAGCGCTTGCTTACGGACGTCGTAATATCCGGTTCGAATCTCCGTGCAGGCTAAGATTTTTAAAAATTGTTTTTCATCGTAGGAGTCAGGCCTGGGCCGTAGGTTATTCGGATTGAATGTTAAACTGTAGATATTAGAAAGTTAGGGGTGCAATGCGAGGCAAATCCTAGGTACTCTTGCAATGTTGTGGGTGTACACTTTTTTACGTTATAATGATCCCTCAGGTGTTGTTCGCAGTCAGTGTGTGAGTGTGAACCACAGTAACATTATTATAAATACGGAAGTAAGTCTCCGTCTTTTTGTTACGTATTGACGACTCAATGGCTATATCGTTGTGATGGAATTTTATAAGGAAATCTGTATGAAGGGCACAGGATATTTTTTCCAGTATGATTAACTTTATCGAATGGTGACAGAAATATATTGGAAATTGATTCTCTTCCGGAGACAGGTTCGACGGTGCAATGATATAGTGATAGCTTTCCTGTCATATTAATCCGACTCGATATTGTTTGGGACCAATCCTCCGTTACCAACAACTTTCTATATTTAATTCTGGCAAAAAAATTCTTAATCCACGCGTACGAAGTCGCGGGAACGAGCTAGTATTTCATGAAGAGATTATAAAATAAAGTGAATTTCGTCAGAACAGAGCGTTGTGTTTGCGGGAGACAGTATTTTGCCTCCACCCTCTGAGATGGGTGCCCTTGCTCTAGCGAGGGGAGTGTCATCTGTTTGACGAACGGCAGACATCGTGCATTGGTGTGGACACTCGTGTGTGTACTTTCAGAGGGAGAGGTCTCGCTTAAACACTGGTACGAGCCTCCCAAGTGAGAGGCTGTGTTTTTGACCAGGACAGTCTGGTTTCAGGTGTGATCGGCGGCGTATCACCTGCCCACCAGTTTCGCTGTCCGTTGCAGTACGGAGAGTCAGGTACCCACGGAGTACACTATTGGTTGTGTGCTGCTTCTTGCCGGACGACTCAACAGCCCGAGGCGTATCATCCACCCGGTAATACTTCATTGAATTCTGTCACCCACAGCAAGATCTTGACCCAGAGCGACCTGATTAGTTTCTCATTGTTGGTGCTTGTTGACCTATTGAGGGAATTTGTTACAATTTTGGATGATTCATTAAATATATTAATTTTCCGAATCTAATGATATGACCCGAATCAGGTACATATCAAGACCTCTAATAACTAGTATTGGATATGATTTTTAAAATAATTATGATAGGAAAATGAAAGGAAACCTAAACATGTGAACAAGGGTAAGTAATTAGAACGATAATCATTTATTATAATTATTTTTATTGTTATTAAAACTGATCCAGCAATGAAGTTTTTTTTATCAGTTAGTTGTAACGTCGATGTATAGACTAATTTCGTCGAATTGTAGCCTTCACTAAGTGCTGATGACCAAGGAAACTCAATTTTGTGTTGCAAGAATCTCATGCTCAGAAATTTAAATGAACACATTAGAACGCATCACTTTTTAATTTCGTGTTTTTTGTTTTCTTATGTTTTCAAGTGAAACGGAACTTTACAATATGATGGCGCCTAATTTAATTACCATCAATGCTGTGTTTCAGTATATACTTTTCTAAAAATTTCCATTTTTGTTCAAACAATTTTCATACGGTTTAATTTTTTTTAATTCTTACCTTAAAGTTATCTGCCGCCCGTGAGGAATCCCAATCCTTGACTGGAATTGTGACTTCTCGTAGTCGTCATCGTCGAAACGTTGACCACCGAGGGACACCTTTTGTTGTTAGAACGTTGACCACCCAGCAATTCCTTAGAGTAAAGAAGCAGGTGATTCTCGAACCAAATCTTCAGTAATCAGAAAAAATCGGCATTGCAGTGGCTCCTCGTGCACATTAACCCGTCCACCCTTGAAAATTCTCACCCCCTTTCTAAGGTTACTATCACTCATAGCTTTATCACTGCACACTTCACAAACCTGATGGTTTCTTGCATTCAAGAGTCGAATTATAGATCGTATCTCACAGTCGATGGGTGAGCAAACTTAATTAGACATTATAAAATTCTAAATTACCACTCGTCCTTTCCAAGAACTTCAAGGAGGAGGAGTACTTTGCAGACCTCCTTCGAACGCTCCACAGCCTCCGGTGCCCAAGCAACAATGTAGAGGAAGCGATGGAGCAAGAGGCCTCGTTGACATTAAACCGCGGGGACTTCGTGCACGAGGAAAGCAGCAGACATCACCAAGATTCTCCGTCAAGAGAAGCCCATCAGAATGAGTCCTCATTGGCGCATACATGCTCATTGCCAACCCTGCTCCTGGTCACCTGTATGAGCCAAGAGGACCTCGAAGAAATCAAGAAATTCCTAGAAACTAGGAACATAAGATACAGCATGGACTTCCAAGAAAACACTCGGTATTCAACAACGGGTATTCAACAAAAAGAAGCAGCTCCTAGAGACTCCTGCAAGATGGATGAGGGAACACTTCAATATGACAATTGCTCTTCACGCCATGCACCAGACAGGAGAGAGCCCTGAGGCAACCAAGTCCACCGTCCCGCCAGCAGCCAAGTCATGAAAATGAGTATACTGAATTACAACAACAGGCCACAGAAGCGGATACCGATGGCAACGTTTCATCAATGCTTCCACTGCCAAGGCTTCGGGCATCAAGCTTCTGACTGCCTCAAGCAAGTGCGCTGCGTTCGCTGCGGAGGGAGATATAACAACTTGGTTTGCACACGTCCGCGTGACGCAACGCCGATGTGTGCAAACTGTGGTTCTAACCACGCCGCCAGATATGGAGGATGCCCTTTAGAAGAAAAGCTTCAAGCAGCCATCAGAAGCCGTCAACGCCAGTGCCAACTCAGTCACTTCCAACGAATGGGAAGACCGGCGGGACCTCAGAGATTGTCATCAAGCTACTTCAATAATCATCCGCCGACCTACTGAAATGACCAACACGGGCACCAATGTTGTAATAAAGAGCCACGACGAGCAAATCAGCGAGGGAAAATCTTTGAGTTGTTAACACAACTGATTGCGGCAATGATCCCCAACTGACCACATGAAACAAGTTAGCTATCGAACGAATAAGAATATCAAAAGGGTTTCCACACAGGCCGTAATCAATACGGTCAAAGCCGGTTTTCCCACAAAGTGTACAGTTCGAGAAAATAAAATCCATCACCATCAGTGAAACCACAGATAAAGCTACAAATCGTAGTGGGGCTGTATAACGCCATTGAGGCTGTGGGAAAAAACAAAAAAAAAAAAAAAAAAAAAAAAAAAAAAAACTTAGCACAAATACGGCAGCAAGTTGAGTCTAAATGAGCAAGCTGGGGAATACATTCTCATACGTTCTGCTGCGATCGCGAGTCTTTCTCACTCTCATTCAAATCTGAATGTTAAATGATTAATAATTTATTTAAACGGGAGAAAATGGGACAGTAATAGAACTTAAAATATAAATTCGTAAATGGCGAAAGTATAAGCGTGGGGAAATTGGCTTTTAATGAACTTGTAAGTGAATTCGTTAACTTCAAAAGAAGGAGAATAGAGACATGGTAACTGAGTGGATTACTCCATCCCATGAAAATACTGAGTGAAACGCGAAAATGTTTCTCCGAACCTAATTTTCTGAAAGACACCGTCGGATCGCCAAATTGAATATCCTGTACCTTTGGACAAATTAATAGTATAGCATACATTCACTCTAGAAGTTTGGGAATTAATCCGGATTCTCAAACAGTACTCATTAATACTGTAAATATTTAAGCGAAAATTGGATAAGAATTTATCACTGGATCAATAACGCCGGCACTGTAACAGATTCAATAAAAAATGAACTGTATGTTTGCAATTGATTTTCTTATGTAAACTTTGTTTGTGGTACATTAAGAAATCCGTGTGCTATTACCAAATTTTGATCCTCCCTCGAGGTCTCCAACCAGCTCTCAGGAACAGTGACAGCACCTTAACGAACTAAAATCAATATCATACAAACTGCTTCAATAAAATTCACTATCAGTGTGTTTAGGTGGCAGAAGAAATTTCAGTATTTGATCACTGTTACTGCTTCACCGTTTTTTGTTGCAGAGGAAAAACTTTGTTGATCGAATTTCATTCTGTCACCTTTTCTTTCTTTTTTGCTTGTGGTTTCAAGCATCGTCTAAGCCGAGGTCATCAGAAGCGGGTAGGAATGAGAACCAGAGAAACGAAGGAATTAAGTCGTGGTCTTTTGCAGGAAACATTCCAGCATTCGCCTAGAGTAATTTCGCAAAACCATGGAAAATCTAAATCTAACAAAATCACTCACAATCGAAATCTAGATGGCTAGACGGGGATTTGAACCCGCGTCCTCCCAACTGCCAAGCTTGAGCGTTACCACTCACCAACCGGGGTAGGTTCTTTTATTTGTATTTTTTGAAGGATGTTCAGAAACTAAGCTTACACTGCAGTTATTCCTGCAGTGTCGTCCTGTATAGAGAAATCAGTGGTTTGTGATAATTATAGGCGGATAGCAACTGTGCAGATTTTCAGCGACTCGCCACCTCTAGCCATACTTGTAGGTAACCACAGCGATTCGTTCGTAAAACTTATCTCGCGAAGAAATCTACTCAATCGATTTCTGTAGGTGAAACACGTAACTCGGCTGAAATTCATCCGGCAGCTGGTAGAGATTTACGAAGAGGCTGTAATTTCTCGTCAGCATGTCACAAAATTTAGGCGGCTGGTAGAGAAAACATCACACACTAGGATCGCTGGTACATCATCGACCACCCTCCCTACAGCCGGATTTCACTCTAAGCGATCTTCCCCTTTTTTACTCACTTAAAGGGCCGTCTAGAAGACCGAAGATTAGCTTCAGAGAAGGGAGAGTCTATAAACTACATTCCTTCATTTTCAGCTTGTAGGATTTTTATTTCTGACATTGATTTTCAGTCTCACATTTATATACTTTTATTATTTATCATTAAATTTATATACATTTTTCTTGTTACTATAAACAACACAATATTCTCTCTGGTCACGTGATACAACAACTCCAAAGTACACATACCTTACAAAGTCTATTATTATTAAGAATTTATAAAATAGATAACGTTGTTATCTGACAGGCTCCCTTGAAACCCCCTCCACCACAGAGCCTGATGTGGCTTTTTCCCTCGACCCCCCCCCCCCCCCACACACACACACACCGCTTCCTCCTCCTCCCTGTGTGACACGTAGCTTTTTTCCTCATTAATTTTCAAAAGATATTTAGTACTGTTTTCTCTTAACAGACTACCGCCAAAGTTATTGCGTTTATAAAAGAACGAAGTGTATATTGAACACGACTGATATTTGCGTTGTGTACTTTTCTATAATTATAAATGTTCTGAATGAAATTTTGACACTAGCCATTTCTGCAAATGATCATTTATTCGGAAAAACCTCTTTCTCAGGTACCATCAGGGATGCTTTTCTTCTTGAGATGTAACAACAGTCTCCTTATCTCTTTCCTCATTGCATATTATTTGATAAAATATACCTGCCAGATAAAAATCTAAGAAGAGCTGCATTTTTTTGTTTTCTTTTGCTGCAGTTCTGTACCTTTCTGTATTACGAAGGAATTCTTTGATCAACTTAAAAGATTTTTATAACTCTTTCGATACTGAAAACTCGTTGGGAAAACATTTTCGAGCAGCCTTCTATAGTTTATGGTTCAGCGCCACGTAACGTTTCAGCGAGCACTACAATTGAAGTTATACTGAAACTCACTTGCCTCAACAAAATTAGAATTATTTTATCAACTAGCGGTGTGGCCATATGTGAGCGATCATAATCAAAACAGCTTTATGAAAACAAAGCGAACTGTCACTGCCTTGGTTAAATCCCGTGTGATGTGTGTAAACAAATTTGAGTTTAGGTACGGCAAGTGTAATCATAATGTTCTTGGAATTATTATGTGCCGTTGCGTGGAACCCAACGCTATGGCTTGCAAGTCACACGCATGTGAAGTAATATTAGTATATACGATATATAAATACCGAGCGTGGTAGTGTAACGGCTAGCGTTCTGGCCTCGTATTCGGGAGGGACGGCGGTTCGAATCCCCGTCCAGGCATCCAGATTTGGGTTTTCCATGGTTTCGCAAATCATTCCAGGCAAATGCTGGAATGCTTCCTTCAAAAGGCCATGGCCGAATTCCTTCCCATTACTTGCCTCCCCCCCCAATCCTTTCCCGTCTCTAAAGACCTCGCTGTTAGAGAGACGTTAAGCGGGTAAAAAAAAAAAAGATATAAAAATTACATGTGGAGATGATTAAATGACAGAAACAAATATCCACATGCTAATTTTAACTGCGACAAATAATATGAATGAAAAGCCTTGCTAGGAACTTTCTACCTCCCCCCTCCTCCTCCACCCGTATAGTCCAGTGTAGCTTTCTATCCATCCCCTACCCCCTTACACCAAACCACGTAGTTTATGGACGCTCCCCAAGGAGTTAAAACACTTCGCGACAAGTGTCTAAGCCAATATGGAGACTACGCCGAAAAATAACCTAAAGTAGCTACTGTCCGTTGGCTGTATTAGTTGTATGAAATAAAATATAGGCCTACACGAATCTCTTCAGACTCTGTAACCGAACAATCGTCGTACAATAAGTTACTGTGAAACTTAGCAATAGGATAATAAAATGCGAAATGATAGTTAACTAAACAATTCTGTGTCTGAAGACAGAGCACAGAGTATATAAAACGAGGTCGGTAGTTACTGCATGAAGGACTCGGCCTGTTGAAATGTTATCGTTTGTAGAGAAGCCGGACAAGCTCGTTGGGGTTGGTTCTCGTGTGGTAGGGTTGCCCGCACTGTTTACAGAGGAAGCCCTCCTCTCGGTGGTGAAGTGGCAGAGCAAAGAGAGGAGCAAACAGCAGCAGAAACTGCATGGGTCCAGCTTTAAACCCTAACGCTACTTGCTGTTATAATGATACACTGTCGTATTTAACTTACTTTAGTTTCTTGCTCCGCGTATATCTGAAATGCTTTGATTTCAGTGGAAAAATATTAATCATTTTGATGTGCACAAAGCGACGTTTACTTCTGTCCTGGTTCATTTTAATGTTATTGACGAAGAACGAAGAAATGTACATCTTGCCTACCAAGCTTTCCCATAACGTTCTGAGCTATAATCTTCAATTACACCTTAGTTTATTATTCCTCCAAAACGTGAAGTTTCGTGAAAAACTGTTGTTTATCATCATATAAGTTTATTTCCAAGTTCCATAAATTCGTTTCTGAGCACATTGTTAACGAAGTTTGTATGAGAAAAAAAACCATCACATATTTTTATAGCGCTATTGCTAAAGGACGTCTGAATATGCGTAATGTAGAAATAACTATGAAACTAAAACTGATAGAATAAAAGAATGTTGTAGGTTTCAAAAGTTTTTTTTAAAAAAAAGAAAGAAAACCACATTGCCAGAGAATGCGGAATCTACCATCTAAGCACTAAACAGTCCTTATACACCTGATACATCTAAGCAATCTACTCATACTCTAAATTTCACTTCAAACATTAATTTATTGAAGCAAATATTTCTTCGTCTGTACTGAGACGAGACGGGCGGCAAAGATCACACTGCATCATAAATGAATACTTCTTTACTAGATACACGTCAAAGATCACAGTACACCCTTTGGAATTTTTTAATATTGTTTTTTGAGTACCGAAGTTTAGTTATTTATTTAATTTACAAAAGAAATATAGAACTTCTTTTTTTTTTTGGCTTTCGGCGGCTAAGGCCATTCAGCCAGCTCAATGTGATCATATTTTAGCTTCCAGTGAACAATTAGTCATCCAGTGTACATCGTATCTTTCTATGTATGGACATCACAGGACGGACAGGACATTCACACAGACACACAACACTTAACATCCATGCCCACGGCCGGATTCGAACCGGCGACCTTCGGCACGTGGAGCTAGCACTCTAGCCCCTACGCTACCGAGGCCGGCATATAGAACATTAGAATGTACAGAAAACTGTAATGAACCTCCTAATTCAAAGATTAACGCTACAGTAAGCATGATGAAAGTGTTGAATTTAATTTTTGTTAAAGATTACAAAGATAATACATGACAAACGTCCATGCTTTGCTACCAAATTAAAAACAAAACGCATTTATACGGAGACAGACACACGTCACAGATCACCTTGTTCCTCAAATGATCACTCCTTTACGACACGGCTGCCAAAGATCACGCTTCAATGCAGATAAAAAATACACCCTTTGGATTCTGTTAATTTTTTTAATACCTAACGTTGTTTACATGTGTCTTAAATTTTATGAAATATAGTATGATAGAATAAACAAAAAACATTAATCAACCTGCTACATCGTTCGAAGATAAGCGCTCGAATAAGCATAATGAAAGTGAAGCATCTAATTTTAGGAAAAGATTACAAAGATATTATATTACAAACGTTCATTCTTTGCTAGTAGAACGAAAAACAAAAGGCAAACCCATTTCTACGGACACAGATACACGCCACAGATCATCCTGCATCTCAGATGAACACTCGTTTACGACATACACGCCAAAGATCATGTAACAAATACGTATTAACACTCCACCTTATGGATTCTGTTAATATTGTTTTCTGATTATTTAACTTTGGTTATTTATTTCTTCTTTTTTAAAAAAAATATAATATGTTAAAATGTATCCGCTATGTCAAAGATTAGCGTTCCAGTAAGCATAATGAAAGTGTGAAACTTAATTTTTGTTAAATGTTACTAAGAATTACATCACAATTGTTCATGCTTTGTTACCAGACTAAAAACAAAAGATATACGCGTTATTACGGACACCAAGGTCCATGCAAGTGAAGCAGCGGGAAAATGCTAATTATAAATAAAGGAAACCTAAGGTTTAAAATGGATTCCCAACACGCAGTGTAGTTGGCGTCGTCAACAAAAGGAAACCAACAATGTTCAAAATGAAAGCCTAGAACCGGAAATGTGAATATCACAGTCTGGAAAGGATTTAAACTGGTGACAATTTGATTCGCTGTTAATATGAGTCAGTGCTGCTCTGTTATTAAACACCGTTCCTTTATAAAGGGGTCAACGTCTTAGGTCTTTTTTCCTGGTGGTATTACACGATCCACAGGAAGAATCTGAAGCCGTTGTCTATAATGGAGAGCCGCCGTGCAGTCAATGATGTGGAGCGGTTGGGGTCGCGTGCTAGCTGAAGCGGCACAGCTGGGCTCCCGGCAGATCATGTGACGCCTGGGTCTGCGCCAGGTGCGGATTCCGTATATCGGCTATCGATCTGATATCCGCAACCGTCAACCGGAGCTGTCAATCCAGGCAACCACAGAAGTTCTCCGCAGAGGCACGTGCGGTTTCTCACATGACCCTCGTATCAACATGTTTAGATTTCAAGAGGACTCTCAACAGAGAAACGTCGTTTTAAAATAACTAACTGGTGCCCACAACTTAGCGTTTGTAAATAATTTTGATTGATTATTAGCAACATGCTACCACTATAGTGCATGATGGAACACTAGAGGCTAATGCCACACATAAACACTAGTTATCTGCGCAGGGTATTTATGGCTGCAAAGTGAAATATAGGGAAACACATATCTTTGGTCGAAATATGAAAATGCCTTCGGTCGACTACTTTCAACCCTCCAGCTACCAACAGACAACCACCATAGTGCACGATGGGAGACTCGAGTCTACTACCACACACAAATTCCAGTGGTCTTCGCTTGGTAGTTCTGGCTGCAAGGTAAAATATAGGGACACATATGTCTGGTAGAAATGTAAAAATGTCCTTGATAGACCTTTTTCAACCATCGTATCTCCCACAAATCCAAAGCTAGCGACATTCGGCCATTGTGCACGATGCGTGACTCCATGCTACTACCACACACAAACACCAGTAGTCTACGCTAGGGAGTTTTGGGTGTAAAGTGAAATATAGAGACACACATGTCTTTAGTCGAAATATAAAACTGCCTCAGATCGACCAGTTTCAACCACAGTTTCCACTCCTCCATAGCTGCCAACATGCAACCAGTATAGTGCATGAAGGGAGACTCGATGCTACTACCACATAAAAACACCAGTGGTCTGCGTTAGATAGTTGTGGCAGCAAAGACAAATATAGGGATGCTCATGTTTTTGGTCGAACTATGAAAATGTCCTAGACCGATAACTTTCTACAGGGCGTTCGCCGGGAAACGCAACACACTGTTAGCGCTACAAGGAAGAAACTGCTCCCGGCGAGCGAGCGGTCAGTTTCCGGCATTTTTCGACCGTCGGCCGCGGACTATTTCATTATAATTACGCTTCATAAACTTCATAAACTTGTGTGCTAAGCATTTAAATGTGACGTAATTCATTAGCTTACCTTATAAAAGATGCTGGAAGTGTTGACCCTCTTGTGTAATGCACATTTCACATCTTCTGAACATATTTCGGACACACGCTGCCCTAACTGACTTAATGATTTTTTGGGTGACTGTTCTAGTCGAAAAGCGATATCGTCAATTTTCTCCTCTGTGAGAATTCGGTTGACCGACAGTCTCTTTTTGTTAAAAAATGAACCCGTTTCTCTTACTTTTTTAACCAGACGCAGAATTGTTGATTTAGCTGGCAGTAAAGCACCAGGAAATTCGCGACGAAATTTACTGCGACACTTTTTAAACGACTTCTTCTTCACATATGTATCGTAGAGAAATATTCTTTGTTGCAAACTGTAACGTACCATAATTTTACTCACACTCAAACACGGTACAGATTAATAAGAGTATGAAGCCCCAAACCAGCCAAACCGCAAAGAAACGTTTATTCACAACACTGATTAATAAGAGACTGAAGTTACAAACTATCTACAATGCAAAAAAACCGTTCTTAACAATGTAAGGGTCACTGCACTGCACTGTTGGGGCAGCGGAGGTGTTAAACAGTGCGGTGATTCACGGTGCCGTGTGGCGGAAACTGCTGGCTTCACTGACCAAGCAAGTTGCCGACGGCAACAGACTGGGAGGGTAGCGTTTTCCGGCGAACGCCCTGTATTTTCATATCTCTTACACCCACACAACTACACAAACATTAGTGGTGGTCTACGCTAGGTAGGTAGTGGTGGCTGCAGAATGAAATATAGGGACACACAAGTCTATTTATATATAACAAGATGTTATGAGCTTTTTCTTACTGAGCGTGGTGGCTGAACGATTAACGGTATGGCCTCGCATTCGGGAGGACGCGGGCTCGAATCCCCGTCCAGGCATCCAGAGTTGGATTTTCCATGGTATCCCCAAATCATTCAAGGCGAATGCCGGGAAGCTTCCTTCAAAAAGGCCATGGTCGAATTCCTTCCCAGTCCTTGTCCCCATTTCCATACCGCCTCTAATGACCTTAGCAGTCGACGAAGCGTAAAGCCATAAATAAAAAAAATGAGCTTTTCTTAATTAGGTGACTAAAATCACCAGGTCAGAACCCGAAGAATTAGATGGTTTGACAACATTTCCATGTTAAAGGAAATACACAGCGAGTTATGGACAAGAAGACTCATCTCATCAGCAGCAAATTTAAGCAGCAGCTCATTTAGCTTTTAAGTTAAATGTTGTTCATTAATGTGGATCCGCCATTCTGATGGGAAGTATTGTTATAACGAAATGATAATCACTGCCCCGATTAAATTGGCACTGAAACTGTTAGGAAAATCAACATTTAAGTAGTCTATACAGCACTTCTTGCTATAAATAAAAACACAAAAATTAAACTTCTAAACTCTCCATATTATAGACATTAGATCTTATAGGACTTACGCCCGTTTGCTACAATTGTTGCGCGAATTTCTGGTATTAGCTGTTTATGAAGCGCTCATAAACTACATAGCACAATTTTGGCCTCCTTTGAATCCTCCCCCCCCCCCCCCCCCCACCCATCTCCCACGTATCCTGGTTGATTCCAGAAGACTTTTTGTACCGTTTTCTCTTGTAAGACTATAGTAAATTAGATACGAAGATAACTAAATAACGAAAATAAATATTCACAGACTGTTGTGTGTTTTTAACTAGTGAAAAAGAATAATAATGAAATGCTGCGTGCCTTGGCTCCGACCACCTCACCCCACGTTGCCCAGCGTAGCTATGTATTCAACCCACCCCTCCGCCCTCAGGTCGAACCACGTAATTTATGGACGCTCCCTTACACTCGCAACCGCCAACGATTCTTAACACAACTTATCGATACCTCAAAGACTATACACTAGGCATATTCACTAAACATCGATGCATCGTATCCATTCGATGTTTACCATACTATACATCGGATTGATTCGATGTTTTGACGAAGAATTTTTTCTATTCGATGCGTCGATGTTTTTCGTAAAAACATTGAATAAATTAAAAAAACTGTTGCTAATAATGACAAAAATAATAGCAATAAATATTAAGATTACTAAATTTATTCAAGATTAAATTATTTCAGTTTAAAGTAACTGTCATTAACAGGTGGTAACACCTGCGAGCAATTAGAGGGACATAACAACGTGCGGTGAAGATGAATTTTTCTTGCTTTGGCTGTCCTGTATGTATAAGTGAATGAATAAAATCAATTTCTTAGATTCACTCCTACTGTTTGCCGGTGTTTGCTGTGATTCGAAATAAATTTCTCTAAAACAACGAATTGTTACCTGGTACTACTCAATATATGATAAAAACCGGGTGGGGGTAACATCTAAGTAACTATTGTCGGGACTTCTTTTACATCCGAACGTTTATTTTCCAAGGCTGCTCAAATAGTCAGTTGGCAAAGGAACAGAATGAAAGGAAAACGATTGAGTAATTTTTTGTTTCTGCAAAAATTTTCAAAACACTGATGATAAGTTGTTAGAGACTTATAATTAATATTTTTAGGCTTTATTATTTAATGTCTGGATTTTTATCGTAATGGTCTGGTATCGTAACAAAATATTTCTGTTAATCCGTAGTTTATGATTCACTCACAAAGCTATACCACACTCATACGACACCACTCAACCAACACACAAGATCATAAAATTAATTTTTTTATGTTGGCTGAAAGGTATCGCTCTGGCCTCCCATTAGGGAGAACGCTGGTTCGAATCCCCGTACGGGCATCCATATTTGGGTTTTCCAAGGTTTCCCCAAACCACTCCACGTGAATGCATCAAAAGGCAATGACCGAATTGCTTCCCGTTCCTTGCCCCTAGTCCTTTACCACCTCTAATGATCTCGACGTCGACGAGATGTAAAGCCATAAACAAAAACAGCATAAAAGTAAACATTTCATTACAGCTCCAGCACTACACTGCTGTATAGTGTTACTCTGTGTTCACACTGACCAAACGAAACACAACGAACTATCTTCAATCAACTGAAAATGGTGAAAATCCAACTATTGTTACATTTTCTCTCGGCGATTTTAAAAGAAAAGGTAAGAGATAAATGAAACGTCATTGGCCGACGAATATTTTTGGTTTGTATTTGTTGAGATAAGAAAAACATGAAAGTATTCGATGTTGAAAAAATATCTATGTTTTTAAGCGATGCATCGAAAAACATCGATGCAGGGTTCCGATTTTTTCATTCGAATAAAAAGATCGATGTACTTTCTAAGTGGACACCCCTACTATACATTCTACGGCTTGTGAAAATCCTAAGATTCACAGATTTATTTACACACATCAATACATTTATTCACAAACACATACAATTAGTTAAAGAGAGTAATAAAAAAAGTAATGACTGGTGGAGTATGATATTGTCACAACATTCTGTAATAGTAATTATAAATAGACATACCAAAAATCTGTGTCTAGGCTTTTAGCATCGCATTTGATGTCGCTTTGTGCACTATAGCATGTTGACTTTGGGAAGGGTTTGGTAGTTGTTGTTTACAGTCATTCTGTTTAGTACTCTGCACATTGGGGGTTAAGTCAGTTCAGAAATTTACCACGAAAACTACAGAACATAAATTTCAAAGATTCCATGTAATAGTACCAGCATGAATATGATTTAAAGGATATTGCACTGATGGTATTTCTCACTGATTAGACCTTACACTTTATATTCCATTTTGTTCACAATTATATATATTCAGTTCAATTTTTACATTATGATACTGTGCTTCTCTACCGCACTACATGTGTGAGTGTTCCGCTTCAACGTCAGATCAGGTGTTACTCGCTAGTACCTAGTCGAATACCCCTCCTATTTCTCGAGCAGAGGACGGCCACCGATCCAGCTGCCCATCTGACATTCTGCTTCCTCTCACACAGCTGAGTGGTTCAAGCACTAAAAATATTTATTCTCAGACCAACTAAACGAAATACTTCGCTCGCCGATCCTAAGAAACCAAATTATACACAGTTTTACATTTATTTCACAACCTATAAAATACCTTGAAGGGAAATCAAGCATGTGAAAAATTATCTCTCAGGCTGATCCATATTCTCAAACCAAACAATCAATGTTCCCCTGCTTCTGCTCAAAATAGGCACATCGTACTTTGTTGGTTCTGGGGTGATCAAATTCCCATTCTACACACCTTAAATAGAAGAAAATTTGCTAGAATATTGACTCTAGAACCAGATGTAAGTAGAGATACAATCAAAATTTACTTCTATTTAAATTTTCCTTTAAACTTCGCTCAAATAAGTACAGGAGTTGTTTACTACAAATATTTTCTTCTAGGTGGTCAAAGGGCTGGAAGAGGGTGCAACTCTACATTTAGTTTTCCCCTGATCACCCGAAATACCCTTTAACAGTGACTGGTCGAAGTCATTGTTTTATCTTATACATGATCCTTTACCGGCTCTGATTACTTCGAAAAAATTTCAGAGCTTCAACGTGGCCATCGTGGTAAATAGAAATATAATAAAATCGGATGGATTACAGGTTTATTCTTTGAGAGTAGATTGATTGGTGACAGAATAATTGATTTAGCGCTTTGCAGTTTCTTAAACTCTCTTGCCACTGATTCTACAACAGGCTTTAAATGTGTGCTGTTTCCTTAAACAATTTAGGCGTATACAACATACGATAAATAGCTGCACACTGTGATGAAACTAGTTAAAAAATGAATTTGATATTCAACCCTGAAGACTGGTTGGATCTTCCCGAAGCAGGTATACTTAGTATGGAATTGTATGTAAGGTGCCAGCTTCCTTTCCTAACCTAATCTGGTAAGCCCACTGGTTAAAGGGAAGTAACGGTGCTGAATAATATGAAATAGGTTCAGTAAATAACCTCTGTCGCCGAATGATGATAACTTGTCATGCTTTATAATGTGAATTTTGTAGCATTGCAAATTATTGTGCAAATGGCATATGACACAAATTATTTGACACACCAATTCAAAAACTTTTCTTATCCTTTAATCTTCAGTATGTTTGTTTGCTGCAGATATCCCTTGCCATAGCAAGAAGCACATGTACGAAAAGATGGAAAAAGAGTTTATGGATTTCCCTGATAACGTCCTCAATACCTAGAAAATGATTAGACCGATCCTATCTTAGAAAATGATTACATGGAATCAGCACGCACAGAAAGATTGCATGAAGTAGATGAAGAGAGCTCGCTATTGGTATCAGGCTTGTATCAAAACTGCAGGCCAACTCGTTGGCACAGATTTCCAGAGTTGCTGGAAAGTTTAATCCACGTTTGCAACCGTGAGCTAATAAACAAGAAGTTTAGAAAGATTGGACAAGATGAGATAAAGATTAATCCAAGTGAGTCGGATCTTTTAGACATAAAGGAGATAGTAAAATTTTTGAAAATGTTTCGCGAAGCAGTTGATGTCATGTTGTCTTAAAGGTATGAACAACGAATGTGATTCTTATGTTTCGTTCTGAAATAACTGACATCTTAAATTCTGTCTTAGATGACAAATTGTTAATTATGTTTCGGCTTAAGCGCATCATTGTGGCAGAAATTAGCAAATGATCCACTGCCACAAGAGTGGTCGTAAGAGTATCACTTTTGGATTATAGTTTTATGGGTCTCAAAGAATTAGGTACATATTTGGAGCCAATACAAAATACAAGTTCTTAATTTCTTACCTCATTTATCAAGGAAGTATTCACTGCCCTTAATGTGCAAGAAACAATCAGTGGTAGGGACCCTATTGCTTTTACAAACTCCATCTATGATACATCGTCGCTGCAAAAACTATCGATGAAGCGTCGTGTATATGCCGAAATTGTTTGATTATCCGGTCGATCAAATATGTTGAAGATATTTAGCTTCATCCGGTACATCAGATCCTAAAGATGGAAATCTTTTAAGTTACTTGAACAGCCAAAAAAAAAAAAAGCCTTTCCTCGGTTTTATGCCCCCCCCCCCCCCCTTCAAGACTTTTCTTTGTGTGTATTTTCTGTGGCTAGGTTAGTCATTTATACGAAAAGGTCTAGTAGCCTAAGTTCAGTTCGCTTAAATAATACACGATAACTACAAAGAGTGCAAAAATCTGCAAAATTTTGAATATAGTAAGTGAAACGTTACTTATTTTTCCTTTTTGAGACTAAGTAATGATATATACAAATGTCATAAAATCTACATATAAAAGTCACGCCACCGCCGGCCGAAAGTGTCCGGCGCGCCGCTGCCGAGATTTTAGCAGGCGGCGCCTACCTCTACTTGGGACACAGTGGTTCAGTATTAAAATATAGACGACATTCGAACTTAAGTCATAAAATGGATCCACAAAATAATTTCTTTCGATAGCATATTCTATGCTGATCAATAATTGTTATGTTCAATTCTTCATAAAGATAAGTTCTTCACACTAAAAAAAAAAAAAAAAAAAAAAAAAAAAAAAGATTAGAAAAATGTATGGAAGTAAATTTCTTTTTATGGCCCTGTATGGAAGAGTTATAGTCAAAACTTATGCAATCTTAAGAAACTATCCCACTTAAAATTACCATACAAAAAATTTCTTGCGTAACCTTCCGGTTTTCGACTACAGGCTGCGAGTGAATGTCTGCAGTTTTATATATATTCTATTTCTATGAGTTATTCAACAGAAATACAGGGTGTCCACAAATGAACATCGGGGTTTTAATGCTTTATAAGATTTATTACATTATCCTTACAGTTATAAATGATATGTCAAATGAAAGAGCAACTCAGTTTTGTTCGTTGGCACTAGTGCGCATGTGCGTGAAATGTTTCCGCTGCGATCCGCTAGAATGCGGTAGTAGCAAAGATGGCGACTAGTGAAGAGAAAGTGTTTTACAGTTTGCAAAGACTGAATCTGTAGTTACTGTGCAGCGTGCCTTCCGCATTAAGTTCGGGCGTGATCCTCCAAGTGACAATAACATCCGTAGATGGTATCATCAGTTTGAAGATACAGGCTGCCTTTGTAAAGGGAAGAGCGCGGAACGACCAAGAGTTAGCGAAGAGACTGTTGAGCGAGTGAGAGAGTCGTTCACTCGTAGCCATAGGTGGGCACAGTTAACCAAAAAGTTAACTTCGTTAATCGTTAATCCGCTACTCAAAAAATTAACTTCGATAATCGTTAAAGCGTTACATGTTTGCAAGTTTAACGCAAGTTAAAGTTAACCGTTAAAAGTTAACCATCCAAAAGTGGAACTGATGTTTATATTTTGCAATAAGTATTACTGCAAGCAGTACCAAGGTGTTATGCACAGTGATGTGAATCAATAATTCGTCTACCAAATGTTGTTTTGGAAATTTAGTTTTTCTTCAATGTTTTACCAGTTTCTTAAACGTTTCAGATTCTTCAACATGCAGTAGAATCATGTTGGCAAAGAAAGGGTTTATGGTACATGTCAAAAATTTTACATCAATTCTGCTGCTATCTACATCAGAAGAAGCTACCGCATTTGAAGAAGGCTTTGAATTATTTTTCTTTTTTCCCACAAGTTGGCCCTGCTTTTACTTTTTCTTCAAATTGTTCATGTTTGAATATATGCATCCTCTTCATATGTTGTTTAAGATTATTAAGGATATACACGTGAGATTTGATTGTAGAATGTTTAGGTAAACACAGTTTGCATTCATATATCAATTGTTCTCCCAGTCTTTATTTAAACGCAACATAATCGCATAAATGTGGCCAAGGATTTTTAATCTTCTCGTTTTTATTATTAGTGTTGTTGCTTTCACTAACGGATTCAAGAGCTCAGTTTTCATTACGTAATCATACAACGAATGTCAGTTTAATTTATTTCACTAACGAACACCAAACCAGTAGCAACTAAAAAGTTACATTTTCCTGGCAACAAAGAAAGTTATATTATAAAAATAACAAAATCAATCATCGATCGAATTAGAAACGAGTAGTGAGCTCCGGTTTGCAGACGTAAAATAGAAACGCACCAAAACTCTAGCTATCCTGCTCACATCCACGCCATGCCTAGCATATAAGTTGTATATGCACCATACTCGCACTTATTACCTAATTCATTCGCCATACGACTCGCGGAACGGTCGAGCGTGGAGTGGCGCGCAGTTCAAACAAATACATTAGCTACCAATGTAACGGACTAAAGTTAACGGTAGTTGAGTTTAACGGAAGTTAAGAAGAACGTTAACGACTTTTTAGGTTAACTTAAAAGTTAAATTTTTACAATTTTGTTAACTTCGTTAATTAACGATTAACGGATTAACGGTTTTCTGCCCAGCTGTGCTCGTAACCCAAAGAAATCTGTTCGGAAGGCTAGTCGCGAATTAGAAATTTCTAAGTCGACTGTTTGAAAAGTTTTAAGGAAACACTTGCAACTACGTCCTTACCGTTTACAGTTGTTACAGGCTCTAAAGCCTGCAGACCATGGTTTACGTGCCAAATTCGCTACGAAATGTTGTTACATGACGATGAAGATTTTCTACATCATGTTGTCTTCAGTGATGAATTGACCTTTCACCTCAGTGGACATGTTAACACTCATAATGTGTGGATCTGGGGCTCAGAAAATCCTCAAGAGATCGTACAAGTGCAACGAGACTCCCCTAAAATCAATGTTTTTTTGTGCCGTATCCCGGCGGAAAGTTTACGGACCTTTCTTTTTTGATGAACCGACTGTAACTGGTACTTCTTACCTTGATACACTAGAGCAATGGCTCTTCCCTCAGTTGGAACAATATGAACCAGAGAACTTCATTTTCCAGCAAGATGGTGCGCCACCTCACTGGCATAACGAAGTACGCGGTTGGTTGAACGTAACTGTACCCGACCGCTGGATTGGCCGCAAGGGGCCCAATGACAGAGCTTGTTATGCGTGGCCTCCACGTTCATCTGACCTAACGCCATGCGATTTCTACCTTTGGGGTTTCATCAAGGATCGTGTGTATGTGCCTCCGTTACCAGCCGACCTCCTTGAATTACGCCAGAGGATTGAAGCAGCTGTTGCAACAGTTACTGAAGACACACTGCTCAACGTTTTGGAAGAACTCGGCTACAGACTTGATGTGTGCCGTGTGACAAATGGTGTCCACATAGAACACTTGTAAGCTTGTATATAAAACTGTTTGAGTTGCTCTTTCATTTGACATATCATTTATAACTGTAAGGATAATGTAATAAATCTTATAAAGCATTAAAACCCCGATATTCATTTGTGGACACCCTGTATTATACGATACAACCAAAAATGTTAAATTTCTTATGTATATTCTTACTAAAATATTTACATTTTTAATTCACAAATAATAATCATACCGAGATTGCCATTAATTTTACGACACAAAGTCGGCTAACTATGCTCTCTCTCTATTTCAATCATCTCTTCTCTCCTCCTCCCACACATCTTAGATCGGGAGAGAGGGGTAAGGGAGACAATCCTGAAGTTTTATTTATAATGTATAATATATTTAATAATATAAATATCTAAGGAAGAAAATAAAAAAGGTTTAATATTGGCTGTAGTATCGGATATCATTAATAGTTAAATTTAATTTCAATTTATTTCTATCGAAAAACTCGCGAAGAAATTTAAGAAAAAGTTTATAAAGAACTATAGATCTTCACTCGCGCTCTATAGTCCAAAAGTGGTTAGTATACACAAAAAATATTATGTTGTAATATTAAGTAGGATAGGTACTTACGATTGCGTAAGGTTTTTGGCTTTGACACTTTCATACAGAGCCGTGAAAGAAAAAAAATGAAATTTTTCCCCACGCATTTTTCTAATATAGTTTTTAAGTGTGAAAGCCTAATTCATATGAAAAATTGAACATAAAAGTTATTAATGAGTACAGGAAATGTTATCGAAAGTATTTTTTTCTATCCATATTTTGACTTAAGATCGAATCTCCATTAAATTTTTTAAACTGAACCACTGTCCACTCTGTTGTCAAAGCCCAAGCGAGCAATTTTTATGTCGTAATATGAAGTACGATTGGTACTTACGATTGCATCAAGTTTGACTTAATATTTTAATACAGTACCGTAAAAAAAAAAAAAAAAAAAAAAAAAAAAAAAAAAAAAAAAAAAAAAAGTTGATTTTCTCCCATACATTTTTTCTAATAGATTTTTTATGTGTGAAGGACTCACACAACTATTATTTATCAGCATAGAAAATACTATTGGAAGCAATATTTTTTGAGTACATATCATGACTTAAGTTCGAATGTAGACTGTATTTTAATCCAGAGCCACTGTTCGGCGTGCCAGAGCCGTGGGATGCAGTTGGCAGTCGCGTGGCTATGGCTGCTCAGCCGGTAGCCCAAACCTGTTTCTGGACAAGGCGTCAGGCCGACCTCCATACACCATTTAATTAAACATGCTCAGATGGGCAGCGGCCCGACTGTTTCGGTCACGCCGTTCTTCTTTTTCGTATTCCTCTTTTGTGCTTTGTCCTGCGGCAGAGAGCGCCTTCGTACAAGCGATAAGGTCTCCGACTTCCCAGAGGAATCCCTTCCACCCGGCCAGCATTCAGCCCGGTGTTATTAGAAAGGCAGGCAGCCCCCTTCCGTCAGCGCTACGAAATTAAAAAGGGGTCGGGGTCAATTGGAGATAAGAGAACTTTGTTAGCCGCACGGCACGCCGCTATTAATTAACTAGTGCGGTAGGTCTAATGGAAGACTATAAACAACATAACCGACGTTACACAACATCCAAGGTCGATTAAAAGACATCTAGTGTTTTACAAGAATTGTTTCCGCTAGGTAAGGATCAGAATATTTTTCTTCATGCAGATAATGCTTATTTTCCTGTCCAGAAGCTCATATAAATCAATTTCTTTTACTGAATGTTTGACTGTTAGAAATTCGTGTGCAATTACCAGTCATTTGTTTATTTTTTTATTTAAAGAAAAATCTATTTCTTACAGCATTTCATACTTTTTATTGCTATTTATAAAACGGAACGCTCAACAAAAATTTATGCCAATAATTTTATTTTTCTTCTCTATACTGAAGAAAAGTGGAAGCATATTGAATTTTTTTTTGTGGATTTTCTACTCTCGTTACTGCTGAAAATCTGTATTATTCTGACTATAATGCACCGCAGCACGTACAGCAGTGTATTTTAACAAAGTAATTTGTTGATATATACAATAAAGAGTTTTTTATTTCTCAATTTTAAAAAAAAAACAACAAAAAACAAAAAAAAAAACATGATTTAGAATTTTATGAATTACTTTTTCCACAACGTTTATTTTATATATTCATCAATTACATCACATAGTGGTTACTATGAAGTTTTAACGTCATTATTTCTATTGCAGCTGTTTATCTTATGAGATATCGTATTATTTAAATCACATTAAACTTAAGGAGAATCGTTTCGAGGTTATTAGTTGAAAGTGAACTGAACATATTGGGATTAGAAAGGGCGGATGATAGCACAATATATAAAACTCAGGTAGTTAAGTAATTTGATCTATCCTAGAAAGATTGGTAAATAACTTCTGTCAAGAGGGCAGAACCTTTTTTCAGAAACGGTCCCCTGATACCGGTCCCAATAAGTTTTGTTTACTTATGGCGAGAAAATAGCGATAAAAACTGTGTATTCGCAAAGAATAAGGTTCTTATCCCAGAAAACGAGGAAATGTTTGATCAATGATAATAATTGACATAATAGTTAGGAACATCGAAAGACGTTCATGCAAGGAAACTATTCACTACACAGAATAGGACTATAAAGAAAATTCTTTACAGGTATGAAACCAGTGTTTCTCAGGAAATTATTTCAGGTGACAATGGAAAGATCTGACGTAATACGGGCTCTAGTTAAGTTAATGAACTTGTAATACTCACTGGCGCTGGTGCAACGTACTTAATCCTGAATTGTTTAGTTTCAGGTATTCAGTTTAATAGGCTATGATAACTGTAGTCTAGTCAGCAGAATCAGAAACTAATAGAATCGCACCAACCAATGGCCTCCGGTCTTCAATAGCCAATGACGTCTTCACTCGTGGATGCTTCCAGTTTTCTCGTATCTAACGATGTGGTCAGCTAAATTTGTTAGAATCTCTTCTAATGATCGATAATTAACAGTTTTTTTGTGTTATATAACGCCTTCGGAACTAAAAGGTATTGGCAACAATTTCTGGTGATCTTCTAAGTTTCTTCTAAATTTAAACTGAAGGTTTAGAATTTTTTTCTGAAATGACGATTTTCCACTTTAATTTTCCGATCTCTTAATAAATATAATACTTACTTCACCAGAAGATGGCGGCAATGAATCTAGTCGCCGAAATATCGTGTAGCAACGCACTCTTGACTCGGCTAGTCACCCGAGAGCAGTTTATACAAATACTTATTTTTTTTCAACAATGGTAATCTAATATGTAAAATTAAAAAAAAAAATTGGTGTTAGAGAGCAGTGACGTCTTACACACTAGCACCTAAAGCAGATCTGTTACTTCTGTTAGAGGTTTTTTTTTTTTTTTTTTTCGCTAGGACTTGTGACTATGGTCTCATTCCGAATCCGAAACATCGTTGCTGGATAAGCATTTTGTAATCAAGGTAGTGATTGTAACGGCGTTTCGACAACAGATGGTTTACATTTCATTAAAGCAAATGGTATTCAAAGCTTTTGCATTGTTCTAAAAAATCTATGAATAATCTGGGTGAATTCTGTTTAACCTATTTGAGCCATTCGTTTCCGGTAACGTACGTAACTTTGTTCATTCGAATAAAATAACAATTACTGTTTTGATAATTGTTTGTATCTCCCTCCAGTCACTCCATTTGAAAGTGACATTCCTCTGGCTTTAAAAGCGTTATAGCACTTACAGAAAACAGCCAGAACGTGCTGTGGCTAACTCAGAACAGCCACAACACAAAAGTCGTTTGTTTTTTGTTTTGTTTTTTTTTGAGCCTTGTAACTTCATTGGGAAAAAGAATCATATACAATAAACGCATTAAATTTACCGATTCGTTGTGAACACACAGAGTTAGATACTGATCTGCTCTTAACTAATATGATATAAAGTTAAAAAATGTCTTAAAAGTTCTCCCCTTCAAACATGATTTACTCTGCACATCATTTTATAAGATATAATTAATAAGTTTGCTGGATGTCATTAGGAAAATACATACTTCCTTTTTGTAGTTTTTAATTTAATTGCTTTGGAGCGCACGCTTCGGTGGCAATTTCCCCCATATAAATTCTTTCCCTTTCTTGTACCGCCTAGTTTTGCCCTCTACGAATTTTAAATTCTTTCAGTGTTTTATTGTTCTCTTCCCTTAGTAATTTATTCTAATCCCAGACACCATTAATCACGAAAGATACTTTACCATACCCTTAAGCCTGAAATTGAGTGCCATCTTGTGCTCATGGTTATCTTCTTCCTTTCCATACAGCGTTCTTAATTCTTCCCACAATATATTTCTACGCCTCATGTCAAATATATGCCTTTAGCACTTCCAAGATTCTCTTCACTCTACTCCTATCTTCCAATGGATTTCATTCCAGCTACTTTATCATGTCAGTTACTGATGTGTTCTGCAGTAACCGATATCGCAAATTCTTATATTTCGTTACTTCCCTACACTAGTTGAAGTCAGAAGCTTTCGAATTCACCTTTCCAATGTAATTAATGTTAAAATGTTTGGTTGTGTACTACCATTAGCTCTCTGTATGAAAACGGCAGTGATCGCAAAAAAGTTCTTTGATCTTCGCAACTTTCTATGATGGTAATACTTCGATACTGTTAATGAGATAAGAGCAGGTTCAAATTTTCTTAATTTCTGAAATAATATACGAGATAGCAAATCCATTTAAACTAAATACCAAAAAGTAACCGGTCTACTGTATCATTCAAGTAAAGCAACGAAGACATTTTCAGTCTATAAAAAATATGAACTGATCAATTTTCGATGTAGAATCAGGAAATCATGCCACGGTTTTTTTTTTAACAATTATGCTACTGTATCGACGCCTTTATCAGTTTTAATGTGAATTGCCGCAACTGACTGGAAATCTCCAAAGTATCTGCTGCGTAACGCGTGAATTTATTGACCGATCTGCCATGCGTTATTAAAAATTCATCAAAAAGTTTTCAATTAGCAGTATGGTTGTCAAATAAAATCATAAAACTCATCAAATTTGAAACACGAAATTTCATTACATTCGGATACGGTCTGCTCAGTTCATGGAGACTGCAGGAAACATCCAATCAGTAACAAATTGACATCGTTGTTTTCATTAGTTAAATTCAAACATCACTTTAATTAAATAAACAAAACTGACTTAAATGGAGAAGTAAACCTTTAGATTATTTTAATGTAACAAATCTTTTAGCTGCGTGACATTATAGTAAACTAACGAAATTTCAAATATTCGAAATTTCAATTTGAAGATTATTTAAAGGTTTACTGTGAACCATTAACTATATTCAGAACATCAAATCAAGCAAAACTTTAATATCCAAAAATTAAAACGATTATAGAGCATCCCTAAAAGATTGTCACTAGTCAATTCATAGCAGTAGAATTGTTGATAAAATATCAGTCTCTCGCCAAATGAAATTTATCACGAAGACCAAATATTAATTTAAAAAAATTGGATATGCTAAGAATGATTCACAGACTGAACGTGATGATGTTTTAATGAGTGCATAAATGAATGCTTTTGGATCTACAAAGAGTTGTGGTATTAGAAAGTAGTTTGCGGTTAGACTGTTGTAAACTGCAGTTTCAAATTAGTCGTTGCAAAATATACCCCCATACACACACAAAAAAAGTTTAGTGTGAGCCATTTCGATACAGAAATATTAGCATTCGTCTTCACAGCATCTGGAATGAGTTGTTTGCACTTATAAAAATTATTTAAGTTGTTAGGCAGAAATATGCATTCATACCGTCACTTTTTACGGGCTTAAAGGCGAATTATTAACGAAAATTGACTGTAAGAATGGATATCATATAAATTTTACCCAAGTGGCTATCCGAAATAAAAGCTCTAAACACGGAATAACTATAATAATATGTTACAATGTAGTAGAGTGTGCTTTAACATTTTAATAATTTTCATTTGTTTACGATAGTTATTTGGTCAATGTTTCTTTTTTTTTCTGTGCAAATGCAATAAAGATAGTATCGTTAATTTACTCCAGTGCAAACACACTGATACACTTACCAGTATTTTTTCTTTAAATGCATGGGAAAGTTTCATATAATGTGATCCCTTCAGAATTAAGGATTTATTTGATTAATTAATGTTGCCTAGAACATTGTAATCAAATATCAATGAATAAAATACTAAAACAACATTAATTTGAAATTTGGTGATACTTGAGTCGCAATTATTCAGTAGTTTTTGCCACATAATTCTGAGTTTTGTTGGTATGTGCTCTATATAATCAGTTTCACTGAATGTTGGAATCCACGTTTAAAGACAAATGTGACACAGAGCATGATTCTTTCGTTTTAAAGTAATAGCCTCCAGATTTCACTCGATTATAAAGCCAGCTTATGTTCTCAGATAATTGCTCCCATGAAGTTAGTAGAAACATTAGCTTTTGTCACGGAAAACAGTAACGATGGAGTTGTGTTTCGAACTTGTTTTGAGAGGCCGAACGATCAAGTTCCACGCTCTCGACCGGTTCCCAACATTTCTCTTATTCAATTATAAAATTCCTGCTCTGTTTGATGACTGAGGAAAAGTTTATTGCCTTAGTGAGCGATATAACATTTCACAAACGGAATGAAGGACTTATTTTTGTCTAACATTTGCTTTACCGTTATATTATCCTCTGTCTGATAAAATGTTGGTAAATTTTGTCGCTAGATGATAAATTATTAATTTGTAATTATCTTTTATGAATAAAACTCGGTGGATATTTATAATACCTTGTTTTCTAATCTGAAGAAGACTGCATTAAATCGCTGTTTATTCCACGAAGATACGAGCGAAGCAAAACTTTTGTTTCTATGTAATCCAACTACATGACTTCAAATGAACCATTTCACTACAGCGTCATGAATACGTTTCAAAATATCCTTATACAATGCGCACAGGGTTTTATAGAATCAAATTTAAAAAAAAAATAAAAAAAAAACTGTCCGGAATGCCAACCAATTTTAAACTGAGCAATAACAAAAGTTAAACTAAAAGATTTAACTTTGCTAATTTGCTTGTGGAATATAAAAGTTGTTTACGGGGTACGTTTGCCATTTGCATTTATGAATATCTTTCTTATAGTTTTATTGAATGACACACTTTATCAGCCTAGTAATTTGACTGAGATTTACGATGAATAAATAAATTACTTAAAATAGCACATTTTAACGATTTTTTTAATCACTTCTAACAAATCAGAATGTTTTAAATTATAATATAAGACTTTGGTCAATTTTCCCCGACGTGGTCGTTAGCGGGCAGTTTTGATTTCTATGGACAAACCTATATTAAAGATTTTATTGCTCCGATGGTAGATGTGTGCCGTCATTCTGCGAGAATGATCTGTTCTAGACAGTTCAAGGAATGTTTAGTAAGCTCTGCTGTTCGGGACTAACTCCACGGTAAATGACAGGAAAAGGACTACCTGTGGACGCTTCGTTGATGTCACAGCGTGTCATCTTTAGTAAATCTAGTCACGCACCTCAGCGAAGTATTTGTCACGGTCAAAACAGATATGCCGGCCTCGGTAGCGTAGGAGCTAGAGTGCTAGCTCCACGTGCCGAAGGCCGCCGGTTCGAATCCGGCCGCGGGCATGGATGTTAAGTG
Source organism: Vandiemenella viatica (assembly GCA_031002005.1). Taxonomy (NCBI): domain Eukaryota; kingdom Metazoa; phylum Arthropoda; class Insecta; order Orthoptera; family Morabidae; genus Vandiemenella; species Vandiemenella viatica. The sequence continues at coordinate 227,999,708 of JARYHS010011408.1, read as the reverse complement.
TTGTGTGTCTGTGTGAATGTCTTGTCCGTCCTGTGGCGTCCATACATTGGAAAAAATACACATTGAGCTGGCTGTATGGCCTCCGTTGCCGAATGCCATTTAAAAAAAAAAAAAAAAAAAAAAAAAAAAAAAAAAAAAAAAAAAAAAAAAAAAAACAGATATCAAATCGAGTTAACTTCCTCCTAATGTAGCAGCTCACCCAGTTTCCTCATGGAGAGGTAAATTATGGCCAATCCGCATTTGTGCCGGTAGACTTACCTCTCCACGGTGTGAAACATATAACAGACACAGAAATAAGTTACTGTCAAGTCTAGTGAGTTTTTTCTGAATACATCACCAAATTGGCTGAATTCCTCAGAAAATTGTTTCTGAGCGAATATCTATGGTTACATACTTCAAAATGCCATCTCTGATATTCCCAGTAGAAAGATGCAGCACTGACTTACAATGTCTGTCACTGCAGCTTGCCGAAAGCTTCTTTGTTGGGTCCGACATAAAACTTATTCCTCCGTCTTTAAAAGAATGTATCGCCTCACGAGAGACATACATCACTTTAAAATGGCGTGAGAAAAGGTTGTAATCTATCCCCGATAATATTCAGCATGTATGTAGAAGAAGCAATAAAGAAAGTAAAAGAAAAATTTCCATTTGGCATAAGTGTTCAAGGAGAGAAAATCAGTATGCTACGATTTACTGACGACATTGTCTTGTTAGCAGAGGGGCTGAGAATATTGTGGAGTTATTGAATGGCATGAACAAAATGCTGAAGGAAGATTTTGGACTGAATATAAATCAAAGCAAGACTAAAGTAATGAAATGTAGCAGAAATGATACTAATACTAGTAGATTAAATATAAGAATAGGATCGGATGCAATAGGAGAAGTAAGTGAATTCTGTTACTTGGGAAGCAAAGTTACAACCGATGGCCGAAGCAGGAATGATGTTAAATGCATAATAGCACTAGCAAAAAGCGCCTTCATGAAAAAGAGAAATCTATTAGTTTCAAACATTGATCTAGGCATTAGAAAGAACGTTTTAAAACTCTATGTGTGAAGCACAGCACTTTATGGTAGCGAAACATGGACTTTCGGAATACCGGAAATAAAGAAAATTGAAGCATTTGAAATGTGGTGCTACAGAAGAATGCTGAAAATTAAGTGAACTGACAAAGTAAGAAATGAACGAGTTTTGGAAATGAAGGGTGAGGAAAGAAGTTTGTGGAAGAAGCTTACAGAAAGAAGAGACAGGTTGGTATGTCATATTTTGAGACATGCTGGATTGGTTAATTTGCTGGTGGAGGGAACAGTCGAAGGTAAGAACCGTAGAGGAAGACAGAGATTATAATATATGAAGCAGATAATTGAGGACGTGGGTTGTAAGGGGTATGTAGAATTGAAGAGGTTAGCACAGGATAGGAAGGGATGGAGGATTGTACCAAACCAGTTGAAAGAATGACAACAGCAAAAAAAAAAACAAAAACAAAATCGCGTCATAGGTCAGTGTATGCAAAAGTGTATGGCCCCCATCGTAAATTCTTAACTTCGCCAATTGTCCAATGTCCAGGCTTTCCTTTCGAAAATACACTTCCTACATTGTTAGTGTGACGTATTTATTACGTAATATCTGCAGCCTCACAGTTTTAATCAACAAATGTTTCAGCGGTAAAACAGAAAATTACACTTGATATCAACGAATTAGTGTTAACAGTAAACAAAACGCTGCTTAATTAGACAAAAGGTAGAATGAGAAACAGCCTTCAGTCACTAGAATACAACTTTTATTGTATTACACAATGCATTTCTGACCCTGTGGATCTATCGACAGGTGACTATGGTATTTACATTTGGTTTCAAATTTTCCTTACTCGAGATTCGTGCCTAGTAAAGTTTGTTCTTACAATGAAAAATAATTTCAAGTAAGTGTCATTAACACGTTTTAATTGAGAGAAAAGAGTAAATGTGAAAACATTGTGGAAAACTTACCAGATGCTGAATAATTAGTTTCATATACATATTTACTGTGGAGCACTGTACTAAACACGATGTCGTATAAGGAGCACATGTTTATATAAACAGACCAAAACAGTTTAAAGACGATGTGTATTCCAAGTTATACAAAGATGAAAATTATTATCCGTTGTACGAGTATTTCGTTTCGGTGATCTTTCCTTGTCTCTAGTATTTAAAATTAAACTGGAAATAAATATTTAAAAACATAAAAGTAATAGTGACTAATAAAGTCTACTAACATATGTTCTGGGCTTTTTATCTTGTGGAGGAATATTTCTAACTGTTCTAACATTGTATTCTAGTGACTGAATGCTGTTTCTCATTCTGCCTTTTGTCTGATTAATACAGTCACGTCAATATAGAGAATTATGGGTAAAATTAAACTGTCTAATTAACTTTTAACAATAAAGAAATTATTTGAAAATTTTAATAGGAATTTGAAAACAATAAAACAAATTGTATTGTCCAAAAATAAAGTGAACTATGCTCGTTATACTCTATCGTGCAGCTATTAGTGCTTGTATGGTTTTTTATTTGATGTAAGGTAACCCTATAAAATACTGTTTGAGTGTCCTCGCCATTTTCTTTGATAGTAAAAAAATAACTACAGGACAAGTATATAAAATAAACGATATCGGTGTTCTCCTAATGAATTAAAACAGATGATCTGTATAGAGAAATAATTATGTAAAATATAGTATTTTGAATGGAAATCATTGAAGCTTCTGGGATTTACTCGAAACAATTAATTGTCGAATCTGCGAAAGTAACTTAAAAAAATTTATAGGTGTCTATTGCAAGTAGTGATGCAAGTTCCTTTATGAATTGATATTCAGAAACGTACATATATTCCTATGTAGAGATACTGTTCAGCAAGCTTTAAAATAATTTCATGTGTCACAATTACTGAAAATATCTCGATTACGGTGAAAACAAAGAACTTATTATACAACCCTCCTAACTAACAGCTTGCTAGTTTGAAAAGTGACGTATATGGGTCAAAAGCTGTAAGCATCTTCAGCCAATAGACTCATGTAATGTAGTGGTCGTTCATTAATTACGAGAGGTGTTTTTTCGGAATTATGTCCCTTCACCCCCCCCCCCCCCATCCCCCTTGGTGAGATTTCGCCGGAACTCCCTTCCAATTTCACCTCACGTAATTAATGGACATCTCCTTACAGCCACGTGTCTAATCATATATACAATAAATATAGTACAAATCGAACTATCCTTCTTCTTTAATGTATAACCAAAATCGAGAAATGAGATATAATTTTATAGATTACTAGCTCGTACCCGCGACTTTGTACGCGTGGATTAAGGATTTTTTTTTATTTGATTTTTTTTGACAGAAGTGAATATAGAAAGTGGTTGGTAACGAAGGATTGGTCCCAAACAACACCGGGTCGGCATAATATAACAGGAAAGCTATCACTATATCATTCTACCGTCGACTGCTTTTTTTTTTTTTTAAACTGCTTTACGTCTCTTTTTAACATCGAGGTCTTTAGAGACGGGAAAGGGTGGGGGGCAAGGAATGGGAAGGAATTCGGCCATGGCCTTTTGAAGGAAGCATCCCGGCATTTGCCTAGAGTGATTTGGGGAAACCATGGAAAACCCAAATCTGGATGCCCGGACGGGGATTCGAACCGCCGTCCTCCCGAATGCGAGGCGAGAACGCTAACCGTTACACCGCCCCGCTCGGTCTACCGTCGAACTTGTCTCTTGAAGAGAATCAATTTCCAACATATTTCTGTCACCATCCGATAAGGTCTCAAAATTTTGTGACTACAACTGATAATCATACTGGAAAAAATGTCCTGTGCCCTTCATACAGATTTTCTTGTCAAATTCCGTCAATGTCGATATAGCCATTTAGTCGTCAAAACGCAATAAAAAGACAGAGACTTACTTCCGTATTTATAGCATTATTACTGCGGTTCACACACACACTGACTGTAAACAACCCCTCAGGGATCATAACGTAAAAAAGGTGTACACCTACAGCATTGCAAGACTACCTGCGATTTGCCTCGCGTTGCACCCCTAACATACAATATAACATTCAATCCGAATAACCGACGGCCCAGGCGTAACTCTAAGGATCAAAAACAACTTTTAAAAATCTTAGCCTCCACGGAGATTTGAACCGGAGACCACGACCCAAACATTAGTAAGCAAGCGGTTTAAACACTGAGTTACCTGACCGCTACATGGGAAAAGCAGTATAGAGACCTCCATATCCAACGCGTCTGGCTACCGCCGTTCAGTAATTTTTAGAAATTATAAAACAACATGTATTATTTATACAGAAAATTTTTCAACCAAATATAGACTGTATTTTTCTCCTTGTTTCAAAGGATAAGTGTACAAAGTTTATCGAGATCGGATGAAAACTGTGGATTTGTATGAAGGACAAACAAACAAATATACATACATATATACATTCATCTTTATATTCTCCACATTGATAAAATAATTAAGAAACGAATTTTTCGAAATTCAACCAGTAAACAGCAAAATTATGAACTATCAAAGTCATGGGAATGAGTTAGTTCCGAGTCTAGGTTCCGCTCGCATCAATACTCGCGTTTAACGTATCCAAATGTATTTAAATTGTTCCGTAAGACGTTGTAAATGTTTTTATGTATATATATTTCAGTTGAAAAATAAACAATTGCGACAAATGAGGAGGTTCTTCTTTCATCCTTCTGTAAACTGCCAACCTCGTTATTCATCATATAGGCCAACCTATCATTCGTGAATTTTTTTCACGGGAATCCTAGGTAGAACTTAAACAGTCTTCTCCCAGTAGGAAGGCCTTCAGCGATTCTCTACCAATTATCTCCAGAAATCCTGCTTATGTCTATAATGGTTTTCCTCATGGAATCATATGATCTCTTGGGCCCCACTACAGCTCAGTTCATGTCCTTCTTTTATCTTTCCTCTGAGAAACATGGCTGGCCCATTGTAATTACAAAGTGACTGCCTTCTTCAAGATGTTACTGATCTTTATAAATGCTTTGATTACAGTTGGTAGATTTTTGTCCTTTCTGGTGTCGTAAGGGTTCAAGGAGAAAAAAATTAGTATGCTACGTTTTGCTGAAGATTTTGTCCCGTTAGGAAAGATATTGAGAAGTTACTAAATTACATTAACAAACTACTAACGGAGGATTTTTGACTAAATGTAAACCGAAACAGACAAGAGTGACGAAATGTAGTATAAAACACAGAAGCAGATTAAATATAAAAAATTGGACTGTGGACTACAGAAGGAGTAAATGAATTCAGCAACCTAGGAAGTAAAATTACAACTATGGGCGAAGTAGGTATGATGTTAAAAGTAAAATAGCAGTAAGGAATAGAGAAATATTTTATTTTCAGCTATAGATATAGAACTAAGAGCGGTCTGGTAGCTAAGTGGTTAAGGCATCTGACTGGAGATCACAGGGTCCCCGGTTGTAATCGTTATTTCGGCGGATGTTTTCGTAGCCACCTCTGGTAAAGCTTGCTATTTAATGTGAAGTAAGGCACAACGCTTCAATGGTTCGGATTCCACGTTAAACTGTAGGTTCCCTGTACCCGGTAAATATGCCGGGTTAGGTTAAGGTGGCTAGGACATAGGCGAAATGCGCAGCCAATAGAAACCCTGTCACCAGGGCATTACGACCACACGGAATTATTCATTATTTTATCTAGAACTAAGTAAGAAATTATTAAAACTCATTGGTTGGAGCACAGCAGTTTATTGTTGCAAAGCATGGACTCTAGGAATAGCAGAAAGAAGAAAAATTGAATCATTTGAAATGTCGTGCTTTAAAAGGACGTTGAAAGTTTAGTGTGCTGATAAAGTACGAAATGAGCGTTTTTCCAAATTGTGGGTAAGGAAAGAAGTTTATGGAAGAGTCTATCAGAAAGAAAAAGACAGGACGATAGATCATATTTTGAGACACGCGCAGGGGCAGATCCAGGATTTTGTTTTTTTGGGGGGGGGATTAGGTGGACTTTGGTTTGGAGGGGGGACTTGGCTTGAGTGAATTTTGGTTCAGAGGGCTTGCGTTCAGTGGATTTTGGCTTTGGGGGGGGGGGGGCTTGAGTCAGCAAAAAGGTAGTATTTATAGCCTCCTCGGGAATCAAATCCGTAGGACTAAAAAAAAAAGTCTCAAAACTACAATGTCATGGGTGAACTAGATACGTTTGGGGGGGGGCTTGAGCCCCATAGCCTCCCCCCCCCCTGGATCCGCCCCTGTACACGCGGGATTGGTTAATTTGTTAGTGGAGGCAACTGCCGAATGTAACATAAGTACAGGAAGAAAGAGATGAGAATATATGAAGCAGATAATTGAGGACATGGGCTGTAAGGAGTATATTGAGATGTAAAGCGCATTATAGGAAGGGATGGAGGATTGAATCAAATCGGGGGAGAGACTGATGGCAGCAAAAAACAAAATAAAACTCAACATTTACCGCGCCACAGCTCTCTAGCTTGTTCTAAGTTTTCCTTTTGTAAATGCACTTGGTGTCCAGCATATCCTCATTATAATCCAGACACGTTCTTACTTACACAGTTGAGTTGTAAACTGGTTGAACTAGGAACATGAAAGACTCTATGGCTCCATTAATGAAACAGCTTGAAAAGAATCTCATTTATGTTACTTTTTTTTTTTTTAAAAAATTGTACTCGCAATTATATTCAGGGAAGAAATATAGATTGTGTGCGTGTAGGAGTTTTCAAAGTATCTCCGAGTGTACGTGCTGGTCGCCAGTGAAATCCGTGTTTACGGGCAAGAACTAGCCGCTCATTAGCGGCTGCGTGGAGCGCTTGTCCTCCGCATTATTCCTTTAATGAGGACACGGCCTGGTCCGCCCGTTAACAGTGCAGGTTTTCTGCAAGATTTAATGAACGCCGGCCGGTCGAACCGAACCCACATTGGCAACTGAGCGAGAGGCGCGCCGCAAAATGAAACAGTGGCCGCAGAGAGAGAAAGAGGCGGAGGGACAATTTGTGGCCTTGGACGAGACAGCCGCGGGCTATGTGCCTGCAGATCAACTCCCGCAGCGCGCTTCCACTGAGCGCTGATATTCTGGTCATTAACGCTCACTCAGAAAGCGTATCCGGCTGCGACTGTAAACGTGTTTTTACTTTTGCGGTATAAGAAACAATAAAAAAAACTTGAGATGAACATCAGAATAACATGAGAAATGCATTTAAATAAAGTATCATCTCTCAAAAGCGTATTGTTTGCGGTGAGGTTTTGCATTAGATCGAAACCATAAGCAAAAGTAATACGACAAGAAATGGAAACCTGGCATCTGAAATACAACGAATTTTACATTGGTGAACATGCAATATCTTGACGTAATGAGAAGATATTGCATTAGAACTTCAAGTCAAAATTTCACTAAAAATTCGCAAGATTCGGGTGTTGATTAAAAAAGCCGGTACCAATAAATATAGCAATATAAGGAGATAATTGTACGGACAAACAAAGGAGACATTGGTCAAGTTTTCAATATAAAAACATCTTCAAGTGGAATGAATCCGTCAGTATTTTCAAACAAACAAAGAAAAAAGAAAAAAAAATGCTGGCAATGGAAATGTGTAGTCTGAAATACAACGAATGTTACGTTGGTGAACATGCAATATCTTGACAGAAACGAGAAGATATTACATTACAACTTCGAGACAAGATGTCACCAAAAATTCACAAGATTCGGGTGTTGATTAAACAAGCCGGAACCAGTAAACTCGGGATTAGCAGGAGATAATTCTATTGCCAAACAAAGGAGTCACTCAACAACTTTTCAGTATTAAAAAAAAAAAACACATCTTTAGGTGGAGGAATCGGTTAATATTTTCATTATTTAAATCTCTTATACAGGGTTATTAAAAAATGAGGACAGAATTTGCATTTTTATTTCTCACAAACCATAAAACATACAAATTTATGCCACACATTACTGGATAGAGGAAGTTACAAAGGAGAAGTCGTATCGTGTGATACAGTTGGAAAAAGTAAATCCATTATTGATGCGCAGCGTGCATTCCGTCGAAGTTCTATAAAGTACTACCTCGTCATAAACAGATTTACTATTGGCTTAAGAAATTCTTTGAAGGTGGGTGCACATGAACAGGGAAAAGCACTGGCGCGTTGCCATTTCCGCGTAAACAGATAGCAGGGCCGTGGGCGGCAGCTGTTGGAAGTTGTTACAAGACGATTGTAACGCTTTTAGCGTCTCTTATCGTTGATTTGATTGTAGTTATAATTATGAATAACTCAATTCTTTAGATCCAAAATATATCTTTTATTTTATATCTTCGGATCTACTAGGAATTACAATTGAATTGGTTATTCTCAGAAGATGCAGGTTCGTTTTTAGGCAATGTTTTTCTCGAGCATTCAATCTACTAGTCTACTCTGATAACTATCATCTCACAAGTCCTAATCTCCATAGCAACTTACAACTCATTGCTTTTTCTCTCTAAGAGTATATATATTATTAGTTTTTTATCTACTCGCAGAGATCAAAAATATAATTTTATTATGCAAATATTTCTTTTCTGTCACACGATATTATGAAAATAATTGCGTGGTGTAAAGATTGGCAGTTGGAATTAAACGCTAAAAAGTGCCAAGTCATGCGTGTAAGTAAAAAGGTGGCACCATTTATCTCTGGATATACAGTTAATGGTACTGTCCTTAGAACGGTAGATTCCGCTAAATACCTAGGGATAACAATTCGTAATAATTTGTCGTGGAATGAGCATATCGAGAATGTAATTGGGAAAGCAAATCGTATGCTTCGATTTCTAGGTCGTAATTTAAAACAATGCACTCCGGAAGTTAAATCGATTGCGTAAAAGTCACTAGTGAGGCCTCACTTGGAATATTGTTGCTCTGTATTGGGGTCCCAATCAAAATGGATTAATGGAGGCATTAGAGATGGTCCAAAGAAGAGCCGCCCGATTCGTGACAGGTATATATAGTTGGAGGGAAAGCGTAAGTGCTATGTTGACGGAGTTAGGTTGGGAAGACCTGGAGCACCGAAGGCGTTGCTCTCGACGGAAGCTAATTGAAAAATTCTCGACTGACGTATTTCGGAATGACAACAAACAAATATTGCTACCAGCAACATTCATATCTCGGAATGACCGCGAAAATAAGATAAGAGAAATCAGGGCCAAAACCGATTCATTTCTGTACTCATTTTTTCCACGAGCGATTAGGGAGTGGAATAGATAGGATTTCCCGGGCGAGTAAACACAAAATCGGACAGGAGTAGCTTCCGATAAAGCACTCCGGCCATCCTGATCTGGGTTTTCCATGGTTTCCCTAGATCGCTCCAGGCGAATCCTGGGATGGTTCCTCACAAAAACCCATGGGCGCCACCTGCCATATCCCGTATATCTCTTCCAAACCATTACCTTTCCTGATAGGTGCAATGCACCCTCCGCCAAACACTTTTAGTGAATCGCGGAGTAATAGTAATAGTGAGAGGCGGGTGTTACAAACATTTAACCTTCCTCTAGCTAGAGATGTGGCACGTATTTGTATCTTTTACAGTTGGTGATAAATAAAAATGTAAAATGTATACTTTCTTTTTGAATAACTCTATATAATGAGGATGGTGTCTGTCTTTAAGAACTACAATTCCCTTCATACTAAACAAAAATTCTTCAGAATTCAAGTTCGTAAATTTGCCTGATCTGATCAAGATTCTAGACCTCTTTTTTTTTTTTTTTTTTTTTTAAATCTATATTACTCTCCGTGCTGGCGTCACCGGGTGCTGAGGTCAGCGGACGCTGACGTCACATGCTTGATCTTCGTTGGTGGACTAGCAGCGGCAAAAGATGATACAACAAAATCGAGGTTATGAGTAAATATATTGCCAGAACAGTTTCATTAAGATTGTTATTCGTGGCATTTCATTTTAAATTTAACGCGTCCGTTTAGTTAGAAATATATGGTAAAACTTTACGGCTGCAAACAACGTGGAATAAAATTGCACCTTAAGATGAAGTGAAGTCCCGTCGTTACCAAATTGAGTCACTACACGCTGCTTAGTCATCTTTAGGCATTTACATTGGACATCAGACTTGGGGTTAAGCTTATCAAAACGAATAAACCTGGCTGATTTTTAATTACACTGAATTTAGTGTATTAATAAATTTGTACTTTATTCAGACCAGGTCAACGTATCAAAACCTTTGACCTTAAAACTGACAACTATTCTAGACCCTTGACCATCTGGAAAAAACAGTCATGGCCTTACAAATATAACAAATAAAAAAAATGACCTCACTCACCGTAAGGAAATGAGTTACTAGTTTTCCAACTAATTTTATGCGAAAACACAGTTTCTCCAAGTAATTTGTGCATCAACAAAATTAATTCATTGCTATTAAAACCTCTTTCCGTTTTTACAGTCCTCATTTACACTTTGAAATACTCGTAAGAGATAACCCAGAAATTCAGTAAGGCGTCTTATTTCTACATTTTTCTCTCTTATATATTACTAGCCCCCCACTCCGATTCCTATCACACTTTAATCAGCATTATAAAATTTGGTTGTATTTAAATTAACTACTTTGGATTGTTTCTTTCAGTATTAATAATGAGGGACAGTGGCGTAGCTAGGTCAACAAGGGCCCCGGTGCAAAAAATTTATTTTGGGCCCTCAGGCCAGATGGGCGACCTTTTTTTTGCTTGGTAGGGGCCCCCTGAGCTGAGGATGGGGCCTTTGAGTTGTGCTTAGGGGCCCCTGAGCAGAGGTTGGAGGACCCCCTGAGCATTGAGGGCCCTTAGTGAGGGGAACTTCATGTGTCTCAGGGGGCCCCTTAGACGACTATAGAGCTAAAAAAAGGTCGCCAGATTGCCATGAAGGCCCGTGGGCCCTCTGAACCGCGCTTGGGGACCCCCAGAGGTACGCTTTGGGCTCCCAGAAGTATGCTGGGGGCCCCCTGAGCGTAGGGGCCCCGGTGCACTGAACCGCCTAGCCCCATAGTAGCTACGCCCCTGATGAGGGATTGTTAATTTGCTCGGGGAACCCATTGTAGTTAGCAGTGTGTGGGAGTCCGGGGATTTTCCGCCATCTGGCGAGAATGCGCTGGCTAGTAGTCGAAAGGCACAATTGACAGTCGGTACAGTACGCGAGAAGTGACGAGATGGTATAGAAATATGTAGAGAGGTAAGGTTGGGTGCCTTGAGCGGTGTGAATTGACAGAATGAGTGTTGTGTCAATTTAATATATACCTTCAAGGATTTTCAAGTAACAGAAAAAGATATTTGTAAAGATTTTCGTGATTGATTAACTCATAATACAGAATAAATAGAATTTCGAGATGTACGCGTTGTCACTAAGTAACAACGGCACCTCTCACTGGAATAGAAGCGAATTTGAGTTTTAAAGTTATTGTTAAGAGTGAAGGAGATGGAATGTAACATTATGCTCAAGACAGATAAGGGCCGTCTATCAGTAGCATCGGTAAATTGTTGAAATTGTCCGTGAGGATGAAGTTAATAACTCAGTGGATTGATTGTGTGAAGAGTTCTTTATAAAACGACAAATAATTCATTATCAAACTGGTGTCCTCATCTGATGGGTAGGCCGAGTTTCTGGAGACGATGATTAATGATTCAATGGCGGATCGCACCGCGGCAACCAAATTTTGAAGTATCATTTCATCCTGTTGATTACAACAATACCGGCGGTAGTAGATTATAAAGGTCGATCAAGAATATTTAAAGTTAATAAGCATTCATCTTATTAGGATTCTGACTGTATCTTCTTACGCGTTTCATTGGTGAGTCGAAAGCTTCCGGAATCGTGCACTACGCTTTGGCTAACTTCCTCAGGAACTGTTCTTGGAGAGTTTGATATTTGAAATTAACGACAAAAATGGCAGATCTAAAATGCTTGCTCGGTAGTATTAACTAAAGTCTGCCTGAAAAGAAGGATGTTTTTCAGTCTCTCCACTCATTCGATGCTTTCTTTCAATCTTAACCTTTTTCGTTTTGTAACAACATGATTAGATGGGTCATCTCGTACAATTTAAATTAATTATTGTTTGATTTAATAAACATAAGAAATAAATGGATATTCTTTTTTGAGCTGGAGACAGAAATTCGCGTCTAGCTAAGAGTTGTGTTAGCGTGAGCGACACACTGACTTAAGCCGGAAATGTTCGGTAGGTCGAGACAATGAGGGGATTATCTCTGGCAAGTTGACGACGATACCGGTGAGAAAGGCTGGACTCTGGGGAATTTTGCGGATGGAATCCTTGAATGGGCGTTTGCTCGGTGTCGTGGGAAAATTATTCCTACATATCCTCCCGAAAATCCCGACAAAACCCGAAGACTCTTAGCAAATGAGAGGCAATGTATTAGCCGGCAAGAGGGGATATTTTTGCGAAGCCAATCCGATATGTTCATATCCTCACGTAATGGCAAATTTTCTAATTTATGTTTCGATGATACCTACCCATCACAACCTACTTCCCGAAATACCTGCGGGATATATTCTAATCTTGGCCTTCCTCTACAGTTCTTTCTTTTATATGAACCATCTTCTTCTCTTCCTTCTTCATCATCTTACCTCAACCGTACTGGTCGGCTGCAATTGATGAGTTTTACTCATCACTGGCATTATCAAATATGGATTTTTTTTATTTATTTTTTTGACCGTATGCCCTTCTTGTCGCCAAGCAGTGTTCCCAGCAAATGTATAGTTCATGAGATCGAGATCGGGGAACGTCCAGGCATTCACACTGATTGCTGCGGGAAATCACTTGAAACCGCAGTAAGGACGGCCGATATGAACGGGCCTGGATTCGTGGCCAGCACCGTTTTGTCACCCCGATTCAGTGTGCAGCGCCTCAGCTCATTGAGACGCACTGGTAAGTATTTAGCTGTTCTATCTACTAACAAATTAACCAACTCGGATATCTTAAAATTAGATCCACCATCTTATGTCTTGATTCTGTGAGAATCTTTTACTTTCATCTTTCCTCGCATATCATTTCCTAAACATGTTCATTTCGTATCTTAACTGGCAACCTAAAATTTTACATTCTTTGGTAGCAAACTGTTTCAAATACTTCAATGATCGTTCTTTCAGAATCTTTTCTTTTAAAAAAGACGCATATCTTGTAACATATTTACTTTACAACATATGCCAGGCTGCGTCATCTTCGGGACTAAACAAGTCAGCGACGAGAAGAAATCGCAAAAACTAGGGGTTGAGCCAACACGTGCTTTTATGAACAGCTACTGAGTGTATGGTGATTTGGGGAAAACAAATCTAGGTGATGATTCGAACCCATGATCCCCCAAATGCGAGGCCACAACGCTACCGCTCATCCACCATGCTCGGTCCCAACAACCTTGCATCAAAAGTATTTGGTTCTATGTAAAATATCCCTCGAAATAACCGTTAGAAATTCGCATCTCCCTGTTTATGAAATATGTTGTCTGATGCTGCTACTATCCACTGTGTCCCTCTACTTTCTGAAAGTTGTTATTGGCGGCAGGGTTATGCTGCGGTCTACACGATCGGTGATCGATGAGGTCGAAGAGTTCTCTTCAAAGCTGAACGTCCGGAACGGCTCTCCCGGACCACTTAGCCGTAGCCTGTTTTCCAATGAGTACCGGTGAAAGATACCCCAGCTTAGTTAAAGTTGGTAGGAGTTTGGCGCTAATCCTTTCACCTTCGCTCCTAGTGTTGTAGGTAAAGTATGGGAGTACGGATCCTGACCTCCGTGTAACCCAGCGGTAGGTCCTCCAGCCGTTATATGATATTTAATATTTATACTGGGTGATTCAGGAGGATTGGTAAATATTTAATGAGGTTGTAGTATGAACAATATTGAATTAAAAAGTTCATATATACATGTGTACGATTTCTATCGTTTTAGAGATAAAGATGCTGGAATGTTATGCAGAAAATGATCAAGATCACACAGATAACTTACTGAAGTACTTTATTCACGCAAAAACAAACGCATGTTTTACAACAGTTTAATTCCACCATTGACTTCAATACACTTGGCAGCTCTTTTCGCAACAGTACGTGTAGCTTTTGTCGTTACGCCTTGGCGTACTTTTATGAGGGTAGCAGTGTTTACAATGCGAGCGAGTAATACGTCTCTCGTGTTTACTTTTTACACTTCACTGCTCAACCTTCCTCAAACACAAAAATCTAACGGGGTAAGGTCCGGCGAACTTGGTGGCCAATGAACGTGAGCGGCGCAAACAATAACACATAACAAGCTGTAGATATCTGACATCATGATTACATTTTATAATGCAGTTTTATGTGCTGATTTCAAATCTGAAAACCGTTCTGCTATATCACGTCAGGTTTCGAAGATATATAAAATATTCATTTTTATATGGATCACCTTTCGTCGAATATGATTTTGTCGGTTCTCGTTATTTGTAATGCAACTCAATTTGTGTTTTCGTCTATTTTGAATACAGTTACACCTAACATAAGACACTGAAATATTTTTGAGACCGCAGTACTACTATTTCATTTTTTTATTTTTTATTTTATGGGGAAAAAATGGCGTCTAGAGGTTTCATGAATTCACCACATTTGTTTTGCTATGTGTGCAGCTATCTAACAAATAAATCACATCGAAAGACTTTTACACTATTTCTGAAGAGAGCATATGAACCATACTTTGATTCGAAGGTGGATAGTTGTAAGTCGTGGGCACCACAATACATCTGTTTGAGATGTTCGTGCAACTTACGCGGTTGAGCGTGACAAAGTTATCATGCCTCCACTTCATATAAAGCTTGGGCTCATGAAGAACTTCATGAAGGCACTAGATAACAACTCAGATGTTTTTCGGTATCTGTGCAACAAGTTTCCAGAGTTATGCAAAAGGAAAAGGTGGGTTCATAGGTTCACAAATAAGAAAGATCATTGCTTACAGCCACTTCGAAGACTTACTGGGTGATATGAAAAAGATAGGAGGATAGCATTCAAATTAGTTGTAGCCAATTTCCTTGGAAATTATAAATCTCCTGACTATTTGAATGTTGTGAAGAAGTGCATTAGTGCGTACAGACTTCTGGGTCCCTCAAAATTCATCTCTTCAACTACATCTCGATTTCTTCCCGAGAACGTAGGTTCTTGTCAGCGACGAACATGATGAAGGGTTTCATCAGGACATTTCGGTGATAGAGTAACACTATCAGGGCCGATGGAGTGCAGCAATGTTGGCTGATTACTGCGGCACGCTTCAGCGTGAGATGTCAAATGCTCAGCATAAACGCAAGACTACAGCCAAGAAATTCAAACCAAACTCACTGTAAAAAATGGATGTTTATTTTATATGTATGTTTTTTTATATATGTATTATACCTTCAACTAGTTTGACCTATATATTATGTGTTCCTTAGTACTACATGAATTAATAAGTGATCTTCTGAAATTGTCTGTGAGTTGTTTGCCGTGATACTATGTTAAACATCTGTAATTGGTTAATGTCTTATATCTCAAGAACGGCGGGTGATAGAAACAAACGGTTTGCATATTCTGAATCAGCATGTCTCAATTGTCTTAGAACGCACGTTGGATACCCAGATATCCGCCGAAAGTTTTTTTTGTTTATCAGTGTAATTTAACTGTTGTAAAATATGCGTGAGTTTTTGCATGATTAAAGTACTTTAATAAATTATTTGTGTGCTCTTGAACATTTTTTGAGGTTTAATTTATTCATAACATCCCTGGACCTGAATATACAAGAGGAATGGAAATCGAACACATATTTATATAAACTTTTTGACTTAATATTGTTCATGCTATCACTTCCTTAAAAATTTATCTTTCTTCCTGAATCAACGCGAATTACACGGTACTGAGAGAAATGTTTTATGGATGTGGAAATTATTATTTTCGGTTTTAACGAATCTTAATGTTTTTGATTATCTGAAGAAATTTCGTTTTATTTCAGCATCGTAGCGTGCCTGTCTGTTCAACTGAGATTCGGATAGTGAAGTATGAAATTAAAATCTACACTTTTTTCCTTTCGTACAGATTACACAGTAAAGTACGAGCGCGTAGGACTATTTAATGCCTTGATTGAGTGCTAATATTTTTTTTTAGTTTCTATCAGTTCAGTTTACTTTTCATTTAAATGTTAACGCTGAATCTCTCAATACCGCTATGCAGATAAATTGTCAATGCCTCTGTGATTGTCATGCCGCAGACAGAATTAAAAACCTCCGTTAAGTTATTAACGTTTTCGTGTAGAGAATATTGACCCGAGATCTTCTAATAAATATAGTGATACATATAGTTTTGTAATAATATCGCTATCCGATGCAAGCAATGATTTGGACACTTCCTCCGTAAATATCGCCTATCCGAAGGTTTCTTTCATTCTTTCTTTTTTTAGCTTATGGCTTTACGCCTCATAGACACCTAAGATCATGAAAGGTGGTAAAGGACTGAGGGCAAGGAACTGGAAGAAATTCAGACATAGCCTTTTGAAGGAAGCATCCCGGAATTCACCTGGAGTGATTTGGGGAAACCATAGAAATGCAAAATCTGGATGCCTTGAAGGGTATTCGAACCCACATCCTCCCTAATGCGAGGCCAGAGCGTTACCACTCACCCACTATGCTGACTCCATAAGTTTAAGAATGTGGTGGCTATGAATGTAAAAATAATTTAAACCGCCGATAATACATGCCGACATCAATCAGAGTTTAAGTTTTTAAAAAAAAGATTGGTTGGTTCCACACATAAACCTGATAAAAAATATGGACTTCACAGCAAAATCTGATATTTTCAATGAGGCATGAAGCGTTACTTTTATATTTCCTAGCTAGAAATTGTAACTGTGGCTGAAATTCAGGTGACTTTTTTAAGGATACGTTATTATGTTGGGAAGCGCAAAAGAAATTTTCATACTTAGACTCCGAATTTACAATCATCAATCGATATGAAGTATTTTTGGGAACAATTGTGTTAAATAAACATAAGTTTACAATTCAGTTAATGTATTCGTTATGAATCGATTTGGTTTATTAGACAATAGGGAAATTGTCTTTCTAACATCTGGATTTACACAAATTTAATCTACTCCATATCTAACACAATTAGAGAAATGAAATAGTCCGTGGTTCGTTATGGGGGACTTGTTGCAAAAGTTTCTCATGTACGTAGACACAGCACTACGCAGTGTTCTTGACAACACATGGCGCACATCACACGAACAAAAATAACTCTTAAAATGTCCTGTTTGCGGCGAGAATCGAACCGTGGGTTCTAAATTTCCAAGGCAAACACATAACCACTGAGCTTCTAGCCCGCTTTCACCATGGAGAGCAACAAAATTAACTACGCGCTAGAAGTTTATAACGTCAAGATTGTTTCCAACCACTCTAGTGATGAGTCCGATGCTGTCACAATATTCTGAAGAGATCCAGTGAATTCTCTTTTATTCTTATTTCACCGATTATTTCACATCGCCATAGTCACATATAGGGAAAGCTTGCAGACCCAACGAGTGATTGATTCCTAATTTGTTCATAACCGCCCAACTTTTGCTCGTAAAGAGAGAACCCACAAATAATTTTTACTGTTGATTTGATATGCAATAGCCAATGACGTACTTTTCGAAGATGAATTGTTATATATTTCACTATCGGGTGTCTTTGTTGCAGACGTCGTACACTTGGCTGTTAACAGTGATATGATTTTCTCAACGTGATTATTTTATTTTTCAGTAATTTTAACTGATTGAAAATCAGGCTTACTTTTGTTGTTCCAAGATTATCATAATCCGTTTGCAGTCTCTGAGCCTGTTTCTAGAGATCTATCTGGTAGTAACTATTAATCACAACCAGCATCATGCACAAAAGTAACTTCCATAAATTTTGTTACCTGCTGGACATTTGCACCAGTACCGTATAGTATAGGCCCTGCTCAATGGTAAATACTTTCATGATTTTCAATTTAATTAGCAGCAATTTTAAGTTTTTGCCATGAAATAATAATGCCAGTTATTTTCCTCCAGTGCGAAGATTATTATTGTTATTATTTTTATTACTTACGGCTTTACACCACGTAGACGTCAAGGTCATTAGGGGCGGAATGGGACTGGAGACAAGGAACGGGAAGGAATTCGGCCATGGCCTTTTGAAGGAAGCATCCCGGCATTCACCTGGAGTGATTTTGGGAAACCATGGAAAACCCAAATCTGGATGCCCGGACGGGGATTCGAACCGGCGTCCTCCCGAATGCGAGACCAGAACGTTAAACGCTCACTATCCACGCTCGGTCGCAAATCTGGTCTCGTATTCGGGTTAACGCGGGTTTGAACCACCATCCGACTATACAGATTTCTGTTTTCCATGATTTCCCGAAATCACTCAGCGCTAATGCCGGGATGGATCTTTCAAAAAGGCCATGGCCAAATTCCTTCTAGTTCCCTATCCTCACTTTACCTCTAATGACATTGACGTTAACGGGGCATAAAATTATAGGCAAAAAAGCGGGGCCAATTTTTTTTTTTTTCGAAACCACTTGTTTGAACAAGGTAAAGAACATTTTTATTGTAAAACAGTGATATTAAATTTGGAAAAAGTTAGATTTATGTGTTTTTTCTTTAACTATGTAACGTACGACTGCAAAAGTCAGACTCATAATCGTTTACACTTATAGTCTTCATTCAACTTAGATGGAAGACGCTGATTGACTGATACCGTAGTTCCCTCTCTTAGGTGCGGAACCCATCATAAAAGAGAACTTCGTTTGCGAAAATGGGCTGGCAAAACTTTCTAATGAGGAAACTTTGATCTGCAACGTAAAATAAATATGTAAATAAAGCAAGCTACAGCGAAAAATTGGCGGTACTGCTTTGTCTTCCAGGATAACTGAGACATTCTTATAAATAATTGGTGTAAAACATCGTCTTTGTTAGAGGTGAACCTATTCCCTTCCTCAATTTCCCCTCATAAACTACTTCTGACCCCATTGTATACCACAAGGAGAGCTGTAAAGCTATAAAACAGCTCATCCAGCCATAAAGCGGTGTTTACTATAAACCAGTGCTTATTCATGCTGAATGCAAGATTATTTAATTGCAACGTCTTTGGATGAACTTTCTCGACCAAAGACAATGTTTATCACCAAGCTACTATAACGCACTATCAGCGTAAGAACACTTGAGGGTGTTCTGGAAATTTCTTTCCCTAGATCTTTAATTAAATATTTCGTGAGCTAATTACTTTAGTTGAAAAATGGTAAAACGTTGGTAACTATCAGTCTCAACAAAATGAATATAAAATTATTACGAAATTATACAAATTTATAATTAGGTTTATCCCGTCATTTCGTTCACTTTATTAAAATCCACGTGGGACAATTCCTAAAGTAATAAGAAATATTTCAAAGTAAGTTCTTAAAAGATGAAGGGTTTAGTGGCACATAAAGACACGTGATATGCGGAATTTATAATTTTAAACACGTTATTGTTTGAAAATAAGTGACATATTTACCCCAACACTACACACAATCCGGTGTGCGATTAAAGTTTTAAGTTTAGAACAGATTTTAGTTTTCTGCTGCTCTGTCAACTGACGTAATGAAACGAAACAAACTTCAGGTTTTACGCCAAATTCAAACAATTGTCAAACTGTGAAATTTTATAAAAAATATGTTCACTGATTCCTGCATTATGCTGGAACAAACAGATACAAACTTCTGTCACAATCAATAATTTTGTTTCAAAAAATATTTTCAATCTACAAATACAAACCCACTACTGTTTTGTATCATTATAAATTAAACTACAAAGCAATTGACACTGTCATTGATTACTTTTAGACCATCTTCCTACATTTTCAGAAGAGTATAATAGTGATCCATACCCCGTGGGTGAGTTGTAACGCTTGGAAATGGTGTTGAGTAACACCAGAGTTCGATTCAGAGCAATGCCATCCATTATTGAATTTTCAATGGCATCTTAAGATCGCTACGGCTGAATGTCTAGACGATTTCTTCATGAATCACGAATAGATTTTCTCCATATTCCTTTAATAAAAATGCTAAAACACTCAAATAATTTTACGGGAGTTGTCTGAGTTGGAAAATCTGTACGACGGAAGACAGCTAGATATACAATGTCCCAACTATGAAAAGCTTTTAACAACACCACGTTATAGATCTGTCGGTTATTACATGAAAATGGGAAACACATTTCGTTCTGGATCAACCGACAGTGCTAATTACGTGTGTTAAGGTTTAGATAACTGTCGTCACATTTTCAAGCTTTGCTCAGAACGATATACTATCCACTCGCAAAAGTGAAGTAAAGGAAGTATTATTCTCACTAACCGAACACGAATTCCGGCATACTCATAATATTATTAATTCTTAATGAGCTGTTAAAACATATCACAAAAAGTTGGCGATTTTACTGCTACGATATTTATAAATGTTAGCTTAAAGAGAAATAAATTGAATACAGAGTTACTTATAGATTGCATTACAAACGATTATTGTTGCTACTGCCCGTATTCTAACGACATTATTTGTTACATCTATGTGAAATGATTACGCTGACTATAATACACAAACATTCAATGCCTTCACAAATACCAGCAATATCTTCCGAGAGAATAAGACATGGCTTTTTTCCTCCGCTAGTGCTGTATCCCGCATTTCATTGCCTCTCGTTAGTTTGTAAGCTGAGTTATACGCCGACGAGTGTCTAAATTCCACAGTCGTTTCAACGCTAGAACCTGCATTCTTCGGAGTTCACCGTGTAATTGTAGGCTCTTTTTAAACGCCAGCTTGCTCGGATGTCACTTTTTTGTATGGCGGCAGGAATATCTTCTTGCCGTTGAGACTGCTAGATTGACGATTACTGGGAACTGCTCCCCTCCGTAAATTAAGGCACGGGGAAAGAGAATGAATATAATAGTAGTGTAATGCTTTGAATAAATTAACGACTGCTACTTGAGGTCGCAAAACTACTTAATATTGGAGATGCTATAGCGATGAATATACGCACTATCTTTGCTAACACAGCAAACATGCACCTTGATCTACTCTGGTGGCCGAATATACGAATGGTGATTTATTCACATTTTTTTTTTACTCATGTTCTTGATCAACCGTTTAACTAAGGGGAGTTTCATTAGCTGGAGGGTATAATCACCAAAATATGGGCGACCTGATGAGGTAGAACGTATTGATCAGTGGGGTGAGTAGTTAGCTCATCTCACGGCCATTTAGTAAAGAAAAGCCATGTGGGAGAGGATAGCATAGCATGTGTTATGAAGCCTAAAGCTATTTAAAGGGCGGTTTTAAGATAAAGCTTTGGGTGCGTCTCAATATGTCCCTTGAGAATTTTAATATTTTCGATCTGGAAGAAATGGTTCAGGTGATAAATTACGAAATCTTCAGTTTCAGTTTGCAAATTTTTTAAAAAAATTGGCTGTGAGTGAGTGAATTTGTTTAATATTTTTACGTCAATTGGTAAAATAACACATAATGTTTTGACTTTTACGCGCTCCAAAAACTCATTACCGCCAAGCCACTACATAACTTTTTGAAGTCATAAATACTATCAACACAGAACGAAACACCAAAAAGTACATGTTCGTGTCCTAGCGCAAACTTCACTGAGAAATCAGTCACAGATTAACCAAAATACGTTGGGCATCAGGTGTTCTCACTAATCGCCAGTATAGCTATCCGCGAGTCTGGTAATGTTCAACAGTCAGGTTAACTCAATGCAGCTTCAGCTTGATGCGTCAACTCTACTGTAACTCGTCCAGTTAACATAGGCGGCTCAAGGTCAGCCTTATCCATCCCCACTCCTCGGCCCTTACCCCTACATGTGAAGGGCAAATTTGCTACTTGCCTAACAGAACACACCGATCAGCTCGTAGAGGTAGGAACAGGAGGGGGCGATGAGGTGAGGAGCGGTGCTGGATGAACATCACCTTGACTCGCCAGATCAGAATGAACAGGGTGTAGCAGTTCCTCTTACTACTCTTCTAACACATAAACTGTCGATACAGTTTGCCTGGTAAGCTACCGAACTGGGTTAAGTTACGATTAAGCGTACAATTTGACATGAATTCAAACTCAATCACTTGGCGGCCGAATAGTCCTTTGTGATAATTCGGCATACATATCCACTTTACCATAGAATTCTGGAATTATGAGGCACGATGGTTCCTTACGGCAGTAAACATTCTAGAAATTACCTGTTTGATGGAAGCTAAGAATGTACAAAAATACTATTACTTCCTTAATCATGATAAGGAACGACTTGTAAAAATTATAATATTAATTGTAAATTTGTTTTATTTATCTAATCTATTTTCTGCTCATAGTAACCACTTTATATGTGTTTGTGTGTGTGTTGGTATGTGTGTTGGTGTGTGTGTTAGAGTGGGAGAGAGACAGAGAGAGAAAGAGAGAGTGAGAGAGAACGAGAGAGTGCGAGAGATAGCGAGAAAAAGAGTGAGAAACAGAGAGAGAGAGAGAAAGAGAGAGTATGAGTGGGATAGCGAGAGAAAGAGAGCATTCGAGAGAAAGAAACCACGCGAGAGAGAGAGAGAGCGAGAACGAGTGAGAGCGAGAGTGATCGAGAGTGATCGAGAATGATCGAGAGTGATCGAGAATGATCGAGAGTGATCGAGAGGGAAAGGGAGGTTAAAAAACTAATTTTTATACTAATTGCTGGGTTTATAGGAATCTTCATAATCCAATGCCGTATAAATGGAATATCGGCGTGCCTGTAATTTACGTGCTACGCGATACAAAGTAAATTGATACACTGAACTGTAGGCTTCAAGTACGGCTTCATGAATGTGGCGCTGGAAAAACCAGTATTGGCGTCGTGCACCCTATTTCTTAGCTGATGCCACTAAAAGACTCAGTGACCTGAACAATCCCAATGAAATAGCAATCCACACATTGCCAGTTTTTGAACGGTTACCAGGATGGAAACGGGAGAACCAACAGTCTACGAAAAAGCATAATTCAAATTTTTTAATGTAACATCTAACATAGATTTTCATAAGGACGTAGTGTTTTTCAATTTCTGCCAAAAAAACTAACAATGATCCTAAAATTACTGAATGTGGCGGTTTCTGCTATTGATTAGGATTCGAAACATGATACTCTCCAAACAATGTAATCTAGAACAATTTAGTCTAGAACTTTGACAGGATTTGGCGTTCAGATATTTGACTACACTAAAACTTTCGTTTGGCAAGAACAACTGTTTTCTAAAATCAAAATAGTGGACATGTAAGCAAATAATTTAACCGCAACACAGTAACTTTTGGTGATGTTTTATTACGATTTGCTCACATGTCAATTGAAAACAGTTACAGACTTTAATAAGTCAATTTAATATGGATAAACTAAAGAACAAAACAGTAGAACTTACTGATCATGCTGAATTAGTAAAACCGCTACTCGTATGCAAGTTAGTAAAACGTATTTTGCGGGTTATGAAACAGTGGTAACATTTCTTCAGCATAAATATTAAAAAAAATTAAAATAGTGTGAGTAGTCTTGAGCAATATTTTCTGTACGAACTATATTATTTAACTCGTATTTTCCTTATTATTTCTTGATCAAATTAGTGTTAATGAGTTTTTTAGCTAATTTTATTAATCCAAATGCCTTTTCAAGTGTGTTTTATAATTAGTCGGTGGCTAATATGCGTCAAAACACAATGTTAGACTATGACTCTTCAGAATTTTCCATATGCGTTGATGAGTACTTGTGTTTATAAGAGGAGAAATCAAAGATTTCTTGCCACATGAGAAAAATATAAACACGAGGTATCCACAGAAAAGATTAGTATAGGGCCATTGCATATATTATAATATCAGGAGTCAGTATTATGCATAGATCCTAGGTGTATGTGCAAAACACCCTACTTATTATTCAAAGTCAAATTTGCTGTAAAATTATATTTCTTGGGAAGAAAACAAGTTCTATATTTAAAAAAATCACAACTGCATTAATGGTTAAATCCGTCAAAAGTTTAAACGTTATTCTATTAATATTCTTAGGGAGGAGTTGTGACTTGTTATATTTTAAAATGTAAAATAGGTGGCAAAAAAGGAATTCGTTTTTTCATTCATTTCGCTCCAAACTGTTATCACAACAATATTATCTGGTTTTCCATGCAGTAAAAAAAATGTAAGATTTTTAATTGGAACTACTACGGAAGTAGAAGGGCAGGGGTGATGCAGCTATGAAACATTGCACTTTCAAGTTAATGGATTTTCAATTTACATGAGAAACTGAATGATGAGTAGCATATGTTCTTTAACACTAGAGTGCACGCGCGGGCTACATATGTAGCCCAACGTGTAATATTGTCGTATATTATATAAACTTTGCGGGCTACAGATTAATCGTTCTGTGTATTCCTCAAGTACTATCCCCCACCCCCGCCAGTAGCGTGCCATCTCTCACGGCGCACGGACATCTGCATAAATCGCCCTTAAAGTTGATGGGCTACACCTGTAGCCCGCGCGAGCGTTGGAGGAAGTAAATTATTTAATATACAAGTGACAAAATTGAGGTAAATATGATACATTTCTGTATTAATACTACAAAAAGTAATGTCAATAACTGTTTTTTATGTGTGTTGTTTGTGTTTATGTATTTTTCATGTAACTTTATTATGTTTTTGTGATTTTTAGATGGTGGGTAATGTGAGCTATACCCAAATACTAAGATGGTTGCTGGAGAATGACAAAACGAAATTAAGTAGTTTTGATGTTGTCTACCCTCCATAATCAGGCTAAAAATTGATTATGCAACTAGTGAAGCTCAAAAACCTGATATCATCACATTGTATAACCACACAAAATACAGTGTCGATATTTTTGATAAAATGTCTACAGAATACCTCGTTGCTCGGAACAGTTGTCGATTGCCTCGCACGCTGTTTTACAATTTTGTTAACATGGCGAATATAAACGGTCTTGTAATATATCTGACGAACAATCCTGATATGAAAGTGATCCGTCGTCAATATCTTCAAGAAGTCGGATTCGATCTTGCAAGACCTTTTATAGAGCGTCGTATATCCCAGAAAAATATACTAAAAGGTGTAAAACTGAAAGGAAGACTACTTCTAGGCAGATCAACCCCCGAAACATAATAAGCCTATTCGGGGAGGAGTTGGTCGATGTTCTTTTAGCAGCAGGGCTCGGGCTTACAGGACGCGCAAGCAATGCAGCAAATGTATTAGGCGCATTTGTAGCGAACTTCAGGCTGTCGTTTGTCCTGAATGTATGCCAACAGAATGAATTATTATCAATCACTTTGATAATTGGTTCAATTACTACACTGGAAACCCATTTTGTAATAAATATTACGTTCCTAAATAAAAATAAGACTAAAAGATTTCAAACCTTTCAAAAATATTTGATTTTTAAGAAGTTTACGTTTATGTTTCAAATTCTAATTAAGAAACAAAATTTTGTTAATTTTATGAGTTAATATGATAAAAATAAAGATACTTAGTAATTATTTACTCGGTTTTATATATTTTTGGTCTGATTCCGAAAATTTATTATCCTAGAAAAATGGGCTACGCCTGTAGCCCGCGCGTGCGCTCAAGGAATACTTAGGGGCGCGTGCACTCTAGTGTTAAGGACAGTTTTGTTAAAAATGACGAATCCATTTAAAGTGGGACGTTGTTTTGTCGAAATTTTGGAGGTGGGTTCTTATGAAGACAACCCGGAACATAACACAATTTTTATATGGATTAAATTATTCAAGGCGATGGGAACACAACTAGGAGGATCATTCTAAATGCAGAGACACCAGAGAACATTGAAAGGGAGAGACAGGTGCATTGAGGAGATCATATAATTCTAATTGGAGGTATATTCTGCTTTAATTACGAAGATGAGTTCAGGATTATGATCCCTACACGCAAATGTCTTCAAACTGCAGTTACGCGAAGCATTTCTCATCCAAGAGTGATTTAATTTTTCGGGGATGTACTATCGGCATGTAGCATATACCTATGTTGAGTTCTGTGTCTACAAAGAAAAACTACAAATATGGGCGGAAGTACATCAAGCAATTGTGGAGCGGGGAATCGATCAGGGGTTATGCAAATTTGTTTCTTATTTTTATGGTGATAAATAAGCGATTTATTTAAAATAAATCGAATACTTTTCATTTCAAACACATGTGAATTCATAATCATTCTATATAACCGGTTATAGACAAGATACATGTCATCATTGGAGAGAGGCATAATTTACCACGCAGGACTCGAACCGCCGACTTTCGCATACGTAAGACATTCCGAATTATCATTCCTCACTTCTGTTAGTCGGAGACGAAAGCTGTGTTATAATTCACAGTAACATCTGTGCGCAGGAGTCTAGTCGCAAAACACTTCCAACTGACCCAAGGAATATTTACGGTGGAGCTATAAATCTCTTCTGGATGCTCTTATATGCCCAACTTCCGAACTGACTCGGGCGCCAACAAATCTGAGGGGTGATTCGAAAATCCTCCCTCTCCATCGGCGCCGCCTCCCCCTTCGCGGCAGGCAGAGAAAGCTCTTTGTGGCGGGGTGACTTGACAGGGCAGCCCCTCCCCCCCAACTCCATTGATTGTCGGCGGCCAAAAGATGTGCCTCTCCGTCCGTTGTGATGGTACAGAGGACCCGGACGGACGGCGCTCGGAGGCGTTCGGCTGCCTCCGCAGGGAGTTCGGCGCCGCGCGCTCGGGTCCACTCGGAGACGCTCGGCAGAGGTCGGCGTGTGGCGGCTCGTCCGAGCGGGCGGTATCTGGTGGCGCCTCCAGTGACCGCTCGCCACGACGCTGTGCCGGACGCCGAAGAGGAGGGTAGAGCGCGCTGTCGGATTTGGGCAAGCACACGCGCCGAGTTCAAACCACGCACTCCCAGGCGGAGGGAAGCTGCCCCGAGCTATGAAGTGCGGGCGGTCTAGCGCGGACTGGGGAACGCAGCGAGAAACGTGTCATAGGCAAGGAGGTTTGGGATACAGACAAGTGGACATCAACACACTCGTGTGCAACGCTCATGACACCGGACGAATCTCGACGTGATACTGAAGTCTAACCAACCTCTGATCGTAGTCTCTTCCGGTATTGGTGCAATGGATTTTTCGTTTACATGTTCCTAATAGAATAGCTGAATGAAACGAACATTTGTGTACAGATATTCCTATGTCAGATCCGTGTATTAGTGTAGATTCCTTTCCGGTGGTCGTGTGACTCTAGTGTGCGAAATGAAACACTTGCCTCATTTTTTTGTGACTGGGCGATGGCTGACCGTTGTATTCATTGGTTTGTTGTTACGGTGCAGTGATGCAGCAAACCGGGTCACTGAAGAAGAGACAAGTAAGTGAAAAACATCATTTAATCCCAGACATATTCATTTGAGTATGTTGTTCTTGTTAGCTGTGTGTATGACAGCACGTTATTGTATAATTTTTAAAAGGAAATTCAGTTGAGTTGATGTTACATTAAAATTAGGACATTTTTTAAGAATAAGGTTACCTGTCTACAAATTAGGTGCAGTTTCTTCGATGACAAGACAGTACCAATATAATATAGTCATTTTCTACACATCTCAGCTATGAGACTGTGGGATGTGGAAAAATGTCTATTAACAGAAAAACTACCTGGTTTCTAATGTTTATTTTTGAGGATGATGACTAAATTCGTCCGTATCAACCACCACGAATTTGAAGCCGTAACGGAGCCATTGAATAAGCCCAAAGATATTGTTATTCATTTAGCACAGCTGTTAAATAGCTACGTTTGTTGGTTAGTGGACAGGGTATGAACTCCATTACTTTCTAAAGTTTAAAACGGCATCATACAACTATTTTTGAACGTTAATTTATGTATTCTATTCGAACCTTTCCATTGTATAACCTGCGTAAGTTATTGATGGACCACTCCAGGTTTTTTAATCGTGATGCAAGAGGTTGCAAGACCCTATACTCAAAATCTGACATATATTCGAGGAAAGTGAAAGGATGGTCATAGAGCTAATACCACACTCGTCCGGTTGTTAACGAAAGCTGACTAGAGAATGGTACACTTGCATACCCTCCAGGCGCAAATAGTTTCTATCTTTACAACAGTGGAAATAGAACAAATGGCCGTTAAAATAAATTTGCTGTCAAGTTTTAATGTCTATTTTGTCTTGCGGACCCATCACCTTTCAAAAGGAGGCAACCTTCATTTTTTTTATTTATTACTTTTGGATAATGAGGAGACCATATTACCATCAACAGCAGTCAACATCAAATGAACAGTAGTACAAATATTGTTCGGTTGGAGTTAATTAGGTACAGTCACGTGGAAAGTACGGTGACAGCAGCACCGCCATTGAAATCGCACATGATACGATGTTGAGTATAAAAATCTAACGAAAAGTTAAAAAAAAAAAACGGATTATTGCATTGTAAAAAATTCGAACTAAATTTGACAGTTATTTTTAAAATTATTTGTACTATATATAAATACTTTCTGTTATTGTGACTGCAATAAGTTGATGGTTATAATATAGCAGCTTACTTAGTTTCTAAAATTTTGCATTCCTGCCGTAATATTTATTGCGATGATCCTTTCAACGCAGCAGACGTACAGATGTATCTTACGACAGTCTCACTTCAACAGTTCACTGTATCCCAGTTAATCCGGCTCATTCTGTGAGGCAGTTTATTGCTCGAACCGTCTTTATTATGAACATAAAGTGACAACGCGAGGAGTAATTGCCGTCGTAATGACATTCCGTTTCACTGGATGCTCCAAATACACAGGAACATTAAATTGTGCAGCAAATGGGCGATAAAACATGAATTAAGCCGTAACTGTCACTTCGCAAATGAAGTTGCTTATAAACATCGGTGACAATTAAACGTATACACTCTCCATTATTTCTACACGCCGTGTTGCCTCTCAACAAGTAAGCCATTTATCTGATTGACAAAACGAAACACTGTCGTTCGTGGAAATGAATGGGTCCGATCTAAATGACATGAGTGATTCAGCGGTTTTTGAAGTGTTCCTCGACGGTTAAGAGGTAACAACATGATCCCCGCCGATGCAATCACGTAAAAGCAATTTCAGTCAGTTGAGAATCTGATTGTGACTTGTTATTTCAATTGATACATCTCAGACACAAAACGAACTGCCATCGTGGTTGAAATGCCGAGCACAAACGATGGTCTCCACGCTGGAAATCTGTCAGCACTTAATCAACAACGATCAGTAATTGAATTTTAAGTGACAAGCTTTTTTGTTTCATCGTGTTTAATGATTGCTGTTTGTATTGCTGCTTTTAGATAAGTGCTATGAAATGCTTTGTGACAGTAGCATTTATGGTAAACAAGTGACTTTGTCGCAATCAAAACATGATACGACATTTAGTACATGGCACAGTCAATGTATCTGAGATTACTGAATAAGTGATCGTATAATCTGCATCATGTCAAGTATCCACGTAACTGTACTTTCACATATATTTGTATTGTGATTTGAGAGCCATAATGAACATAACATCCAAGAGACTCGACATATCAAACACATTCTACTTAGTTGACAACAGGTCTTTTTTTAATGCGAAAATCTGAATATAAGTAGCTTATAAAGCAGTCACAGATCTATGTTTGCATATATACAAAATAAATACCTGCAAAAACTAAGTAATATGCATATCTGAAAAGTTAACAGACTAATTCAAACAGAAAATCAGAAGAATTTCCCGTAAAAAAAGATTTTGAACCTTGTTATTGCAGAATAACTCTTAAAAATTATTCGTGATGACGTTTGAATATGAGTTTTAATAAAAATAACGTCATCAATCCGATGAACTCATAATTTTTGACTGTAAAATCGATCCCTGAACTTCTCTTCATGAAGTTTCCGATTGTGCGAAGGGATTTTATAAGCAAATGTGTGATTTTCCGCGTGCACAATAATGTGCTCCATTTTGGATAATTAGCGAATGCTCTCACTAAAATGTTTAATCACGATCTGTGATTGACAGGTAAAAGCATGTGCCAAAACTTTTAAGTACGTCCTAGAAACCATGCAACTGGTTCTACTATCTCCTATCTAGTCTTGTACCTTTTATGTCATTTGTAAGTGTTATAGTTCGGACTATAGTTATTAGAAGTTATTTCGCATTTTTCAAAGATCACTACCACCAATTCCCCCCCTCCATACCCTGGAGGGATGGGAGAGAGGGAGGAGGCATACGCAACACGGGAATAACACTAGAACCTATATAATGGCAACGTTGTTTTATGAATGAGGATTATTGACGAAGAATCTACAACCAAGCTTTAATTTAAAGTCCAATACGGTACAGTACTCAACAGTTAGTGATAGTGACTCGAGTATTAATTTATTGAAAAAAAACCGTACTTGTTGACTTTGTGATTTTAAAAAAACTTCTAATAAAAAAAAAATTATCATGGCTTGTAAAGGAGAGAGTTTTTTTTTCATGAGATAACCTCGGTATCGCGTCTATGCCGACAGAAACTGGATTAAGGGGATAAAGATAGTTGCTTGAGAGCTATAATTCCGTCTTTGGTTACAGAATACAAATGTCCTGCAAAGTATTGTTGAAACTTAGTTCTAGTTCTAAGTCGACAGTCTGAATGAAAATAATCGACAGTTTCTCGAATAATTTAATACAATTTTTTTTATAAAACTTTTTAAGGTTTAATGTAGAAGAACTCGTACAAATTACGTGTTTCATCCACAAAGTTAATGAGTGATACAGTAATCAGACTACAGATTAGGAGTCTATTGGTAAAAGTGAACTAATAGTGAATCCATTACATAAATTATTTATATCGATGACCGATGAATATTTCATTCTTCACATTGCCAACAAAATCTTTTAATCATTCATTACCTTTACAATTTGATCCAATATTTATGAAGAACAGTTATTTAGGTTTGTAAATGTTTACTCGCGCTATTAAAATAATTAAAGATGAGAATCAAGAAAGAATTATATGGTGATAATTAGACTTAAGGTTAACAAAGGAGTTTCGTCGCTAATTGACTTTTAGCTCTATAAACTTACGCAACAAAGCTTCTGAGTTTGATTTTCAAAGTTCAGGTGTGATAACTTAGGAAAATAATTGTTGTTATCTGCAGAAATAACTACGGGACTTGTAGCATTGCCGGTGGATCGAATAACCAGAAATGGAAGGCGGAGGATCAAATTCTCATTAAGCGGAGAAATTTTTTTTGGTTGAAACTGATCATCTGGAACGCCTGACATACCAACTCAACCTGCTGTTAAAAAGTTCCAGCATCTCTTCTGCAGGTAAGCGTACTGCTGACCAAACAACTTCTACTCTGTCGCCAAGGTCATAGAAAGGAATGCGAAACTTTTGCTCGATGGGACAATCTTTCACCCGAAATCAATGCCCATTTTGTCCTTTATCCTAGTATTTAAAAAGAAAGTTACTCACTTTGAGAATGTTAACCTTATCTATATCCGTAGTGAAGGAAAACATTCAGGTCAACAAACCTACAACAATTGTTACATAATTATTTTTAAATTTGGATTTACTCCCATAACAAATACAAAGATGGAATATTTTCGGAGATCACCGCAGTGCTTTACATCTTAGAAATAACGTCCTAGCCTTGCATTCGAGATAACCAGGTTCAATTCACAGTCTGCCCAACCAGATTACGGATTTTCTATACTTTTCCGAAATACGTGCAGTGATTTTTATATATAAACGAAGGCTGATTTTCTTCCCTTCCCTTATCCACAATCATTTTTTTTTCAAGACCTCGTCGACTTCGAGGACATGAGATACAGGAAATGATTCTGCACAAGGAACTGGAAGGAATTCATCCTTAGCCTTTCGATTAATCCATCCAGGCATTTAGATAGATGGATTTCTGAGAAACCTGTACCCTTCGAATGTCAGGTCACAGCGTTAATAGCTTGATGAACAAGCTTGGTATGCAGGCATCAAATGTAGATAATTACCTTTTAGTCAATAATTAGTAAAGCTGCACAAATAATGATATTAATAAGTGGACAAATGCCGCTTCAAAGAAGTGGTATGGTACGAACCGTGTATCTTCCGGCCCTCTTTTTCCTCCTTCGTTCTAATTCCTCTTAATCCACCAACACGTTTGCGTAAAAGACATGGAAACGCTGGCGAAATAATTAATTAAATCCGTCGTGGCTACACAGAACTCTCTAGCCAGGCGCTTCTAAAAACAGGACGAACGAACAAACAAGTGGTGGCAGTAAATGAAACTGATGTTGCTAGATAATATTAAGAGTGAACGTGTTGTAACGGCTTCTCAGTTAATTCCACAACTTCCACAGTTATACACAGTTCACCTGTCCTCTTTTTCGATGTCTCATCAGCCTTCATTTGCTTTGAAGAATGCGTCTTTCAAAGAAAGATCGTGGTTAATTAGAGAACCGACACACAAAAGCCTCACCGCGAATCTTTTGAAGAGAAATATGTGTGATGTTTGTGTGTGTGATTACATCTTTTTATGCCCGTCCAATGAAACCACCGTGGAGATTCAAAGAGGAGAAATGTAAATATTTGTGCGGGGCCAGTTCAGTCTTTGAGGTAGATTCTGGTAACGAAAAAGCATTCGTTCATACAGTTGATCTAACAGTTCTTCTCCGCGTTTTGTTGTAAACTGCAAATTATAACCATAGTTCTCGGTCAATCTCTTACACAATGCCTTAGAAATAATTTCATAAATTGTGAAAGTTTGATGCTTGGAATTTTCTCAAAACTCGGAATGCTGTAATAAAGATAGAAACATCATTGTTGTCAAACCTGTTCAATTCTACATATATCAAAGAAGTTTTAATTGGCTTGATTAGCCACATGAATCAGAATATAGCGACAGAGTTTTCTATCACCGAAATATCGCGCGTGAAAACCTCATTCTCTTGGCTACACACCTGAAAACATTATATTAATTGTGAATTTCTGTCTCAAAGTTTCTTCTAACATAATATGTTTACAAATTTATTTATCTTGAAAGTAACTGACCGCCTGCAACTTATTAAAGTGAGCACAATGTGTAAGGTTCTTATTTACATTCCAACAGATTAATAAAATATCCTGTAATACGAAGAAGTAATACTCCATTATTAAATACATATAATTTCAACACAACAGTTACAATAAATGAGCTATAAATATTTTAATTAAAAAAAGATGCCTTAATGCATTGAAGTACAGTTTTGCTATCGATTTTCATTTCGATTCAGTTAGCAGTATTACCACTGGTTTACGCGCAGGAGAAACCATAGAAAACCAAATATGATGGCTGGACGGGGATTCGAGTTTGCATCCTCTTGAATGCGAGACCAGAGCATTACCGCTCACTCACCACGCTTGTAACTTACTCTCGGAAAGGCAAAACCCGTGTGAAGATCGTAATGAAATTAAAGTATTGTCAGTACACTGCCTGACTTTATCAAATAAACAGGGTTTGAAATAACAAGTAATTTTCAATATCTCTAAAGCAGACTTCTCGATCTACAAGTTGCTTTACTCTCCGCAATATTCAAGTAGCTAACACAAAGCGTTTCACAATGGAATGATGGTCGCTTCACAATACAACTTCACTGGAGCTTTATTATAATTTACAGACATACTACTTCTTTGGTTAGTTTTAAAGAGTAAACTAATCTTAATTTGTATATAACAATAGTTTATATAGTAATAGTTACGAAATTCGTACTGTTACTTGACAAACATCTGATTACTGCCAAAATGGAAATGATTGACTTCTCGATTGGCAAGAGCAACACAAACAATGAAAATTTTCCCCTGTTTACTATGCGAGGGACCAGATACTCGGTGAATAAGCAGTTAAAATGCAGTTAAAAAGATTTGGTCTGTTGTATTTTGAATTGAGTTATACGAGTAAAGCTTTCAATAGTATCGTTAAAGCTCAAATTTACACAATTCATTCTGCAGATTGTATTTCCCATTAGCGATGTCACAAACGTCGGGATGAGAGTATTGGACATTAGTTCCTTAATAAATACATTTCATCAGTTGTTATGAAGACAAATAGTGGCTGTTTAAACGTAATTAAATTAAACAGGTAATTAAATTATGGATAAACAAAGAGCTCATTTAATTATTCTACGATGGTGGAGCTATTACAATGTTGAAAAAAGTTGCCGGTTGAGCATATGAATAAATGAGGGATTAGTGGAGTAATTTTATGCACATTGCATCATAACTTTGTTTGCAGAATACGCTGGATCAACATCATGTACCAGATTCCTGATATGCTGAGAGAGGTGTGGAATGTTAATTGTCAGTGTATTAAGGGAGCAGAAGAGACCAGTATTTTAGAATACACTAATAGAGCCCTTAATTACTAGCAGATTGACAAAAATAAAATTACACTTTCCTGAAAATATTTCATTCCTGTAGTTCCACATTGTTTCAGTTCAAACGTAAGTTGTTTCCCTATTTAGAAATTGTGACCATTTGTTTCTAGCATACAAGACTCCCGCATGCTTCTTTGATTCCCACCCATCTAAAGGTTTAGATATCTAAGGATTTTTTTCTGTTTTTACTGGTGTTAGAATATCTGAATTCATATTTTAAACTATTTCAGGCTCAGTTTTCGTCCAGTTAAGCAAGAGCTGTACACTTAGACGAACAAAATTTGTGCAGAATCTACTTAAACTTTTTGGGTACATTGTTTTTATAATTTGTTTGTTGTCCTGATGGAAGCTATTGATGTTTTCCTTTTATTATTACGTGCTTTCCACCACTCGATTCGATGCTGAACTCTTCCGCATGATCGTAAAGAAACGAATGAACTGTCATAAGTACAAATAATAGAACTTCGTACATAACTGTTTCACTGTGTTATAGAAATAACAGCGAGAGATGCGTGTTTTGGAAGTGTTTGCATTTCCGTTGTTTATTTTAGCTGAGAAAAGCAAAGCATTAACTTTAGAACCACAAAATACATTCCATATTCTTATAGGTGTTTTGGTGACCATAAATTTATTTACCCGTTTACTAAGACAGGAATAAGAGGATAAATATATTAGAACATACAATCTATTTATCAGTATCAATATTTAGTTAATTCACAAAGTTATTCTATCATAAAACATTTAAGAACCACAATGTACGAGAAAATTCCACGAATCTGTC
This sequence comes from Vandiemenella viatica, assembly GCA_031002005.1. Taxonomy (NCBI): domain Eukaryota; kingdom Metazoa; phylum Arthropoda; class Insecta; order Orthoptera; family Morabidae; genus Vandiemenella; species Vandiemenella viatica. Next base: position 227,964,483 of record JARYHS010011408.1, on the reverse strand, counting down.
TTCAGTTAGTTCAAAGATGGAATGAGAATTTCTGTTGTTTTTTTTCACCCTTACGTTATACGCCATAGAACGGTTTGGGAACCCCACCTTGCAAATTGAAGATCCCCGGTTCGAAAACAGGTTTTGCCTGTAACTTGACCTTCATCTCTTCCAAGTCCTCACTTTCAAGTTCACAGTGATCACTGATTCGGATTACTCTTTAAATTGTAAGTTCAGCCATGACAGAGGTGGAATGCGCAGTAAATTGAAATTATGTCACTCTGTAGCTCAAACCATTGGAATTGATTTATTTTTAATTTAAATGATGGCGTAAGAAAGTTAAGCCATGGTGATTAGCATATTTACCAAGATTTCGTGTTTTGTAATTTTACTTTAACATCATCTCCTATTTTTGTCACGAAAAAAAGATTCAGCCCCCCATATTTGATGAAAAATATGTACTGTTTTCGCAAAACACAGGTTTGCCCATTTCAGAAGGCACTTAAAATTATCCTGATTTAATCTCATTTACTAGTTCTAACGTTTTAGTTACTGTAGAACCTGTGAAGCCTACAATGTCCATCAACATCGTAATCTGTTTTTTTTTTTTTTTTTTTTTTTTTAAGGAGACTCGGCAGGAATTTTTCGAATGACTTGCCTCCATTTTTTTTTTTTAAACCAATAATGGGTTTACAAAATGAATTGTTAAAAATTATTTCGGAACACATAAATTGAAAATGAATATCTTACTGATTTTCTATGAAAATATGCTGTAGAGGTTACTCGCTAGTAAAGTGATTGTAATTCGTCAGCAGGCAGTAGATCTTGCTGGGCACCTGTTGAAATGCGCCCGACCTTGTGAACGAGGCACCAGGCGCCGTTCGGCCACTCTTCTGGAGGCCGGTTCTGAACGCCTCCGGCTGATGTATCTACTGCTCCTGCCACCAGATGTCAGCTGTGTGTGAACGTTACAGAATGGGAGATTTCTAAGTTTATCGAAAAATAAATTTCTTGATACACTCGAGAACCGAAAAATCACTGTGAACTCCATTTCTCTTAAAATGCAATACGTAGATGAGAACAAGGAATACGTTTCTCTTTAGTTATATAACTATTTGTATAATTTCTTTCGCTTTCCACCAAGCTTAGGACAACTAGAATAGGTTCTACCTGTCTGCGACAGGCCTGGATCAGAAACTAAAAACAATTGGAATAGGAAACTTAGACACTTACCATCAAATGATATGTGCAGTTTGTTAGTTAATATGATAGTATCAGTTTTTTTGCTAAAGATTTTACTCCTTGTCAACGTAATGGTCATTAGAGGCGGGATTTTTTTAACTGCTTTATGTCTCTCAACAGCGAGGTCTTTAGAGACAGGAAAGGAATTCGGCCATGGCCTTTTTAAGGAAGCATCCCGAAATTTGCCTGGAGTGATTTGGGAAACCATGGAAAACCCAAATTTGGATGCCCGGAGGGGATTCGAACCGCCGTCCTCCCGAATGCGAGGCGAGAACGCTATCCGTTACACCACCTCGCTCGGTGCGGGAAAAAGGAACTGCCCCGATATCCACATGGAGTAATTTCGGGAAACCAGGGAAAACCGAAATCTCGATCGCTGCGCGCTGACTCGAACCCATGTTCTTTCGAATGTGAATTCATAGCACTACCGTTCACCCTCAACTCTCGGTCTCAGTATCAAAATTTCCATACTGAAGTACCAAATATTCTTTTACTTGCCGTAACGTCGTAGTTTTAATTGGCCGTTCACTTTTTTTAGTCAGATACTACATTAAAAACCAATCTTTGATTCTGCTCATAAGCCTTCAACTTAAGCAAAGGCACTCAGAAAATGAGCCTCATACAGAACTTGAATCCTCATGTCGCCGTAGAATTAATGCTGTTGGATTTCCTCTATTCTTTCTAAAATATTCGTAAAACGAAGGATGTTAAATGTTCTCAATGCTACTGCTGCTTCAAGCGTATAGGGTGTGCGGTCACATTCTGGAGTACACAGTTTCGAATCCCCGTCTAGCCATACAACATTTCTCTTTAATGATTACGCAGTTTTTGTTAAATTTTATGTTTAGTATCGCCGTTACCATAAATCGTCTATTTAGAGGGGGAGATCAACTCTCGTATAATAGGAACTTCATCCAAATTTTCCACTTACAATTACACCCACAGAGTTATCTTATTCTCTTAAGTATTTTGCGTAATCTCAACCTCAATTTATGCTATAAATAAAATAGTGACCTCTCCATGAACACGTCTAAACAGCAGAGTCCTCACTTAATTGATAGTAATTATTTATAACTAGTATTGTTTCTGAAATACTGAAAAACTTTTGACTTACATGTTAAAGTTGATGGAGACTAATATCGTCAAGATGGAAGAATGCTTGCAGCCTGTTTGAACTAGTTTTGCCAGGAAGCATTCAGTTTCCACTGCTGCATGTTTGCGTCTAAACACGTCTTGATTTAAGTTTTCATCTTCAAACACGGATACATTTGCTGTGTTACAACGTCTGTTGCAGACAAGAGCTATTCTGTAACATCCGTGACTGCTTTTTCTTACCACGTTCACATCCGGGAAATTCCTAGCACACTTGGCTTTCGTGTACGGTTTCATGTAGCAATTACGTTTTCCGTTTCTCCTACAGTTTATCGTCTGGTTTTAAAAATTTTACTAGGATATTCGTATCAATCGAACTCTGCTTGTTCTGCCGAATGGTCCACCATTTTGTTTTCTTAACTGTTACTGAATGTACAGAACTACTTTATGTCTTGTCTAGATATTAGTTAGTTATTTATTGCGTTGTCCATTTTGGTCCAGTTGAAGGACAGTTTTTACCCCCAACTGAAGATATTCCCGTAAATCGTATAATTAAGAAAAATGGTTTCACTGTGTCGTCAAGCAAATCGCTCTTTTCCAAAACTGTGTACAATTATTGAGTTATCCTTTTTTTACTGCACTGAATATCAGCTTTTCAAGTTCCTCCTCCAAGCTCCGTGAAATGTTCCATTCCAATGCAAAGGAACAGCGTTGCTATTACGTTAATTCCACATTAAATATTTTGGTGAGGAACGGTGTGGCTGCTTCACCGGATAACTGCACGATTCGCATTCTCAGAATTCAGTTCTACCTTTTCCGGTGAAATCTGCTGTGCTTGTAAGCTTTATACAAGACTCTCGGGATTTGAGATTCAAGGTAAACGAGAGGGAATTTACCTGAATATGGCCATTGTGGTACAAAGTATTTACGAGTGGGCATATTTGTGTTATAATATATCTGTCTGAGATTATTATTCACGATACGGTGTTCTTTACAGAGGTGTAGTATGTATTTATACAGATAAGTACTTTGAAAACGCATTGCTGCTACAGAAACATGGACGAGAAGAAGCATATACAAAATACTAAAAAATTTTAATATATGCCAACAATTTACACAACATTAAAATGCAGAATTATGTCTTTGTAGTTTACCCTTCTCCACAGAGCCGTAAATTAATCGATCCGAAGCTTTAAAAACTTCAGTAAAGAAAACTGCATGTGCTCAGTTAATTTTTGGTTATTTTAATGGTTGAGTAGTTGTTTCATACTTAATTTTTGTATTTTCTTCATTTTATCTTATTTTCAAGGAAGAAGTTCTTTTATCCTTGTACGCCAAGCGGCCTGTTCTGCCTTCACAGTTCCTGTCCCGGTAGACATGATTCTACTTTTTGTAGAATTATACTGTAGTAAAAGTATACCTTGTTATCCACAGTCTGCGAAGATCCTTCATTCCGACAAAAGAAGTTACAGAAAATTTCAAACAATATCCACATCACAATCGACCAGCACAAGAGTGCTAGCCCAGTCAACTCTCCCAAGGAAACATGTTTGATAATTGCAGTGTGAATCATAACTAACAAACCAGTTTGAAAAAATACGGTAATAAATCCCTCAACAGGCACATTACTGTTTAGAGTCTACGTGTTTTCGAATGTATTTTTTCCTAAGAAACATTGTGCAAAGTAAGTTATTACAATTATCAATTAAACTGTACACACCCACCTTTATCACCAAAAATTGTACATTTTTATGAGTGTTTCTTTGGTATGCAATTATTTTGGATGAGAGGTATGCCCCGACTCGCGGGGCATTATTATTATAATTATTATTAATTTAATTGCGATGGAGCATACGCTCCGGTGGCAATTCCCTGTCATTTAATTACACCTCTTAAAATTATTTTTTAATTCTATCTTTAAACGAGCAATTCTTGCATTTATATTTTAGGGATCTCGGAAACGGCTCTAAGGATTTGGATGACTCTTCATATTTAGATAACGTTTTACTTTTTCAGTTTATTTAAATGGCTGTCTTCCCTGCAAAAACGCTATTTTTTTTTTTTGGCAAAAAAAGTTATTGTGTTTGGCATCTCGGGAACGGCTTTAAAGCCATCTCGTAGACTTTTCACGTACCACAAAGCGTACTGATAGTTTCTCTATGCTTTCGACATGGAAATCTTATATATTTAAACAGATAATTCATGTTTACTAACTGATCTATGCGAATATTTCGCACAGTATCGTGATCCGTCACCGAATGATAATATAATAATTAGGAAATGTGTAAATGTGAGTATTTATTAATGAAAGATATTTTATTTTAATGAAAGGTATTCCATTTTGAAGTGTAGTAATATATATCAATTTTATTGTAAAAATTCAAATACTACATGTTTAATTGTAAAACATTTAAAAAGAAATATTAAAAAAAATATTGGCATTATGCAAAGTCATTTTTTTCAATCTTCTTTACTTTAAAAATCTTCTTTGAAAACAATATTAGCAATTATTATGTGATCATCGTTGACTTTTTGATCGTACGTGTCTTTAACACAAAAACAAACATTAATGAATCTGCAGACTTGTGAAAAACCAGCGTGCGTGTATCCATATGAAGAAACAGGTTCTGATAAATATAATCCTGCCTTTTGAAGTGTCTGACCTTGCGCTTTATTAACGTTCGTAGCAAATGTTACTTTAATTGGAAATTGTTTTCTTATCATTTGGGAAAGCTCGGTTGGTGGTGTGAGATTAATGCGAGTTAAGAGCTTAGTCTTATGGAAGTGAATTAATTTAGTACTGATGATGTACTCATCTAATAGAATTAAGTAATCCCTGATTAGAATAAATATTTCTATTTAAAATAATGATAGCATTCTTCTTTAAAAGCAATTTACGAGGCGGTAAACCAGACGACCTCGGAAATGGCTCTAGCGATTTGGATGAAATTTCATATGTAGATCACGATTTGCTTTTCAGGTTTGTAACTCGATTTTACAAACAAAAAAAAAACAAAAAAAAAAAAGAAGCAATTCTTGGGTTTGGTATCTCGAAAACAGCTCTAAGCTCATCTCTTAGGAGTCAGGTACCAGTAAGCCTACTGATATCAGTTAAGTTTCTTCTTTCAAGGAACAGTCCTATTAAAATGCCTAGGAAGCTTTAAAAGGAAAAAAAAGTTTAACCTAAATTAAACTTTACTTAAAATCTTGCATATTAACAGAAATCGAAAGATACCGAATGAAGATCGATCACCCATGTGCTCTTATATAATTTGAGTGTTGAATTCCTCCGCCCCGTCTACTTTTGTGATTTACCAATTTTAATTTTAAATTCCTTCAGCGTTTCTGGTAGATTATTCATCACTTGGTAATTTGTTCGTATCCATGAAACCCTCAGCCACAAAAGAAAATTTTCCCACAGCATTATGCATGAAACCGAGTGCCAGTTTGTGGTCACGGTCATCTTTCCATTCCTTATACTATTCCTAATTATTCGACCAACATCCCTTCAAACCCCTTCACTAACATATGCCTTGTGCATCTAGCGCCAGTATTTTAATTGCTTGTCTCTGTCTTGAGAATCTAATTGTTTGTAGTGATATCGTCTTTATCCCTGTTTAATGCTAATGTCAATACTTCTAGGACTCTTCACACTTAACAGAAATTCTGCAGAGTGAACCCTTAGTGTCAAATGAAGGTCAAGTTAGTGGTGTAGCTATATCAAGTCGAGCTGTCTTAAATTTTAATGATGAAATATCATTTTGGTGCATAAAAAAAATCACATTTCGTCACTTTCATGTTATCTCCAGAACACGTTTGGTTTAAGTAGACCTAAAAAGGACCAACAACGGTCAAATTCAAGAAATAGATAAGATCAGGTCACGCGGTAGTAATATTTGGTAGGTAAACCTAATTTTTTGTAATTTTTGTACACCGTGAAATGTTTTTTTGGTTTAAACAGACCTTATAAAGTTCAACAATAATCAATCTCAATAAATAGATCCTACAAAGTTACGCAGTCTCAGCATGTGGTTCTAAAAACGTTTGTCTTTAACTAGGTCTCAACGTGATTATTCCAAAAGTGTTGTGTAGGTCTACCAAGGGTGAGGTGGTGTCCTTCCATTTCAAATCGAAGGTAAGCAGTTCGTTGTCATGTTTGCATCTGCCATGATAACAAATCCCAAGGGCAGGTCCTGGACGAAGGGGGACATGAAGTGTCTCCATTTGTTGGTTAAACATCTTCTTCTTCCTATCCAGGGTTAGACCTGGTGGCCTGCTATGGTTTCAGGTCCATCTTCTTGTCAGTTCCTACATCTCTCCTGTCACTGTTTTGGTATTTGAAGATTTTTCTTGGGATTCGGTCCATCTTCATCCATAGTACACGGTCTGTCCAAGATGTTCTTTAGTTTTACACAGTTTGGAGAACTGGTTTAACTTTGAGTTCGTTAGTGAAACATAGAATCTTGTTTTCTGTGTGATAAGTAGACATTTATTTATATAAATGTCTAATTTATTAACATGAAATTTGGGATTGTCGCAGAGTTTACCTAGATGATTACTGAGAAACTGCTTAAGAACCTTAATCAGGAGGGCCGGTACGCCACGCCCAGGTTTTGAACCTAGGAGCATTTTTCTCACGCACTCCAGCGTGTTGACGCATTTTAATCCTCAGGACCTCAGTGGTGTGTTTAATGCTTGCCTGAACACTTCTCCCTACTCCAGCATAAAGAAAAACTTTTTTTGATAGCGTTGTAACACAGGCCAAGCAACATAATTTGGTAAAAAAAGAAATTACTGTATCTTTTTTAGGCGGAAAACTCAGAAGGATTATTCATCCACCAACTGGCAATGTAGAATCACCTAATCTGAATGTCTATGTGCTGTTATAACCGTGGCTACGCAATTTGATAATTGATTCTTACGTAACCTGACGAGACTAATCGATAGTAAAGAATAAAATTTGTCTCGCATAGTTATCGAAACTTTATATCTCAAAATTTAGGCTGAAATACGGCCTAGACAAGGGGGGAAGAAAATACTTTCGCCAAACGCAAATTTAATGTTGGATTCTTATGTATCTTGACGAGGCAAATCGAAAGTGAAGATTAAAATTTTTCGATTTTTCGTTTAGTTATCTAGATAGCCTATGTCAAAATTAAGGTGGTTATGATGAAATGGAACCTGGACCAAAAAAATCCGCCACAAGAAACTGTGCCCTGGAAATTAACAATTGGTGTTTTGTTTTCTTCGTAGCTTTTGTGATTAGACTGAAATGCGGGATGGAGCAGTCGATAAATGGAACAAGGAACTATATCCCTAACTAATTTTTTACATTTATATCTCGAGAACTAAGCGAGATATAAAAAATAATATATTCTTCACTTTCGATTTGTCCACCATCACACTTATGGGAAAGTTGCTTTCTCGGCTAAAAAAAAAAAAAAAAAAAAAAAATTAAACCATTCAAGTCACCTCAGTGCTGAAGGATTCCTGTTAGATGAACGAGTCGGATCATTTGAGATGGTCTCATTTGAAGAACAACATCTTCGTTCTTTAAAATTAATTGTGCTTTTCCCAATTCTATGTTCTTTCAGGATGTAGTGTTCTGTACGCAGAGAGAGAGGACAAGAATCAACATCAGAGATTATCGGCGTTGCCATTGTGCTCTAATTTCCGTAGCGAGACGCCCGGAACTCAATGGAGCGGCAGTGAGAGAACACACCTTCGCCGTACGCTCCATGGCACTTCCGCCCCTAGCCCTCCACCCACTGGACGCAAATAGAGCCACTCTTACGCGTTTCCTGCAGCCACAGGCGAAACGAAAAGCCTGCTGAATGGAGCTCAAGGGGTTAAAGCCGCACTTACACCCAGCCTCCTGCCATTGAACGCGTAGAAAATCTTAGTCGAACAACGCAGCCCATTAAGTCGAACAACTGGTGTGCCATGTCGAAAATTAAAACGGTATTTTGTCCCAACAAGCAAGGTAGTCTGGCCAATAGAATTGTTTGATAGTAAGCAGATTATGCTAAACAAGAGTTTCAGTCCTTTACATCTCCTAATTTCGTATTTATTTTTACTGTGTCTGGTTCTCTATCTTTCTTTCTCTGACTTTTCTTTTGTCAGAGTCTTACTGTTCGTTGGTGAAGAGATCATTAAAATTAGGAGAAGACTGTGGGCAAGGAAACGAAAGGTAACTGTCCGATATTTATGCAGAAATTGTCCTACTATTTGCCTGGTATGATTTCCGGAAACAAATGTCTCAGACGTTGAAAATGCGTTCAGTTGGGAGTAACCCTTACATATTTTCATCTGAAATTACGAAGTGATTCATGGTAAATAGCTTCATAACATATACCAGTTATATTACGACTTACTTTTTTAATAGCTTAAAGTTTATATTAGTGAAAGAAGAAGTGCTGGGAGTGTGAAGAAGGAATGGGACACAGAAGGTATTATTCGTGATCTATAATCAAACCAAACAGAGTCGGAATCTCATAAAGAACTCTGAAAATGTGTTTTCTCTTATTTTACCGGCTGCAGATCACTTTCAGTCACGGAGAGGAAAAACACACCGAGCGCAGTCAATACTCTAGCAGGTCAGATGTAGATAGTTGAGAGTTCAAACTTCTTACGAAGCATAATTGAACGAGCAGTTAAATAAGTGTAACAAGGATAGATGAAATCATAAAGGAAGTAGTCAGAGAAATAGTATATGATGAGCCGCTTAAACATAGCATAGACATAATAGTAGTTGTGGCAACTGTAGGGAGCCGTAGGGAAAAGGATGATAAGGAAGATATTCAATGTCTACTTGAAATGCAAGAGGCTAGGTCAACAGATAGAAAGGAAGTTGAAAGGTATTAAGAAGAGTCTCCGGGGAACATAAGTGCATTGAAATACAATAGAAAAAGAGAATAGCTGTAAAAGTAGAAAACCGTATCTTCGGACTAGAGTCAACATTGTTTATATATATATATATATATATATATACAGGGTGTTACAAAAAGGTATGGCCAAACTTTCAGGAAACATTCCTCACACACAAACAAAGAAAATATGTTATGTGGACATGTGTCCGGAAACGCTTACTTTCCATGTTAGAGCTCATTTTATTACTTCTCTTCAAATCACATTAAACATGGAATGGAAACACACAGCAACAGAACGTACCAGCGTGACTTCAAACACTTTGTTACAGGAAATGTTCAAAATGGCCTCCGTTAGCGAGGATACATGCATCCACCCTCCGTCGCATGGAATCCCTGATGCGCTGATGCAGCCCTGGAGAATGGCGTATTGTATCACAGCCGTCCACAATACGAGCACGAAGAGTCTCTACATTTGATACCGGGGTTGAGTAGACAAGGGCTTTCAAATGCCCCCATAAATGGAAGTCAAGAGGGTTGAGGTCAGGAGAGCGTACTAACATACTAACGAAACTAAAATGAGCTCTAACATGGAAAGTAAGCGTTTCCGGATACATGTCCACATAACATATTTTCTTTGTTTGTGTGTGAGGAATGTTTCCTGAAAGTTTGGCCGTACCTTTGTGTAACACCCTGTATATACGCTAACGAATTTTCAGATCACTGGTACGCGAAATAAAGTGTTGAGCCTATATGTAGCTAATGCATATAAGTGTTTAGAAGTGAGAAAATGAGCTTCTAGAGGTAAGCAAACTTCAGCCTTTTATTTTCAGTTTTGAGCCTGGTAGCAGATAGATTTTTACAACAGGAATAGAATTATTTACAAGAAGTGAAAGGGTTAAATGAACCATATCTCCATTTTCCTGTACTGATTTAGGAAACATTAAAGATCGCGAAGTAATTCCGATCGCGGTTATACCATTTTTGATTGCTCGGTGACGTCACAAATGTTCGTGACGAATTTTGAAGAAACTTGGACTTCAAAAGAGGTACCACTGCAAAAATTGTCACTGAGGTTTAATTTTTTTTCTATTTTTCTAAAAGTTGCCTTGTAGTTTCCGTATCGTGTTCCTGCAGGCCGTGATTTAATTTCACAGTTGGGCAGCGGTCATCTGGTTGTCTCCACCTGCCAGAGAGGAGGCGGTGCAGTTATTATTTGGCGCTCCCGGGGGACTGAGCGGTGGAGGGACAAATATTGGAGTTGTGGAGGGCCGCCGCGGCCGCTAAAAGGGCTTCGTTAGCCGCAGGCAACTCGCCCTGCTGTCACCGGCTGCTCCGAAAAAATACCTACCACGTTACTTCTTTATACTCGTCTGCAAGAGACATTCTGAGTGAAGGACGAATATTAGTATGTCTCGTATAGTGACGATGATGTGATTATTGAGTGAACGCCATTATTAAGACCCTTTTATTGGGATGACCTGTATGTATGAATCAACGTAATAGAGCATTTCAGTTCAATTTTTACACATTTCCAGAAGTACGAATTATTTGAAATTTTGCACAAGTATTAAGAGCTGATGAGCCTATAGTAATTTCATAGCGAAGTTCTGGTATTCTCGTTACTTGGACAGTAAAAGAAAGAAAATATCCAATCGCGGTAACAAGTAGTCACCTGTGTGGTGTGCAATCATGCGGATTTCAGTGTTTAGCTGGTTGCAAACACTCAGGCGTCTGCATCAGCACGTTCTTCAGAAGCAGATCTCCCACGAATGCGAACATGAAATTTAAAATAGCTTCCACTGTTAAATGAAATCTGCTTAGATTTCGATCAATTAGTCTCTTCGCTGCTGGACAGATTTATGTAGCTATCAGTCGAATAAAGTCACTGGACGGTTTCCAAATAGAAGAACTTATAATAATAATAATTCTGTGTGGTGACTGTGTTTCTATTGGCTGCACATTCCGCCCCTGTCGTAGCCGCCTTAACCTAACCGGGCAATCCTATCTGGTACAGGGGACCTACATTTTAACGTGGAATCCGAACCACGGAATGGTTCTGGCGTGCTTCACATTACACAGCAAGCTGTGCCAGAGGTGAATGTCGGCTTCAGAGCCTATGAAAATCCATGAGGTGACAGGAATTCGAACCGGGGACGTTCGATCTCCAGTCAGACACTTTAACTACCGAGCCACCAGCCCGCTCGTAGAAGAACTTCATTGCTTCAAGCTAACAGGGAGTGTTCTATGATTGTTGACGAGATGGATGAAATGGCTCGGTTACGTCAATATTACTGTCACACATGATGTTCTGAGACTTGAGTATCCTCATTACTTATTCCAGTATCTTAAATTTTGTTTTAAGACTGATAAAAAATATATTTGTAGCAATTTGAACTGAAAAGTTAAAAATTATATTATATTTTTAAAAAAACTATAAAAACAAGAATTTGCAGTAACCCCCATCCCCTCACTGCTCACCGACGCCTGCGCTAACTTCCTGGCTCTGCATTGCTTTCTATCATTCGTCATTTCTGCTTAATCGGTAGAGTACACTTCTTCAATCTGCTTCAGTTCTTCTACCTGCATCCTGCTTACACCTTCTTACTGTGTACTTTGATATATTAAAAGTGTCACAATATTTCAAAAATTAACTTCTTTCTTTCTTGAAATGGTGTTAAATACTCTGCCGTAGTATATTTCGTGCGAAATTAAATTATTTTGTTTCATTCTTGTAACAAGTCTCTAAAGAAAATAGGCATGGACTGGGCCATTTCGTTTCCCGACCAATCACGTTCCATTTCTGTGTCGTGCTAGTGTTGGGAAAGTAATGGCTAATATACTTGACCATTTCTAACTTTCTTTGTCGAACGCTAACTACATTGTAGTCCTTTCTTCAATAGACCTTAATTTATAATCATTTCAGACTCAACAGTTTTCATGTCACATATACCGAACTTGAGGGATGTATTCTACTCACAAGGCTTACAACAGCCATCCACACTATATGACACCTAGACACAGAAGAGAAGAAACGGGTATGCTATCTCTGACAATAGCTGGTCAGATACGTCTCCTTAGGAAGGAAACAAACCACTTTCGGGTTGCGGTATTCGCATTCGTTCAAACATGGAGGATAAAGGTTGTTAATCTAGCTCTCGGAACAGTTGTTGTAAAGTACTGTTTCTTTTTTCAATGGTGCGCCACCTCTGTTAGCAGCCGTCATAGAGGGACGGAGATATTCCGACGTGCTCCCTCCGCGGCCCGGGCCGGTCCCAGGGGCACAGTGTTTGGCCTGCGCGACAGATAGTGCTCAGGGGGCTCACTGCTGCCTGCCGTGCGGAACTTGAGACCCCCGCTGCGGTTCCGGACGCTGCAAGATACGGGTATGGGCTCACAACCAACACGTAATACAGTGTTTACACGTAGTTAGCTTTTTCCAATTCTTTTCATATTCTAGCGCACCATAAAATACTTCAATAAGCATTTTCCTGCCGCATTATACTTTTCGCCGTATAAACATTAATATTTTTTTTGTTATTGCTTATTTGGGCTTGTGCAAGAACGATCTTCATTCACCCATTAAACGATACGTTTAAGACAATTTCCTTGTTGTTCTTATGGCACCTGCCACCTCCTTTATTTTTTTTTAACTGCTTAATGTCTCTCAACAGCGAGGTCTTTAGTGACGGGAAAGGATGGGGGGCAGGGAATGGGAAGGAATTCGGCCATGGCCTTTTGAAGGAAGCATCCCGGCATTTGCCTGGAGTGATTTTGAAAACCATGGAAAACCCAAATCTGGATGCCCGGATGGGGATTCGAACTGCCGTCCTCCCCAAATGCGAGGCCAGACTCCTTTATTACCATAATTGCCTGTCATGTACCTAAATTTGCTGTATGTTACTTTCTCTCGCAGATCATTCCAGGCCATGAAACTTTTTTCAATTCTGTTGTACTGATTGTATATATAACTTCATTTTAAGCAGATTGCTTCCATTTAATATTTGTTCCTCTGTTTTCTTTGGTGCCCGTATTTACCCTGAGATTATGTACGTAGGAAGTCCATCTCTGTCTCTTTCTGATATTCTTCGATTTTTTATATTGCTTATGGCTTTAGGCCTCGTCAACGTCTAGGGGATAAGGAAAGGAAAGGAATTCAGACATGGCCTTTTGAAGGAACTATCCCAAAATTCGCGTGGAATGATTTGGGGAAAACCGTGGAAAACCGAAATCTGGATGGCCGGACGGGAATTCGAACCCGCACCCTCCCGAATACGAGGCCAGATAGTTACAGTTCACCTATCACGCTCGGTGTACTTCTACGTACTGTCCTATAAGTTTTAAATTGTTTTACAACACTTACGGGACTGTATCTTATCGTATGACTTTAGTTTCTAGGGACTGATTTAATGCAGTGCTCCCTTTCTTTTATTCTTGCGTAATCTCTTCAACCTACCATAAGCTACGTTAAGGATTATCTGCTTCGTATTTATCTAATTTTTGTTTTCTTCAACAGGTATTTATTACAACTACTTCTTCCAATAACAAATTAAACAATCTGCAAGTTTTGTAAGATAATAACAATCCTGCCTCTTTTCTTGTTTAAAATTCATATATTTAAATACAAGACTACATTTTCAATTAAAAATGTATAGCCTCATTATATTATAATTAAAACGCTCCTGAATGTACTTAATCCAGAAAATGTAATAGAAGGCTAACAAAATTGTTGTTTGTAACCCCCGGAGTTTCAGATGCCTTAAATACATATTTTTTTAAAAAGTTCTAGAGCTCTGAGTCGCATCAAAACGACATAATCCTAGGATGTTTCGACGATCATATTAACAGCTCTCATTGTTAGCGCTTAGAAACTTTTATATTTGTCTAATCTCCCATCACTAACAATTGTGAATCATAATCGGTCAGAATACTTGTACGCATTGGTATGTAGAACCAGCATTTCAGTCAATACGAAGTAGGGTCAAAAATTTGTCGTGCACAGTCAAGCAGTTGATTGCCGGAAGTGAAATATTTATTTGGGAGGTTCGAAACACTACAGAGGAAGGTGGTGTGCCGTGCAGCAGGCAGTTGTAGTCGGTTTCGTGCGTGCGGTGCATGATATTTTACACGTAGTTTCTTTCTTTCGTCGTATTGTGAAATTTCGTCTTTAGAGCAGCGTGGCAATATCAAATTTTGTGTGTAGCTGGAGAAATCACCGTCGGAGTCAATTGAGATGCTGAAGAAAGCATACGGAAACTATGCAATGAAGAGAACGGCAGTTTACGAGAGGTACAAGCGCATTCGCGTAGGTCGGACAACAATTGAAGATGACGTTCAGACTGGGCGGCCTTCAATTTCCGCGGCAGATGAGAATGTTGAGCGCGTTCGAGAACTTGTACCTGTGAACAGGCGACAACCATCGATATTATTGCCTCAGATGTTGGTATTTCACATGGGAGTGTTCACAGTATTCTTCATAATGATTTGAACATACATCGTGTTTGCTTGCACATGGTTCTGGAAATGTTATCCCTTGAGCAAAGAGAAATGAGAGTGATCATGTGAAATGGCTGATCCATATAACAGCTTCCTGCACAAAATTGTAACAGGTGATCAGACGTGGTGCTTTCTATACGACTCTCAGACGAAACGGGAGTCTGCTAAATGGAAGTCAAAAACATCATCGAGAAAACAAAAATTACGCTTGGACAGAAGCCGCAGTAATGTTGGACGTGTTTTTTGATTACCGGGGCTCTTTTCATTTTGAATTTATTCCTGAAGGGAAAACAGTCAACAAAGAATTGTACACAGAGATCTTAAAACGGTTACGAGATGTAGTTCGACGAAAACGACATGAACCATGGGCAGGGAATGAAAAAACATCAACTAATAATTTATATGTTCATTTAAACCCAACACATAACGTTTTTACTGTTCATTTCTTTGCGATTACTTAACTAAATAGAAACGGTACTCCGTATACCTCGATCTTTTAGTGACGTCACTGGCTGCAGTTAGTCTGGTAATGAAGGCCTGGTGCGTGACTTCACCGTTGCGATCACGATGACTAAAGTAACCTTTTATTATATAGTAATTGTGAGACGTGATACATCCTTCGCTTTGATCAAAGATATTTACACATATTATATTATTTCACTGAAGCTTATATGCAGTGTTCATAGTTTCGGTTTAGCCTAACCTGAATTTTCTCTTCACCTCTGACTTTTGAATATCCACCGTCTCCGAGGACGAAAACATTAACAAATTTTATCGTTGCATCCGAGTGACCTTTGGCCTCAACCACGCACGTTAAAATTCGGAAAGTGAATACCGTAATTTCGTTTAAGCTCGAGATGGGTGGTGGATAATATTTTGCTTTGATCAACTCATCTGAGCCTCTGATTACGACCCCAAATGAAGAGAATTTCTGTTTGAAGTTAAAACAGTAATAAACAGCAGCATGTAATATCCATGATTTTACACATATTTTAATATTGATTCTGTCCTCAGCCGTATTTAACTAATGATTTTTGTTTCAAAAGGGATCGTGTGAAGCATAAGCCTAATACTATAGCAAACAGCATTATTCAGAATCCGATTAGGATTAATTCGTAAGTAGCTGTAGCGAATATTTCACGAATCACAACAACTAACAACCTTTTACTGTTTTTTCATCCTCGTATATTCTCTCACTATTTTTTTTAATAGAAAAATCTCTGGCATGTCTGTAAGAAAAAAAAATGATGAATGTAGATTATTTAAATCCATCTACAACTACTTTCGTACGTTTCACAATTGTGGCAGATTAAGAACCTTCAAATTCAATTTGTGGCTTACAAGGAAAGTGTATTATGAACCGTTTTTGAAATATGTCATTTAGTTTTGCTTACAACGGTAATTTGAAAAGTTTTTACCTACCAGTATAGAAAATTTTCTTGATATTATATATTTCCTATAGTTTTGTTTACCAGATTCTTTATTTTTCCTGACCTATAAAGCAAACGTTTGATTTAAACAAAATTAAATAAAGCCTATATTAACAGACGTCACATAATCTTTTCTGAAGTTATTCACTACCAAAAAAATTGGTAAAATCCCTTTTTACCGCTCTTCTTCTTTTGAGTTTGAATAGCTGTCTGTTGCTTCCTGTTTAACGTTTCCCCCGAAACGTTATGCAAGCAAAGTGGCGCATGAGTCAAGCAGAGAAGTGTATACGTGTACGAGGCACAACCATATATTTTATTGAAAAACATTTCTAACAAGCAAACACATCTTAAGCACCAAGAATCCCTTATATATCAGTTTGATATAACTGTTTGAGCTATCTTAAAGTAAAAATATATAAGGCAAAAGTGGTAAATAAAAACTACTGTTGAGTAAAATTAAGTGGACTGCGGAAAACTGAATGAAGGGGTTCTGTAAGTGATAAAAGAATAATTGGATCTGTGCAAAAGTAATACAAAACACTAGCGTGGTTGTTGACTACATTTCGAAAGGCGTTGGTTATTTTCTCAACACAGCAATCTCTGCGTCCGATTATAAAACATTGTACTGTGAGAATTAAATTAGTTAGCCCAAAAGTTTAATAGATTTGTGGAGACGATGAGGAAATCAGCAGTTCTTTTTAATTCGTTTCGAATAACACAACGATAGAAAGATAGTAATAATTACATTACAAAAAGTATTAGATTAATATATGAAATAAATGTAGAAACTGATGAAGAAAAAAAATTATTTGAGTTTTATTATTTCTCGTTAATCTACCTTGAAATCTCTATACTTGAGCAAATTTTTTATCTGTCATATATACAGTGTTCCGTTGATACGAGAGAACATAAAAAGAACAGTCGTAAATTACAATTTCAGATAAATCGTAAAACTGTCAAAGGAGCATGTGCTTGCATGTTTCTTAATTTTATTTATAAACTAGCCTCGTACCCGCGACTTCGTACGCGTGGATTAAGAATTTTTTTGCCAGAATTAAATATAAAAAGTTGTTGGTAACGGAGGATTGGTCCCAAACAATATCGAGTCGGCATAATATGACAGGAAAGCTATCACTATATCATTCTACCGTCGAACCTGCCTCTTGAAGAGAATCAATTTCCAACATATTTCTGTCACCATTCGATAAGAATTCAAACTTTCGTGACTACAACTGTTAATCATACTGGAAAAAATATCCTGTGCCCTTCATACAGCTTTCCTTATAAAATTCCATCACAACGATATAGCCATTTAGTCGTCAAAACGTAACAAAAAGACAGAGACTTACTTCCGTATTTATATTAGTATTACTGTGGTTCACACTCACACACTGACTGCGAACAACACCTGAGGGATCATTATAACGTAAAAAAGAGTACACCTACAAAATTGCAAGACTACCTACGATTTTCCTCGCATTGCACCCCTAACTTTATAATATCTACAGTTTAACATTCAATCCAAATAACCTACGGCCCAGGCCTGACTCTTAGGATGAAAAACAATTTTTAAAAATCTTAGCCTCCACGGAGATTTGAACCGGAGAGCACGACGTTCGTAAGCAAGATCTTTAGCCACTGAGCTGCCAGTTCACTACACGGAAACACGGTCTGGAGACGTCCACATCCAACGTGTCCGTCTATCGCCGTATTTCGAAGTTATGAGACAACATGTGTTATTTATACAGATAATTTTTCAACCAAATGTAGACAGTATTTTTCTCCTTGTTTCAAAGGATAAGTGTGCAAAGTTTCATCGAGATCGGATGAAAACTGTGGATTTGTATGAAGAACAAACAAACCAACAAACAAACAAACAAACAAACATACATTCATCTTTATATATAAAGATTAAACATCTAAATAAAATTCCAATTTCACTGTTCCTTGATCATTTCAGTGAGACCTGTAATACGCAAACCACGCATTGCTACAAAATGCTAAAACACGATCTGTTGCCACGTGGTACTGCACGCGAGTCACAGAAAATCATACCACAAAGGTCAAAGAGTGTCAATGGATGCCATAATTTTACGGGGTAATACAATTTAAAGCGACGCATATATGATCATGCGGTCGCTTCAAAGCTAATGAATCTCTCTGCTCTAGTAATTAACTTTGCAGCAGCTAAATGTATTCTTCCGTTAGAAATTTTAGTAATATCGAAGTGACTGAGTAATAAACGATGCGCTTGTCAAAGGTTTTGAAGGATACAACTTGATTCTTGCCGTGGGTATAAGATTTATGTAGCTTACATTTAGTGATGCGCCTCTTGCATTAGTCTCAAAATAATAATATACGTTAACTAGAATCAATAAACACAGGTGGACATCATTACCTCCAACCAAACTGTAACAACTAGTGCAGCCACCTATGACTAAGATAACTTTAATACTGTGATGTGGTACAAGCAGAATGGGAATGAGCTCGTTGTCTCTTCCATCTTCCACGTAAACTTTAGCTCCACCTTCCCCTACTCGGAGGTACGTGATGGACAGAAATTCCAAGAATTCTAGTTGTGTGTTCTCTGATATTCATTGTGATAGGCAGGTGGTCAGGCGTCCTGAGGTCACATGACACTTCGCTGAAACTTTATTTGTGGTCGCACATACTGCTTGGGATCTACGATATTCGGCTCGTTCGGGAAACTTTCGGCTAGAAAGTTCACAACGATGGACCGCGTATTCCCACCAGACGCAATGACCTGTTGTTGGCCACAGTCCCAAAGGGACCTATTCAAGTCTACAGGAAGAGGAGGCTCAGGCAAAAACCAACTCACCCCACTCTCTTTGTTGAGTCTGGCGACGGTCTGCCCCACTGAGTAACGGCATCGTGCTTCCCGTTAACACGTCCATTGCATACTCTTATTAAAATAAGACGAATATTTACACTGGCATCATCGCCTTTCTTACAACCTCGTGAATGTTATTAAATTATGTAAAGAAAAAAAATGATCACGCAAGATTTTATGTATAATTAATATAATACACGTTCATTAATAATGATAAAATACGCCATGGAATATGGTGCCAAGCGTCGCATAACAATACCTGTTATACAGCTTGGGTTATCATGGCCTTATGGCCTTTTCCAAGCATTCTGGTGTGCCTGAGATCTGACAGTGGGAACTGGCAAATTGACACATCCTGAGCATCAGGAATCCTTTAGATCTCATCCAGATATAACAGGTAAACACCGCTTACCAAATCTGCCTCACACATAATTTTAGCCCAATCTCTCAAGATGAATTATTATCACTCTTTCCTTCAATATAACCTACATTTCTAATAGTTTATTCTTATCCACTATTACTTCCTAAGCACACGTGGTGTCGAGGTGATATAACAGAATTTTCTTACGTACCAGCAGCCTTGTCAGAAAATTTGCTACTTTGTGTACTATAGACAGAGTCTAGAATCGAATATCGTCAGTGGTGCCTTGCTTCTTTTTTTAAACTTTTATATGGTTAAGCACCAAATGTCATTTGTTTCTTACGTAAACAAGTATATTTTCTTACTTTACAACTGCTGTAAAGTAATACATGGAAGCTAAACAGAAGTTACGTATCTTAACCATGCATTGATTTACTTTTCTCAAAATCATGAGTGAACCAAAATATATCACGAAAAAAGCTTCACGTATTTATTTAGGGATGAGTGGCTCAAAGGTTGTTTATAATTTTTTCAACCTCTAAGCAGACAATTGACGATTTCTTTGAACAACAATCAACAAATTAATTCGACTTAGTGATGGATTTGTGAGAGGATTTTTTGTCGATATCCGCCGTTCCCATTAGTATTCTGCATGTTGTGGACCAAATTATTTCAGCTCGAAAGATCGCAGAACAAAAATTTCAACGTTTTTTTTTGTGACAGTAGCAGCTTGAACTTGATTTGAAGGATGTGGTACTGATGGTAATTCTCACTCATAAGATGAAGCACTTTAAAATACATGTATTCAAAATAAATGCTCTGGGGGAGGGGGGGGGAAATCAAATGTTAAATACAGCGGCTCAAAAATCATTCAGTATGAGACACTATAAACAGTCTATCTCGACCACACTACACAAGCGTGTCGGCCGCTACAATGTCTGACCATTTGCTACTGAATATAGCCTAATAGAGAAAACCTTCTCGCTTTCGAGCGGAGGCAGGCTACCGACCCAGCTGACCATAATTCATACTTATATTAACTTCCGGTTCCTCCCCACACAGCTGAGTAGCTCTAGATGTGAGAATACTTATTCTTAGGTAACTTAATATTCCGCTCGTGGAACCTCAGATACAATATTATACATAGTTTTACATATGTCACATATATTCACAGGTTGCAATTTTAAAGGCACAGCATACAGATGATTTTTTTTTTTTAATTGGCTACTCACATTGGAATTATATGAAACAAAATCCTCTCTGGTGTCGAGCCGGATGGTGGTGTAAAAACACGACGTTTCGACAGCAGGCTCTGCTGTCTTCAGTAGGTATCTTGTAGCTGTCGCAAGCAGCTGGACACCCGAGAGGACTTTGTTTCATTGATACGCCGGGAAAGTCTTCTAGTGCGAAAAGTTGTTGAAATATTACTAACCGGCCAAAACTTTTATCTTAAAAAGAAGTAACAAACCATATGAACAGTCTTCGATATACTATGACGAGTAGTTCGTCTATATAAATGACATAGTTTCAATAAAACGAGTAATAAACGTCCACCGCGACCGCCTAGTCTAACACAATAGTCTTAAAGGAATAAAAATGGGAACAAAATGTTGGTGTGGAACCGGAAACCTTTGGATCCCTGGTAATACAACTTGCAATTGATCCACACATTAGACTGAAAATGATGTAATGCACAACGTGCATACCTTGCGTTTGAACTCGAGTGATGCCTCATGAGGTGTTAAGAGGAAGAAAAGTCAACGACGAAGCGATGATGTTCTTTGTTTTCGGTAAAAATGGACCTGTTGTCCATGCGACGCAAATGCGAGGGGAACAGTGCAGTGGTCCCTGATCTGATTATTGTTCTACAGTTGGCGGCAGAGCTGAGCTCAGCTGAGCCGGCAAACCCTACGTCCTGCAGCAAATATTGGCCCCGCGGTCAGAGGTGGCGTTGGCGCTGCGAGAGGGAATCACTCGTCCAATATTGGCTGGCCGGTCCTTTGTCGGGGGCTGCCTATTGGCCGACCAGAGCCCCCGCAGCTCAGACGTCAGACTCGTTCTTTGAGCGACATACCTGCCTCTCGTTTCCTCGTCTCGGGAACGCTAAACCGACTGACTTCGGTTTGCTTTGTGTCGTTTCAGTGTCGATAGAGATACATATCGCCATTGACCTGAATACTTTGCAGTGTGTTCGTTGTTGCTTTAACTAGATGCTGTGTAATGAATGCATTTTTGCCTCGGTGCGTAACATATGTGGCCAATCCTTATGATTATTGTTTTCGCTTTTGTAAAACTAGTTTTCAATTTCTTACTTCTTTGTCAATAATTTTCTGAATTCTCTCAGAAGACTAAGTACACAATGTTTCAAGATTGTTTGCCAAAGAATAAATACTTAA
Source organism: Vandiemenella viatica (assembly GCA_031002005.1). Lineage (NCBI taxonomy): Eukaryota > Metazoa > Arthropoda > Insecta > Orthoptera > Morabidae > Vandiemenella > Vandiemenella viatica. Next base: position 227,942,770 of record JARYHS010011408.1, on the reverse strand, counting down.
CTACCAGTATTTCTCCGAGACTGCAGTCTTAAGTCACAGGCAGTGATCAACACAGCTTAAGAATTAAAACACTTTTCTATTGGAGAGTCTGGATTGAAAGATACACTTTATTTCTTACTGTATTTATTTCAGATATTTGATTTTAGTAATAAACGTGGAAGACGTAGAAACACTCACTACTAACGTAATTAGAGATTGCGTGTAAAAGCGGGTTTAACAACAAATTACGAGAAAATTTTATTCAACAAATTACGAATTTAAAGGATGAGGGTCAAAACCCGAAGAAGCCTAAAAATTTTCCTGAAAGTTAAAACAGCCATCTGACTTTTATTAAACGAATATTATGGAGGTTCATCTTCTCTCTTATAATCTTCTCCTACGTGAGAAGAAAAACTACCGCAGAATAATGGTGACTACACTATCTTGTGACGGCCATGTGGTAAGGGCTATTTTCTAACTGTCCTATAAATGACTTGCGTCGAAATCTTCTATTCTTGACCTAATCGAATGCTAATAAATTCGTCGACACAGGATTGGGAACTAATAAAAATATTTTTGTATACTGAATAAATTAGATTGTTACAATGACGCTCGTTCGGTCGGCGCAAGCCTCACCAGCAGCTGCTTTATAGGCGCTGGGATCCGTCCTCGGAGTACCGGAAAAATTCACAACTTGCTCGTGAACCATGCTGCGGCTATCCGCCACCATCACTACGTCCCTGCCTTGGAATTTTGCTCTTCTGAATTACCAGCCGTTAGAGCAGGGACGGTGATGTTAGGCTCCTTTCGCCACCCGTTATCGGTGGCCACGGGGAACCGCGCGAAGGCGGCGACCGCCACGACACGGGCCGAAGTCCCTTCGAATCCTGGCCGTATAGTTAAAGCCTCTCTGTGTTTCCGGTGCGAGACACCCGGCCCCATTCGAACCCCGCAGGACTGGGCTGAAGCCGTAGCGACCGGGCGCCGTGCAAGAGTGCTCCTTCGCATGATTCACCGCTTCAGCCGACCGAAAGTATCGACACTGATTACGCAGCTTCCCACACTAGGACGCGAGATTGTTACAATGAGTCTCGGTGGATTGGCGCAAGCCTTATCATTAGTCGCTTTATAGGCGCTAGTATCCGTCCTCGGGGTACCGGAGAAACTCACTACCCCTCAAGAACCATACTGCAGATATCCACTACTTCACTACACCCTCGCCTTGGGATTGGGCTTTTCAGAATCACCCGCCATTAAAGCGGGGATGGTGAGGCAAGGCGCCTTTCGCCACCTCTAATGGGTGCCCACGGGGAACCGCGCGGAGGTGGCGCCTACCACGAACCAGGTCGGAGACCTTCCAGCGGAAATCTCGGTTTAATCCCTAAATAGCATATATTCGCAAACCTAAGCCTAAGAGTTTATCAGAGCTTATAATAGGTACATGTGAAGTTACGTCAAGTCTCGAGGCAGATTGAGAACGACTGTTGATTTGTTCAACAGGAAAGCTTTGCTGCTCCAACAATCAACACTTTAGTAGGTGGCCGAAAATGTACGCTAATGGCATATTCCAATGCTTGCTAAACAGTTCTCTGTTTAACAAGCCGATGACAAGGCCTTGTTGCCTAAGTGCCTGTCTAGCTCTAAAAAATAAAATTCAAAAACCTTAAACCAATTCACTATAGAAAATATAATGAATCAAAATCCCATTTGTGATTCTCTGGGGGGCTTTACCATCCGTTTTTCTCTCTGGGATTCCTACAACTTGTGCTTTCTCTCACATTTCAGGCTCCACAATTGTTGATTACGAGAATCGTTTAGGTTTATTTTACATTATCTCAACGTTGGTTTCGCTCCATCCACCAGTCTTAAACGTTGTCTGCCTCTTTTTATATTTGATTGGTAACTATGAAAACTTTATAGTGTCCTTCTTCATTCCATTCTTTCAAATTACCATAGCAGCGTTGCTTCCAACAGCGTGCACTGTTGTTTCTCTAATGCCTCTCTATTAATTGATTTATTCGTTTGGTACAAGATACAAGTTATACATTCGAAAGTCCTTAGTAGGAAGTCCATCTCCTTTGCTTCTGTCCTTTTGTGATAGTCAAGCACTCTGCTCCGTTTGTTGTAATTTATTCCAAGATGGCTAAATCGAGTGAATCATTGAAAGGATTCTAGTTTTAATATCACAGCCCTCGCTTGTTTGAGGCAATATAGTGCATCTTCTTCACATAAACCTTTGTTACTAGTAATCCTTTTCAATAATTTATACTTCTCGAATTTATTAATCAACTGGTACAATGAAAGATTATGGCATTGCCTCCATTACTATTTATACGGTTTCTGTGGTATAATGTTTAGGCCCGGTGTGTTATATAATTCCACTAACTTCTTTAATATGTATTATAAGTGGCCTGCCTCCACTGCTGTCATTACTGGTCATCCATGAATAATCTATATTATTGTTAATCTGTAAGGATGCTACGCACGTCTGCTCCTTTGTGCAGGCATTAACATCAAATTACCTAACCATACTGGATAGAATGTTAACACTTTGAGACATACAGACGAGGATAAAATCTGCGTCATATCTTATGAGTCTATGTGACCGATCAACTTAGCAAGAAATGATAATTTATTCCTGCAGAGAAAAGATAGGCGTCTCCGAATACAATGCGCCTCATATAATCAATTCCTTCGCTAGATATCCACGAAAGATCACGCTCCATGGCAGATGAAGACACCGTCCCTTGAATTTAATATTGATTTTTTGTTATTTTGGTAATTAATTTATTCAGATTTCTGATGTAAAATACGTTAGATTAAACGAAAAATCAAACCAGTACATCAGAGATGAAACCTCTAATACGGGTAACGCACTAGTTGAATTTAATTTACGTAAAGGCTAGAAACGTTTAAGATTTGCTGCTAGAATCAAAATAAAAGGGAAACGCAATGTCACGCACATCAAGATTCTCGTGGGCAAAGCAGTGGGAAAAATCCTAGGATCTAGATTAATATTATAAATGCAAAAGTTTCTCAATCTCCTGTTAAGTTTTCACGACTAAACGAATTCTGATGAAATTTAACAGCAAAATACTAACCGAACGATGAGAGAGTAATAGAGTGAGTCAATGTACTGTTGAAATCGGTCGCTCAAGCGTTGTTTCGCAGTCAGTTTCTGGGACACCCTTTACTTAAATTACAACTTTCTAAATCAAATTTTAACAATTAAATTCTAATTCCGCATGTTCAAAACCGCAAGTAACAGCTAGTAATATATAGGCATGATACAACGCAATTTTGGAACGTAAATAAAGGAATTTCGTATAAGAATAAACATTGAATGTTTTGCCATTTATTTATTTTTTGTTCTTCTCACAGTTCCTCTTATACCAATAACAAAACATGACCGTGTGTATAATATATCTGAACAAATTTCGAACCAAAAGATTATCAGGTTTCCTTTTTACGCATGATCGATCAGCTAATTTTCATCTGTGCAGCTATTATTCGAAAACCTCTCAATCCTCTGCTTGATTATAATAAGTTTCACTCGCTGGCCATCTCTACTAACAATTACTTCACTTCTTTTTCAAGAGATACTATATTTTCCAATATTTTAATGAAAGCAAATAATATCTATTACACCTGCTATTCTATTTCTTTTTATTAATTCCATGAACCCTTAATTTCCTAATATTACGGCTTTTACCTGTAAAATTATGTTTTTGCGTAAATGTTCAATTTTGTTTATTTTGAGGAATTGCTATGTTACAAGCAGTTTCATCCATTTATATCCCCATTCGTACGATCATTCTTCTATTAATTACTTGAACGTGTTGCTGTATAGTGTTCTGCCACTTTATAATATGTCATATTTATACAGCCTAATATATAGATGCTCTTCAACCTTGTTCTGGGTAAAGTCATCCGAGAATGGGAGAAAGAACTTAAACAGCAGAAATATTGGAAACCTATACAACTAGGACGACGTAAGAATGGTATTAAAATTTGCTGCCTAGCCTTTGCATATGATTTAGCCATACCAGTAGATGATGAAACCACAGCAATGAAACAGATAGAAACTCTCAAAGAATGCGCTGAAAGAGTTGGCTTACAAATATCGTTCCAAAAAACCAAATTCATCTGTTCAAAACTCCACACTCAAAATCTGGTCACAAAATATGGACAAATTGAGCGAGTCTCATATTTCAAGTATCTGGGAGAAATCATCGAACCCACAGGAGTAGAGAAAATAGCACAGAAAGTTCGCATGCAAAAATTTAGAAGAGCCTACGGTAGAACCTACAACTTATATAATAAAAAATATTTGACCATATATACAAAAGTCAGACATTACATCACAATTATCAAACCTGAAGCCCTGTACGCCAGCGAAACTTTAACACTACACAGGAAAGGTGACCTAGAAAGCATTTTGAAAGAAGAACACAAAATTATAACAAAGATTCTTGGCCCAGAAAAAAACAGACGACGGATGTAAACTTAAGTCTCGAAAGACAACAGAAACACTGTCAAACCTCGCGGCAGACATCAGGAAAAGAAGATTAAGATTTTACGGGCATATCCACAGACTTCCAGCAACAAGACTGATTCATAAAATTGTGACGTACATATAACAGCTAGAAACTATGCCCTGGGTCCAGGAGATCAAAAAAGACATGGAAAAAGCCCACATAAACTCATCAGAAATCGTAGATAGATAAACATACGAAGAAAAAATTAACAAGTGGGAAGTACCGCCAGATAATGAAGTCATTAAGAGACCGGGGACGAAGTGGACTGAAGAAAGGAAGAGAATCCACGGAGAAAAAATGAAAGCTATATGGAAAATCAGAAAACTGAATCGTCAAGGCTTTGCGTGATCCGACAGGGTCCAATTGCAGATAATAATAATAATAATAATAATAGATACTAAATTAGGCCATATTACATTCATTTGTTTATTATTGATTAAAGGTTCCACCATCGTGTGTCTCTCGTTTTATTAATAATTAATCAGGCCTCTCAGCTGTGTGGATAGCCGGGTAGTCTCCACAGTATTCCGTCCCCACGAGAAAGCAGGCCAAACCTGGTTTCTGGCGAAATCATGTTAGCAGTTTACAATTTTACAGTCTAAAAAAGTTATATTGTAAAAAAAAAAAGTTCTGTTGTAATAGGAAACCTCAGACTCACAGTTGAGTTGGTGATCAATCCGCATGTGAAACAAAAAAGAAGTACAGTTGCTGAAGCTCCGCGGTGCTCACACTTAATTGGAAGGCACACCTCTCATGTTTACATATCGCGTCAGCTTCACAGACCGCTAAGATTTCCGCCCCCGGACATTTCCCCTGATAGCAGTCATCGCGGTGGTGCTAAGCTAACAAACGGGTGGTGAGGAGATCAAACAACGAGGCAGCACCTCTCGAGTTTACGTGATGGCCATATAATGGGAGGCTGCGACCAGCCCCGGGGCGAGGCCTCTCCCGTGTTTATGGAGGATCCCGGGCGACTTGTTGATGCCACCCCTCACCAGACAAAAACACCTGTAGGGGCGCGGAGGGTTGTTATTACGAGGTCGCGGCAAAACACGCGCGAGGAGGCGGCAGCTTAATATCCACCTGACGGAGAAGCGGTGAGTCGTGACACCTCGGCGAGATCACGCCAGCTGAGTCCCGCCTAATTGCGCCCTTCCGGCGTAACGTCGCTGTCACGCACCGGAATGTAGCCACGGATCCTGTGATTGGTTTGACCTTCTATACATTAAGGAAAATTACAACTCCGAACAGTAGCTGGTAAGTGGTATTTAGGCTGTCCTGGTGGCGCCATCTCAAGTTATAAAGAGCCGACACTCTGTCGATGTACTACATAATATGTTGGCTTTATACACCTCGACGGTAGCCACCACTATAACCACATTCCATCGTCTCCAGTGGAAGCCTTAGATTGTGTAGTGTATTGCTACACTACATAGTAATATTCGCGATATGCTGGGCCCTTTGCTCAGGCAGGTGGACAGTTCAGACAAAGGGTGACAGGGCTGCTTTGGTATGCGACCTTGGTTAGGTACCAAGGAGCCGTTAGGTGTGTGGAGAGGGCACAGTAGACTGCCGGCAGTGGTGGTGTGCGTGGCAGCTGACGTAGGAAAATGTGATGTGCAGTGACTAATGTTAGCACGTGCTGCTGTGGTGCTCTGTGTTCCATGTCACCTACAGAGTGGATGAGGCAACCAACGGCCAGCAGATGGGTCGTCGCCTAGGAATACCATTGGAAGCCGACCTGGTGCCATCGGAAAAATGGTAACTGCACAGAGATCTTGTTAACCACCCAAAGAAGTGTCGTATTGATAAACAAAACCTGTCGCCCTGGAGATTCTCATCACCCCGCTGTGCTTAGTGAAAGGACATGTAATAACTCCTGAGAACTGATATATTGCTACTATTTTATTATACGTGGATTGATTAATTGTAATTGAGAAGTAATTGTTGTAATAAATGTCAATGTCAAATGTACGCGAAACGGTGTTGCCAACCTGTAAAGCAAAATCCCAATTCCACTTTTCAATAATTCCATTTAATAATAATGGTTTTGTTGATCAAATAATTAAATTAAAAAAGTAATTTAATTTTAAAAAGAAGGAGTACAAGTTGTACGCTTCAATTGTAGTAACTGCTGAAGCTGTTGCGGTCTTCTTCTCATACGCTGTTTTTGTTTACTTATGCTGGCCGTCAAGTGGACGCGTATTCGCGCGAAAAATGGTCGTGCGAATACGTCTGTATATGCACGAGCGGGTCGCTCCAATCCAAACACAGAGGATGTAATGTGACTATGTCCATTGTGAGTGCTTGGGTCGCGCGAACCTACGCGAGGGCGACGAGATCCGAGATTGTTTGAACTTGGTCGCGTGAACAAATGATTCGCGCGATGGTCATTGATTGTTCTTATTGAAGAAAGAGGCCCTCTCTAGTATCAAAAATTACGGCCGTACCACCAGAACAATGTTTAAATGAAACTGTAGGAGGAAATTGAAATGAGTCTACCACTTATTATTTACCTAATATTTTTCGTAGTACGTATATTCATTTATAGTATTTATTAACATTAAGTTCATACTTGTTTAGGGTTGGGCAAAATATATCGATATTTTTTCTAAAAAATATCGATATTTATAGCCGATATTTTTATTTTCGACATATCGATACATCGATATTATATTTAGTGTATCGATTTTAAGCACCAATTCGATATTTTTTCTACAAACGCAATTCAGTATCCAATTTAATCGTTACATGTATATAGGACAAATATACGTACATATCCAATCTTTTGAAAGTGTCTTAAAAAGTGAATTCGTCGAAATATAACAGCTTCATCAGCGGTTGAGAGGTAAATAAAAGCTGTTAAATTTAAACAACTTTACGTTAACGTCATTTTTATATTAGCATGTAAGCGGTTATTTTATCTTTGTAGTTGAAATATTATCTTTTCAACTGTTTTTTATTATTATTATTTACGAACAACAATTAATGGGTTGATGAACCACAAGTTATTAGGAATGACTGTTAATTTATTTAAATGTCTACAATCTAGTCTACAGTCAAAACTCCTTAATCGCAAGGAATACGTTCCGTAAATTAGCCGCAAATACGAAAATCTTGAATACGGAAATCTTGATTATGGTAACCTTGAATACAGAATGTTAGTTTATATAGGACTATCGACTTCATACGCGTGGATTAAGAATTTTTTTGCCAGAATTGAATATAGAAAGTTGTTGGTAACGAAGGATTGGTCCCAAACAATATCGAGTCGGCATAATAAGACAGGAAAGTTATCACTATTTCATTCTACCGTCGAACCTGTCTCTTGAAGAGAATCAATTTCCTTCGACCACTTTAGGATTCACGGTAAAAGAGGCTTTACTCCAAAGAATTCAAGAGAAATTAAGTCCTTTAGAAAGAACTACATTCCTTGCAGCATCTACCATTTTGGACCCTCGTTTCAAACGTATACACTTCACTTCTCCAATCGGTGTGTCAAATGCGATATCTACAATAAGTAATGATATTCGCTTGGAACTTAGACGACGAGGACAACGTTCTCCAGAAGCAAGGTCTACAGCAGCAACACAATATTTCGCAGATAACGCATCAATTTGGTCCGCACATGAAAAGCTATTATCCCTTAGCACTACTGTTATGCAAGAGGTTCCAAGCTCTGGCTCAGTCCCTAATGAGCTTAAGCAGTATCTGGACCAACCATTAATAGACATAAAATCAGACCCACTAAAGTTTTGGGTGAATTGCCAGTGCTCCAGCGCGCTGAAATACCTTATATGTCAAGCTTCTTCTGTGTCGTCCAAGAGAGTGGGTCCTGCAGTCAACTAAGCTGTACCGAACAACAGAAGTAGATTGACAGGGGAGCACGTAAAACAGAGAGTCCTTTCGATGTCCATATCAGACGAATACTGGTTTGATTGATTGAAAAAAATAATAAATTAATAAAAGTTTGTATAATTTCTACCTGTGTCTTTAATATTCAAATTTTCGTAAATATTTTGATGTATTTTAGGATTTTTTTTAGATAATTACTCCCTTTAGCAAAAAATATCGATATTTTTTCCCCGATATATATCGATAGTGTTTGTAAATATCGTTTCGATATATTTTTTTAAATGCCCATCCCTATACTTGTTACTATTTTCATAAAATTCGAAAACTACTCAACGTATCGCATTAAATTACGAAACAAATCGCACTTAATTAAAGATTATTTACGGAGAAGTTCCTTTCGCCTAGCTTATCATAGTTTCTTTTCCTCGAATTTAGCCGAAACATGTAACCAATGCTTAGAGACGATTATTTTAACTGTACTTTCGAATTTTATTTAATCTATAAATTCAATTTTTCACCTGCGAGAACAGCTTACGTATAAATAAATCCGTATCACCCAAAATCTACACTATCGATTTTCGTATAGAGTCTATCATTATCCAACCCAGAGGGCTAGGACGAAGCTGAGGCATGTCTTATCTTGATTCAGAGTCGTGGAGCTGAGAAATAAAGAAAAGAGTTTCTGTTCGCTTGATTCGTTGACCAAGATTCACATATAAAAATAGTAAACGGTTTTAATAGCATTTCTGCCATCGTGCAGCACAGATTCCCAGGCGTTGAATTAGGTAGTTCACATACTAGTTCTGTTACCGTCTGGAAGTAAGATCGCAAATTCTTTCCTCCCCTGAGCTGAAACAAATGTTGATCCCAGTAAACATTAATACGTGTAAGCATTATTGTTACCATGAAGAGTGGGATGGGTTGTATATATGTTTATATATATAAATCGAACAGGCTGGCGTTAGATCAGGATTTAGCACGGTAGATCACATCCAAGTCATCTACGAAGGAATAAGTCGAGCAAATGAATACCAGATGTCACTCTGTTTGGCCTTTATTGATTTTGAAAAAACTTTCGATTCAGTCCATCACTCAGCAATTATGCAAGCCCTTCTAGAAAAAGGAATGACTCCAGGCTATATCAACATACTGTACAACATCTACAGCACTTACACTGCCTTTGTCAACGTCGCTGAAGCCACCAAAGAGTTCCTAGTAGAAAGAGGCGTAAAACAAGGATAATCTATATCCCCCAAGCTATTCACATCAGTCCTGGAGTTGGCAATGTCAAAAATCCAATGGCAAAACAGAGGGTTGAGAATAAATAGAAGAAGTCTCAACAACTTAAGATTCACTGATGATATAGTTTTACTCTCAAACAGTCTGGAAGAGCTGTAAAAACTGATAAATGAACTAGAGGCAGCTTGCAACGAAGTGGGCATTAAAATAAGTGTTTTAAAAAACAAAATCATGCATAACAAATGGGCAGACAAAGACAAGGCATATACGAAAGATGTTGGTATTGAGTCCGCAGAACAGTACATCTACCTTGGCCAACTGATCAACATGAATGGTGACTCAGACGTGAGATCTACAGACGCATAAAGCTGGGCTGGAGAGTATACGGAAGAAATTCCATAGTTTTTAAATGTAACATGCCATTACATCTTAAAAAAACAGGTATTTGAACAATGTCTATTACCAGTCCTCACATACGCCTTCAGACTTGCACCATAAATAGTCACACGAATCAAAAACTGAGAAATTCCCAGCGAAATCGGAACAATCCGATTTATAGGTTGTGATTTAAAACAATGCACTCCAAAAGTTAAATCGATTGCAATAAGTCACTAGTGCGTCCTCACTTGGAATATTGTTGTTCTGTATGGGGTCCCCATCAAAAGTGGTTGATGGAGGCATTAGAGAGGGTCCAGAGAAGGGCCGCCCGATTCGTGACAGGTATATATAGTTGGAGGGAAAGCGTAAGTGCGATGTTGAAGGAGTTAGGTTGGGAAGACTTGGAACACCGAAGGCGTTGCTCTCGACGGAAGCTAATTGAAAAATTCACGACTGACATATTTCATAATGACAGCAAAGAAATATTGCTACCAACAACATTCGTATCTCGGAATGACCGTGAAAATAAGATAAGAAAAATCAGAGCCAGAACCGATTCTTTTCTGTATTCATTTTTTCCACGAGCGATTAGGGAATGGAATAGAAATGATTTACCGGGCGAGTAAACTTAAAATCCGACAGGAGTAGCTTTCGACAAAACTCTCCGGCCATCCTGATCTGGGTTTTCCATGGTTTTCCCAGATCACTCCACGCGAATGCTGGGATGGCTCCTCACAATAGCCCATGGGTGCCTCCTGCCATATCCCGTATATCCCCTCCAAACTATTACCCCTTAGGATAGGTACAATGCACCCTCTGCCACACACTTTTAGTGAATCGCAGAGTAATAGTAATAGTAATAAAAGTATGGAAAGAGCAATTCTAGGCTTTACAAGAAGAGACAGGAAAAGGGCCGTGCACATACGTTTAATAACCAAAGTGACTGACAAATGACCCAAAAATGGCAATGGGCTGGTCATATCGCTCGAAAAAGAGATGACAGATGGACTATGACAGTACTGGACTGGATACCAAGGAACTCGAAAAGAGCAAGAGGAAGACCCCCGGATCGCTGGGATAAAGACATACATCGAGTTACAGGCGTGAACTGGAAGAGGGTTGCTCAAGATCGATCAGCCTGGAGAGAACAGCAACAAAACTACTTAGAATTAATTTATGTTATATAGCTCATTGGCTTAAAGAGGCTACATCCTGAAATAGGTATTGATAAAGCTGTACTAATAATAATATATATATACAAACAAATTACATGAAAACAGGAAACCAAAAGTGACAGTGTTAAAAGATCAAGCGACCAAACAATTCAAGACCATAAGAAGACTGAGTTAATAGCTTCGTACTAATCGGAATTGGGTTACAGTCGTTACAAAAATAACTGTTACTCAACGCCAGTGGAGGCTGTAGGTAATGACTATAGTTATCAAAAGGATAATTTACCAGCGGTTTGTACTGACTCTAGGTGTTTCTCACCATCAATGTGTTCATTTTGATTGCAAGTATGAAAGTAACACATTCATGCCATACCCTGTTCACTCAGAATTGGTGGCTGAAGGTCATGTTCCTCTAGCCCAGTAACTCACATCACTAACTCCCCTACTTCCTACCTCTTTGAGCTGACCGTTGTATTCAGGTCCAAATACTATAGATGAAGAGAAACGAGATTTGAATGAGAATGCGCTGTATACTGGTATATGTTACAAACTGAGCTCTGCAGAATGACTTACTTGCATATCTGGAAATTAAATTAATTAATTAATTAAAAATACTGTAATTATTGCTGCTAATCCATAGTAAAAATCAAGTAAATAATTTTTGCTTATGCAAAATAAATGCTTTCACTACAAATTATTTCCCTTTCATTGCTAGTTTTCTGGTCAGTAACACTCATGTTATCTCATTTATTGGAAGAACTTCATATTATTTGATGATTTGCTTAAATGAGAACATAAACATTTTTAAAATTTTGTTCTGGGAATATTTTATCTTTCTCGTTAAATGTCGAAGTTAATGATACAAAATCTGCAGCCATGTGAATTACTACCATTACATCAAAAGCAGTTGTTTCTTCCTGCTTGTTGTTGATGAAAAAAACGTATTTTGTTTTGTTTTTTTGTTTAGCCTTGTTGCCGTCTAGGAAGTTAGATGCTGGAAACAATTGGGGGCAAGCAACGGGAAAAAATTTGGCCATGGCCTTTTTGAAGGAATCATCCCGGCATTCGTTTGAAGTGATATGGGGAAACCATGGGAAACCTAAATCTGGATGGACAGACGGGGAATCGAACCTGCGTTAATCCGAATGCGAGACAATAAAATCATAGTAGGGTGCTTCCATTTCCTATGTATGTTTCAGTTAATTTCTTTTCTTTTGTATCATTAAGAAAATCTATTTCGAAATTCAGTCACACGCGAAGAAATTAAAACGAAAATTCTTTACTATCTTATTCTAGATATCATAAACTATTAATTTCGTTTGAAAGTCTTTTAGTAAATCAGTTGTTTTGATGCCTATGAGCAAAATTTATTGCACTGTTTAAGTCAGTAATTATTTCTACAGTTGTTTATTTCAACAGAGACCTCTTTTCTAACGCTAGTGTTTATTTAATGGTTCATCCGTCTGAATAATCTCCTTCCAACTGCTCACTCCACTTGTGAATGTGCTGTTATTCCCCGACACTGTTCAGCAAACACAATACGACGTAATTGTCCGCGTCTGTTAATTTATCGTTGGCTCCGAAAATATGTTTACCGTCGCCGTTTACTGCCCGAATTGGCTAATGGGCCCCACCAACTACATCTCGTTGTGTTTGAATATCAGCATTATTAGCGCCCGGTCCCAGTCACTTATTTTCCGCAAAAGCTAGTTAAAGCGGAACGATACACCTCGCAAAAGAGAACAGCTTTTCTCCAGGACCAGTTTAATGAGGCTGATTATATTACGTTTTATAACAACCCATTATCTCGCACCGGCGCCATTAGCCTTCTTCTTAGTTCTGAAGTGGAACAAGCGAAGGCGCTATGTGCATCAAGGAAGACTGTTAAAATGGCTCGTTCCCGAGTGCAATTGTACTTTTAGATCTCTATGCGCTCGTTTTGTAAGTTCTGACACTTTGAGAAGATTATTCTTTCTAATTTAGCTCGTTTTAATATTATTACTTCTCTAAAGTAAGTTGACAGTCAGGTTAAATGGATCCGTTTTTGTGGTAGGGCCCAATGCGATACCGTGTAATGAGTATCTAGTGTTTTGTAACCAAATTTCCAATTTAACTTTTCAATATTTTTAAAGGAACAGTTTTTTTTGTGATGTTATAGTTACTTCAACCTGGTGACCAAACTAAACTCACAAAAGTATTTTTTTAACAAAAATATTCCAAAAGTGTTTTCTAGATTAAGTACATTATTCAATTTACAATGTACAAATGGTATTATAAACAAAAAATATTTAGCTGAAATAATTCTAACAGTACGGTACTACAAATATTTTCAAAAAATTAGAAAAATGATTCAAGTCATTTTTTAACATTCGATTGATGAAATTCATCACCCAATACAATGAATTATTTTATGGGAAAAAAGGTCTTAATTTATCAAATTCTCAAAATATTACAAGAAAAACGAAATTACTATAAACCCAACAAAGAATAAAGAGTGCTGCAGTATATTTGAAAATGAACATACCAGACTTTAGTCAATTTCATTGTTTTACTGTGGAAGGTCAACGAGTACACTGGATAGCTACCAATAATTGTCTGAAGATACGGCTAGATAACAATTTTCTGTTTGACAAGGATATCAGAAAGCGCTTCTAGAAAGGTTATCGTAAACCTGGAGTAAACTCGATACTTCAAAGTAGAGAATTGCTAATAGCAAAAACAAAAAGTGAAACTGAACAGATCAGTTTCCTGTCCTTTGATATTACCAGGTGCCAAATCTGTGGAACCAACTCTAAAAGTAACATATCCATTTCACAACGATTTCAGTTTGATGCCTTGGTATTATGCTACCTCCACTAGACATATATGTTATTTAATTTAATTGCGATATAGTCCTCGATCCGGTGCCAATTTCCTATTTGTCTCCTTTCCTGTACCTGAGTGTTTTGCCCTCTACATTTTAAAATTCATTCATCATTTTGGTAAATTATAAATCAATTCCCCTAAACTTATTCCAATCTCTGACCCCCATACCCAAAAAACATTATTAGCCAAAAAATATTCAGACAGCGAACCTAAATGGAAAGATACTTTGTGAAGTAGTGATACCAGATTACAGATGGAGACAATTATGACCACGGCACCGATACGAAGTTCCAAAACAAATCACCAATAAGCTTAAACCACGAATTGGACAGAAAGGAGTTTTTCTATAAATTCAATCTTTACAAGTGTCAAAAACTCTCCTCAAAGCGAACAAAAACGTGAGCACACAACAAGCTCCACATAACCACCATTTGTAATGCCACCAAACGCAGCAGAGGTGGAATTAAAAATGGTTGCCGATACCAGTAAAAAAGAGACGACATACAGTGTTTCTCTGATATATTCCAAAAACAGATATACATACCTGATGGAAACGACATAACACGTTGCGTTTTTTATAACACAATTTGACTGCAAAACCTTGAAGACTACATTGCATCAGAGCTTAATATTTGTACAGTTACCTATACCCTAATTTGTATTTTAGAAATGCTGTTGGTAATTTTGGTGTCTTCAAACGAGATCACTATTAAAAAGAATAATCCGTTTCTTCCTGAACGTTCGTTGATGGAATGATTTGTTTTTCTTATAGCGTAGTTATACTAGGCCCGTTGAACTCTGCCTAGTTTCCGTAACGTTTGTTGTGAAAGTTAATGTTACAAGAAGACAGTACATATATATCACAATTCTGATGTCTACGCTCCAGTATTTGTATCAGGTCAAATCTCTGCTAGTGTGGGGGTTCAGTCTCTACTTAGTTACCCTCAATCAGGTACGATGGGCAGGCGACAGTCTGGCTGTCCAGTCTATGTCGAGTTGACCGCCACACACCATATGTGTGCGAATATGGTCAAAGGCCTGCTAGAAGACAGGATTAGCTAGGCTAATAGTACCCGAGTCAGTTCCGGTGGAATAAATGTATCCACTAAGAAATAAGTTACTGTGTAGACGAACTGGAGGATCTGGGGACGGAAGAAGATAGCAAATTAAGAAGAAAGTGTGGTATGGATGTGAGTTGTCTGTTGTGTAAGACCGAACGTGGTGGCGTAACGGATAGCGTTCTGGCCTCGCATTCGTGAGGATGGCGGTTCGAATCCCCGTCCGGGCATACAGATTTTGGTTTTCCATGGTTTCCCAAATCACTCCAGGCAAATGCCGGGATGCTTCCTTCAAAAGGCCATTGCTGAATTCCTTCCCATTCCTTGCCCTCCCCCCCCCCAATCCTTTCCCGTCTCTAAAGACCTCGCTGTTAGAGAGACGTTAAACAGATAAAAAAAATTGTGTGAGAGGGATGACACTTGAGTGCGCTAAACACCGTTGTTAGGTAGATACGTTACTGAGCAGATCAGAAAACTGTTGAATGTGAAAGAGACTATTGAACATATTTAGTAGCAGTAACTCTCCAAGGTATTGGAGAGATGTTGGGTATACTGTATTTATTATGCATCCAAAGAACTCATCAGCTGTTGCAATGGTACATATACAATCCCCACAATTAAGTTATAAACAATAGGATAGTAATAATTTCTTTATGTTATAAGAGGACGACGGAACATAGTATTTATGTGTAGTAAAATAATCAGGCATGATTCATGGCGCGGGTGGTGAAGGATGAGAGTACAGAGATGATAGGAAACTTCCCCTTTGGTGAGTGTGGGGAGGTTTTGGCGAGCGTGCTTGAAGGCCGACACTTTGGAGCCTGACCTAACGGTATTATCTACGGCCCGGTAAAGTTTGCTAAGCTGCTCAAGGACACTTGAGTCTGCACACCCCCTGCTTCCCGCAACATTATCTGCGAACCAATGGAAAAATTCCAAATAATGCTGGGATATAGGAGAGACGGCCAGGAGCAGGTATTCTGATTTGAGTTCCCATGTAGATAGGAAGTCAGTGTGATACTTGATGAATAATTTGTCGGCCGTTGTTACATGGCCCGATAAATCATATGTGTATGCACCTTGTTGGTGTTTGCATATGCACATCGATTGGAATGAGACGTTGGACCAGGTGGGGCGCGCGAATGGAAGTTAATATCTAGAGCAGGGACCAATGCAAGGCTCCAGCCGCTACGTTCAAGCAAACGGTAAAGCCGCAGCAAATACATTAAATAGTTACGACAAGTCCACCTTGTAATTACTGCATCAGATATTTGGAACCATAACACACCCGTTAAGAGTATTAATGCTCAATGATTACCGAAGTAATAACATCCGTCGAGTTTCACATTCATAGCCACCAAACGAAGTAATATTGTTTTAAGAATTTGTGTGAATACGGGTATTTATAATGCCGGGATGAATGAATAAATTACAGAATGTATTTAATTTTAATGGTTGTAAATTCTATTTTCCCGCTTTGATAAAATTAAGGAAAAATAATTATATGTAATAACTGTTCTGATTTATTTTGTTTTGGATACTATCAATATGAGCTTAAATGATGTTTAATGATCGAGATTTGTTTGGAATAATTCATGTTTAAATATCTTCCAATTTATTAATAATATTAGGTGTGATAAATCATTTAATCAGAAAAAATATATTTATCACAATAATTTAATACGCAAGATAGACGACTGTTACACTGTGAAACTGTTCTGATTTAACCGTCGTCCATATACTAATAGTGAAAGCAGAACATGATGCTACCGCCTCACTTAGAAAGCTATCACGGTGTAACGGATCACAATTGTGGGGGTGTTGTTAGCAGAAGAGTAGTCGTTTTCTAATCATTAGACGGTCTTTGATGACGATGTGTTTGATATAATGTAGCGAAACTGCTGTATTTATGAGATCACTTTGTGAAATGATCCTGTGAGTTAGAGCAGTAGCTATGGTTTATACCGACTGATTACCGAATATGTTACATATCTGCCAACAACTAACAGGGATATCAAAATGTTAGTTTCTGGCAGGCGAGAGTTCTACAGCGGTCAGGTTATTTGTGACACGGACGATTCGCCAATGTTCCTCGCGTTGTAATCAGCAGCCTGTTACGCTGGTGGGTGGGAGGTTCGTCCACTCCTCGGCAGTCTGAATTAAGTAATTGCCGACAACCGGCTAAGGGCCTTCAACAGTTCTGCGCGAGACCCTGCCGCGCCGCTCACTCATTATTTCATTCGCCGCTGTCACGGTTGTCGGCAGAGCGAAGCATTACGACAGCATCGGTGTTTGTCGTGATTAGCAAGAATTAATTATGATCAAAAGTAGTCCTGGGATCAACCTGTATCAGCGACATTGATTTGGGGTAACACAGAAGTCCAGTTAATTTCGTCAGCCTAAAAAGCCGGAGCACCTATACTGAGATTTTGCGATGGATTTGATATGAAGATGCCACTTATTTCTATTTATTTTATTTTATTTTTGTATTTGTTGAGGTAAAACTTCTTTGGCCGCGGTAGGGAGACATTTGTTAGCATTACGCGTTATGAGTTACGTGTTATGAGTTACACGTTACAAGTTACGCGTTACGAATTAGGCGTTACGAGTTAAGTATCACGAATTAATTGTTACTAATACGCGTTACGAGTTATACAGGGTGGTTCTAAAATATATGTCAAAAATGTAAAGGTAGATAGAGGGGACCTAATAAGCATATTTCGGATAGGAATGTGTGTGTGGTAATGAAACATTAAAGCACTAGTTTTTAAAGCAGTATGAATCAAAGGAATCTGAAAAAAAAACAAGTAAAGACAAAACAAATCAAAAATTTATTAACAGTTCACAAGAGGTGCTCGAAAGAGCGGCCACCAACCGTGATACAAGGTTCACAGCGATGGCGCATAGATTGGCGTACATTAGAAAAGACGTCAGGCATGTCGAGCACATGTAAAGCAGCAAAGTTGAGACGTGGAAGATAATCGTCAGGGGTCATTGCTTGCAGTCTCCGTAAATGATACGGTAAAGTCCTCAAAACACTTTGATGGCTCACACCCAACGCACGTCCTACAGCTCTCGAGCTTGACGAAGGATTATCCTCTATTGTGTTTAGTATTCTGGTTTCCGTTGCAGGAGTTCTGCGATATCTTCAAATGCCAGCTCCAAACAAGGAAGCATAAAACGATCCACTTGTGCGTAACTCCCGATGAAGCCGCTCGAATATTTGACGATCCGGCTGATTCCTATCCGGTAATCGCTCCCTGTACATCCTCTGAGCAGCGAATCCGTATCCTTGTGCAGCCCCATACATGAAATGCATGTCGGCAAGCTCCATATTGGTGAAACGATGCATGCTCATTGAGATCCGTGCGGAAAATGATGAATCCAGCTAACGAAGCGCTTTTATACGCCGCAGTCATCAGCGCTCCCTACCGGCTCAAGGCGGCACTACCGCCGCACTACACAATCCTTTACGAAATATGCTTTTTTAGGTCCCCTCTACCTACATTACATTTTTGACATATGTTTTAGGACCACCCCGTATATTACGGGTTAAGTGTTACGAGTTACATGTTACGCGTTTCGAGTTAAGTGTTACGCGTTATGAGTTAAGTTATACGAGTTACACGTTACGAGTTGCGCGTTACAAGTTAAGTGTTACGCGTTACGAGTTACGACTTTAATATTACGAGTTACACGTTGCGAGTTATGAATTATGCGTTACTACTTACTGGTTATGCGGTTACTGCGCATGCAGAGAACTCAATGTGTATGGCTTAGTGGCATCAACGGTGGCGACTAGTGTACGGCTCAATGTCAAATTGAAAATATGAAAAACACCAGGATTGTAGCAGTTTACATTTCTCACAATCAAAAGTTAGATAACATTATTGATTATTTACAACATTCGTTATTACTCGTATACAGTACAATGTGCTGCCTTACTTCATAAAGGTAAATGATAAAATTTATATGATTTTAAGTGGAGATTTTAATGCAAATTTTGCATTCAACAAAACCAAGAAGCTGGTTGAATATTTAAGAGGAAACTTTAACTTGTCTTTCCAAAGTAATCCACAAATTTCAACCATGAAATCTAAAACGACAATTGATGCAGTCTTCACGGGGAAATTGGGTCATATTAAATTTGAATTATTTTAATTTCAGTTATCATAATACTTTGATTGCAAAAGTAGATGATACAAATTCACCACATGCAATGAAATTAGAATAATAACAGTTAGATAAATTAATATTAATAACAATATTCATCATCATCATAAACATACTGTCTATATCTATATACTAAAATAGTTTTACTTGCTTAAAAAATCTTATTTTACTGATGTTTCTACCATCCTATTGATTGTAACATCGGTTATAAAATAATTTTGTACGAGGCGGTCTCCGATATTACAACTTCAAATATAAAATTCAGTCTATGATCAAGAGTCTAGTGTCTCTGATAATATAGCGATGTATGCCTTAACTTATTAATAAATTTGAAGGAGAAGTCTTCGGTATGGTAATCGGAATCAGAGAACAATCTATGTAGATTTATAAGATATTACTTCAGGCATCTCAACCTAATACCATTCTTCCAGGTTGGCCTTCATTTACAAGAAGTTGAGTTAAATACTGTGACATTTTAATTTGTGTCTGCATACTTATAGTAAAGCCGTATTTGCTAGAGCGCCAGAATATCTCCACATTTTGATAAATGTGTTAGTTCACAAAAGATGGTTGGTTCAATCACCGCTTGGGGATATAATTTTATTTCCTACGTGCATTTCTTTTCGCTAATATTTGTTGTTAGTAGGATTAATAACTCATTTTTACTAAAATTCACAGAAATAATAGTTCGTTTTTCTTCGAAGAATTTACAGGTTTTTTTTTCGATGCTTGGTGGTATTCTAACATTTAAAGCATAAATTGCTTCCACAACAGGAATATTTGATGAAAGATATTCCTCCACTGGCACAAATTTGTCTTATTATTAAAGTGAGGAAGCATATTTCATTAACATTTGTAAAATCGCGTTTTTCAGTTAAACTGAAAACATACCAGAAATAGATTTTTTGTAAATAGTTGGACACAGTTCCTATTTACAGTACAAATTCAGTATAGATCTTTTACTCGAGTGACACAGAAACATCAAAATATTCACAGAAAAAAAATACACAGTGACGTACGCATCCGTGATTAGGATTCTGCATTAAGCTTTAGGCCCTTCTATGTCTAGCAACCCTAGTTGCAATACTGATGTGTTCACATCCACAGCAAATTGAAGCCAAACAAAGGCCCATACATACATACATCAGTCCTGTAACTGATAAGTTTTAACAACGATAATCCCGCACTCTAGAATAAGCAAAAATAATTTGTACCCATTACATTCATGAACATTTTTTTAGGCTGCTTTATACACGATATGCAACTTTTCTCCAATGAACAGATTATATGTGTAAATTTTAATTAGAAACATTATTCCGTTTACGATCTATTGAGACTAATGATAGATGTACATTTGATAAACCGACAACATTAGAACTCAGTTTTTTTTTTTTTTTTTTTTTTTTTTTTTTTTTTTTTTTTTTTTTTTTTTAGTTATCAAGCTTGCTACAAACATAACGTACATTTGATAAGTTGGGAGGATACCAAGTCATCATCTAGCACTCGGATGGTGCTGTTGCGGTACACAGCACGGACGTAGGGCGAGGTAGACGTCCGTTGGCGAGGGCCTGTTGCTCGCGTCCCCTTCGGCAGGGTCGAGCGTTAAGTCAAAGATAATGGCTGCACGCATTCGCGGCAGCGCGTGCTCCCCTTTGCTGCTAATATCGTGCCCCCGGGTAGCAGCCGGCCATTGTGTTGTGGTTTTTGTGTCTGCTGCAGACAGGTACAGTAGTGGGCGTGGGGACAAGGGCGACAACTGGTGGCAGCCACGGCACGCCTTTGAGGCGCTAATCTACCGCAGCCTCACAGACGACACGCGCCTGCTAAGCCCGGGGTCGGCTACCTGCGACACAAGCACACGGGCCGCTCAAGGTGACCCTCGGAATGCCACCGCATATTCGCCGAGTTAACCCCATCGTAAATAGTGGACACACAAGAAAAAATCCGTTTATCAGATTCTACGAATAAAGTAGCAACAAATGTTGGCAAATTGACACGACGTGTAAGGGCAGAGAAATACCCAATGCCTTAGCACCCCGACATTTCGGTGCTATTAATCTATCAGCAGATTGTTAAGGTCACAGTATAACCTTCTCCTCGGAAGCCATGAATATCTTATTACTTTAGAATCAAACTACTGATCGTTTACCATAGTTGACCGTATCTCAGAGGATTCTAAATTGCGTTATATTAACTGCTTATACTTCCTCTATTTGTAAACATTCTGTGCCAACTTTTAGATTTGTACGACTTTTAATGTTATCCCTTCAGCTCCTATTACAAATATCGTAGATCCTTCTTCTTTATCGTCTGAAAGAAAACGTGTACTATACCTTCTTTTACTTTTTGCTGTGTTACCTCAAGAGGACCGTCAAGTGTTTAATCACTATTATACTCCCAGAGATTCACTAAACACACTTTTATTTCGCAGCTTCTTGTATATTACAATAAACTCAATACAACTTTTGTATATGCGCAACTTCTTCTGTGGCCGCAGCCGTAACTCCTTTCTATACGAAACTTGACTTGAAGTTCGTCTAATTCCATAACAGCTTTTGCAGCTTCCTTTTAGCTGCTACCGTTATTAATTAAGGCAGAGTTTTTCAACCTTTCTGAATACGCGACCCCTTTACAAGTAAAAATATTTTGGTGACCCCTTCCCCAGGTCCACAAAATAACTTTCGCTACCCTCCCCCCCACCCCACTCCTCTCAGATCAGTAATAAAACTATGTCACTGATTTCTTTCTATTGAGACTATACTTACTGATTGAGAAATCAAACGCTGTGCAAAGTAGTAGCAGGCACTCTGCGGGAAGTGACATATTTTTTTACGCGGTGGCGGCGCGGGAGGCAAGAAGTTGATGTCAGCAGTCACATAGGAACAGTTTGTTTTCGTTCACTACAATCAGTTGTCCGAGTGTGCCTGCGAGTACCGACTAGCTTCGCTGCGAGTGAGGATAAAATGGAGTTCTCAAAAAATGTGCGCAGTCCTTCACGTCTGTAACAAGTAGTAGTGTCAGAAGCAAATTAAAACCTAAAATAAATAGGCTTTATGACGATAATTACCTAAAATATGGTAGAAAGGGGAGAAATAGGCACCAATTAGAAAATGATTTGGTTGTTTGAGTCTGAAAAATACAACCACGATTCAACAATTTATTAAAAATTAAGAGGAACAGTCTTCCCAATGATTTTAAAAAATATTTTTATTACTTTCTACATTTACCCTGGCTAGCTTCCGTGACCCCTCAGCAAGACTTGGCGACCCCGCTGGGAATCGCAACCCCCAGGCGTAAAAACACTGCATTAAGGCATCTTCTCTAATCTGTGTTTATAGTTCTATCCTCTTCTCTTTGGCCTCGGGTTTGCTGCACTTGATTTATTCATGACTACCAAGTATGCTACTACAAAGACCATAGTATTTAACATCCATAACTTACATTGCTACTAATTAAATATATTTATACAGTTACATACATTAGTAAACTATAATCTTTACACACACACACACACAAATATCGCTACTTACTGCACAAATGAAAACATTTTCCACTGAAAGTCTTTTCTACTGACAATACTTCCAGGTAAAACAACTAAACAAACCAATGCATTTTATTATTCGTGTTACCTTTGCTACTTTTGTACATTTTTTTTATATTAGTGAGTAAATACACTAGAGATGTAGAATCTGAGATATACGTGGGATACATGCAATCACTAACGGCAGCCAGCCACTAATGTAATTGAAGAGAAATTCCGAAACCTTATTTGATTATCACTTAAGAAACATCAAATAAGACGTTGTCATCGAAATCGCTGTTAAAAGCAAATCAATAGGAAAAAAGTTTCATAGAAGCCACCTTCTAGTGTTAAAGAACTGCATTGTTACAAAAATGTTTAACTACTTTACGTGATTGCGATACTTTTTGGCCGGCGGCGTTGACGGTAACGCAGTGTAACGATTTTTACAGCCTCTTGGCTTATCTTGGCTCTTCTGTGTCCGTTTATCGTAAAACGATCTACTAGCGAAGACTGCCAGATAACAGAATCGAGAAGGGTGAGAGGCATTGTGAACGCTAATGCCGCTATTAGATAATAAAACAAGTGCCCGCCTTGAGATGGCTGCTTGCTGACAATGCCTTGTTTCACAACTGCTGAATATTCACGGAGGAAAATTGCGTGTTAAAACACGGACGTCATCTTCTTGTGCTCAAGTGATCTTCCGGGATCACCATTGGGGCTGATGAGTATCAGAAAGCTTCTTAATGACGCCAATGAAAAGAAAAAGGCTCTTGGGAAATGAAAATAAGAATCGATGCGAATAGTAAATCCAATACTTACCAAAGATGATGGCAGAAGGAGGCGAGGAATACACACACACACAGACACAAATAAAAATGTACATATCACAGAAAACATAAGTTACACGAATACCAGATAGATGACAACACTTAAGCTCCCCCCCCCCCCACTGTTCCAGGAAAAGATAATGTATGGTTTTAGCTACCCAGTGGAAACATTGCCCAAATTCTTAATTACAAGTAATTATTCTAATCAAGGCTTTGCGTGATCCGCAAATAATAAGATATAAAATTTCCAACACCCCTTCCCCAAATCATTACGAAAAATGTTTATTTACTATTTTAAACCTTTTTTCCGCTATAAGACTACATACTAAGTTGAGTTGATAGTTTATTGAATATTTCACATTACTTAATTTTTTAAGTATTTCTGGGGGAGACATTGTTCAAATGCTAATTATACTACAGCTTAAATCGCAGTTTTTGCGTGAGGAAAATTCATTCTTACCTTTCACACTCTAAATCTAATGTAATTACATAAGAAAAATACTAAACAATGTAGTTGTATCAGTAGATAGTAGGGAGACGTGGAGGTGGTAGTCATATTCCGCACACAAGCATGAGAAGAAATAGTAAGATATCTACTCCTCTGTTACAGATGTGAGTTGAACTAAATTTTCCTGGTGAATAGGGACTTACAATCTTTTGTTGTCGCCGGTTATAACGTTCGAAATCCTTTTCATGCTTCAATGTTAGGAAACTAGTCGTAAGCTTCTTTTTTCAGCAGGTTGAAACTTTTCATTTTATTCTCTTTCTTTTTCCATCGACTTTTAGTCGTAAGATCACCGAAACACAGTTTTCTAGCCATGATTAGGTATATCAGACAATCTATGAATATTGTCATAGCATGCTAATATTGCTAATTCCATCAATGTATAATATCCGTACATGTATTGTTATCTATTCATAGCTGAATAGTCATTACGTTATGAAATCAGTATCTTTTCTGTTCACTCTTTACCTTGAGCATACTGATATTAGATGGGCGTGTTGATTTCCGGATAAAAGATTGTCAAGTGCTTGATTGACTGTCTGTAAGTTTATTAATAAAGAAAATCTTAATTGGCAACACTGACATTTCGGAATATTATTTTTGTTTTCTATTTTTTCAATTCTCAGAACATTTAAGATTTTCTGATAAAACAGCTTATCACACCAGCTTAACTTGAATACATAGTAAATTTAAGTACTTCTTTGCCACTGTATTATTTTAAATAATATTTTGTGTGTTCTATCACAATTCACATGATCGATAGGTTGTTTCAGTCATTTTTATTACTCAGAATAAGACGCCAGTTTCATAAACTTTGAATTTCGCGTGACATAGAAAGGTATATTTCTCAAGATGGTATTGATTTGCCGGAACTTAAAACATTAAAGAGATACACCTGATTCCCCAAATGAGGAAAATCAGTTAACATCAAGGGTTTACTATTAAATAAGAAATAATTTTCTACACGTCGTCTGTATGGAGATTGAGAGATTGTGGAAACCAGAGAGAGAGAGAGAGAGAGAGAGACAGGAACAATGAAATCTGCTGTAAATGACTGACTGAAATTATCTGCATTGAGGAAGGTGCGAAGTAAAGGCGCACTGGAAATGATGGGTGAGGATACGCATTTATTGAAAATTTTAAATTAAAATTTAAGTAGGTGAGTGACACTTGCAAAATCTCGTAGTTTTTTAATAGCGCGTAAAACGGCGGATACGAACAGTAGGTTAAAACAGATATAAGAATTTCCGAAATATATAATGTAAATTTAATTAATTAGAACAGGATGGGAAAAGAAGGAGGTTCTAAAGGTAAGATGAAAGATAACTGACTATCGGCACTGACTATAAATATCTATCATAACTGTTCTTACTTTTTTCTGTGTTCAAACGTATTTATACACGCTAAACTAATAGGATCTAGTATTCGTGAGACACGAATATTAATTTCTGAGATATCTCAGTAACGGTTAATCGTTACTGTAAAAAATCCAGGTTGACATGAGATCGAAGTTACCAGAAAATGAGTCACGTAATGTTTACATTGCACCATTCATTCATTCTGTCAAGCTTCGGAAAGCGAAAAATGAAATTTTATCAGGCATAGATAGACATCTCGTTTCTGTAATATAGCATGCAGATTATCACTGGTGATGTAGAACATAAATATCTGTGAGTTCAGATAGGAAACAGTTTCTGGTACTTTCTGATCGCAGGCTGCTAATGAGAGTTGTGCGTGAGTTAAAACTACAGAATAAATCCGTCATGGAACTGTAACCGCATTGCGTGGAAACAGGCATTTATCTCTCAGAGGTTACTGAACTTCAGAAATTTTGTGAAACTTAATACGACAAAAAAAAAACAAAAAAAAAAAAAAAACAGAAATACAAAGACAGAAGCGAATAAAATATATTCGCCAATTTTACCTCTAAAGGTGTATAAAACGCTGTTTGTGCAACATCATGGAAAGGGAGATCAAGTAAACAAGGATGCGTCAATTATTAAGTTACGTACCGGTAAATTTATCGTCTTAAGAGACAGAAAATACATATATCTAGTTCCGTTTAACGAATACTGTATATTAAGACGTTGTTCACTAGCGTTGAGTCTCAACTCTTTTGTCCATATGAGAAAATAATCTCTTTTCAGTTTTTATAGGTAATCGCCACAATTGTAATTTTTTCATTTACGTTCATGTGAGTAACACTTTTTCAGACGTTAGTGACTATGAATTTTCGAGATTGCCAAGCAATTCGTTACGCAATGGGGCCACTAAGGTACTATTGCCACACATGTTTGCAATCATCATATATACATATATTATATCTATAAATTTTTTTGGTCACAAGCTATTATCTCCATTTATACCCTGAACTAAATCGATTAATGAGGTATCATTTTAACGATTAAGATATCCGTTTTGGTCACATCATAATTTAAGAAAGCTAATTTTTCCAAATTCTACACTTGTCAATGGCAATATTTCTAAACTGCAATTTTTTATACGACAAACCATTTATCTCCCTGCATTCCTAACCGAAAACAGAAAAATGAAGTATTATTTTAAAAAATTGTCTGCTTTAGGTGACATTATATATTATGAAATTAATTTCTTGGAATTCGACCCTTTAATGGCAAAAGTATCGATATTTCTACAACGCCTTTTTGTGTCACGAGCCATTTATCTCCCTTGATATCTAGCAGACATAGATCAATGAGCTATCAAACACTACGCTGTGGTCAAAACATATTTTAAGAAACGAATTTTTCGGAATTTGATCCTTAAAGGGCAAAAGGATCATTACTTAATATTTTTTTGTGTCAGCCATTTATCTCCCTTAATACCTACCCGAAATCAATAAATGAAGTATCATTTAAACCATTAAGGTCGACACTCAGACAATATTATAAATTAAGAACTAAATTTTTCGGAATTTGATCCTTGAAGAACAAATATAGTAACACTGAAAGTAGCGCGGATGAGACAGTTCTGAGCCAAGCCGATAGACAGCAGCAGTACATATCCCAGAGATATTAATAAACTGCTTCACTGACGTTGACTTCTGTTGCATACCTATTACACTAAATAAATAAACAGTTGATTACAAATGAGGTGGTTCCTCATTTCGTCCTATTACAACCTGCGAACCTTACTATGTACTATTCATTGCTTCGCTAAATTTTCGCACGGGATATCTAGTATTGTGTTCTTTAACTTTATTAGATTTCGATCTGACTTCGTTAGTGGAAATTATTACTTCGATTAATCGATGATATACATTCTTTGAACTGTGGCTGATCTCGTACAGAAATTGTCAATTTTCTTTTCGTTCATGCCATATTTGGTAGATCACATTAGTAATGGTGACTGTTTATTTATATTTGCTAGTAATGGAGTGAGTATTGCAGTGCGACATGTTCCGTACACAACCTAACGTAGGCAAAATAGTCGTATTAGAGAAGTGTACAATGGAACCAATACCATAAGTATGATTGCAAATATATTTCCTAATGTATAATTTTATGTTATTTTATTTAGCATTTTTCAAAGTTTTATGACTAGCAAGTTCAAAATTAACCTTTGTAGTATTGCAAATACTTAAAGTTTGTACAAATTAAAAACGGTTATCTCTTTGTGACCGGCGATATTCTTTACTTTTGTAATATATTTGAGTTTAAAACTCGATTGTGGTTTAGTATCTATAAAATTTATACCAAACAGAACATTATCTCAACAAAACTGAGCTTACTGGGATGTTAAACTTGTTCCAATGATTATATCAGCGAACAAGACATCGAATGAAACCTCTCACAGCTGAAGATAGATGAGCGCTCTTCTTTTCTGAATGACGAGAATCCTTATAAAGTTCTCCGCCCTCGTACTGCTTACATTGTGAGTAGCCCCGCATTTCGCATCTCGGCCTTTTTTGTGAATTGCCTTCGAGAACTGCTGCTCTCCACTTTTCCTGTTCATATTTCTTTGCATTTCACTTAATTGCAGAGGTCTTTTGAAGCCTCAAGTTGAATTTCAGCGAAAGGCATTCATGCCTGTTTATTTATATCTAACCTTGAAGATAGTAGTAAACCATTACGTTTAAAAATAAAGTCAGTGAACGACAGCCCAGCTACTACTTCAGAAACATGGAGTTTCACTGTTAAATATGAGTAGGTGGCCACGAATGCGACAAGAAGCTGTTACCAAAATTGATTTCCAGATTGTTACATTCGATCGACGAGTAGGTTTGTGGCTCTTCATTATCTGTAACCTTAGGGCTTTAGTGTATCTCACATCTACAACATATTATTGTCACTTCTAAAACAAAAGGATTTTAAAAAAGTCGTATTTATAACAATTAAAAGCATGTAATGGCGATCAAGAAATTAGGTAATTTAATTTGTAACTAGTTTCAACAAATGTTGTTTAATCTAAGCCAAGTCAGTGTATTTGAAGACAGATGTGTTACCATTCTGGTAAAATATCTTCTACGGGAGGGATGGTGGAAAGTTAAAATCTCATAGACGTCAGGTTTATCACAGAGGCCTAAAGTTAAATTTTAATCTGGAAAACCTGCTTTTAATATATTACTGCAGCATAGCGATCTGAAATTTCTGACTCTGTACATAAAAATCTATAGCGTGCTATGACTGCATGTTTCTTTTTTCCGGCATCATGCAAACACTACCGTAGCCGATTTGAAAGGGGTTTTTAGAGTTTGAAAGCTTATGATCCAACCTAAAATCTACTTGGTAGGGTGTCGGATCAAAAACCTCAACAATTTTTAGCGCCTTTTTTAAATTATTTATTTGAGCTCGTAAGAAGAGTTTTTCAGTACGAATATGGGAATAATATAAAGGTACTACACGGTAATGCCGTTCGTCGCAGTGAAGTTTTCGTTTATGAGAAATGGAAGCTTAAAAACTGTAAATCAAATATTGTTCATTGCATTTCAACACACTGCCATTGTTGAATCGTACCAGAAACATTTTAAATTCATCCACGCACTTGAGACCATAAGGCAATGATGCCAGAAACTGTTAGTCTGTAATAAAAGGATTTCACCAGCGAAAACTTTCATCAACGAACTTACACACTTCGTACATAACTTTTGAACCTTACTGTAGGTTCAAGACTTAGGGAGCCAATCATCATACACTAAAATTTCCACCGAACGTGATGGGTCGACGGTAACACTCTGGCCTCGCATTCAGGAGGACGTAGTATTTGAATCACCGTCCGGGCAGTCAGATTTGGATTTTCCATGGTTACCCCAAATCGCTCCAGGTAAATGCTGGGCACGCTTCCTCAAAAAGGCCATACGCTCTGGCCTCGCATTCGGAAGGACGTGTATTTGAATCACCGTCCGGGCAATCAGATTTGGATTTTCCATGGTTACCCCAAATCACTCCAGGTAAATGCTGGGACGCTTCCTCAAAAAGGCCATACGGTCTGGCCTCGCATTCGGGAGGACGTGTATTTGAATCACCATCCGGGCAATCAGATTTGGATTTTCCATGGTTACCCCAAATCGCTCCAGGCAAATGCTGGGACGCTTCCTCAAAAAGGCCATACGGTCTGGCCTCGCATTCGGGAGGACGTGTATTTGAATCACCATCCGGGCAATCAGATTTGGATTTTCCATGGTTACCCCAAATCGCTCCATGTAAATGCTGGGACGCTTCCTCAAAAAGGCCATGGTCAAATTCCTTCCCGTTCTTTACCTCCATCCTTTCTCGCCTCTAATGACCTCGACGTCGACGAGGCATAAAGCCATAAGCAAAAAAAAAAAAAAAAAAAAAATCAACATTTCCGATTAAAATTATACTCTGAAAAAAGTGTGTCGAGCTAATGATACGGTTCGAGGCAAATCTCACTTTTCAATTTGTTTTTGTAACAACTTTCCACCTCAGTTTTAATACATTTTATTTCTATATCGTAAGAGAGGTGATAGTTTACAATTTCTAATCATCAGTCTTGGATTAAATCCCAAACATATCCCCAGTATGGAGTGAGAGCATACAATAAGGTTGATAGTGTTTTTTCCATCGAATAGAGGCGTTAAGATTGACAACCCCGCTATTTTTATTGAAAGAGTAGATCTGAATGAATCGGCACTGGGTTCACCCTATCCCTTCCTTCGTATTTCATTCATTTAAAACGCAAACAACACGCACTACACCGAATGCAAACACAACAAAATCATTTACACACCATAAAAGTTGCATACACACTCATCACTGCAGAACTAACCTAGTTTAAGGCGCTGCTTTGGAGCAATAACTCCATCCATGGAGGCCGTGGTTTATGGATCACCAAGTAGGACAAACATCATAATTTCTAATTCATCCCGAATAAGAAACAAGATGAGGGTTTCTCGCTGCTCTTTAACTGAATATGACAACTTATGTACTAATTACGAACATAAAATTAAAATTTTGAACGCTTAGTATCAGGCTGGTCAATTATACAAATAAATCATGAACTAATTTTCATACAAACTGTAAAACTCAGTTTCAAAAACTAAAATATTCCCTTCAATATTTTTTTTTTTTTTTTATGTCAGAACTCAACATACTGATATATATCTTAAGGCAGCTCAGCTATCTCAAGTGTTTTATGTAAAGTGAAACTCCAAGTTTTCATTTGAAATTGGTCCTGTAACGGGCAGAAAATCCTCTATTATCAATAATACAGATATTGTATCCTAATGCTAACCCGCTCATCAGTATTGATATCATTGGAGCATGGACAAGGCATAGGGTGATGGCAATTTCAAGGAACCACCCTCGGCATCCTCGTGGTGTGATCTTGTAAAAAAAAAAAAGTAAAACCAAAATCTGCCCTAGCGAGGATTAAATTCATGTGATTCCTTACTCCAGGCAATATCGTTCATTTGTTTTTTTTATGGCTTTATGCCGCGTCAAGGTCATTAGGGGTGGGATAGGATTGGGGACAAGGAACGGGAAAGAATTCGGCCACGGCCTTTTGTAGGAAGCATCCCGGCCTTCTCCTGGATTGATCTGGGGAAACCATGGAAAACCCAAACATGGATGCCTGGATCGAAATTCGAACCCACGTCCTCCCAAACACGAGGCCAGTGCGTTAACCAATCACCCACCACGTTCAGTGATATCGTTCGTGTCATTACTCGGAAACATATAACCGAATCTGTGATTACTTTTGGAGATTTTATTTCTCATTCTTCCCATTTAATACCTGCTTAGCTTTGGTTGCCACATTGACTAAATTTCTAATTCTTACCGAATTACGCAGTACTAACTGGTGTGTATGTTAGTATTTTGAGCATTCCAAATTATTAGAATAATAGAGCGAAAGGTCTCCTGTACCGTCATCATGGACGTCAAGAGTAAAAAATAAAAGTCTCTTTAAGGGCATTAATTTTCAAGGGAGCGGTGTTTTATGAACAGGCAGACGCGCTTGTGTGTGGGACAGATGTGCAGGTCACAATGGGCCGCGCCTGGCCTGGCGCGTGTAAATGAATACGCAGCGCTTTGTTTAAGCGGCAGTTCTGCCGCCCCTATGCGCACATAACCTCATTCTGCTGTCAACGAAGCGGTTCCAGGAGCGACCTGAAAAGAAGCCTGCCCCCACCCTCCGACGCCCTTTATGCGACTGGTTGCCCTCTGCGGCTGCCTACTTGTTGGCGAGAGGAGATTTTTGTCCTCGGTGCGGAGAGCAAAGTATTTCATAGTCGACTGGTGATGCGGGACATTGACGGCAAGAGCTGCTGACCTCACGGGGAATTCATATTGTAAAATTAGAAATTTCATTTAATTTAGAACTAGAAGTTACCCACAACTTCGTTCGCGTGAACTGTTATTGTATACTGTACAGTATTCTGTTACGACAACATAATCAACAACTATATGCTTCGCTGCTCCCGTGACTAACTGAAAGAAAAATCTTTTTACATGAATGGATTTCACGGCAAAATCTAACTTCATTCCCCTAGTACGTTGAACTCATGGTAAACTGATACAAATTTTTTGCCTTTTTTATTTTAATTCCTTAACTATTCTGCGACACATAAAAATTAATCATATCCTAGTTAACCCAATCAAAATCCAACCAGTTTTTTTTTTTTTTTTTTTTTTTTTTTTTTTTTTTTTTTTTTTTTTTTTTTTTTAGCAAATCGCTTTTACCGAACAATTGTCTTAAATTTTTACGACAATGCATTAAAATAAAATGGAGTAGTAGAATTTTATACTGACATTTATTTGCTCTGTGGCCTAGACTTGTAATTGCCACAGAGTGTATAAGTTACTGATGAAACATACTTTGTGTCTTCCTTGAAGCTGTATGTAATTATTCTCTGATGACTGTATATTTTGCACGTGTTTCATTTCCTATATTGCAGTTTTTGGTTATGCCGAGACATTACATCAAATATCTCGTATGCGTTGTTTGTTTTAAATCAATATGGTGGTTGCACAAGGAGGACACGGGTTCGAATACCCTTCAGGGCATCCAGATTTCGGTTTAACATGGTTTCCCCCTATACATAATACCGTGGATTTGTTGAGTAAATATAAATATAAATTAATAGCAATAAATTCAGATTAGCTAATATCATGTTCATGTAGTAAATGTGAGCTCAGGTACCAAAAACCTTTGTAAGGATTGACTAAACCGATTGTTGAGTACAAGCTGTAGTCTGTGAATTGCAGATATTTTCGAAGTTGTGACGTACTTTTTAAATTGCATGTTTTCATAATATTTTTGCGTTTTGTTTTGAAGTGTAAAAATTTGAGGCAGCAAAACTCTTCACATTTGATTTTGTAATAATTTTTGAATCCCACTACACCGCTTGTTATCTAAAGCTGAAAATCTGAGATTCACTGTTATTTTCGTTATACGATTTCTAAAATTAATTTCTGCATATTACGAGTTCAAAATGCAATTTAAAACTGACCACTTTTCTGCTTTACTGAACTAATGACAATTTAACATCGGAAATTGTCTCTAAACTTACTTTAAATCTAAATTATTCTGTTTTGATCTCAATCGTGTTCTTTGGTTGCTTCTAATAGAAATGATTACGTTTTAGCTCATCTTTTACACATTAGATTACTTTTAACGTTCGACCTCCGGTTATAATTGTTTCCTGTTTATAATAGTTTTCTGTTTTCTGTTTTCTGTTTGTTTGTTTTTTTTCTGAATGGGTAAGGTATACTATAGCTCTTTCTCTCTCCTTAACCATCGGTAGTATAAGCATTACTAAACATTCTTATGTCTTCTCAATCACAAATTTATTACGTGGTTTCTAAAACATGTTGTACTGAACTCAACATAACTTTTATAAATACGTATCTTTCCCTGGCCACTATTTTCATATAAATCAATTTCTTCACATTTTAAGACAAACTATTTACACAGTACTTTCGTAGATACCAATCCAATCAGCTTTAGTCACGCTTCTATCTCCATTTACATCATCATCCTTCATAATGCAACCATTATTCTTATCAGAATCCGTCCATCTTCAACTATTCTTCTCATCATATTTCATTCATCTACAGCCATTTTTCATGATACTTAGTTAATCTCCTTGCTACCGAAAAGGCTCTCAAAAATGGAATTAGTAGGTCTACATAATATTTGCAAGTTTGTGACAAATTACAATAAAATTCTTATCTTTAAATATAATTCAAACCTGACGTGACTCATGTCTTTAAAAACTGATAGTTAGTACAAATTAATATTTTTCAGATCACAGAGTATTACGAAAAGAAATCATTGTGTTTTGTAAGGAACAATGAATGGAAGCTCTTCCCGCTTAGATTGTTTCGGCATAAGCGAGAAGTAACAGCGCTGTCTCCCGGCTGCTGTTTTGGCGAGCGGGTCTTTGGGGGCTGTTCCGTTCCTGGAAGCGACGGTCTATTTCCGCAGAGAGCGGCGTTGGGCAAGCGGCCTGTTTGTGGCATCATTGAGCCGGCCGGATACGCCAGTTAAAAAAGTTCCCTTCCCGCGACCCGCGGTCAGTTGGTCGAGCGAGCGCCATGCGGCCATGGGCTGGTACATGCCTCCCAGCAGGCCGGTGCTGCCGCCCTGGTCAGACGAGGAGGGTGAGTAGAAACACTTGCTGACACTTCAGGCCGACGGAACAAGGACATCACCTGACGAGTTAACATCTTCAGATTTACTATGTAGGCGCTCACTTTAAATACACTGTCCGTCTACTAGGTTTCAGAACTTGGCCTCCTTCAACAACATTCGTTTTCCAGTCTGCTAATTTTCTCTTTTTTCAACCTGAAGTACTTTACAGTTTCAAACTGGTATGAGAGCCATCCTGTAATCAGACACTAAAGTTACCATAAGCCACCTTCAAGGGTATAATACCTCTGTTCTCTCGAACAGCATGGGACAACCCAAATTGGAGTAATTCAAGCTGTATACACGAGCATGTCCAATCAGTGAATACTGTCCTCTTCTATACTCCAAACCTAAATACAGAACTCTTTTCCATCACCCTAGCAGGTATTAATTCTTGGAACATGATGAGAAAAGTAGCTTTTATATCACGTAGAAGTCTTTTGCAGTGGCCTGTTCCCTCCTCTTGTCTGCTACGATATAGACAGCTCCTTATCTCTCTGGCCTCTTAATTTTCTGGTACAGGTACTTATCTATCACATTTCTCGCAAAAATCTTTACATTATTACGGGAAACACTTCACATGTTTCACTGAGCGGCGGAGACCCTTAGTAATGTCCCACACCTCTTTTTCTATCCTTTTTTTTTTTTAATCAGTAACATGCTCTGCATAAAACGGAGTTATTGCAACTATATTGTAATAGCAAACTCTTCGAAATATCGGGAAAACGGTAAGAAGAAGATTATCTTTCGTTAATTTTTTTGTTCAGCTGAACATTCCATACCGTCAGAGATATCTTCTTCCATCTCCATTCTACTTCACATGATTCCGTTTTATATCAAGCCTTGACATCATGTCCCGCACTACTGAGCTACACACGATTCCTTAAAATAAAAAAAAGTATTTTTTCCATAATATTGTTTACTTGTTTTACACTGCCTGACACGCTACGTAGCTGTTTAAAGATCTACTGTACGCAATTAATTAGACATTTTTTAGGCTTTTTTATTTTATTTCGAAAAGGATCCCGGACATTTATTTTTCATATAAGATCTCATTCAGAGAATGCTTTCGATCAGTGAAAACTACCACAAACTCGATCACTCATTACTTTTATATAAAACTCCATTTTCTATTCTCTTTATCTGGATTCGCTTGAAAGAAATTATTATTATTTAACTCATAATATATATTTATTCTAACCGGTTTGAAAGGCCATACAGGTATAGGGTGCCTTCGTAGACATATTCCTTGGCAATAAACGTATTCGCCACATCTTTTTGGATTTATGAAATTGAGTCAAAGAGGTAAATCTTAAAGGATTTCCCTTAAAAATGCTTTATATTCACTATATTTTTTTAATGCGTTGAGAAAATATATAAGTATATATACTGTAAAGTTAAGAGTATTTAGATATTTGTTCCAATTTATTGATAAAATTTTATTATTTAGTGAATTATCCTCCAACTATACTGAAAATTAAAATTTATGTGAAATTTTTCTGTCATACACGCATAATTTCACCCATTGTTAAATGTACAATTGGGTGTATATATTCCTTGTTGCCTCTGGAGAAAAGGCCACATCATTAATGCTAGAGAGATGGAAGAGAATTCCTCGGAGAAGCATACACATGAAATGGCACGTATCCACATGAGAGCCTCCTTGTTTCATATACCTAACTGGCGCTCCCACCATCCCTTGCTAGAAGCTCTGCAGCGTCTGAACCAGAGGACAATGCGGGCCTTCCTGATTAGAGTGACCACGTCACACTACTGTATCTGCTGGGGTCTGCGCAAAATCCTTGTTATGCGGCACAGCCCAGAAGCGGGGTGCTCTGGCTTTGTCGTTCACCGGCGGAGCTAATACCTCGTTATTTACGGCTGGCTGGCATTACAAGGCGCTATAACAAAAGCAACGGCAGGAAAAGTGTTTATGAGCTACTTATTGCTATTTAAGAAGGTTACAAAGGCGTCTAACTGCCTTACTGGAGATCTAAAGGACCTCCTTTCGAATCCCGGTCTCGGCTGGGGTTTTGAAAGTTCCTTAAGCCGTTGTTTACTTCTGGAGAAACTTATTTGAACATATGGCAGTACGGTAGAACGGTTCCGTAGTTCCGTTGCTACCTGAAATTGTAAGTCATATCAAACATGGGATACAGGGTTACTTGGATTAAGCGGTTGGCAGTAAGACTCTGCTATCAAGACCACACTAAATTCTTATTATTATGATAGTTACCTCGATAGTAGATTTGGTTTAAGCATACAATTCATAAACTACGACAGTGCCCTGTGCTCAGTTACTGTCTAGTTTATGAACTTGATTGTTAGCATGTTTTGGAGAATTAAACAATTCGAACTACTTATCTTGCTAATCACTAATCATGTACCTTAATCATTTTAGAAAATATTCACCACAAAGTTGGTTGCAAAATACTAGTATTTAAATGCAGGCACAGCATTTTGCATACGAAGCCCGCATCGGGTTACCGCCTGACAGAATGATAGAAGAGACAGGAAAAAAAAAAGTGTTTGATTGCCTAGTAATATATTCTTTTTTTTAACAAAAATTGATATTAGAGTTTATCAATACAAAACTCATATTAAGATAGACAGTAGTTTGACTGACGTGTGTTTTGTAATTAATAATGAAAAAGTCTCTGTTCCACAGGATTATATTATTACTTTTATTTGGAATTAATGGCTATTTGAATAAATGTCATTAGCATTTGCCTCTATAACATATGAAATTTCGTTGAATTTCCCGAACAAATGGAAGTGGTGTTGATATTTAAATTGCAGTTAATTATTTATTCAAAAAGCAATTTACATAATTTTGCAGTAAAATCTACCCACTTTTCAGTGCACTGATGTCATGGAGTCATGCCTCATCTATTTTTTGATATTAAATAAAACTTTAGAACAATGAATGACTTTAGACGTTGTGGTTACATTTAGTTGTCCACTAACTTCTGAAGCTTTTTCAATTCATAGACACATACAGTATATAGTACAATATTGCCTTACAAAACTGTGTTTAAATTCTCTACCGAGCGTGGCGGTGTAACGGTTAGCGTTCTCGCCTCGCATTCGGGAGGACGGCGGTTCGAATCCCCGTCCGGGCATCCAGATTTGGGATTTCCATGGTTTCCCCAAATCACTCCAGGCAAATGCCGGGATGCTTCCTTCAAAAGGCCATGGCCGAATTCCTTCCCATTCCTTGCCCCCATCCTTGACCCCCATCCTTTCCCGTCTCTAAAGACCTCGATGTTAAAAAGAGACGTAAAGCAGTTAAAAAAAATTAAATTCTCTCAACGATAATACAATTTCCGTTTCAAGAATTTTAATAACGATCCGTTGTTTCACGCTCGTGTACTCGCGGTTTCATTCATCTTGTTAAATAAATATCAATAAATATATGCTTGGAGCGGCCTGGTGACTCAGTGGTTAAGACATCTGACTTTAGATCGAAAGGTCCGCGGTTCGAATTCCTGTCACGGCTGGGTTTTTCATAATCCCTTAATCCGACCTTCACCTCTGGAACGGCTTACCGTGGAATGTGAAGTACACCAGGAGGCTTCCGTGCTTCGTATTCCACGTTAAACTGCAGGTCCCCTCTAGAGCTGACAACCCTGGTTGTGACACTGATGTGTACACATCCACAGCAAATTCTAAACAAACAAACGTGTAATGTTGTTATAGTTAGCGCAAAGGAGCATTCGCACACGCAGCTAGCATAAGAAAGTACAAATATTATATTAACGTATAGTACTAGAAGACTCGTGCGATGAATAATGGGGTTGGTTGTTTGTAGAATGTTGGAAGAAGAACCGACTCATTTGTAGCAATATCTTTCTGATCTCATCTGATGTAAGCTATCCTGCATCCTTCTACTGTGTCGTAAGTACCCGACACTATCCATTCCCGGAAGCCGATCTGTCACAGACCTCTCCGGAACAAAACGATCACAGTATATTCTCTGTGATATCGGGTGTTGTCTGGCGGCAATACGATCGTGGTCTGCGCGAAAATTTCGTAGATAAAATGTTTACTTAGGAATTGTAAGGAAAACACAAACGGTACCTTAATAGAGAAAAAAAATCTGAAAATCTCCTTACTGTAGAAAACTTAAGTAGTATGCCGATATCACTGTAATATGTGGTGCAACTATCTAGCGGCACGTGATCAGTCTAATTCGACGCCAGCGTAGCCTAGAGGCTTGAATCTGATCTGTCTCATATGTGCGACCTTCATAGTTAGTACTTTTGACATTTAAGGGCAGAATTCCAGAAAAATCCTTTCCTAGTTTATGGTGCTACCAAAGCGCATTATCTATAAAATGATATTATATTTATCGATTTTTATTTGGCATAAGTGGCTTGTCACCAAAACACCTCTTAGAAATGATGGTACTTTTGCCATTTACGGATCGAATTTTAAAAAATTCCTTAGTTTGCCTCCAAAGCGGAGTGCTTAATCTTTAAAATGATACTTCATTCATCGATTCTCAGTAGGCATGAAGGGAAATAGCATAAAATATCCTTTAGGAAATGATGATTTTTTGCTCTTGCTTGCTTGCTTGGCTGTATTCATAAAAAACAATCCTCTTCTAATTTGTGGTATTATCAAAGCCGAGTCATTGAGCTTTAAACTTATACATCCTTTATCTATTCTCATTTGGTACGATGGGAGATAAATTGCTCGTCACAAAAAAATTTTTTTTACGAAATGACGATACTTTTGTCATTTTCGTGTAGAAACAAAAAAATTAATTTATTAGTTTATGATGTTTCGAAAGCGGAGACTGTAATCCTTAAAATGATAACTCATTTATCTGTACCGAGCGTGGTGGGTGAACGGTTAACGTTCTGGCCTCGCATTCAGGAGGACGCCGGTTCGAATCCCCGTCCGGTCATCCAGATTTGTTCTTTCCATGGTTTCTCCAAATCACTCCAGACGAATGCCGGGTTGCTTCCTTCAAAAAGTTCATGGCAGAATTCCTTCCCGCTCCTTGTCCCCAGTCCCATGCCGCCTCTAATGACCTCGACGTTAACGAGACGGAAAGCCATCAATAAAAAAAAAGCATGTATCTAATTTATCTATTTTGATTAGGTATGAAGGGAAGTCAATGGCTCATCGCAAAAAATACCTTTTCGGAAATAATGATGCTATTGCTCTTTTTCGGTGAATTTCCAAATGTTTCATAATTTCTGATGTTACCAAAGCGGAGACCTTAGTCTTTAAAATGATAATCCATTTATCGATTTCGCTTATGTGTGAAGGGAGATATGAGTCTCGTCAAACAGTAACACCTTTTAGATACAGATGGAGGACAAAATAATACGAACACCTGTGAAAAAATATGACCTATTTCATACTTGAAGTACAGCCGCGCCACCGGCAACAGAAGTCTGCCACCTAGTGAGCGTGAAGAGGTAGGTATCAGTCTCTCAACAGCAGTCACTTGCGTTGCATGCGTCTATAGAACTGTCTGTGATAAGTTGAAATGTCAGATTTGTCAGAATCCCAAAGAGGAATGTCGGAGCGCGTTTAAGTAGAGCATAGGTTACAGAAATATCAAACCTTTTGGGGTTTGCAAGGAGTACGGTATCAGCCGTTATGACAGCGTACACGAAAGATGGTAAGACGGCGTCTTCAAAGTGGCCGAAAGTCAAAGATTACTGATAAGTATAGACGAGTGTTCGTATTATTTTGTCCTCCCCCTGTATATTACGCACGATAACCATCTTTGGAGGGGGGGGGGGGAGGGAGTTTACAGACTGGCAGTAGACATTAATGGATATGGTGATTCTGTTTGGATGTAGGCACGGCGTCGGAAGGAAGGAGTGCGAGATAAAGAAGTGTTAACTTGTGGGTGTAGTGGCTGACGCATGGACGAGTTAACTCGCTTGCCAGTTTGACGCCTGCTGGCTGGTTATGCTCGGCGGCCCGCGTGCAGCGTGCGGACACAAAGCGGCGCACAGAGCACGCGACGCACAGTGGCTGGGCGGGGCGGCTGCAGCAGGAAGCACGCGCAAGTGGCCGGCAGAGCCTTGTCGGCGCCCAGCCGCCGGAAAACGCGGTAATGCGCCGCATTACGCTCCACCTGCCCCGGCGCTGCCAACAAACGCGGACCAAAACAACAGTTCGCACGAGTTTCATTAAACGACGTTGAATGCCGGCCCGTGGGTACATTTACAGTACAAGAGAATGTTCACTTTGGCGTGGCGGTGCTTAAGTCATTACGAACGTTTGTTGCGTGTCTTTTAATGAAGTTAGCTTGATGTTGCCGGCGTCGGTAGCGCGAGGGGCTTCGCGTTGTAGAGGTAGCCGGTTCGAGTCCGGCCCAGGGCGTCGGTGCTTTTTATGATTGTGTTAGTCCTGTGTTTTCCTTTCACTAGAGATTATCAACATCACTTGAGGAGTCTAACACAATTGAGAAAAATGAAAATCAGATGATGCTGACTGAATGGCTAAAAAACGGTATACCACTTTTTTATTTATTTATTTTTCCTTAAAAGAAAGGAATAATAGCTTGATGTTATCAGTAACCTAGTTTTTCTGTTACAATTATACGTAGAAAATATTTCCAGAAGGTATACGCCATGATTTTGCAAGAAAACAGATAAAATCATTTAACAAAACTAATAAACTGTTGCCCTAAAAATCATTATCTCCATCTCTAAATGAACGTAAAATTTCTCAACTGTTTTTTTCAGTTCTGTGTTAACTTCTCCATGTCACCGGGTGAAGAGGTTTATGTGTTAGGACAAGTCGACAGTTGATTACACCGAGCGTGGCGGTGTAACTGATAGCGTTCTCGCCTCGCATACGGGAGGACGGCGGTTCGAATCCTCGTCCGGGCATCCAGATTTGGGTTTTCCGTGGTTTCCCAAATCACTCCAGGCAAATTCCGGGATGCTTCCTTCAAAAGGCCATGGCCGAATTCCTTCCCATTCCTTGCCCCCATCCTTGCACCCCATCCTTTCCCGTCTCTAAAGACCTCGCTGTTGAGAGACGTAAAGCAGTTAAAAAAAAAAAAAAATCAGTTGATTTCGATTAAATCGGAAAATGGGTTTTACAGATTGGTACCCAAATATCCATTAATAATTAAAATCGTTCTGTCTAATAGTTTCTTCAATACAACCGTTAGAGGCAGAATACAACTCTTAAAATAGATAAAATTTGTGGAATAGAGCTTTTAACGCCAAGCAGCAAACACTTGTGTATGTCATGTCAGGAAAGTACAGTAATAGAAGCGAACATTCTATAAATTCAGTATGTGATATCATACTCATTTTTCACCATCTTTTCCCCACATTTTGTGAACGGTTGCCTGCCATGAACTTTACTCATCGTTGGCATGGTAAATTAGGGGCTGTGGTTTCACGGTTCACATGCCCTTGCTGACGCCAAGAATTTTATACCCACTGCCAGGTAGTAGTAAATACTAATGGGAGAAGTGAAGTTTTACCAGCAGTCTCTGAACTTTGATCCCTGTGTAATAAGTGTATTTTTGTGTATGAAATGTGTAATTTATCAGGCTCAGATTGAGGACTGTTCCGGCCGGTACGAGGAAACCTGGGCTCGTGTCCGGTCCATTGTACTTCAGCAATCCAGCGTGCGGCATCTTAGCGTGCTGAGCCAAACTTGCGGGTTATATCATATTAGACTACCAGTGAGTTAAATTAAATTAAATTACTGTTGTTTTAAGCGCGATCTGGTTGACTCAGTGCTTAAGGCGTCTGAATGGGCACCGATAGGTACCCAGTTAAACTCCTGGTCTCACCTGAGACTTTCACAAGCTCTTAACCTTACCGTCACCTCTAGCACAGCTTGTAATGTAATGTGAAGTACTCTTGAACGCTTACGCAATTAGGTTTCCGCGTTAATCTGTAGGTCCTTTAAATCAGGCAGGATTATCGTGTTATGTTAGTTCGCTAAGTCAGAGGCACATTATACGGTGAACCAAAAACTCTGTCACTTGGCGGCCGAACAATCCTTTGGAATTTCCAGGCCAGCAATAAGATACGATCATTTGCTAATTTTTTTTGGATGAACGGCTACATTTCTCATGAAGAATTGTACATGTAAAAGCTTTATGGAACGTGTAGGTAGCATTTAAAAAACGAAATTATGTGAAAAGATTTGAACCGTTTTTCATTATATTAAATTAAATAAAACTAATTTTGAAGACTAGATTCCATGTGTAGATGAGAGCCGTTTTCAATAAACACACTCAGGAAGATAAATTCAGTTCCAACAGTGTCAGCCTTAGGAGATAGTATAATAACTTTTAAGCCAAATACTGTCGTAAACACTTAGAGAAATAAAATATTACAGACAGTGCACCGCAAGAAAATTACAATTTTTGAACAATGATTCTTTTTTCGAATTTTTGTTGCTACCGAGGGTTTAGAGGTTGAGTGAATTTAGATTTACGCTCACTCTAACACAAACTTGTTCCAAAACTCTGGTATATATCAACCGACGTGTCAGGAACGTGATGCAGTTTACACTGAGCAAACAAGAAAGCACTATTTCTTTACTTATTGCTTTACGCCTTTTCGACGTCAAGGTCATTAGAGGTAGGATAGGACTGGGGCAAGGAACAGGAAGGAATTCGGCCATGGCCCTTTGAAGGAATCATCCCGGAATTCGCCAGTAATGGTTTGGAGAAACCATGGAAATCCCAAATCTGGATGCCTGGACGAGGATTCGAACCGGCATCTTCCCGAATGAGAGGCCAGACTAGAAAGCAATTCCAGAAGCAATGTAAAGAACCTAAGAGACTGAGGTGTAGTGATCACTCCACTTTTTCTGAGTACTTTCAGCCAATGACCATTCTTATACAAACATAAATAAATACTTGGAAATCCCAAGAGTCAACAACATCAAACACAAAATTCTAACTTTACAATAATACTAACAAATGCAATAACCACAAGAGAACATTTACTCAGCTAAAATGTTTAAAGAATCGTACCTTATTGAAATTAATAAACACAGAAAACTAACATAAACTATCACTAAAAATGCAGTTTCCACCAACGCTCCAAATTATAAATTAATATTATTAAACATCCTTCCCCCTCTCTCGTACACATCCATATTTAACGTAACAAAGTAGCAAATAAGCGTATTCCCTGATTGCAAACTTCAAACGCCCCTTTAACAACACACATTATACACTAAACATCATTGGAAAAAAGTGTGTTCTGGTAGCTCAGTGGTTAAGGTGTCTGACTGTTGATCGAGAGGGCTCCGGTTTGGATCCCTGTCTCGGTGGGAATATTCGTAGGTTCTTAACATGTCATTCACCTGTGACACAGTTTGTTGTGTGATGTGAAGTACTACAGAACGCTTCCGTGGTTCGGATTCCACGTCAAACTGCAGGTCCCTTTACCCGATAAGATTGCCGGGTTAGGTTAAGGTGGCTACTATAGGGGCGGAATGCGAAGACAGTAAAAACCCTGACACCAGGTTATTACGACCACACGGAATTATTATTGTTTTGGGGAAGATAGGTGAACAACAAAAAACGCACAAGTAACTTGCTTGACACAATTATGAAAGTAAAATAAAACAGTGGTTGGTGAAGGCATAAGTAAATAACTGCCTCCAATTATTCCAATCATGTACAATATTGGAAGTGGCTTGCTGCTTGAAAGCACAGAAGATCATCTACCACGTTGCAAAACAAGTGTAACTGCTGGTACACTGTAATACTTACTGAACTGAAAACCAAATGTAGGCATTATTTTTCTGTAGGTTTTGAAGTATACATATTCAAAGTTATGTCGATAGTGGATAAAAACTGTGAGCATGTGTAAAGATCATTAGCAAAAATTAAGGAGGAGGAAAAGGGGATAGGGGCTGGGTTTTCGCAAATCAAATGTATTACAATATTTGTCTGTTTGTTTTAAAGTATACGTGTAAGAAATTCCGTCGATATAGGATAAAAATTGTGGGTGTGTATAAACAACATTGGCAAAAATTATGGGGGTGGTAAGTTGGAGAGGGGTTTGGTTTCTGAAAACCAAATGTAGACTGTATTTTTCTGTTATTTTAA
The DNA here is from genome assembly GCA_031002005.1 of Vandiemenella viatica. Lineage (NCBI taxonomy): Eukaryota > Metazoa > Arthropoda > Insecta > Orthoptera > Morabidae > Vandiemenella > Vandiemenella viatica. The sequence continues at coordinate 227,898,479 of JARYHS010011408.1, read as the reverse complement.
AATAGTTTCATCGTAATCGGATAAATGGTATAGGAACTCATAGAAGACGAACATACAAACAAACAAACATTCATTTTTATATATAAGATAATTTATCAAAAACGATTATTATAACTATAAGAACAGAGCTTGATTGGAAGTTGGAAAAGGGTTACTATATTAACCAAGGTCCAATACGGTCTGCACCTGACTTCTATCGCGTATGAAGATATAATTATTTAAATTATATGTGAAATTATATAACGACTAGTGCAACTAGATTTTTGGTTATTTAACTGCTAGTATTCGCAATTAAATGGTAATAATTGTTAGCAAAAAAATCATTATCAAAATGATTTTTGAAAGATTGTAGTCAAATACTAAAATACTGTCAATTTTTAAAATTCGTATCCAGACTCCATATGCACTCCTCTATAGCTAGCTTCAGTAATTGAAATACGAAATATACTTTTTCACAAATTTGCAGATCATGATGCCAGGATTTATGCTTGAATTAATGTAATGCATTACAGAACACTGCACACAACGGAAATTTGGTCACTTTAATCTGTTAATCTTATAATTATTTTTTAAAAAATTCAAGCAAATTGTTCTTGTAGGCCTACTTGGCTTTTGGGTATAATGAACCTCGTAGCATTTTCATACAGCAAAAGGAGTCACGAGAAAAACAAATATTTTCGCTTAAATTTTTTTAAATCTATGTTAAATACTTGAAAGTATTTCTGTCACCAAGCAGGATGAATGTTTTACAAATTATTACCTGGCTTCAGACTATTATAAAGTTAGCAAATTATCTGACTCCTACGCAAACGAGTGATTTAGTGAATAACTTCTTCAGCAAAATTTTTATATAATTGGTGTATAAACAAAATATTTCCTAGTTTTCTTTAAAGTTTAGCAGGAACTATTAAATTAAATTGTTAAAACTTCAAAAATTTCGTTCGTGTTCAACATTGTTAGGACTGTAGTAAAGATGCAATATTCCTGAATGTAACTCATTATTTATTTCTGTTTTTTTTTTTTTTTTTTTTTTTTTTCCTCTGACGTTCTCTTTGAATAAAGTCCAAAAATATTTTTTTTTCAAACATGAAAGCGAAATCTCCTTCTAATTAAATTCTTCTTTTAATGTGAAACGTTAGTTCAAACGAAAAAGATTTCCATTGTGATCAAGAACACTCATTTACACAATTCTTTTTGTAAATTCTAAAAGACTTGCTGCACAATGCGTGCTATTCACTTCGCTTTTATCACAAATTGGAAGATTACATTTTCTCGTTAAGTATGATGAGATAAATTTTCGTATTTCGATCAACTTTAAATAGTTTGTCGTATAAAGGAAGCTGTGCGCATTACTAAACCGACAGTTGGTAAAAAAAAAAAATAACCGAAAAACAAATAGTAAGACATTTAGAGTATTTATCACGTCTGTAAAAAATTTATCGTGGAGATGTAATGTATACTTTACTGATAAAAATTTAGCTTACTACGATAGTAGCCCTTTTATTAAATACTACTCTTGTAACGTAATGGTGACCTTTCATTTCTATCAACTCTTTAACAAATTAGTTTTGTGTATTGAAGTATACAGAACAATATCAAATAAAAACGTCAAAATATACTTTGAATACCATTCAGATTAGTTGTGAGTGTAAGAGTGTTTGTAATACTAATTACTTCTAGGCTTATATAGTTTTTACTATTTCGTTTGGAAGGCGTTATTGAATTTTAAATAGCGTTTCAAATAATTTCTAAAAAAAGCTTTTACATGGCTGGTATTTTATGGAGGATTAATTCTGCCACGTGTGTTCAAGTAAAAACACATTATAAATATCATATATTCCTAGGTTTTTTACAAACTTCTATTTTCTTGGCTCAAAGAAATATTTCCTTTTTGTGGAAACGAATCCAAATTGATTACAAATGATTACGAGTTTTTTCGATCTGCTGCAGATAATATTTGTCATCACGAAGAAAGACTGCATGTCATCAGCAGAGGAGATTTGTTTCAGCAGCTTGCAACACACTGAAATGAATATACGTATCAATAGCAACAAAACAATAATTTATATACATAATATTACCCATAAACGTGAATGAGGTTCCCTTGTGTGTTACGTCAATGGTGGAAGTTTTTTGTCATCCACCTGTCTTTTATTGAGTTTGATACAAGTGTACCTTCAGTCATCAGATGACCATGAAAGAGCAGAAGCTGTAAACTATAAGTGAAAAAATGCATGACATAATACTTGATCGCAGAAAGTCAGTTGCGATAAATCTACCTGATACGTATTATCCAGCACGTACACGGCCAACGATAACCTATTTAATTCATCCACTTTGGGTCAGTCAAGTATTTAATCTAGAAGCTGAAAAATAACCCAAGCGGTATCTCATATTTCATGATATACGTGATCGCACTAGCAAGGAAGTGTGTTTCGTCTGGTCCGGTTTGTAGCGCTGCGGTCAACTTGACGTGATCTGACGCGGTGAGGTTATTGCTGCTGACGTCACTGCCGGCATCCGCAGCCGTGACACAGCACGTTGAAGGGACAGACAATGTTTTACATATAGATAACCCTCACGCCTTCAATATACGGCGTGATAAATATTAATGTCAGATTTTTTTATGTCAAAAAGAGACTTCGTTAAAAAGTCTCTAAAGAGAAGTGAGTTTTTCAGATTCATCAAATGGTCCGGATAAATATAAGGGATTGTAGTCATCTCTGGTATTGTCCTGTGGAATGAATTAGCACCAGAAATCCCTCAAGGTAAATTTATCTGATTGGCAGAAAAGAAAAATTGCTAGAAGAAACTGAAGACACTTCCACTTTGATTTATCGCCCTAGTCGTTTAAGAGCATTTTCGATACTATTCTCGTTACAATTATACAAAAATTCCTCTACAAAAAAAACTAAAAACTGCAGTATATACTGCACAATATGTTACTGTTATATAAAACTCTATGATAGAGTAATTTTTCTTTGTTAGCACTGTAATGGCTTTGAGCATGGAAATTACGTAAATTTGTGAATAACTTTTGTCTCCCCGATGTCTTTTTATGTCTATGTATAAATACTAAGCGTAGGTGTTCAGTTCTATTTAAATAAAAATTTAAAGATCATAGAACAAAAAAGACAGAAGATTTCTGATCAGTTGCCAGCTGAACCTTAATGACTCATTCAAGCTTTATGAAATTGTTTACTGCTGATTTCTTATGAATGGATTTTGTGATACAAAGTTCATTTTCAAAAGCTGGGAACTAATTTCTTTATTATTCGGTAACACATCAAAATACCTCCTAGTTAAAAATGTTTGTTCGCCTTATTTCAAATCAGTACTGTCATATAGAAGCTCATATATTTATGTATCAAATAAAAGAGAAATCTTTTAGTTTCAAATACTGATCTAAGACTCATAAGGCACTTTTTAAAACTATATGTGTGGACCACTGCACTATAAGGCAGCGAAGCATTGACTTTAAGAATACCAGAAAAAAAGGAGGATTGAAGCATTTGAAATGTGATGCTATAAGAAATGGGTGAGAAAAGAAGCTTGTGGAAGAATCTTGCAGAGAGAAGAAATAGGATGCTGGGTGACATTTTAAGACATGCGGGGTTGGTTAATTTGTTAGTAGAGGTAACAGTCAAAGTAAAGTACTATAGAGGTAGAAGAAGATCGGAATATATGGAGCAGGCAATTAAAGATTTAGGTTGGTTAGGGATACGTTGAGGTTAGCGCAGGCAGGAAGGGATGAAGGATTGCATCAACTAAGTGGAGAGAGTGATGAGAAAAAAAAAAAAAGTATTAATGTCAGAATTGATTTTACGAATTAAGTTTTGACATTAAGGTATCCAAAATTATTTTATTTTCATAATAAATAAACATCATGTTATTTTTAAATTTAGCGTTCAGTATAGACAGTGATAGAGGAAAAAAAGTCCTGTACACAATTCAACAAAATATTTTATCTGAGAAGTTTTAAAAATTTGGCTTTTTAATATAGGTGTCTTATAGATTAAAGCTTTAATATATTAGTTACTTATATTTAATCAATTAGCGCTGCAACCATATTCTAAATTAATGTCCTTAACATTATTGTCGCAGTAGGAAATATCAGATTGTGATTGTTGATTTTATTTTAAGTACTGATAGTTGACGGAAAATTCGTTACGTGTTGTAACGTCTCTTGAAATTGGTAGGAGATAAAGCCTTAATTAGTTATTATTAATTATTCTAAATATGCGATTGAATTTAAATAAATTATTGATTTCTGAATGAATGGTTATTGAGGTTGGAAACCAAACATTTTATGAAATGAAAAAATAATTCAGTGAGGTACAAAACTGTAAAACAGACGAAGAGTGGACTTTTTATTACACAACCTCTACAAAGAATATTTAATAGAATTAACTCGAGGGCATTTTGGAATTTTCTTGTGGAAAGGTTTAGGATTTAATAATGAATGCTTTTCAAAATTGTGTGTGGAGACAAGCTAGTAATTCGGAGCAATATATGAGATGCTGTCTGTCCGATGTAATCTGCTCCCTGGACCTTTTATTACTAGAGCAGTGGTTCCCAATTAGTGGAACGGGAACCCCAAGGGATACGTCGGGTCACTTCAAGTGGTACGTACGGTAATCTCTTGGCTAAGGTAATTATTACCATAATTATAAAAAAAAAAACAGTTATACCTACATTACTGTCGCCAAAATTGCATGTGTGTGAATTACATTACTGTGATGCTGTGTTTGTAAGAAGCACTCCATTGAGATAAACGCATTTATTTATTTATCATTTCTGCTATAATGGGTACGTGAGATTGAGCTCTTTCTTTAAGTGGTACTCGGAAAAAGCTAACTGGGAGATACTGTGTCAGAGGAAGGCGAAAGTGATCTAAGCTAATCCTGCTATATACCCACGATGCTTGAATCTGGGTTCGACTCTCCTGTCCACAAATCTTGCGATTTCATATTCGTACTTTACGCTGCACCATACGGAAGTGATCTCTCACTGCCACTGCCACCCTCTGACTTTTCTAATAATTATTCTTCCACATTGTTTTTCCTGCGACAATCATAGCTTGCTAAAAACTCAGAAAGATTCTTATTAGTCCGCGCTATATTGGAGAGTGCGGATTAACATACTAGTAGAAATTTCTAGTAATTGTCCTATCAGGCTATCCCATATAACATGGTCGCTCCCACATAAATCCAACGATTCCTGCGGTCCTGACAGGTTACTGTCCATGACCAATCGCACTTCTCACACAGAGATATATAACTGTGGTGATTATTGAGAACTTCCAGTGTGTTACGTTTGATTGTCTTTTTTTTAATCGTGAACCGATTTTTACATAAGAAGACAGTGATTTTAAGTGTTTTTATACGTTGATAGTGAAGTTATTCATTCACACAAGTATTTCAGTAGAAAGCTTGCTTTGACAGGTACCTATTGAGAAAGCAAGCAGGAAATGTTTGGTCACGCAATTCAGTTGAATGACCTTATCCTCCAGAGTATTGACCGTGTGGTTGGATGCTTAAGAGCTACCCGAAACAGTACAGTGAAAGGAGCTGTCACTTAAAACCACTCAAGGATTTGACCAAGTGATTAAAAAATGTTTATTATTCATTTGCGATAGAATGAATCAATACAAATATTCTACCGGCCATCCCGTCACAACGTAAATTGTTCTAAATGAACAGCAGGTAATGTTTTATGACATCTGAAAACGTGGAGAAACCACTGTTCTAGACTGAAGATAATAGTTAATTGCCAGGAATAAAACATAAACTTCACTCGGTTACCGTCATGTTAAAAATGTGATATTTAACAAGGCTTGAAGCACTTCGTAGAAAACCTGTTCATCATGCTGTCAATCGTATCAGTGCTAGCAGGTAACCGTAGAATGGGTGGGAGATGCTTAGGAGGGCCGAACATTAGCTGGCTGAGAGACCTTCCTTTGGTAACCTTGCAGGTCGGAACGCCTCTCAGGCTTTCGTGAAGGAGGTGATAATAACAGCGATGAAAGGGGGCGTGGCGATCGCATTCCAACCTACATCAAACGCACGTTGGCTTCGTCGGTCGAGCAGCCTTCTTATTAGGAGGTCTAGGCCCCAGGCCTTCACCCCGTTAACTAACGTCTGTCTACTGCTGAAAAGGAGATCCCTTTCCCACACCATTAGCAGGAATAGCTGGAAACTGTCTCTGGAGGTTAAGGACGATGGGTTACTCGGTTTGCAGAGACTGGATGTAAGTGAGAAGTGTTGATTAGTAACTTAATTTATTTTCGTACTGCAGAGATTTACGTTCTTTATTACACTTTAATTCTAAATAACTGTAAGAAACCAAGGAACTATGTGAATTCTTCTGTATTTTTCATCTCATTCCAGTTTCCAGTGACATGACCAATTGTAACCCGAGTATTAGTAACACAAAAATTTGGCGGAAAAATAAAAAACAAAGATGTCAGTCAACCACGTTCTTATATTGTTTTTATTTCTGTTCAGTGTGAATGGACCTACGTAACGAATTGAAAAAAAATACCCTCTATTCCCTCGTTCAACACACATCTAGCTTTAAAATTCTTTCTTATACTTCTTTTGCTAATCTTTATATATAAAGATGAATGTATGTTTGTTTGTTAGTTTGTTCTTTATACAAATCAACAGTTTTCATCCGATCTCGATGAAACTTTGCACACTTATCCGGGATTACTGGAGATCGCTATTCCACCAGGAGTTGTTATCATAATACTGCAGTGGTCAAACGCAAGACTCCACTATAAATTCTTCCCTAAGTACATTTAACGGTTTCATACTGGTCCAGGCTGTATTACAACCTAATTTGCGCTCGAAAATAATGGTCCAGGTTGTATTAAAACGGAATTACTGCTTGATAATAATGCGTCTTGCGACTGACTACATCAGTATTCCAACGATATTACTGTGCATGTTATTGTAGCGGAATCGCGATCTCCAGTAGACCCACTTATCCTTTGAAACAAGGAGAAAAATACTGTCTACATTTGGTTGAAAAATCATCTGTATAAATAACACATGTTGTCTCATAACTTCGAAATACGGCGAAAGACAGATACGTTGGATATGGAGGTCTCCGTACCGCGTTTGCGTGCGGTGGACTGGCAGCTCAGGGGTTAAAGCGTTTGCTTACTAACGTCGTGGTCTCCGGTTCAAATCTCCGTGGAGGCTAAGATTTTTTAAACATTGTTTTTCATCGTAAGAGTCAGGCCTGGGCCGTAGGTTATTCGGATTGAATGTTAAACAGTAGATATTAGAAAGTTAGGGGTGCAATGCGAGGCAATTCGTAGGTAGTCTCGAAATGTTGTAGGTGTACACTTTTTTACGTTATAATGATCCCTCAGGTGTTGTTCGCAGTCAGTGTGTGAGTGTGAACCACAGTAATATTATTATAAATACAGAAGTAAGTCTCCGTCTTTTTGTAACGTTATGACGACTAAATGGTTATATCGTTGTGATGGAATTTTATAAGAAAATCTGTATGAAGGGCACAGGATATTTTTCCAGTATGATTAACAGTTGTAGTCACGAAATTTTGAGACCTTATCGAATGGTGACAGAAATATGTTTCAAATTGATTCTCTTAAAGAGACAGGTTCGACGGTACAATGATATAGTGTTAGCTTTCCTGTCATATTATTCTGAATCGATATTGTTTGGGACCAATCCTTCGTTACCAACAACTTACTATATTTAATTCTGGCAAAAAAAATATTAATCCACGCGTACGAAGTCGCGGGTACGGGCTAGTAGATAATAATAATAAAAATAACTACAGCATATAAAGCATAGATTAAACTCCGTTTTGTTCTACTTCTTCTTTTGTTTATTAAATAATTACAGTGAGCTTTGCTATCGGAAGTAAAGGTATCGGCCAGCAACAAAATATGCAGTCTATAACAGACATATCCATTTTTTTTTTCCTGACCTGTGGCCAGAACACTTTAAGTAGATAAGATACCCATCATTTTCTGTCTTACACTATGAACCAACCATTGTAACAAATGATTAGATAAAATTCATCGTTATTTACTCACCGTATGACTAATTTAAACAATGAACTTAGTAACCAATAAGCACCTAGACTGGCCAACGACTGATCAGTGACTAACTTCATAGCTGTTATTTTACAGGAATCTGGTTTCAACCCTGGCTCCAGCAACTAGACTTTGTTTTCTTAATCACTGGAGTACGAAGCCAGGATAACTATCTTCTTAGCCACTGGCGATAATATGCAGTTTTTTTTTTTTTAATTATTTTTATATAGAGCATAGGGAACATAACAGAAGAAAGTATGCCTATATCTATTCTTTATTCTGTGATGTAATACTAAAAAAGCGCGCTGTTATACTCCTCCATTATTATCCTGCACCTAACCTAAACAATTATAATGATAATTGATAAATTACGATGGAGCACCCGCTCCGGTGGCAATCTCCCTATACTTGGTCAATGTCCACAATTCGCACTCATATAGTAATGTTGCTAGAGCCATTACCTTGTAAAATTTCATCATTGTGTCTAGACTGGTGTTTCAAAATTTCTTTATATTACTCCACACAGTTATTTAAATTCATATAATTTGTTACTAATATTGTCATTTCTGGTAAAGCTTATGTCATATCCTAAATATAAAAAATTGTTAATTTGTTCTGTTATTCTATCATTGATAACAATCTTATCCCGAATTGTTTCGCCTTCCTCGAATGCCATTATTTTTGTTTTTTCTGGGAATATTTTCAAATCATTAATTTGATATTTCATCATTAACTATAACCCTCGTTGTAAGTCATCTTCTATCTCAGCTGATATCACCTGGTCGTCAGCGAAAAGCATTGTATCTAATGCAGTGTCTTTAACTTTAAAATGGTTCGGCACACATATCGGCCATTTCCCAATGACATCGTTAATATAAATTTTAAAAAGGACAGGTGATAACTGGCAGCCTTGTCTCACTCCTCGTGTTGTTTGAGCCTGATCGCTATCTTGTGAGATGCTGATGTATGTATTGTAATCGTAATACAAACTTTGTAAAATATTTCCTTTACTTTTCTCAAATCACGTTGTTTCAGTAACCAGCTGCCTGATATGATGAGCTGAGAACAGATGGAGAATGACTTCAGAAATGGCTTTATCCCCGCAATCAGTAACGTTGGCGTAATTCCTCCAGTCGATATAAGTCACGTTGAAATCGCCCTCTGTTATTATAGCATGATCCTGAAAGTTACCAATGACATTCCTTACATTATTTCCTAACACCTTCGCAATAGTTACGTCATAATCATGTGGACGGTAGAAGGCGCCTATGACAAATTTTGTCCTACATACTTTGAGTTTAATCCATATGATTTCTCACCTCGTTTACTGACAGCTATAAAAAGTCCATGTTTAATCAGCTATAGATTTGGTGCAAAGCACCCTCTGGCAAACCAAAATTTTGTGAATTGTATAGAGCTAGATGCTTGATTAATCTATGGGGAACAAAGGACTCTATTGTCAGTCACCAAAAACTCTTCTACGCTGCGTCTGATGTACTCTCTGTGTTTTGCTTGTGGCAGTATTGATTCGTGCAGCTCGATCACACGTGCTGATGGAGAGTGGGGACAGCTTTCACTGACATAAACGCCCGAGCCGTCCGGATTAAGCCGCATGGTGTCGAAGATTTCACGAGCAGGTTCTCCGCCCACCTCTCTACAGCGGCATCTCTATTTTCCCTCCACGCGTCCGTTTTTGTTTCTTTTTTTGCCGTCGGTGTTTGGTAGTGCGCGTCGGTGCCTCGCTATTGGCAGCTGAGAGCGTCAGAGAGGAGGTGAGTGCGAGCGGAAATAACGACCCCGGATTAGCAGCAGCGGAGGTGCGTCTGGGCTCCTCCACTTGAGGATAAGCGCGCGGTGAAATGACACCAACAGCCTGCGACGCAAAAAAAAAAAAAACATAGTTTGTTTCTAAAAGCCTTCTTATCCATCAATAGGTAAGTCACTCTCAATCAGGATCACTTTTAGTAAAATAGTATTATTAAATGCTGAAGAAGTAGCCAAATAATACTTTTGTTTGCAATTTAAAAACCGAGTTATACGTTAGTATATGGTACTTGGTGTTTATTGGATTTTACGATAACAATGGGGCCGAAATTTGATTATGGATTCTATTGTAACTCATCGAGACAAATCGAAAGTAAAGTATGTCTTGATTAGGTCTAGAGATATTGTATCTCAAAAGCGAGATGTTTAGACTGAAATGCTGCCTGGACCAGAATAAAATTTAATCAAACCCAAACTTGGTGCTGGTTCCTTATGTAACTCGAAAAGACAAATCTAAAGCGATCAATTAAATGTTTAGATATCTCGCTTAGTTCTCGGGATATGGTATCTCAAAAATGGCATGGTTAGGTTGAAATACGTCCTGAAACAGAAATTTTCTTTTTGGCTAAAGCCACAAGGAACCATGGGTATTTTCTTTTGTTTTTGCTGTTGTGGTATGGTTGGAATTCTGCCTGAAACAGAAGGAAAACGTCACGAAGGGTTCAAAAAGCTATACCCATAACTAATTTTTAACACTCACTATCTTGAAGACTAAGACAAATAAATATATAAAAAATATTTTTCTCTTTCCATTAGTCTCGTCGAGTTATATAAGAATCAATCATCAGATTGCGGCATCACGTCTATCGTAGAGCTGCCAATACTTTCGCTTACAATTTACAAACCGAATTATATGTTAACATTTGATATCTGTTGTTTCAGTGCGCAATCACATCTAAACGGTTTTTCCGTTGCTTCGCTCAAGTCAACTTTGGCGTGTGCCTAATAATGCGGTAGTCTTTTGTTTTTCTTCTAGTAAAAATGTATAGACGTTTTTAATATAATATCCACGTAACCTTTATTGTAAATTAAATACCACAATGTGTTAAGTTTAACGGAGTGTTAATCGTTAATTAGTGGTTTTATTAACGTTTTGAGACTATTCTAAAGTATTATAATTTCCAAAACTGAGGTAATAAATACGGTACCTTAGTCAAAAACCAATATTTACAGAATCCAAAGATTTGAATGTTTATCTGTATGTCGTCTTTGGTGGGTATCTCGTAAAGGAGTGCTCATTTGCGATTAATTATGATCTGTGACTACTATCTGTTTTCGGTATGAACGAATTATCAACTCTTGCTCCGTTTCGCATAAGATATACCGCAGATTTTAAGCTAAATCATTAGTTTTCAGCATTTCAAATATGTACTGTAGTTATTGCAAGATGCTTCCTCAAACTCTCAGACAGACGGAGTTCATTTCATTTACACATATAGGTAAGGTTCGTAAGCCTATCGACTATGCGTTGAGACTTGGGACTGGACCTAAATTGAATAACTCGGCAACCTTCGGCGAATCTCGTTAATGCCCGTAGTGTTAGTTACATTGGCTGCCACAACAGCGCTGCTTGGCTAACCAGGAAATTTCAAATTAATAACTACATTAGATTTTATTTGCTCTTATATTATCAAAGCGAAGTACAACTACGATACCTACTAAAAGGGAATTTTTGTTGAAGAAGTGACTATACACAAATACGAAAGCCAAAGGTATATATATATATATATATATATATATATATATATATATATAATACGAGGCAGAGCTCATTTATGTGTTGCTATATGCTTATTTAAAACAATTAGATTAATAAATTCATGTAAGGAGAAAAGCATTTGATATTTACGATCTATTATCTGTAACATTTATTAGAACAAGGTCACAGCATAACTAAAGAATTTTTTTTGACAGGAGACAAGAGATATGAAAGTTTATTAAAACTCCGAGAAAGTTTACACGAAACGTAAGAAATTATATATTTAATTAATAATTTTTTTTTTTTTGGATTATGCTTTCCTCAGAAACTTTTTCATATCAATAAATATTTCCGTCACATATGACGGGCTTTGTTGAAGCAAGTGCAAATAGTACAACAACGGAGGGTAGGGATATGTGTCAGACACAAATGCAGTTTTCATATTCTCACTGCAAGTCTGCATTATTCATTATGTATTCTTTACCTTTGCCAGAGCGAGATTTTACTATGTAGAAAGGAATTTTTCTTACCACAACTTATAAGGTTATTATAGGCAAGCACTTTAAAAGTTATCAGCAGTTATCCACGCTGCCCAGGTAACGGGAAGTTCCCTAGTCAAGATTAATTACTGGTGCTAGTGTTGGAGTTAGTAACAGTATTTTCAATACAGTGATAAGTAAATAACTATCGCAATAACTCTGTTACTTCCACATCTTCTAAACAGATAAACTTCTCTTTAAGTTTTATACGTTCCTTATAGTATAGATAGACCTTTTCCAAACTTTTGTATTGCGAAGCTGTATTTCATAACTTTAACACATTTTCAGCTCACACCATCCCGCCTCAGAAGTACCACTGATGCAGGCCTAAATTTACGGGCAGATATTTACCAGAGGCACAACAAAAGCAACGTCGGATTCCCTTTCGCGAAAGTTTCGCCGCACGATCAAAAAATTTATATCCGGCGTCAGAGATTTCCAGCCGAGACGCACAAACAGAGTAATTGTATAAAACAGCCTCATGACTATAAACTTCAGAATTATGGTAAAAGAGAAAGTTCCGACCGAAAAGATGTGGTTTGCAGATAGGTCACTGAGGCCGTGGGGATTCGTTTAAACTGCTGTTGCCGGTCTATCGCTAGACCTCATTTACATAAAGTACGTCTTATCGGCGAGACAAGTCGTTTTGTGTTGTCCCCACTTGTAAATGAATGACTGACTTCATTGTTTCCTCTCTGTACAGCAGACGAGTATTTCTACCTTGCCGACCACGCGCTTTGTCGCTCCGTTCTGTATTCCGTTTGAACGTCAGGCGGTGCTCAGAAACAAAGCACGGTCGGGGCTCGGAGAGGTTACCTGCCCTTTGCGCAGAGCTCTGTTTCTTTGCTCTAAACACATCTGTTTACGACTTTCACAGACGAGTGTTTGCCGTAACAGTGCAATGTAAAATGTAGTAATTCAGGCTTTTCGGGGAGCTAGGCTTAATTTTTAAAGTGAAGCCTTGGACGTGATTACAGTGAAATTCTCTTTGTGGGAAAAGTGCTTTTGTTTGATTTTTATTTCAGAGAAGAAGAGCTCGGCTTTCTTCTTGGGGGATTGTAGCTCTGAGTTGAAGTAACATTCTGGCAAGTATGGATATTGTTTCCACAATGCAGTCAGTCTTCATATAACCAGTCTAAGAGACGCTATATACAGAGGAATTAACTCTCAGTAAAATTATTATATTGTAGAATAGACGTATATCCAGAAGATAGCTGTTGCTGCAGAAAGTATTAACTCTATGAAGTGGAATGTGATACCAATCTGTTAGCCCAATTTCGGGTAAACATTAAAATCCAGAATTCATTTTCTTTTCATAAAACAAAAAGAAAATATTCTTATAAAACTAAAATGCGATGTTACAGAAAAAATTACACCAAGAAAAAGTGAAGAAACACGGACAATCTAGATTTTTAGCACACACACACACACACACACAAATAAGAAATAGAAAATGGTTGGAACCGAATATTTTTCTGTAGCAATTGTTAGTCTTTAAATGTTTTAATTGTAATAAAAACAAGAAAATGTAATAATTCCATTCAAAAAAATGTTCACGCTTCATCATGATATTTTACGCCAAGTCGACGTCGTGGTCATTAGAGATGTGACAGGACAGCAGGCAATGATTGGAAAGGAATTCGACCATTGCATTTTCGAAAGAACCGTCGCTTGTATTTGCTTGGAGTGATTTAAGGATACCACGGAAAAACCAAATTTGGATGGCCGAAATGGGATTCGATCCACATCTTTCCAAATGCTTCTAATCTTCAGTGTCACTGTCAGAACTTACTTGCGCTCGTTTATTGTACTGAATTCCCCACTTCTTCTTTATTTCTTGACATCCAAGACATTAGGGAAAGTAATAAATTAAAGAAGCATGGAAAGACACTATGATATTGTGATTTTGCATTGGCCCTTATCCGAACCTGCTACCATGTGTTGATTCACCTCCTATTACGTATATCTAACTCAACATTGGCAATTTTTTCCTTATAATTGGCTTGCACGCAGTGACGTCTAGTGTCTGAGGCATGTTCCACTCAGACTTGGAGAGGCCCATATGGCGTCAGTAAATAAATATACGACCATGTGAGCAAGGTATACGCTGTTTACGTTTTTTAGGCGGTATTCTGCATTCTTCTAGACCAATGATTTAACGAACCCCCATTTCCGCATCAACAGCCTCACATTTCGCAGACCGGTTAACACAAAAGCATACGGAACAAAGCGTATACGGTCCACCGACAAATAGCGACAGTACATGCCATAGGATCTGTGGTAAGCCGACTGTTAACAGAACTGGCACATTAAAAAAAGGAGAATAACGCTGATCATGCGCGAAAGTTAACGAGATGATGATGTATTGTTTGAACACGAAGTAAAACTGTTTACTTCTATTTATTAATATACGGTAGTTACACTGTTATCTAAAGAAAACATAGTTTATGTGCTATATTCATTATACCTGCAACGATTAACAGGATAAAATACAAGAATTTGTACAAGATTCGTAGGAGCCACGTTATTTTTTTTTAAACATATGGCTATACGCGGAATGAAATACTTTTAAATAACAAGGAATACGACCCTATATTTCAGAGCCAGATGGGATATGTATTTAACAGGTACAGGCAGAGAAATTTGTGCGTAAATCATTGTTTCCTAACAGTGCAGTTAAAAAGATAATCACAGTGATGTACAGTACTATCAACAGATAGATTTCAAAGTAGTAGCCAGGTTACACACATACATAAGGTAAACGTAGTCCTCAACCTAGAGGTTTCTATTTTTTTTTTTTTTTTTTTTTTGCTTATGACTTTACGCCTCGTCGACGTGGAGGTCATTAGAGACGGGATGGGACAGGGGCTAGGAACGGGGAGGAATTCGGCCATTGCCTTTTGAAGGGAGCATCCCGGCATTCGCATTGATTTGGGGAAACCATGGAAAATTCAAATATGGATGCCCGGACGGGGATTCGAACCGGCGTCCTCCCGATTGCGAGGCCAGTCAACCCAAAGGAGGCATTTAAGCATGGTATCAGAGATAGAACAGCCAATTTGTTTCCTCCTTACTTAGCCTTAACGGGTAACCATACGGGGTAAAAAGGACCTCCAGTTTAACGTAGAATTCAAACCACGTAAGCGTTCAGTCGTATTTCACATTACACAGCAAGCCGTATCAGAGATGAAGGTCTTGTTAAAGGACTTTTAAAGTGCCAACCAAGACAGGGATTCGAACCGGGGACCTTTAGATCTTCAGTCAGATGTCTTAATCGCTTAGCCACCAGACTTCTCGTCCTTAAACCTATCGATGGGACAAGAGGTTCAAATTACCGAATTTAACTAATTCCTTATCATCAGTAAAGAGCTGTTCGTAACCTGTATGAACACTTTCATCTGTATTAGCTGTTTGTACTGCCTTAGCTAGTAATGAACATTGCTCTGTTCATTTGTGCCTCGAACTGCAATAAAATAGTAATTAACATAATTTTTGGTTTAATCTGCTGATAGCTATTATACCATGAACCCATCTGAAGATGACAAGGAGAAGCACAATCCAAACCTTCCAAGTACATATATTTCAGTTCCAAAATTGTTCAGAATAAATACATTTGCTATCACGACTTTCGTAACGACCTGTGAATAAATACTTCCTATGTCGACATGTGAATTTTATTAACAATAAATTTAAACTGGAATCCAATGAAGGACACAAGCATCTCGCACATTTTGACAAGTATGAAGCCCGTTTTAAATCCCTTTGTTTTCTTAAAGGAAATGAATTATTATCTTAAACGCTTCGTCTTATTCCACAGCAAGGATTTGCGGACTTTAATACTGTATGAAATATGATGCTGGTAGAGCTCTATTAGATACTTTAACAGACCTTGGCGTCTTCCTCTGCTTCGTATGTTAAGGAGTTCATAACACCGTACTTACCTCTTCAACTGCGATTAGAATGGTAAATCATGCTTTTCACATTTAAAAAAAAAATCTGATTCTGAGATTTTAACACTATTAAGTTTAACATCGCAGTTCTCTTCTGCGTATTTTGTGTTGTTCATATAAACAGCATCTAATTTTTTCATTTCTTTTTTGATGGATGCCGCTGTGTTGCGTTGTAAATCAGGCAGCAAAACGTCAAGCACACAGGTCAGTTTGTCTGCATACAGGGACGTGGAAGGGGCAGTTTACAACAGTTAGTCCAGCAATACATCACACCCGGGGCATAGGAACGGGGCAGTCACGTTAGCCATTCACTGGCTTCCATTATGATTTAGACTTTACTTATCATTTAGATTTACGATATCTTTTTGAGAATATATGCGGTATCATAATCTTAATTCTTATTTTTGGGCTGTTATGAAATCGCATTATTATCTCGCTACTCAATTTTTATGCAATAACATAATGTTTGAAATTATTATTTCACTTTTATCAGTGTTTAAAACTGACCAATGTCACCATAGTTTATATTTAACGGTCGATCGATAAGAATAAATCGGCTCTAATGACGTTGCCTTTGTGTATTCATTTCTGATGATTTACGTGGTCAAATCATTCATTGTAACTGTCTACAATGTGGACCCTTGTGGCGCAGAGGCTATCAAGCTGGCCTCACGTTGCAAAGGTCACTGGTTCGAGTCCCGCCTATGGCATGGGTGGTTTTAATTAAGTGTTGTGACTGCCGTGTGTTGTCCATACTGGAAAGTAAATGCAATGACGATGATATAGTACACAAACACTTGAAGAAAGAAAGATGACCTTGCAGCAGGCTGTATGGTTGATATAGCCAAAAGTCAATATTTAAAAAATAAAAATGTCTATAATGTAATTGAAACCAATCGTGAATGATTTTGGACCAGTGACTTGTACTATCATCCCGGAAAATACCGCCGTTATTTGGGAATAATAAGGCCATGACTGGCTAAAAATAGTCTCCATGCAGCTGAACGTAACCGTGTCCAGTCAATTGTCGATTCAGTTTTATCATAGGTCCCAGTTCATGAGATATAAACATAGCCTATACCACAATGGAACCGAAAATTACATATTCGTGGCAAATTCTCGAAACCATGAGTCGAAGAATGTTGATGTTGGAATGCGCAATACGTGTAGAGCAAACTACAATTTCACGTTCAGTGTCTATTAATTCGTGCCGTGAGGTCATAATCAGTCAGAAAACTTTTCACACGATTCACAGAGAGCAAATGAAAGATCCGACACTGAACGGCACATTTGCACGTTTGTCCCACTGTGTTATCGACATATGGATATTTTCATCACTCTACCACATGACTTTTAACACTTCAGCGTATATGTAAATTAGACCCGCATATTTACATTCGGCTTCATCACAACACTGTTCAGAAATTAAAATAACAGAATAAACTAAAAATAGTTACGCATGTTTTATCTCATTACACTGGTCTGGCGTACCCAGGTTTGTTGGAAGACTGTTAGCAATGTTGCAGAGTGGCTGGTAAATCATAAATTTACAACTTTTAACTTTTATTTCAGGAGCATTGTTGATTGTCTTAGAATGACACAGTGTTTGTATTCCAGCGGTATTCTTATTGCTATCAGCTAAATAAATAAATAAACTGGTCTTTGCTATATGGTAGACACTTGTGAAGCTCATTTGGATAAATACTTTTATTTCTTCCGCATTCCATTCCATCTTTGTGTTAATTTATGATCGTCTGTTTCATAAAACAAAACAAAGATCGATTAGGGAACTCAAAAAACTGGCGAAACTGTTTGGTTAGAGAAGCGGTCGAGTTGTGGATCTTCTGGATATAAGGTTTGAACGTTATTATTCATTTACTAGATTCGATCCTTCAGTACTGACCGATGTCCTTGAATTTGTGTCAGATAGCTTTTTATAATGGCGATGGATGGTTTAATTTCATATCTTAACCCATAATCCCCTAATCACTGTTTCTCGGAAATTCATGAAGCCCAAAAATTGAAGGAACAAGCTGCAGGACTTTAGTTCGATTATGTGGACAGTAGAATTTTAATTATGAATCGTAAATTCCTTTCTGAGTACCGTGTATGTTGTATCACAAGTGTCCTATAGCCATATAAACTTGAAAAGTAAAACGATGAAAAATGATCCAGAAATTTACTACACGAAGTCTGCCACGAAACAGTATAACGTTCATAATGGCGTTTGACCCTCAGATAGTAAACACTTCTGGGAGTGTAGCTAAAGGATGAGAATGGAAAAAGAGGCCTTGGCGCTTTTAGAATTGCGTCTGTCTACGGGAATGAGTGCTCTGCAGATATAAGCCACTGACAAATACATTCGAAAAGTAACTTTAAAGTGGCAATGAATAGATTTTCGAGTCTGAAATTGTTTATATTTTTCGTTCCTACAAAAAAAAAAAAAAAAAAAAAAAAAAAAAAAAAAAAAAAAAAAAAAAAATTCTCTTCAGCCGTAGTTGGTGCCGTTCTTGCTGGATCTTTTTCCTACCGCTGCGATGTCGGAGATTTGATATTTTACCGGAATCCCGATTTTCACGGCGCACTCGTGATATTGTCGTACGGGGAAATTCCCACCTCATCGCTACCTTGGAGATGCTGTGTCCCATCTCTCGTGCGGCGACTATAACACCACGTTCAAACTCACTTGAATCATGATAACCTGCCATTGTAGCAGCAGTAACCGATCTTACACCAGCGCCAGACACCTGGCATATAGGGGTTGCCGACCGTAGTGCCGTACTCTTAGTGTTTACATATCTCCGTGTTTGTATACACATGTCTATACCAGTTTCTTTGGCTCTTCAGTGTATATGGCTATCACCTGGCTTTGCGTCCCACTACTTACGCATTCCCACAAACTTTAATGAACAAAAACACTTCTGTTGTCCGGAGAGCGATGAAATCCGCTTAGTTTGATGCTGCTGACCGACTGCAGAATATTTTATATTCGTGCGGACTGTACCCTGTTCGCAGTAAATCAGAGCTGGGCTCTAAAGAGTGCGCGATGCGTCCACTGAAAATTATTCGAGCGCGTGCAGCTATATTGTCGCGGGCCGGCCGCCGCTCGTAAGTTACGAACAAGTGTCGCAGTAGAGCGCTCGCCGTTATGAATGCGTCCGCCTGGACGCGGGTGTGCATATGAAAATGCGCGGACGTTCCTTGTAACTTCGAATGTCCACGCAGCCATTTTTCATCCTTTTCTCTATATCCTGCGTTCTTCTTTCCTCCGTCCATCTGTCTGTAACAAAGCCGCGCGCAGCTACCCAAAAAGATTAAAAAATGGGAAAGAACTGAGTCATTCTTTTTAGCAGAAAAAAATGTGGCTTAGAAATTATACCTCGTTTCCCCTCCCACCCTCCTTGCGTAGTTAATGTATTTAACTGTCATACCCGCAAAATATAGTACGCTTACTGTTTTACGCTTCTGTAGACGGTTTGAGAGTACAAGGACTGACAAATGTGATCCCACTTCTCGTGTCATGTACAACACGCAATAATCTACTGGATTTACAATATTTCCTGCGGAGGATTATTCGCGTAAAGGATATAACTCCAGAAAAAAGTACATGTCTGTTTCCGGAACACCAATTTAAAACACCGCTTAGCTTCATGCGCGTAGAGCCCTTTTTTCCTCCTTGCTCGGTCATATAAATTATTTATTGTGACTGGCGTTCCTTGTTTTCCACTCCATTACCTCTCTGTAAGGCAATATGAACTAACTTACTCTGTCTGTTGTTTAAAATACTTACATATAAAGTGGATGTCTTGGACTGTGTAATTTTGTTACTCCTACTTCTTATAATGGTTGGGGCTTTTTGTATCACATATTAAAGCACATATTGAATCTATAGTGTTTACATCTCAATATTCCGTATATATTCTGAGTAGCGAATGAACCTCTCCCTTTCGGATGAAAATTATTCACTACGGGGCTATTTAGGTAAATAGGTTTATTTATCAAGTTATTTACTTAGTAATTGAGTAAATAAAATATTTAAGTAATGTTATTAGAAATTTCTCAGACCCCAAGCAATTCGCAGGTTATTTCAATGAAGGACTTCAAACTGGTAATAACAAAGATATATAACAAAACCATTTGTGTACTGGTATAGTTAGCATATCTCAAAAGTAATTCCCTAAGCTCATTGATAGAATCAGTTATGACATTTACTGATAATCAGCGAGAATCCTCCACCTTTTTAACAAATTTCGAATCTGTATATAGTCTTGTCGCGACTTTTTTTTATTTATTGGATTGGGACCTTACGCCGTGGGGACATCGGAGTCATAAAAAATAACCTCAGATAAGATCACATATTCATCGTTTCTCCTCTATCAGCGTAAGGAACAAACCCAGTGGAAAGGTGGTACGTTCATTCTGCAAGATTTTGAAACGAATAATATAGATCGTTCCAGCATTATCCAATGAGATTATGG
>JARYHS010011408.1:227807476-227876915 GCA_031002005.1 Vandiemenella viatica | reverse complement strand
TGCTTTATCCCATAATCCAGTAACGGGAGTAATAGCTCCAGTCGATATTTGTCACGTTGAAATCGTCCTCTGGTATTATAGCATGATCCTGAAAGTTAACAATGATATTACCACATTATTTCCTAACACCTTCGCAATAGTTACGTCAGAACCATGTAACGGTAGAAGGCGCCTATGACAAATTTTGTCCTACATACTTTGAGTTTAATCCATATGATTTCTCGACCTCGTTTACTGACAGCTATAAAAACAGAAAGTCCATGTTTAATCAGCTATAGATTTGGTGCAAAGCACCCTCTGCAAACCAAATTTTGTGAATTATATAGAGCTAGATGCTTGATTAATCTATGGGGAACAAAGGACTCTATTCTCAGTCACACAAAAACTCTTCCACGCTGCGTCTGATGTACCCTCTGTGTTTTGCTTGTGGCAGTATTGATTCGTGCAGCTCGATCACACGTGCTGATGGAGAGTGGGGACAGCTTTCACTGACATAAAAACGCCCGAGCCGTCCGGATTAAGCCGCATGGTGTCGAAGATTTCACGAGCAGGTTCTCCGCCCACCTCTCGACAGCGGCATCTCTATTTTCCCTCCACGCGTCCGTTTTTGTTTCTTTTTTTGCCGTCGGTGTTTGGTAGTGCGCGTCGGTGCCTCGCTATTGGCAGCTGAGAGCGTCAGAGAGGAGGTGAGTGCGAGCGGAAATAACGACCCCGGATTAGCAGCAACGGAGGTGCGTCTGGGCTCCTCCACTTGAGGATAAGCGCGCTCCAGCAATACCCACCCGACACTGGCGGTGAAATGACACCAACAGCCTGCGACGCAAAAAAAAAAGTTTGTTTCTAAAAGCCTCCTTATCCATCAATAGGTAAGTAACTCTCAATCAGGATCACTTTTAGTAAAATAGTATTATTAAATGCTGAAGAAGTAGCCAAATAATAATTTTGTTTGCAATTTAAAAACCGAGTTATACGTAAGTATATGGTACTTGGTGTTTATTGGATTTTACGATAACAATGGGGCCGAAATTTGATTATGGATTCTATTGTAACTCATCGAGACAAATCGAAAGTAAAGTATGTCTTGATTAGGTCTAGAGATATTGTATCTCAAAAGCGAGATGTTTAGGCTGAAATGCTGCCTGGACCAGAATAAAAATTTAATCAAACCCAAATTTGGTGATGGTTCCTGATGTAACTCGCAAAAACAACTCTAAAGCGTTCAGTTAAATGTTTAGATATCTCGATTAGTTCTCGGGATATGGTATCTCAAAAATGGCATGATTAGGTTGAAATACGTCCTGAAACAGAAATACTTTTTTGGTTAAAGCCACAAGGAGCAATGGGTATTTTCTTTTGTTTTTTTATGTTGTGGTATGGTTGGAATTCTGCCTGAAACAGAAGGGTTCAAAAAGCTATCTATACTCATAACTAATTTTTAACACTCACTATCTTGAAGTCTAAGACAAATAAATATATAAAAAATATTTTTCTCTTTCCATTAGTCTCGTCGAGTTATATAAGAATCCATCATCAGATTGCGGCATCACGTCTATCGTAGAGCTGCCAATACTTTCGCTTACAATTTACAAACCGAATTATACGTTAACATTTGATATCTGTTGTTTCAGTGCGCAATCACATCTAAACGGTTTTTCCGTTGCTTCGCTCAAGTCAACTTTGGCGTGTGCCTAATAATGCGGTAGTCTTTTGTTTTTCTTCTAGTAAAAATGTATAGACGTTTTTAATGTAATATCCACGTAACCTTTATTGTAAATTAAATACCACAATGTGTTAAGTTTAACGGAGTGTTAATCGTTAATTAGTGGTTTTATTAACGTTTTGAGACTATTCTAAAGTACTATAATTCCCAAAACTGAGGTAATAAACACAGTACCTTAGTCAAAAACCAATATTTACAGAATCCAAAGATTTGAATGTTTATCTGTATGTCATCTTTGGTGGGTATCTCGTAAAGGAGTGCTCATTTGTGATTAATTATGATCTGTGACTACTATCTATTCTCGGTACGAACGAATTATCAACTCCTGCTCCGTTTCGCATAAGATATACCGCAGATTTTAAGCTAAATCATTAGTTATCAGCATGTGAAAACTCATTCAAATATGTGCTGTACTTATTGTAAGATGCTTCCTCAAACTCTCAGACAGACGGAGTTCGTTTGATTTATACATATAGGTAAGGATCGTAAGCCTATCGACTATGCGTTGAAACTTGGGACTGGACCTAAATTGAATAACTCGGCAACCTCCGGCGAATCTCGTTAATACCCGTAGTATTAGTAACACTGGCTGCCACAACAGAGCTGCTTGGCTAACCAGGAAATTTCAAATAAATAACTACATTAGATTTTATTTGCTCTTATATTATCAAAGCGAAGTACAACTACGATACCTACTAAAAGGGAATTGTTTGTTGAAGAAGTGACGATACACAAATACGAAAGCCGAAGGTATATATGTATATATAATACGAGGCAGAGCTCATTTATGTGTTGCTATATGCTTATTTAAAACAATTAGATTAATAAATTCATGTAAGGAGAAAAGCATTCGATATTTACGATCTATTATCTGTAACATTTATTAGAACAAGGTCACAGCATAACTAAAGAATTTTTTTGACACGAGACAAGAGATATGAAAGTTTATTAAAAACTCCGAGAAAGTTTACACGAAACGTAAGAAATTATATATTTAATTAATAAATAATCTTTTTTTTTTAGGATTATGCTTTCCTCAGAAACTTTTTCATATCAATAAATATTTCCGTCACATATGACGGGCTTTGTTGAAGCAAGTGCAAATAGTACAACAACGGAGGGTAGAGATATGTGTCAGACACAAATGCAGTTTTCATATTCTCACTGCGAGTCTGCATTAATCATTATGTATTCTTTACCTTTGCCAGAGCGAGATTTTACTGTGTAGAAAGGAATTTTCCTTACCACAACTTATAAGGTTATTATAGGCAAGAACCTTAAAAGTTATCAGCAGTCATCCACACTGCCCAGGTAACGGGCAGTTCCCTAGTCAAGATTAATTACTGGTGCTAGTGTGGGAGTTAGTAACAGTATTTTCGATACAGTGTAAATAACTAAATAACTATCGCAATAACTCTGTTACTTCCACTTCTTTAGTAGTTTATCTTCTAAACAGATAAACTTCTCTTTAAGTTTTATACGTTCCTTATAGTACAGATAGACCTTTTACAAACTTTTGTATTGCGAAGCTGTATTTCATAACTTTTCACACATTTTCAGCTCACACCAGCCCGCCTCAGAAGTACCACTGACGCAGGCCTAAATTTACGGGCAGATATTTACCAGAGGCACAACAAAAGCAACGTCGGATTCCCTTTCGCGAAAGTTTCGCCGGGCGATCAAAAAATTTATATCCGGCGTCAGAGATTTCGAGCGGAGACGCACAAACAGAGTAATTGTATAAAACAGCCTCATGACTATAAACTTCAGAATTATGGTAAAAGAGAAAGTTCCGACCGAAAAGATGTGGTTTGCAGATAGGTCACTGAGGCCGTGGGGATTCGTTTAAACTGCTGTTGTCGGTCTATCGCTAGACCTCATTTACATAAAGTACGTCTTATCGGCGAGACAAGTCGTTTTGTGTTGTCCCCACTTGTAAATGAATGACTGACTTCATTGTTTCCTCTCTGTACAGCAGACGAGTATTTCTACCTTGCCGACCTCGCGCTTGGTCGCTCCGTTCTGTATTCCGTTTGAACGTCAGGCGGTGCTCAGAAACAAAGCACGGTCTGGGCTCGGAGAGGTTACCTGCCCTTTGTGTAGTGCTCTGTTTCTTTGCTGTAAACACATCTGTTTACGACTTTCACAGACGAGTGTTTGCCGTAACAGTGCAATGTAAAATGTAGTAATTCAGGCTTTTCGGGGAGCTAGGCTTAATTTTTAAAGTGAAGCCTTGGACGTGATTACAGTGAAATTCTCTTTGTGGGAAAAGTGCTTTTGTTTGATTTTTATTTCAGAGAAGAAGAGCTCGGCTTTCTTCTGGGTGGATTGTAGCTCTGAGTTGAAGTAACATTCTGGCAAGTACGGATATTGTTTCTACAATGCAGTCAGTCTTCATATAACCAGTCTAGGAGACGCTATATACAGAGGAATTAACTCCCAGTAAAATTATTATATTATAGAATAGACGTATACCCAGAAGGTAGCTGTTGCTGCAGAAAGTATTAACTCTATGAAGTGGAATGTGATACCAATCTGTTAGCCCAATTTCGGGTAAACATTAAAATCCAGAATTCATTTTCTTTTCATAAAACAAGAAGAAAATATTCTTATAAAACTAAAATACGATGTTACAGAAAAAATTACACCAAGAAAACGCACACAAACACACACACACAAACAAACAAAAACAAGAAATAGAAAATGGTTAGAACCGAATATTTTTCTATAGCAATTGTTAGTCTTTAATTGTTTTAATTGTAATAAAAATAAGAAAATTGAAATACCTCCTCATGTAATAATTCCATTCAAAAAAATTTCACGCTTGAACATGATATTTTACGCCAAGTCGACGTCGAGGTCATTAGAGGTGTGACAGGACAGCAGACAATGATTGGAAGGGAATGCGACCATGGCATTTTTGAAAGAACCGTCACTTGTATTTGCTTGGAGTGATTTAAGGATACCACGGAAAAAACAAATTTGGATGTCCGAGCCGGGATTGGATCCACGTCTTTCCAAATGCTTCTAATCTTCTGTATCACTGTCAGAACTTACTTGCGCTCGTTTATTTTACTGAATTCCCCACTTTTTCTTTATTTCTTGACATCCAAGACGTTAGGGAAAGTAATAAATAAATGAAGCATGGAAAAACACTATGATATTGTGATTTTGCATTGGCGCTTATCCGAACCTGCTACCATGTGTTGATTCACCTCCTATTACGTATATCTAACTCAACAGTGGCAATTTTTTTCCTTATAATTGGCTTGTACGCAGTGACGTCTAGTGTCTGAGGCATGTTCCACTCAGACTTGGAGAGGCCCATATGGCGTCAGTAAATATACGTCCATGTTGGCAAGGTATACGCTGTTTACGTTTTTTAGGCGGTATTCTGCATTCTTCTAGACCAATGATTTAACGGTCCCCCATTTCCGCATCAACAGCCTCACATTTCGCAGACCGGTTAACACAAAAGCATACGGAACAAAGCGTATACGGTCCACCGACAAATAGCGACAGTACATGCCATAGGATCTGTGGTAAGCCGACTGTTAACAGAACTGGCACATCAAAAAAGGAGAAAAACGCAAATCATGCGCGAAAGTTAACGAGATGATGGTGTATTGTTTGAACACGAAGTAAAACTGTTTACTTCCATTTATTAATAAACTGTAGTTACATTGTTTATTCTGGTACATGCATTATATCTGCAAAAATTAACAGGATAAAATACGAGAATTTGTACATGATTCATAGGAACCAACTACCTATTTTGTTTTTCGAACGTATGGCTATACACGGAATGAAATGCTTTTTAAATAACAAGGAATACGATCCTATATTTCAGAGCCAGATGGGATCTATATTTAACAGGTTAAAATTTGTGCGTAAATCATTGTTTCCTAACAGTGCAGTTAAAAAGATAATCACAGTAATGTTCAATACAATCAACGGACAGATTTCAAAGTAGTAGCCAAGTTACATACACGTCTTTTAACATACCTAAGCTAAACGTAGTCCTCGACCTAAAGGTTTCTACTTTTTTTTTTGGCTAATGGCTTTACGACTCGTCGACGTTGAGGTCATTAGAGACGGGATGAGACAGCGGACTAGGAACAGGGAGGAATTCGGCCATGGCCTTTTGAAGGGAGCATCCTGGAATTCGCCTCGATTGATTTGGGGAAAGTCTGGATGCCCGGACGGGGATTCGAACCAGCGTCCTCCCGATTGCGAGGCCAGTCAGCCCAAAGGAGGCATATTAAGCATGGTATCAGGGATAGAACAGCCAATTTATTTCCTCCTTACTTAGCCTAAACCCGTAATCCTATGGGGTAAAACGTAGTTTAACGTAGAATTCAAACCACGTAAGCGTTCAGGCGTATTTCACATTACATAGAAAGCTGTATCAGAGATGAAGGTCGTGTTAAAGGATTTTTAAATTCTCCGCCAAGACAGGGATTCGAACCAGGGATCTTCAGTCAGACGCCTTAATCGCTGAGCCACCAGACGTCTCGTCCTTAAACCTATCGATGGGATAAGAGGTTCAAATTACCGAATTTAACTAATACCTTATCATCAGTAAACAGCTGTTCGTAACCCGTATGAACACTTTCATCTGTATTAGCTGTTTGTACTGCCTTAGCTAGTAATGAACATTGCTCTGTTCATTTGTGCCTCGAAATGTAATAAAATAGTAATCAACATAATTTTCGGTTTAATCTGCTGATAGCTGTTATATCATGAAATCATCTGAAACTGACAAGGAGAAGCACATTCGAAACCTTTCAAGTACATATATTTCAGTTCCAGCATTGTCACATATTCATAAGAATACAATTTATATCGCGAATTTTATAACGACCTGTGAATAAATACTTCCTATGTCGACATCTAAATTTTGTTAATGATAAATTTAAACTGGAATCCAATGAAGGACACAAGCATCTTGCACATTTTGACAAGTATGAAGCCCGTTTTAATGCCCTTTGTTTTCTTTAAGGAAATGAATTATTATCTTAAACGCTTCGTCTTATTCCACAGCAAGGATTTGCAGACTTTCATACTGTATAAAATATGTTGCTGGTAGAGATCTATTAGATACTTTAACAGACCTTGGCGTCTTCCTCTGCTTCGTATGTTAAGGAGTTCATAACACCGTACTTACCTCTTCAACTGCGATTACAATGGTAAATCATGCTTTTCACATTAACAAAAAAAAAAAATATCTGATTCTGAGATTTTAACACTATTAAGTTTAACATCGCAGTTCTCTTCTGCGTATTTTGTGTTGTTCATATAAACAGCATCTAATTTTTTCATTTCTTTTTTGATGGATACCGCTGTGTTGCGTTGTAAATCAGGCAGCAAAACGTCAAGCACACAGGTCAGTTGTCTGCATACAGGGACGTGGAAGGGGCAGTTTACAACAGTTAGTCCAGCAATACATCACACCCGGGGCATAGGAACGGGGCAGTCACGTTAGCCATTCACTGGCTTCCATTATGATTTGGTGATAAGTTCAAAAACTTTACTTATCATTTAGATTTACAATATCTTTTCGAGAATATATGCGGTATCATAATATTAATTCTTATTTTTGGGCTGTTATGAAATCGCATTATTATCTCGCTACTCAATTTTTATGCAATAACATAATGTTTGAAATTATTATTTCACTTTTATCAGTGTTTAAAACTGACCAATGCCACCATAGTTTATATTTAACGGTCGGTCGATAAGAATAAATCGGCTCTAATGACGTTGCCTTTGTGTATTCATTTCTGATGATTTACGTGGTCAAATCATTCATTGTAACTGTTCACAATGCGGACCCTTGTGGCGCAGAGGCTATCAAGCTGGCCTCACGTTGCAAAGGTCACTGGTTCGAGTCCCGCCTATGGCATGGGTGGTTTTAATTAAGTGTTGTGACTGTCGTGCGTTGTCCATACTGGAAAGTAAATGCAATGACGATGATATAGTACACAAACACTTGAAGAAAGAAAGATAAACTTGCAGCAGGCTGTATGGTTGATATAGCCAAAAGTCAATATTTAAAAAATAAAAATGTCTACAATGTAATTGAAACCAATCGTGAATGATTTTGGACCAGTGAATTGTCGTACTATCATCCCGGAAAATACCGCCGTTATTTGGGAATAATAAGGCCATGACTGGCTAAAAATAGTCTCCATGCAGCTGAACGTAACCGTGTCCAGTCAATGGTCGATTCAATTTTATCATAGGTCCCAGTTCATGAGATATAAACATAGCCTATACCACGATGGAACCGAAAATTACATATTCGTGGCAAATTCACTAAACCATGAGTCGAAGAATGTTGATGTTGGAATGCGCAATACGTGTAGTGCCAACTATAATTTCACATTCAGTGTCTATTAATTCGTGCCGTGAGGTCATAATCAGTCAGAAAACTTTTCACACGATTCACGAGAGAGCAAATGAAAGATCCGACACTGAACGCCACATTTACACGTTTGTCCCACTGTGTTATCGACATATGGATATTTTCATCACTCTACCACATGACTTTTAACACTTCAGCGTATATGTAAATTAGACCCGCATATTTACATTCGGCTTCATCACAACACTGTTCAGAAATTAAAATAACAGAATAAACTAAAAATAGTTACGTATGTTTTATCTCATTACACTGGTCTGGCGTACCCAGGTTTGTTGGAAGACTGTTAGCAATGTTGCAGAGTGGCTGGTAAATCATAGATTTACAACTTTTAACTTTTATTTCAGGAGCATTGTTGATTGTCTTAGAATGACACAGTGTTTGTATTCCAGCGGTATTCTTATTGCTATCAGCTAAATAAATAAATAAACTGGTCTTTGCTATATGGTAGACACTTGTGAAGTTCATTTGGATAAATAGGCCTACTTTTATTTCTTCCGCATTCCATTCCATCTTTGTGTTAATTTATGATCGTCTGTTTCATAAAACAAAACAAAGATCGATTTAGGGAACTCAAAAAACTGGCGAAACTGTTTGGTTAGAGCAGTGGTCGAGTTGTGGATCTTCTGGATATAAGGTTTGAACGTTATTATTCATTTACAAGATTCGATCCTTCAGTACTGACCGATGTCCTTGAATTTTGTCAGATAGCTTTTTATAATGGCGATGGATGGTTTAATTTCATATCTTAACCTATAATCCCCTAATCACTGTTTCTCGGAAATTCATGAAGCCCAAAAATTGAAGGAACAAGCTGCAGGACTTTAGTTCGATTATGTGGACAGTAGAATTTTAATTATGAATCGTAAATTCCTTTCTGAGTACCGTGTATGTTGTATCACAAGTGTCCTATAGCCATATAAACTTGAAAAGTAAAACGATGAAAAATGATCCAGAAATTTACTACACGAAGTCTGCCACGAAACAGTACAACGTTCATAATGGCGTTTGACCCTCAGATAGTAAACACTTTTGGGAGTGTAGCTAAAAGATGAGAATGGTAAAAGAGGCCTTGGAGCCTTAAAATTGCGTCTGTCTACGGGAATGAGTGCTCTGCAGATATACGCCACTGACAAATACATTCGAAAAGTAACTTTAAAGTAGCAATTAATAGATTTTAATTGTTTCTTTTTTACCGTTCCTACAAAAAAAAAAAAAAAAAAAAAAAAATGTTTCTCTTCAGCCGTCGTTGGTGCCGTTCTTGCTGGATCTTTTTCCTACCGCAGCGATGTCGGAGATTTGATATTTTACCGGAATCCCGATTTTTTCACGGCGCACTCGTGAAATTGTCGCACGGGGAAATTCCCACCTCATCGCTACCTTGGAGATGCTGTGTCCCATCTCTCGTGCGGCGACTATAACACCACGTTCAAACTCACTTGAATCATGATAACCTGCCATTGTAGCAGCAGTAACCGATCTAACACCAGCGCCAGACACCTGGCATATAGGGGTTGCCGACCGTAGTGCCGTACTCTTAGTGTTTACATTTCTCCGTGTTTGTATACACATACCTATACCTGTTTCTTTGGCTCTTCAGTGTATATGGCTATCACCTGGCTTTGCGTCCCACTACTTACGCATTCCCACAAACTTTAATGAACAAAAACACATCTGTTGTCCGGAGAGCGATGAAATCCGCTTAGTTTGATGCTGCTGACCGACTGCAGAATATTTTATATTCGTGCGGACTGTACCCTGTTCGCAGTAAATCAGAGCTGGGCTCTAAAGAGTGCGCGATGCGTCCACTGAAAATAATTCGAGCGCGTGCAGCTATATTGTCGCGGGCCGGCCGCCGCTCGTAAGTTACGAACAAGTGTCGCAGTAGAGCGCTCGCCGTTATGAATGCGTCCGCCTGGACGCGGGTGTGCATATGAAAATGCGCGGACGTTCCTTGTAACTTCGAATGTCCACGCAGCCATTTTTCATCCTTTTCTCTATATCCTGCAGTTCTTCTTTCCTCCGTCCATCTGTCTGTAACAAAGCCGCGCGCAGCTACCCAAAAAGATTAAAAAATGGGAAAGAACTGAGTCATTCTTTTTAGCAGAAAAAAATGTGGCTTAGAAATTATACCTCGTTTCCCCTCCCACCCTCCTTGCGTAGTTAATGTATTTAACTGTCATACCCGCAAAATATAGTACGCTTACTGTTTTACGCTTCTGTAGACGGTTTGAGAGTACAAGGACTGACAAATGTGATCCCACTTCTCGTGTCATGTACAACACGCAATAATCTACTGGATTTACAATATTTCCTGCGGAGGATTATTCGCGTAAAGGATATAACTCCAGAAAAAAGTACATGTCTGTTTCCGGAACACCAATTTAAAACACCGCTTAGCTTCATGCGCGTAGAGCCCTTTTTTCCTCCTTGCTCGGTCATATAAATTATTTATTGTGACTGGCGTTCCTTGTTTTCCACTCCATTACCTCTCTGTAAGGCAATATGAACTAACTTACTCTGTCTGTTGTTTAAAATACTTACATATAAAGTGGATGTCTTGGACTGTGTAATTTTGTTACTCCTACTTCTTATAATGGTTGGGGCTTTTTGTATCACATATTAAAGCACATATTGAATCTATAGTGTTTACATCTCAATATTCCGTATATATTCTGAGTAGCGAATGAACCTCTCCCTTTCGGATGAAAATTATTCACTACGGGGCTATTTAGGTAAATAGGTTTATTTATCAAGTTATTTACTTAGTAATTGAGTAAATAAAATATTTAAGTAATGTTATTAGAAATTTCTCAGATCCAAGCAATTCGCAGGTTATTTCAATGAAGGACTTCAAACTGGTAATAACAAAGATATATAACGAAAACCATTTGTGTACTGGTATAGTTAGCATATCTCAAAAGTAATTCCCTAAGCTCATTGATAGAATCAGTTATGAGATTTACTGATAATCAGCGAGAATCCTCCACCTTTTTAACAAATTTCGAATCTGTATATAGTCTTGTCGCGACTTTTTTTATTTATTGGATTGGGACCTTATGCCGTGGGGACATCGGAGTCATAAAAAATAACCTCAGATAAGATCACATATTCATCGTTTCTCCTCTATCAGCGTAAGGAACAAACCCAGTGGAAAGGTGGTACGTTCATTCTGCAAGATTTTGAAACGAATAATATAGATCGTTCCAGCATTATCCAATGAGATTATGGTTATCACGAAACTTAAATACACTACCGCTTAATCAATACATTTTTTCATGTTTACTTCTGCGTGTTACCTCTGTTTACACGTCACTTATTTACATTGTTTTGGTAGTCATGTAGATAACATGAATACACGCATATTCAAAAAATAGTTCATATTCCTAAAATTAGGAACTAGTTAATGTTATGAGTTGAACTCTATTTTATACTAATGAATCAGACAATGCATCCAGGCCAGAGGGGACGGAAGGTCATACTGATAAATGGAAAGTTCTTTTTAAATTTTACTAGAGTTTTTAAACGCTGAAATAAGGTCACAAACCTTTTTAATCTGTAAAGTTTAATTTTGTTTCCTCCTCCCCTTCGGAGTACTTCACTTTTTTTTCTCCCAGGCAGTTTACGGTTCTCCATTGCTATAGCTGCTTACGGTAAATGTATCCCCGGTGTACTGGGATAGTTCCTATTTGTTCCATACTAATTCGATTCCATCGTTTTCCGAAAACTCTGCAGGCGAATGGCCGAAATTGCTCCTTCATAATCGTTACGATGGACGTTTTCACAGTTTCTCTATTCCAAAATAAATGAACTAAGTGTGAACGAATCGTTGAAAAACATTGGGAAAAAATAGTTTTATATATATCAATCGAATATTTATATTTTTTTCTCGTATTTCATCCCATTATTACTTGCAAACGAATTATTCTATGTAATTTAATTGGAGAAAAAAGTGAAAAAAATTTCTTACCCATTTCCGCTGCAGTGATTACCTAAGGTTTTTTATCAGGTTCCGACGTTGGTGCTAGGCTATATTTTACGGAATTATGTTTGCTCCGTTGTTTCTACTCACAAGCCCGTACGGGACCAAAATGTGTGTTTACTAATGCATTTACAATTCATTTATCTTTGTAACTCCTTAGGAAAAGTGGCTTGCTGTTACAGCACTAGCGAAAAGTTTCAATTTTTTAGAACACGTTTGTTCACGGTTTTACCTTTCTTCTATTTTGAAAATAATCTTTTATATCCGATGAGGCAATGAGTCTTCTGTCTTGATTTAATAATGACTTGACCAACTAGTTCTCCTCTTAAAAATATTTTTTCTCATATTATTGTTATACTCAGTGGTGCGTATCAATTTACTCCACATTCGTGCCACTTGGTTTTTCGACGCGTTGATGTTCCGCTCTCTTTGTGCGTAAATATATGCGCGCGAATTGACAATTTATGCTGTAAAAGGCCGGGAGGGAAAACGAGAAAACCAGCAGTGTAATTCGGCGGAACAAAACAACAAAAAATGTACGCGTGCTCTTTTCAGAAATTCTCCGGCCGGACACGCATCGCGATTATGCATCGAGCAATGGCCCCATTGTGCCCGCAATCCATTGCAGGCGGCGTCCTCTTTATGGGCGCGTCATTTCCTATCGCAATAACACTTTTCCCGCTGACTCTCTCTCTGTTTTCCCTGGCGGACGTCCAGACAGGCCGTACCCCGGGCGCCGCAGCAGCCTACCGTCCTGCTGACCCGGAGCACAGTGTGTTGTTGCGGGTCACTCCAATACTGCCAGCGCTCTTCGCGACTCGGTTGATGGTCTGGGTGTGTGCTTCATACCAAGAACACACACTGATCTCTTCTATCTAAGCGGGGCTTGGAAAATTTTTGGTCCAAGGCGTAAGTTTAGGGTCCAGGGGGTAAATTTAGGGTCCAGGGAGTCCATGTCGTTAATTTTTGGTCTAGGATGTAATGTGCCAATTTCACTACATTTAATCGCTTGAACAGCAGTATTCCGAACAGAAAGCGATTAAAACTCATATCATTACACAGTGAACTCAACAATAAACACATTTATATAATATTATCTAATACATCACACTGTTGTAACAGCTGTAAAAAATATTACTTCCTCAGATTTTTTTTTATTGTTTTGTGATCCTGTTCCTATTCGGAGATGAGGCCACATTGATACACTATGGCCAACGGATTTGCTTTGCCAAATAACTGCTGGCGGTATGATAACTACTGTGATGTGTGTCAACGTAGAAAGTGCCTTACGTGCTTACAGTTTACTGTGGAGGAATAATTAATCAGCATTAATCATTGTGTAGGTGACTTCGAATATATTTCAGCCACCAAAGAGACAGAATTTAAATATACCGTGTGGCCCAACTCTGTGGTGGCTATATTAATCTAATCCCGTATTCCTACCGATTTCCTACGTGGAATCCGAACTGCGGAGCGTCCTAGCTTCCTTTACAAAAAAAAAAAATTTCCGGAGGCCGCAGTCGGTGTTAACAGATGTCTCTTGGTCCACAGTTAAGCTACTTATCCGTGGAATAAAGTTACATGAGAGCAGTTAATAACCAAATCAACCTGAACTGGAAATTATCTGAGCCACGCAGTTATGCTGTGAAAGATTATAGGATTCCAACATTCGTTATTCGTTTTACAGTATTTATGGAAAATTATTGAAATTAACATAACAATACAACCAAATATTGTTTGAACAAGGTTCTTGGGAAGCCTATTTTATCAAAAAAACAGTACGTCATATGGTGATATTATTTTATACGTCTAAATTCAATTCTATGAACATTTACTTAGATTTTGGATCATAGAAATTTCGAATAGTCAGTTTTATATACATATATTCTTTCTTTTTTAAGAAAAATATAAAAAGAGCAAAATTTATAATAAAAATGACCACAGCAAAAAGAAGATGATATACAAAAATGGAAGTTCACTTATGCGCAATAATAAGTACAGAAAATACAGATTTTTTTGGATTTTTTGCTGCTTTTACACCTGTCGCAACACTGACAGCCGTTCACATTTGACCGAAGCCGATTCAGACTTGTTTCCAGTTGAAATATTCACTCAGACGATGGGTCGTCCAACACGTGTAAATTAGGCCTAATTGCCACTTACGACAACGGACGGCCATTGTCACACAGCTGTCGGCCGTCCAATTGATTCACTCATGAAAGCCTACCTACGTCCCAGCGCTGACTTCCTTTTCTCACAGTTCGTAACGCATTTCTTCGACAAGCTACTCCTTAGCTGTATTGAACTCGGTGTATGCTGCCTTCCTGGGGAAAATATGAAGCAACAGATCAATTAATTTTTGCATATTTAATTGCGATGGAGCGCACGCTCCGGTCGCAATTTCCCTACACACCCACTTTTCCCCTTTCCTGCACCCACTTACTTTTGTACTCTACAAATTTCAACATTTCTGTTAAATTATTCATCCATTGCAACACAGCTCAGCATCTCTGTTCAGTAATACAAACCATTATTTTACTGCTTCCCGGAAACAATTTTATGTTAATTACAGATTGGACAAAAATCTAGGTTATAATCACTATTTTCTAGCCGTCTCTTTTTGGTGCAAGAAAGCAGCAACTATCGACCCTAATGAATGAGTTTAATGTCTTCAAACCTTAGGCTTTTACCTGCTTCCAAACAATTCTGATAGTTAAAACCTAAAATTACGAAAAGAGCAACTTTATGGGATACTTGATAAGTATGACATGTCAACAATGTACTTCCATAGCTGATCGATATATGACAATAATTCGCTATTTCACGAGTGAATTTTGGCGGTAATTATAAAGAAATTCCTTACTGAAGAAAATCTACATGTGTTACGCTACAAACCTTTAACTTAATAACTAAATCAAGAATAATTTTAAAAAATACAATTAAAAAAGAAAGAATTCTGAGAGTTTTTCCTCATTTTAATCGTAATTACTTGAATTTTATAAATAAAAAATGAAGAATGAAGCATATTTTAATATATTAAAAAATGACGAATTAACATCTGATTGGTGACTCAATAAGCATTCTTGCGAAATGGTTTGCTTAAACCCCTTCCATCAGGGAGACACTGTTATACTACAAAATTTATCACTATTAGAGATTGTAGGGAAATTCTAAGCATTTCTTGTCGTTTTTATTCTCTCATAGCTAAAAGCTGCTAAAAATCTAGCCATTCATTGCATTCTCCAAGTAAGAAATTTAAAGCAAAACAGACACAACAGTTTCATTCGGAATTCTACTCTGTCTCTAATTTATTTTTCTTATAAGATTTTTATTTTTTTTTCAATTAACACATTGGTTATACGCTTTATCCACAACCGGATTATTGGCGATATTTTGAATGCCTCTAAAATGTTTAACATATATAATAATGTCATTTATGGGCTCAAATTTCGCGGAGAATTCTGACTGTGTAGAAGCCTGACTTGTTTCTAGTTCTTTTAATTCTTATTGATGACCTGAACTTGTTTCCTGGACGTTGTCAAAATAGTTGACACGCACTTAGCACGGTGGATGAGATATAACGATTAGGCCTTGCGATAAGCCGCGTTCCCACGACCTCTTGTAACGAAGGCAGGACGGGATGGGACTGGACGAATACTCAACAACGCGCCATGGGAACAGGGCCGCCTCTGCTAGCGGGGACGACCCATTCTTTGTCGGTAAACATCACAGGCGTGCGTAGTGGAGCGCTGTTGCCATCGGTTTGCAACAGCGCAGTGGTGCGCACCCCTTCTGTTGCTACAAAGTGCTCTGTGCCAAACGACACTAGGCAACGTGGTGGGGAGGTGGCGGCGAGGTAAGCGAGGGCTAACCTGCGGCGCGCGCTCGTCCCTACACTTCGGCTAACGAGGTCCCGTCCCGTCCCGTCCCGCCTTCGTTACAAGACGTAGTGGGAACGCGGCTTTTGGCAGGATCAGTGTTCAAATAACCGTTCGGCCTGCTAGATTTTGGTTTTCTATATTTTCCTGATATCACTCGAACAATTTTCGGAAGGGAGGGAGAGGGGGTGGAAGGTTAAGTCCTACGCAAATCCCGTCAATAATAACCGCCACGTCGATGTCGCTCTAAGGGAAAAAGTGCACTTGCATGTTTAAAATCGTTATTAATTGCTTCTATTCTTTCCCCATGCTTATTATCTTTGGACATTGGCATATTACAGTGTCTACGTTTTTCGCAATTTTTGTGGCATAAAGCATTAAAATGCATGAAATTGTGACCACAGAGTATGGGAATATCCGCGCATCGTATAGTGTGTTATTAATATAACGAAAACTTTTTCCACCGGCTATATTAATTATAATTCAATAGGTATGTGACAATAAGTCTTGTTTGGTTTTTGTGTAAAACTTCCATAAATTAAATCACCTTTAACTGGGAATGTGATTAATGTACTTTTTACTGCATATGTAATACATAGAACGGCGGTCAATACTCACATTTACCTTCCTTTAAACTTTAAAGTAACATTTATTAACAAACTGATAATCTTCCCGGTCAACGCTTAGATGTCTCTTTCTTCAGCTAAGCAGTGTTTCGATAATGATCTTGTAGATGAAATTTTTTGTTGATCTGAAGAGTTAGGGTGAGTATTTTACGTGTGAGATTTATATCACCAACCCTCATCCCCATCAAAAACTTTATTGCTGTCGTTCGTTTACTGGATGGGAGGAGATAATTTGATCTCTAGAACTCTTCCGGCACCCTGACACCTTAATGTCATTTTAACACCTCCCACATTAGGTACAGACGCTCTTCAACGTAGTACTTGTACTTCAGAACCTTACCAGAAAAGCACAAGTCACCTGTTTGAATTAGTGAATGTAGCGTTATTTGTATGATTAGATGTGTTACTTTTTTATATATTTTTTCCGCAACATCCTCGTTGTTTTGTTATACACACACTTCCGTTATCCCCATATAATCAGTATCTGAGCGGCGTAGAGAAAGGAGCATAGATTATATTTAAACTCGTCCGCATTTGGATTACTGTTGTGTAGTTTGGGATCCGTATCGCAAAGGATTTATCGACACGTTAGAGAAAGTACAGAGGAGAGCCTCTCGCTTCGTTACTGCTTGCGACAGCGTAACAGAACTAGTACGTACATAGGTTGGACTGGGATTTTTTGGCAGACAGACGACGTCGTTTTCGTTTGAATTTATTGGTTGATATGCGAAATTCTTTAATTTACGAGTGCAATCAAATACTTCTTTCGACAACCTATTTAGGGCGCAATGACAGGAGGGATAAAATTAGAGAAATAATATGCCGTACTGGTGATTTTATGTATTCTTTGTATGCTCGTTCTGTTAGTGATTGGAATGCACAGAATTAGGATTGGTACTTGGACCCCTCTGTCACCCACAATATTTATGAATTGCTGAGTATAGATGCAGATGTAGATGTAGATTTTCATTTCCTTTGGGGTGAAGAATCACTTCCTTCAATAGGTTTCCCCGATATGCAGTAGTTGAACAGAACTGACCGAGAGCAGAGAAAGTCAAAGTATGTTAATTCTGTATGTAATTAACAAACTAGCAGTAAAAATTACTTTTTCATAGTGCTGACAACCATTATCAAAGTAGAAAGAAAATTCATTAATCTGATAATATTTTCCATTTGAAGTGACTGTTATTTGGTTTCGTAGAAATTATTTTGAAGTAAGTACATTGTTCTGTTATACAGAAAGTAAATTTTAATCGTTTTTAACTTTGTTGTATTCTTCTCCCTTTTAGATGGAAAATTTCTTTGACAACTACAACAAAATTAAACTCAAATATTATACTTCAATGGTGTAAAGTCATTCTGACATGCCTATCACCATGTAGCAGAAAGGAGGAAGCGATAGTTCATTAGATTCGTAATTAGGGTACCTGGTTATTTGAAAAATAGTTTAGTGTCAGTTAAAACCCTAATGAATTAGTTGTATAGATATTTATGCAGTGTAAGAAACAACTTAATATATACTAATAGAGAAACATAAAACATAACAGCATCCCACTCCAAATGGATATTTTACTCACACGATCAAAAATATTCTAACTGAAAATCACTCTTTGTCCTCAATCCCATTATCAAGTGATGGTACCATAGTAATTACATAATAAGAACTTCAGAAAAAATGTTACATTTAATTTCAGTAAATCTAAATTAAAAGAGCTAACGTTCTAAATCGGTACTCGTCATATAAGTACGAGGTGATTACCAAAATTCTAAGAGAACACCTATGAAAATTACAAAAATTATCAAGCATTCGGACGGGAGTTATGTCAGTGTTTACATTCTCCACATACAATAGTTAGGAGAATTTCATTCCAAAATGAAAATGGCTTTCCGTAAATTGAACCAATTTGTCTGAAAATTCATAAAAATATGGAGGAAAATCTGAGTCTTTTAACGGAAAGAATTTTGTTTTATACATCACGACTATAAAAACCATTACTTTATAGTTTTATTTTAAATTTTCTCCAAAGTAGTGGCTACAATTAGTTTGAAACCTTTCATCTACATCTATATTCTACAAATCACAAATACTGTGGGTGGTAGAGGGTGCTAAGCACCAATCCAAATTCAGTGCATTCCAATCCCGAACAGAACGAGGAAAAACGTTATACATAAATGTATCAGTACGGCATCTTATTTCTCGAATCTTATCCCTCCTGTCATTGCGGCCAAAATAGGTTGGCGGAAAAAGTATTTCGTTGCACTCGTAAATTAAAGATTTTCGCATATTCTCTAACAAATTCAAACGAAAACGACGTCGTCTGTCCGTCAAACAATCCCAGCCCAATCCACGTATCAGCTCTGTGACACTTACGTAAGGACTGTAACTAGCAATCATGAATCGAGCGGCTCTCCTCTGTACTTTCTCTAACGTGTCAATCATTCCTAAATTCCACAACAGTATTCCAAATGCGGACGCACTAGTGCTTTGTACGCTATTTCCTTTGTATGAGCAACCTTTGTGACAGAGTGAGAACAGTCGATACTATTAATAGAGAAAAATTTAATAATGATCGGTTAAATGGACTGTTAGTTTTTCTATTTACAGGAAATGAAATGGAAGTCACCGCTAATAATGTTTAGTGGAAGATTAAGACATTTCATACACATCACTATCAGCTCATACTTTTGACGTGATTGGATTGGAACAGCCATGGCGCTACTTCCAATCATATTTTAATAAGATGCAATTTACTTGATGCATACCAATTTATCTTCTCGCAACTCATGTATTTAGTTTGAATTTAGTTCTAAAAAAAAGAATAATTGATTTATATCTTTGGTTTAAAAGAGAAAGATGTATTAGGTTGCTTACGATCTGAATACTTGATTTATGAATGGAAGTTACCAGTAAATGTAACGATTATGTAAATATTTCTGGCAGATATTTGTTAACCAATTGTGTATTTTAAGAATCAGAAGAAATTTCCATTTACTTTTTTCCAATGAAGAATTGGTAGACTGAAACTTTTTTAAGCTTTAAGTCATTTAGATACGATGCGAGATGGTTCGTCGATATAAACTACATGATAGTTATATCCAAAACTGTGATTACAGTGAATGATCGTTTGAAACGTATTATACGAAAAACGTTATGCAGTTACATATGATCATATTTCTTTCGTATAGAGTAGGCCCTTCGTTTTTATTGCTCAGAGTAGAAGAATAAATACGAACCTTGTTAACCAACAAAGCATAATGGCTGTAGTGAGTTTGGTGTGAGTGTAACTTGTGGCGTAATGAAGGTTGAATAAGTGAAAAGTAAGCTGTGTTCCTGGTGATAATACACAGATTAAAGAGCATTGAGTGGGAAACATAACTAGTGAGAAATCTCGATACAAGCCAACAAGCCTTTGGGCAAAGGAACACAGAAGCCTCCTGCGATTTTAACAAGTGAAGCTTGGAACGCAGGCTTGAATGAAGAAGGATATAAGTGTTCCTGGACTCTAGGAATTTCAGGCAGGAAGCTTAACAACGGCGTTTTTGATTCACAAAGCAGG
The DNA here is from genome assembly GCA_031002005.1 of Vandiemenella viatica. Taxonomy (NCBI): domain Eukaryota; kingdom Metazoa; phylum Arthropoda; class Insecta; order Orthoptera; family Morabidae; genus Vandiemenella; species Vandiemenella viatica. The sequence continues at coordinate 227,856,728 of JARYHS010011408.1, read as the reverse complement.
AACTTGAGCACTGAAGTTAAAAAAAATGTTTAAACTTTTTTATTGGCCTCACATGGAATCAAAAGAAACGTGGTCTGAGACCTTCAATAACGCTGTACACGAATATTCATTACGGATTGATTTAAGAACAAAGTTCTAAGCAATGAACTTTTTTTTGTCCCCATGGTCTATCGCATACGAGCTGATGTTTGAGAGATTCATTAATGGTCGCCTCCCAGAGTTTGTACATGGGGGCATAGACCGACGACGTGATGTGAAGGGTGTTCGTTACCCGCTGTTGTATGTAGTTAATTCTTTTTCCGTGACATACGATTGCTAAGTTAACAAGTGAGTTGATTTAGATAAGACCTTGGGTGCCAGTGAGTTAAATCAAATACCTTGACACAAAATAATGGATAGTAAGCAAAGGTTATCAAATTGTGAATTGAAAACCCCACAATTTATGAACAAATTACACCCATCTTTACTTTCTTTTCAAATCATGTTTACGTGAAAGACTTTGTTTTACTGATATGAACATCAATTCACAATAAAGCAAATCACATATGAAGTTTTCAAACTACTCTTTGAATGACTCAAAGAAAATTAAACACACTGTTATAGTGGTTTCTCACTGCCCGTGGTTTTGTAGACCGCACCATGTAGCTGCATTGTACGCATCAGCACGCGCCACAGGTTAGCCATCGCCACCTCCCCACCACGTTGCCTAGTGTCGTTTCAGCTACCCGGGCGTTTGATGTTTACCGACTGAGCGATGGATAGCAGAGACGGCTCCATTCCCACTGCCCGCTGTTGATAGCTAGACCGGCGCTGCCGGCAAATGCACGGCCGCGAGAAGTCACCTTCATCTATTCATAATTGCAGCTCATTGGATCATATGAAATTTCCCATAGACGTTACTGGGCTTGAGAAACTGGGTTGTGGGAACAACTGTGGCCTGAACTGGGCTTCTTTACCGTGTGTTGAATGCAGTTTGAAGCGGCAAGGTGGAATGGCCGTCAGCCTTTGTGCTGTTACGGTTGTGCGACGCTATGCTCGACTGCCACAGCTCTGGACTCGAGCACCAGCACGGCGTCCCTCTGTCTAGACGCATCTGGTGTGACGTCGTACGGGGAAGGCGTCTGCGAACTCCTGGCTACGTGGCTGACTGACCTCAAGTATCGGCTGCTGCCAGACTCTGTCATACGAACAGCATGAAACCATGGGTCCAAGTTCGGACACCAATTGACATCTCCACTTCTAGTCAATAGAGATTTAGAAAAATTGTCCCGTGTTAATGTGATGATTCAGTCCCCACCTCCATTTACTTGCTGTCTTCCCTTCTCCTTCTCGTGCACATATCATGTTTCAAAACATTTCATTCGTTCTGCCCCATTCTGCTTCTCCATGTCATGGCGATTTTCTTTCCTCCTAGCCCACCGAAACAGCAATAAATTGTGTCACTGTTCTCTTTCTTACAAAAAATTACTGAAACAATCTTATTTTAGAGTGCTGCACAAGTTTTTCCATTCTTCTTCCCTGGGATATGATCTTTTAGCTGTCGGACTAACCTAGGTGTCTGCGCCGTAGGACTCACCATTTTTTCTGTATGTGAAGGAACTTCTGGTGACCTCGCATTACGTCCATCTACTTCTGCTCACGTCTATAACACAGAAAACGTTTATAAACAGTTTCTCCTTGCTCTGATATCAAATATTAATTACTCTTAAACCAGATGTAACATCACGTAATCTGAATAATCCTGCAGTTACATTCATCATAGTTTTAAGGCAGTTGAAATGATTTAAATTGGATTAAAATTGAAATCAATATTTATAGAGAATATCTTATTTATTTTTAAAGGAAAAATTGGATTATACTGAAACACACTGAGTAGATTTATTAACTTGTTAATAATACATCTGTGGGCGAATCAGCACTTCTTAGAAACTATTAGCACAATACGCAACAGTATTTGAGATGAGAGTATCCTAATTTTCCATAATGGCGGCGAACAATTAGCTCATTTTATACGACATGTTAGACCTGCCTCTCAGTATCAACGCAGCAGGTGCGGGGAATAAGCTGGACTAAAAGGACAACTGACGCAGGCTCGTGAAGCAGCCAGTGTCATCTAAAGTGATATCCCTAGAATACCTAATTAACGTTAACGAGCAGCTGGCCACTTAGAACAAGTTCCATGCGGCTCCACACCCGTCCGGGCAGCAGCATTCTGTCTGGGATAACTTCTACCTGGCACAGTAAGTCTTTACATGCGGCGGAAATAATAGGTGGTTAAAAAGGTCAGAGTAAGATTACGTACTTTTAACTCTCATTTTGGTTTACTGCGCGTTACTTTGTCCACATTGAACAGCGAAAAGGCTAACAGCATTTTTTATCTGTAATTTGATTATTTTTGAGATTTTCCCCTCCTATACATTATCCGGTAAATCCTTATCCATTTCTGTCGATCTCTCCAAAATTTTACTTGTTCCCAATCAACGTCCCCGCGCTGTTATGTCTTTCTGTCTTGGACCATCCATCTTGTCCGTGTTCTTCTACCAGCTCTCCTTATCTCCGCCTTGTTAGAAAGCTCTAACTTCAGAATTCTCATGGTATGCTCTAGTCATTAAAAATTTTTCAGCATTTGCGTCTCTTCTAATGCTTCCACATTTAATCTCTCTCCGGCGTTTTTGTTTCAGATACTGTCATTTCTTGTTACATTTTGTGTTCCTCTCAGAATCCACATCCCTGCCGCCTATAGTCTGATTAGATCTCTCTTCATCTAGATTTGAGAATATGTAGGTCAATATCGGTTGGTAGTTCACTTTATGGAACACATCTAAATTATCACTAGTAATTTCCTACTACGTGTGAAAAATCACGTATTTTTCTTGAATGATGTAAGCGATATGTTTATCTTAGTACTGTATGTATATCCGGTGAGCCATGATATTAATAGTTTAGTGTTTAGATCATATTGGAATCCCCATTCCATTGCCAGTTGACGTATCGTGATGAAACATAACATCAGATTTTAAAGCGGATTATAAGTTTTTTTATTTTTTTTATTGCTTTACGTCTCGTCGACGGCTAAGGTCATTACAGGCGGGATGGGATTGGTATCAAAGAACGGAAAGGAATTCGGCCATGGTCTTTTTGAAGGAAACATCCCGGAATTTGCCTGGAGGGATTTTGGGAAACCATGGAAAACCCAAATCTGGATGCCCGGACGGGGATTCGAACCCACGTCCTCCCGAATGCGAGGCCAGAACTTTAACCGTTCATCCACCACGCTCGGTCCGGATTATAAGCGTTCAAGCCGTATATATCATGTCAAAATCAGTTCAGTAGTTGTTGCATGATGTCTGATCAATCAAACTCATAAAAATGCAACAAATGATTATTTTGGCTTCATGGACCACCATATAATTTACCAAATTCATTTCTTTCAAAAATATCATTGCTTGTCAGACACATTCCTGCTAAAATTACTTCTTTCAAGGGCTAGTGTTTTTTTTTTTTGGGTGGGGGAGGGGGTACAGTTCACACAATTCCTGATCACCAGGTTTCGTAAAAAAAAAAAAAAAAAAAAAAAAAAAAAAAAAAAAAAAAAAAATGCTGAGTTTAAAGTCAAACCTACTTGAACTGCGAATGGAGTAATAGCATACGTTTCCATAGGCGATTCATCCGTCGAATTTGTACGTTGAACATGTTGGCTCCAATCAGGTGTTTCAGAATAGTACTTCTACACGGAGTAGCATATCTCAGAAAACACTCTTCACTGAACACATATCACCACCACAGTCATTCAAACATACGTTAATCCTTAGGAACGCTGTTGATACTAGGAAACGGAAGGAAAATCCACTCCACATACATTTCGTCGGTATTGAGAGATAACCCTGTTCTTGTTGATAACCCATGCCATGACACTGGGTACAACAGGCAATTTCGCTTACGACATAGTTTGAAGCTCAACTTTGAAATGAACCAATTAAACCAGCAACATACATGTAACTACATATGCTTTCACCTCTATGGAGAATAAATGAATTGATTATAATCCGGATTTATCACTTACAGATGGTTAACGTTGACGTTTTACTAACTTAATTAAAGGAAGGTTAATTTATCTGCTACATGGCTTCCTCTACATTGTGGCAATCAAAGCGTTTCCACTATACAAAAGTTATCTGACACGTTGCCGTATCTCGTTAATTTGGAGCGGTACATTATCCTATGTATACTTATATGAGAAACAGAGAATGCCGAAAAAGACTTATCCAATTCTTATGCGCTTATATCAGCACACATGATATTCAGCTTTTCCCCTCCTCCTGCAATTATTTTTAACTGTGTTTTATATTGGAGCTTTACGTCCATCGACATCTGAATCTTATCTGAAGGGTAATCGCATAATGAGACGCAGAAGTCACAACTGTAGAGATACGTATGTGTAATATTTTATAAACATCCGTTATTCATGATCCGAGTAAAAATGTATAAAATTTCACTAGAAGCCAATCCGCTTAAGCACCGAAGTTTGCATGAATACTATACCCAGAACTATAAATCAGGCTTACTATGGTGATTTTTTTTAACACATTTCGAAATTCTATGAAGCAACAAGTCTGCAATGGACGCTGGTTCGAGTACAGACCAGGTTATGGAAGGTTCTAAGACAGATTATAATAATAACATATATATTTGGAATATTAAAGTATTGTACATACCAGAAGAAACTTGACCACTTAAGATCATTGACATCGACAAATGGCAGTATTTATTTTTCTTTTCAGATGGTCTCCAGGACACAAGTCAGCCCAGCACACATGGACCGCAAGTCACCAGTGACTTGTCTGGGCTCCCAACTGGAGGGAAGTCAGGCAGGAAGTGTCTCGTCTTTTTCTGCCGCCATGGAGGTAAACTCTGACTCCGCCTCTTGTGGCTCGAAGACGACATAGAACATAAAATTCCCCGAATCTTAGTACTATGTTCACTGTGATTGGCTGACCATCTGACGTCATGTGAATCTGTGCTTCTCTTCGCCGCGTTAAGTCTCGGCAATCTTCGAGAGCCGATGCCTCCTTCGGGAGGAAGGAATTCTGTTTACCGCCGGCCCGAGAGAAACCCCTAATCCTCTTACACTCTGTCAAAAAGGCGCCAGCCCGTCTGCCCTTCACTGAAGCGTAAAATCCTTGCCTCTTATCCTTTCAAACGCATCTTTCGAACATGCAGTGGACATCCCAAGAAATGGAAAAATATTCTATTCCTTTACTTTATATACAATAAAAAGTTATATGTAACAGGGAGCTTAGCGAATCGTTACATAATGCCCCACTGTTAATGAAAATTATTATGACATAATAATTTTATTTTGAGTTTTGTGATTCTACTTTAGTTGAGACCAAAACATACTAATTTAGCACTTTAACAATTACCACAGTTTTTAAATGAGATCCCAAAATCACCGCGATTCTCGATTTGTGAATTGAATTTTAATGGGCTTTCTTACATCTTTTGGCCGTCTTAGAATTCCTTTACTCTATATACACATGAATTCAGATAGCCATCCCTCATACAAACATATATTAAACACAATAATAACATATACATGAGAATATAAATTACACATAGACCTATTTACATAAAGGCTTAAAAATTAAAAAAAAACTTCTAGGAAACCTTAATATCTACAATATACGCAGAACATTGTCAGAGAAACTGAAGTAAGTGAGTGATTTACACAAAATTTTAGGAATCTAATTGATCATATCTTAATAAAAATATATATATATTTTTTTTTTAAAAAACTAAATTTTCCCTTCAGGATTTTATAATCAAAAATGCATAGTTGCTACGAATGTAGAAATATGCCAAATCATTTGTTATTGTACACCAGCCGCCGGCAATTGCGGCTCTCTGCCTCTGTCCGCTAATGGGTCGTCTACCCGAGATAAGGATCTGGGTCTACCTTCCTGGGAGTAGCGGTTTCTTGTGTACCTGGTACATCTGTTGTTACACATACACCTTAGGCGGCGTGGTAAACCTTGAGATTCCGGGCATTGTGTGGTCCCATCTGTGAAATTCCATCCGTTAACATATAACAGTTGGTCGAAATCACCTTTTCTACGGCAAACGGACCATGATAAAGCCAAAAGAACTTCGAAATCAACTTTTTGTTCGCATCCGATATAGGATTCGCCCGTACCAGAACTTGTTGTCCGACCTCGAACCTTTGCGTATGTTTTTTGTCTTGTTTAATTTGTCTTTTCAACAAATATTCATGCGCCCTTTTTATGTCTTTTCTTCCTCCTGAAGCAGGGTGTTTTATTACCTTTTCAGCAAGGAGTTTAGACCGCTTATCGAACTGTAAGTCGACCGGCCGGAATAACGTCGCGCAATTTACCGTAGTATTAAAATATTCTTCTATCTTCGGGATATGTTTTACCCAAGATGAGTGCTTTTGGCCTATGAGTGTCCTCATATACACGCTTTACGCAAATTTTCCGGAATTGCACGTCTGGTAATGCACATTCCGTACTCACAACTGCGATCTGCAGTGGTTTTTTTGCACTGAATCAACGCTTCTTTCATTCTTCACGCTATCCTTTTATGGTAAACCCTTTGCTGGTGAATACACCATGAACATATGTTCGTAATTCCTCTTTAATCTGCGCTTCAATATTTGCCTATCATTTATTGTCTCCCCATCTACTGTGTGGAAATATGACCTTTACTTACACTTTAGCTAGGTTTTACTTTCACCTACCCTTTCCATTTTTATTACCTAGGCCTAGGCTTTTGTGTTACTCGGACGCAAATATAGCACAGTAAATTTCTATAGTACTGTGTTTGTTTTCTTTACTTCTTCACAGTACAGGATTTTATACAAATCACCACGTTATCTTTATGCCTCTAAGTTTTATCAGAGCAATTGTAACGTCAAAACATGTTTCCTATGTAAGCTGTTGGCGATTCCATTCATCGGCCTTCGCTTGTTAGCGGAAGCGTCCCGCTGTGGCAAGGGTGTCTACCTGAGGGGATCTGGATTAGCGGTTTCCGAAAGCCTGACGGTGTTGTTGCAAACACGTCGATACATTCAAGGTATTCGCGTTTAACATTTTCAAACTCATCCACAGTGTTTATATGACACGAGCTTCTTGATCAGCCTTTATTTCCTTATTAAATAAATTTTGCTTAACTACTTAACTTCGTATTTTACATTCCACACTTCAACCAAAATTGCCTTTCTAGTTTTATTGCGGGCTTGGCGTAGTGTGGACAGTTTCTCGGTGCGTGTCTACCCTTGCGTTCGAATGCGTTACTTGTTCACTCGAACCAATTTTGGTATTTCTTTTTGATTGCTTATTCACAGCATTATTCTGTACACGCGCCGTTTTATTTTCGAAACGATGGTGATTCTTGTTGCTCGAATGCCCATGTTTCTTCGGATCTCTGTCCGGTTGATGGTCCCGGTAATTGTGTCGGTAATTATTCTTTATATACCATCGTTTATCCGTTACCTGACCTCTTTTGTTGAAATTATGACTTTGATCGACACTCACCGGATGATCCTGAATTTGATTTATGCCGATCCTATCCAAGTATCTCAAGGTTTCCAAGAATTGCTTTTGAGTGGTGATTGCGGGATGGCTCAGTCTAACCTGAATCTCTGCAGGGAAATGCTCAGTGAGGGCGGCATTTAGTTCTGTATCTGTCATGGGTCTGTCCAGATATTCCGACAGAGATGATAACCTTGAAGCATAGACAAACATTGACTCGCCTTCACTTGCCTCAAACTTTCCCTGACAGATCCGAATTCCGAGTTGCCTCTGTTCGGTCGCCGTCCAGAATGCACTTAAAAAAGCATTCTGAATTCTGGGTATGCAAAGTCAATTTTACAAAAGGACTTAAACCAAAGCTTCTCCTCTGGACCAAGACATAAAAAATGCTACACGAGTCTTTAGATTTTCCGGTGTGCCTTTGAGATCAAAGTAATTTTCTAATTCATCAATATATTCTTTGTGGATTGATTCCCTTTCGCACTTCGAATTTTGGGAGTACCAATTCGTCTTGCGTGGTACGTTCTGCCTTCAGAAATAATGGATAATGTTCTCATCATTTATATACCGTTTCTGACCATCGCTTCAGTTGCCTTACATTTTGAAATAATGTCAGCCTGGAAGGTATTTTGCATTTCGCGCACTTCCTGATAATTTTGATGCAGTAATTTCACTGACTTATCAACTTCAACCATACTCTCAGCAACCGCGAAGAGCGTTTGATGTGTTTATTACGAAAATCTGAAACCAGCTGTTCCGTATTTAAAATACTTGTCATGTGTTTCGATTGAGCATCTTCCAACTTTCCACATCTCATATCTAATTGATTTGAGGTGCTCTGAATACCAGATATTTCCTTTCGAATTTTTATTTGAAAGTCATCAAATTTTTCGTTTACCTCTTCGCGAAAATCAGAAAACTTAGTTTCCACTTGGTTACTTAAAGCATTCAGTTTCTCGAGCATATGTGCATTCCGCTTGTGTGTTTCTGCTTGCTGAGCGTTAATTTGTGTTTTAATTACTTCCAGGTGTTGTGCAATTAACTTTTGTACCATTTCAAGTGTTGGCCCTTGTATGTTCTGGTCACCCGCAACGTTACGTGGATGTTCAGTCTCATTAATGCTTCTTCAGGAACAACCAAATTGATTTTATCATGTCCTGTACTATTATTTCGCCTTTCCAATGTTCACTTTCGTTATTTGCACTGATTCTGGAATTAACAGTCGATTCAAGTACTCGCTTAGCTGTTGTCCGATTCTCTATCGTTTCCAATATATCAGGCCCATAGCTCAACTTTAAAACAAAGCGAGATGTAGTTAATACATTATTCAGCCATAATCCATTTTTGTATACATACCCCGTTACAGTTACGCAACAAATAGCCAACGATCGCCAAGATCCGACTGGTACAAAATACTCTTTGACAGTATCAATTGAAATACCAGATATCAACAAAATTACAAGCAGCAAACAAATTAAACGCACCATGATTTGACTGCTGTCCAGTTTCTTCGATAAACTATTTAATCGGTTCTCAAGAAATTCTTTGTTCTCAGCCAATGACTTATCAAATTTACTGCCCAAATCTGCGTGAGATTTCTGAAATTGTTCCATCATTATTTGGACTAGAGGTGTTAAATCCCCTTGATTTGCCATGTTATTAGTGTTAACCGCCATTTCAGTGCCTGTGTTTGTACGAATTTTCAATTGCAATGATCTCTAAGTTTCTGAAATCGAACACGACGCAATTTTAACACAAATGAAAAATTTCCGGTTTTCAAGAAAAATCGTACATATACCTTTCCAAAATTCAGCAAATGATGCACCACATATCAAACAAAATTTCAAAAGACAGACAGATCACAAAAATCAATATCAACGCTGTAATGGATAAACATAGCAAGTGCATGCGGACAGAACCTTCGCACAAATTATACATCAAAATTAAGCACAAACATGAGCACATAAGAACACATAAATTTTCAAAAGAAACCAAACACAAAATACATGTAACGAGTGCAACATCAAAATGAAGTTATGCACTATCTATTTTCTACAAGAATAATAAAACTGCCAAAAGCCATTTGCAACACTCCATGAAACTTATTAAAAATTCTGGGTTTCAATACCACGTTTTACTCGTGCCCCACGTTGGGCGCCAATTGTAGCGTATCGCCAGGGGGGGGGGGAGAATTATTAATTAATTCTTAATATCTTACGCTATATAGGATACTATAATTGAATGTAAATTGTAAATTATTTAAATGAGAATTGGATGATTCTGGGATTTGAAAACTGTCACAAAAGACATTTTAATAAAGATTTTTACAATGGCCTCTACAAATCTGAGCGTATTTACCATTACGTTAATAAACAAGAGGTTTTGCAACTTTCTAAGCAACGCTCAGACGTACAATGAGCCCTTTAAATGCAAGCAAACAAGTATAGTTGTACTTTAAAAATCTCACAATTATTCTAATACAAAGTATGTTACCAGTTATGATGATGGCAAACAATAATGAATTTTAATAGGTTGGGACGCCACGAATGATTTAACTGCATTCGACAGTTACACAGTCTAGCTCAGTGGTTTATCAGATCAGAGCAAGGATCTTTATCTCAGATGCGCTTACGGGTACAGTTTCACGGAAGTTGCAGGCTGAATGGCTTCGAAGAAACACATTACCGTTCCACGGCAGGTAGCGCTGAGCGTCGTAACTGGCCACGCCAGCAATATGCGGCAAGTCGCAAGTCAGAAGTGCGCCTCAGATGGTCTCCAGGACACATGGACACATGGACCGCAAGTCACCAGTGACTTGTCTGGGCTCCCAACTGGAGGGAAGTCAGGCAGGAAGTGTCTCGTCTTTTTCTGCCGCCATGGAGGTAAACTCTGACTCCGCCTCTTGTGGCTCGAAGACGACATAGAACATAAAATTCCCCGAATCTTAGTACTATGTTCACTGTGATTGGCTGACCATCTGACGTCATGTGAATCTGTGCTTCTCTTCGCCGCGTTAAGTCTCGGCAATCTTCGAGAGCCGATGCCTCCTTCGGGAAGAAGGAATTCTGTTTACCGCCGGCCCGAGAGAAACCCCTAATCCTCTTACCACTCTGTCAAAAAGGCGCCAGCCCGTCTGCCCTTCACTGAAGCGTAAAATCCTTGCCTCTTATCCTTTCAAACGCATCTTTCGAACATGCAGTGGACATCCCAAGAAATGGAAAAATATTCTATTCCTTTACTTTATATACAATAAAAAGTTATATGTAACAGGGAGCTTAGCGAATCGTTACAACGTTATCTGACACGTTGCCGTATCTTGTTAATTTGGAGCGGTACATTATCCTATGTATGCTTGTATGAGAGACAGAGAATGCCGAAATAGACTTATCCAATTCTTATGCGCCTATATCAGCACACATGATATTCAGCTTTTCCCCTCCTTCTGCAATCATTTTTAACTTTGTTTTATATTGGAGCTTTACGTCCATCGACATCTGAATCTTATCGGAAGGGTAATCGCATAATGAGACGCAGAAGTCACAACTGTAGAGATACATATGTGTAATATTTTATAAACATCCGTTATTCATGATCCGAGTAAAAATGTATAAAATTTCACTAGAAGCCAATCCGTTTAAGCACCGAAGTTTGCATGAATACTATACCCAGCACTATAAATCAGGCTTACTATGGTGATTTTTTTTAACACATTTCGAAATTCTATGAAGCAACAAGTCTGCAATGGACGCTGGTTCAAGTACAGACTAGGTTATGGAAGGTTCTAAGACAGATTATAGTAATAATAACATATATATTTGGAATATTAAAGTATTGTACATACCAGAAGAAACGTGACCAGGTAAGATCATTGACATCGACAAATGGCAGTATTTATTTTTGTTTTCTAATCTTCATGTTGTAGTTTACAGTCAAAAAATATGCTTTGAAACAGAATATTTAGTTATTAAGCACTGATTAGATTGAAGAACAAAAGAATTTTCAAATTTTTGCCAACCTATTTATTACAGCCAGTTATTATTTCAGTATCTTAACTTAAACCATTGACAGCAATTTTTGGTAATACGTTTCAGAAAGTGTCATTTGAAGGGAGGTCCCTACAATGTTCACAGTTTAAAGTGACCTGTTCCAGGTTAATCAGCTTCTACAGATTTTCTTTTCTTCACAATAACAATGTCCAATCTTGGTGTATATAATTCCTCTTGCTCAGTATTTACAGTAAAACACGAGAAATAGCGGAATTCTAGGTCAATATTTCAAGGGGTCGGAGAAAACTGTAAGTCTAAACAAGGTTGAAGCCTATCCTCCTATTACCACTCATATTCAAATCGTGTATAGGAGAAGTAATCAATGAAGTGAAAGAAAATTTTTGATGTGGAAAAAACGCACAAGAAGAAGCCAGTAGTATGCAACAGGGATTTGCTGATGATAGTGTCCTATTGACAAAAAACAGTGAGGATTTTGGAAAAATATAAAATTTCTGGAAGCTGTGAACAAATGTGAAGAAAGATTTAGACCGAATATAAATAAAAGAAAAAACCTTAACAGCTATGAGGTGTAACAGAAATTATAAACGTCCTTGATACACTGAAATGAAAACATTACTATAATGTAGTAGAAAATGTAAGAGAATGTACTGTATTTTTCATAAACAAAATTACAGGTGCAAAATCAAACTAAGAACTACGTCATAGGCATAGTAGCAATAGCAAGAAGACGAATATTTTAACTTCAAACATTGATTCCGGCTCAGAAATAAAATTCTTCATCTGTATCTGTGGATCACAGCAGTTTATGAAATTGCTGTTTGGTCATTGGGAAGATCAGATAGAAATGAAATTTGAAACAGTTGCAATTGTGTTGCAATGGAATCATACTGAAACATTAAACTGACCAAATGTATCTATTAGAAATGAGCGTGTCTTGGAAATGATGGGTAGGAAAAGAAGCTAACTGAATACTCTCACAAAATGAATAGACATAACAAGTGAGTCATATCTATTGTTGCGGACAGGTTGCTTAAAAAAATGTAAAAAAAAAAAAAAAAAAATCGGGATCAAAGGTTAAAAATCGGGACAACACAAAAAAATATGTTTTATATAATTCACGTTAGTTTTTATAATTTATAAAGGACAGGGATAACGTCTTTAGGTATTTGTCTACTATAGGAACTTATGAATATTATTACTAAATGTTAAAATAATAGTCAGACCTGTTAACTCAAGGGGCTCCCCCCTATTAGTATCAAAGTCCACCCCGACTTCATTTCTTCCCCCCCCCCCCATAAGCCGTGAATAGCGCTGCTGGTTGGTTGCGATGCGTTTGGAGGGTAAATCGGGACGCGTCACCAGACTCCTGAAAATCGGGACGTCCCGCGCAAATCGGGACACCTGGCAACTATAGTTATATCTGAAGACCTTGAGCATTGCTTAGTTCCTTAATGGAAGGAACAGTCAGAGGATATAATTGTATAGGAGGCAATGTTTAGAGTGTACGAAGCAGTTTATGGAGAACGTAGATTGTAATACTTGCGTTGAGATTTGAGAAGAAGAGATGAAAGAATTCATCATACTTCCCCATAGTCTGACGACAGAAAAAAAGAATGATCAATATTTGACAATGAAATTTGCTCTCAAATGTAATGGTGTTCGTTTATGATTATTTTTCTACATGTTTGATTGATCTGTCTCTATAATTATAGGGAGAGTTTAGTTCCTTTAGTTTAATATATCATGAGGTGGATATCATGACCTGTCTTCAACTCGTTCATTATACTGAAATTTACGTCCAGTCCGAAAGAATGTTAAATGCTAACCACTGTGTTTTTTTTTTAATGGCATTCGGCTACTGGGTCATACAGCCAGCTCAATGTGATTTGTTGCTATCAAGTATTGACACAAGGACACTACAACACGGACAAGACATTCACAGACACAACACTAAACACCCATGCCCTCGGCCATAGTCGAACCGGCAACCTTCGGTACGCGGAGCTAGCACTCTAGCCCCTACGCTACTGAGGCCGGCTAACCACTGTTAAAATGCTTAACTGCTGAGCGAACATTCGAGGAAAGGCTATTGAAGTCGATGGAAGGTAACGGGATATCCCGTCTGGCGGTTTACGGTCTGAAGGCCGAGTTTCCTTCCACGCAGAACAGCGGCGAACATCCGCCGGAGACTGGGGCTGCCTGTTAACCTCAAGTTTCCTGTTAAGAGGCGTCCGGTAGCGGACAGAAGAGGTCACTAACAACCAAAGAGCACTCAGCAGATAAATCAATCACAAATTCACCAGGACGGCATTGCTTATCGTTTACGTTTTGGTATCACAACCAGGATTAATATTTCACTTGTATCTACACTTATAAAATACCAACCTTGGTCAAATGTAGTGATGTTTGTCACACATTGACGTCACGCTTCCAGCCTCCGCTTCCCAACCAACAACGACCGGAGATGTTCGAGGTTATGCGCGTTATTTAATAATAGTTATAATTAACTATGCACCCATGAGTAAATGAGTTGCCAGCAAATTAAAAGAAAAGGTATGTATTACGTAAAAAATCGACGTATTAAATATTAGTTTGTTTTTCTTAATTAAAATGGATGGATGGATGGATGGAGAATTTTCTTATACTCTCTGTACAGTGATACCGTTATTACAGTAGGCAACGAAATATCTAGATTACATCATTTTCATGATTACGAACGTTATTTGATGAAAATTGTACTTAGCGGAGAAACGAATTGCTGAAATTCAGCTTTCAATACGTCACCTTTGACGAGCTTACAAGATAGATTTAGATATTTCAAGTCATTGTTATAATATACTCTAAGAATTGATATGCCAAAACAATTATATAAAAGTATTTACTGCGTTTAAATTAATATATTAATTAATAGTTGCTTTTATTAGTGATGTCAATATATCACACACATGTAAATATTTCCAGGGAGTCAAATTTAGATCCCAATACACCGGTAATAGAATCTATTAATGTTAGTAGAAGTTGTGGTTATGTCGAAATACAGACAGGACCATAATTACAACTGACACAATTTTTTTTTACAGAAAATTGCACTATCAACTTAGTTTTATTAATAATTTAAGCTGCTTTAATAAACTCCGAGTTACCGAAGTTGTTACTATACGGATGGTAGTACAGTACAGTACTTCCGTATTTATCGTGCTGAATAAGAACTGGACCACGAATAAAAATAATATCACGGGCTATAGCATAAGGTTTTTGGATTCCTATTTTATTTTTAATTTCGCTACTTCCCTAATCCTGACATCATAAATTCAGTATAAGTTACACCTATATTGCTGTATAAACTACAGTCGAAATATGTACAAATTATATAATAATGTTATGAGCATTACTTAACAACAATTCTATTTATTTAGGAAACCGCAAAGAAATGAAATTGCCAGCACATTTCTTTTACTCGCCATTTTTGGCGGGTTTAGAGGCTAGTATGTAAATAAAACGTTTGCACAGTTGCTTGAAATACTACATCTAACTTGACGTAAACCATTAAAAAATTCTGGCCTGAATTTTGTTTTGTGTTATTAGCACATGTTGTATCAAATTGAGGTATCAAATGATTCATTGTTTCATTTTCCTCTGTTGGTAGGTTCAACACTGAAGTAATTACTTTTATACCAAGCTAAATAAACTGGTATTTTGTGAAGGAAAATCAGATGGAACTCAATGCAAATCTTTCAACATTTTATTTTTCTCCCGAATAGAAAACAGACAAAAATAATCTCTGCTTCTGTAAATCCAAATTCTTTATTTATTTATTAGTATTATTATTCGCTACTAAGAAAACTTATTTATAGTCTCAAAACACGCTCGAAACAGAACGTGACAACAGAAAGCAGAAACTAAGGAAACTTATTACAAAATTTTGTGATATTAGCGAATACAAAGCCGTGTGTTTCATTAGTAAGAGCTTAGTTCGAAAAAATGTTTCTGTTATTCCGTCATCACAACCCTCCTCCATGCTCAGGTCTAATTTATCTTTTATTTCGATATTGATATACCACCGCTGGAGTTTTTTCTGTTTTTTAATATATAATTTAATATACTCCAAAATATTATTTAAGTCATGAAACACCATGTGTCTACGATATAGAGCCATTGAAAGGCTTATGATTGCAATACGAGTTTCATCTATTAATTGCATTTCCAATTTTCGGTTCATATGAGGAAAGTTTCTTCATTTTTTTCTGTTATTCAGCACACCAAAAACCTTTTTTCGTTCCAAGGAACATAGAGAAATAGGTTACTCCTACAGCGTTGTCACAATATTAACTTTCTCCTGACTCACTGGCTGTGTTGAGTGTCATATAGATTTAACTCGCCTTACATATCTGACACTTCTAAATCTTATTACACGTTCTTAAGTTCGTAATTTTCAAGAGCAAACGTAACTATTTCACAAATATTTGTCAGTGATAAACTTCCCATTTGACTAGTTATACAATTTAGTAAAATGTTTAATAGTATCTTTAATAGATTTTTTAAATTTTGTGCCTTCCTCTCCCCCTTCATGAGATTTGGTAAAATGGGTTGGAACTCCTCCCACCTCACATGAGATTTACCTTATAATTTTAATTATTAAATAATTACATTTCTTTGATATGTTTATGTATTTTGCTTCACGCCACTAAATACCTAAGCGTCAATACTGATGTCTTCTATGTACTACATTTTTTCTATGAAATAAGTGAATAAATATTATATAAAAAGTTGACGTGAGGCTTTGTTGACAACCTGTCACTTTAAATGAGATTTTTTTGTGATTTTGTCTGACCCTCCCCCCGTCCTATTTTCAGTTCAAGTAAATAATAGATGTGCCTTTGTAACATTTTTTTAGAAAACTCCTAAAATGTTACTCTGTGGAAGAAAATAAAAATTCTTTTAAATATAAGTAATAACCTATAAACCATCACTGCTCGCCCATGTTCCGTCAATGTACTGGTGAACTTATTTCTGATCAATTTATTTGATATAATATATCTTCCAAATCTGAAGTTAAGTAAGTTAGTAAGTCGGATAAACAATTGTCAAATGTGTGAAGAGGAAGGCTTAACACTCTCTCCCAGCAATGTGTATAGATATTCTCTTCCCACAATCGCTTGTAATATGTAGAAAGGCAAAAATACAGTTATCATATTTAATACTTACTATTTACTATCGTTTAAATAATTTGGTCGTTAAATAAATACTTACGCAATTAATATTTACTGATAGTGCCAGAAACCAAGTGTTTAGTTAATCAGCCAGCTTTGAAAAACACTAAATTTTGTAGTTACAAAAAATCTCTTATTATAACAGCTTTCCATGAGTGAATATTTATCATCTGGGTCAATGAAAATATGGTTAAATACATTTGGATTATTTGGGCGCATAATTTAAATCAGCCAGATTTATCAAATTTCACTGGAAACTTTAATAAACGCTGTTCGTATTGAACATTCGTGCACTTTATGTCACTAATGGAGTTCATAACATGAAAGGCACAAATAGTACAAATCATTGACTCTGCAGAACATTGGTAGAGCTTCCAGTCAATTAAACAGGATTTCTTCGCTGGGCGCCCTTGTCTAAAACAAGTAAAATATCTAAGAATGTAAAACATTTATTTAACAACCGACAGATAATGTTTACAAAGTGTTTCTCGGAAAATTAATTTAATGAATCGTGTCAGTTATAATAGCTCCTTGTTAAAACAGTGTTGAAGTTTCGTGGACGAATTAATTACTTCACTTCTGCGGCGCTGTGCCTTTTCATCTCCTACCCTTACTCTATGCCCCGAGTCTTATTGTAGAAATATCATTCCGTTTCGCTGAACAACCAACAGCTTTGGAAACCGTAATTTCAACCTGCAAGCAGTCAACTGGAAGCGAGGAAGGGGAGTGAATGGATCTAGAGCTACGGGTGAAGATGAGTGGTGCTCTTGTTAATTGTTTCGAATGTTACCATCTTACTAGAGTCAATCTTACTCCATCTTGGCTGTCGAAACTAGACGTTCGAGCGAAGAAAAAATATCCAGTAAAGAATGAGAAGAAAACTTTACTCGCACACGCAAAATAAAATACGTATTTATTACCACTATACTATAAATAAAAACTGTGTTACAGAAGTAAGTAAATTCGTGTGGTCTTGAATACTGCCGACAGAGTTTTGATGTATCTCGCGTTCCGCCTCTGTACTGACTGGACTTACAGATTAACGTTTTTAATGTTTTTTTTTTTGTTTTTTTTGTTTTTTTTTTGTTTTTTTTGTTTTTCTTTGGTTTTGTGTTTTTTGCTTGTGGCTTTACGTCTCGTCGAAGTCGACGTCATTAGAGGCGGGAAAGAATATAAGGAACGGAAGAATTCGGCTATTTTCTTATAAGGAACCATTTAGTCATTCACCTGGTGTGATTTTGGGAAACCATTGGAAACCCAAATCTGGCCGGATGGGGATTTGAACCCACGTCCTCCCTAATACGGGGCCAGAGCTCGGCGCGGAACGTCTTATGATTAAGCACAACCCAACACGTTGCGTTTTCGAAGCAAGCGCCTTAAGGGAGCGTGCACAAACTACGTGGCTTGGTCCATGGGAGGGGGGGAAGGGGTAAAGTAGGCTGCAAGGCTACGCTGGGCTACGTGGTAGGAGGGGGGGAGGGTTTCCGAGGCAGGCCACGTAACATTCCTTTCATAACATAACACACAACATGTGAATATTCATTTCCCTTAGTTAATTATCTCCGTATGTAATTTACAATAGTCTGACAGGAGAAAACAGCACAAAATGTCTTCTGGAATCAAAAGGGAAAAAAAAGCTACGTGCTATGGGGGGGAGGTGGGGGAGACTGGTACAGGCAAAAGCCACGTAGGGATACGTGGGGGGGGGGGGGGTCACAGGAGACTAAAATGGAGCTACGTGGTTTATGGACACTCCCTAAGCTACCATTCAGTGTTAAATAATTTTCACCAGATCCTACACATTACACTTCCCCAGAACTTCACTCCAGAGTCCAATAGTTAATGGTACAATACATTTGTTTCTTGTAATAGCTAGAAAAAAAGCGTGTTTATAACATTTCAAAGCACATACTCCTAACCAAAATATGGTGTTAGTTTTGTTGCAGTGTTTTGTAAATTAAGGAATAACCTTACACGTACCACCAAAATCATTCATGGAAAACCTTCCAGTCATGGTATATGATTTTAGTTGAGAGAGGAGAATTTGTTTGATTATACTATCTTTTGATATGCCGAATTTATAGTATAGTAACTGTTTATATTATAGCAGGTTATGCACCTTGGATTGCAAACAAAAATGTTGGACGAAAATTTGCTCACTGCTGGTTAAAATAAGTCGTCCAGTAAACAGTCTATTCCACGTTAAATAACTCAACTCAAATTTTTCAATGTTTAACATTTATTTCAAATGCTGCATCAGTCATTTACAGATACTTGTCTTTTTCTTTACGCACTAAATTAAAACATATTTCAGTAATCAAATTCAAATTGTTTATCGCTATAATCTTGATACAAATCATTTTACTATTGTTAACGATACCCGTTATCTTACAATCTTGTTTACAGGATTGCCAACTTAATTATTTATACTCTTACACCTTAGCTGTCCACCTTTTATGTTAACATATTATTTAATATATATTATTGCATATTTAATACTTCTATGGTAGATATTTACAAAGTGAAACGTAGGTTCTCATGTTTATGTTAGAATCGAAATATAAATAACTTGGCATAACATTTGATAACAAACTTCTTTGGTCAAGTAGTAGGAAAAGGGTTCAAAATCTTTCACCTGTTGGAAAGAGTTATGATAGGATGTACCACAGAAGTAAAGGAATTGTATTACAAAACTTTGTTTAGACCATTGCTTGTAGTATCGAACCCACATTTTGGCTATCAAATATAGAAATAGAAATTAGGGCGTGGGTGCATAGAAGGGTTGCTAGATTTGTCTTTGGATATTACCGCAGACCACAATCAGTATTTAATATGAAAGAGGACCTGAAATGGGATTCATCGGAAAACAGAAGGAGGGAAAGAGAGTCATGGGAGTGTACAAGGCGTATATTGGCGATGAGACATGGAAAGATATTGGTGGGACAATTAATAGATGTGCCTGGAATGGTAGAGATGATCATTACCACAAGTTGGCTCTCGATTTCAGCGATAAGGGGGGTGGGATAATTTTCTTTCGTGAGGAAGGGCGTCAGGGATTTGAATAAATGACAAAGAGAAATGATGAATAATTTACCATAAACACTTAAATAAATTAATGTTCGAATCGGTTGAGGGCAAAAGTTGTTGGGAATTGGAAAGGAGAAAAATGGATGTGTAGCGAAATTGCGACCGAAGTATGCACTTCATCGAAATAATATTAAATCTGTGAGAAATAAAGCGTTAAAGGAAGAGTCTAACAAAAATACTTACTAGCACAGCTACCAGAATTTTAGAATTCAGAGACCAACAGAGCTATCGATCAGAACCACACAATGTCAATCGGCGTAACGCATTGTACCCCAATCTAGGTGATTAGATGAGGCTCGACGCCAAATAGCTGCTTCCTCATTCGCAAATTTGAATTGCCAGAGAACGTGCGCTCTCCGAGATTTCGAATTGCGAATCGTCCGCCATCGTTCTTGCTGACGAGCGAATATTGAGTAACCCGGATCGACTAATCTGGAAGGCAGATTTAATGTTTGTCGGGGAGTGAAAGCAAGCGACGGTGAGCGAGTTCACAATGGTTCTTCGCTGTTCATCATACTTTGGTGTTCCGATTCACTGTTCCTGACGTTTTGATGATGAGTCTCCTACGTTTTAAGCTAACGCTTTAGAAGTTCTAACAAAGACCAGCCAGAAACGCTCTAGGAAAAGAGTCATATAATATCAGACTTTTATCTCGACTTGTAACACTGTATATTTCAAGGATTTTTTTTTCTTTTTTTTCCTAAGTAATCTGCACTAAGCGTTTTAGTGATGTTTACAAAAGCTGTATTAAAAAATCTGTTTTGTATTGCTTATATTATTTTAATACCTGGCATTATTTTCCTTTTACGTATTGCATTACGTATGCCAACTCAATTTAATGGATAAGTAATTACGGCATATTGATATGTCACTGATAATGAAGTGGTGACATTAAATTATTTGTTTTGTACTTGTGAGTCGCATGAGGGGTGTTAATCAATATGAACTAGCAGTGATCTCTACAAAACAACATCACAAAGTTTTAAAACAAGATTGACGTATAACATTTGCTGACTCGTGAAAAAATGTACATCAATATCCCGCTGATGGATGATTAATTTATAAATGAGTCATTCTATCTCTGGAACAAGGCAAATATTTAACAATTTATGAAATTTGTTTGCTTTGTTTTATCAAATTAGGGTTGCAGTGTACCGACCCAGCTAAAACCACGTCAGCTGTGAAAGCATTTTGCCAAAACCACTTCTATAATCGGATATCAATATTTATTACACTTGACAATTTGTGTCAACTGCTGGTGTAATGTAATTAATTTTGAAATATAGATGAAAAACACTGCTGAATTAACGTATCTTGATGGTTATACACACAGGGAATTCTCAAATGAATAAAATGTAAAATAGTCAGTATGTACAGAAATAGAGAGAACCATACAATTTTAGCTACACAAAATAGAGGCGTAAGAAAATAACCTTGTAAGTTATCTTATACCCCTTACATTTATAACTGATTCTGTAAAATTTACAAGAAGTTTGAAAAATGAAATTACCAAAAGTTGCATTTTGTGCTTCCACTCATTTAAGTTAGCTGTATTCATTATCAGAGATTCCGTCTCATGGTATGATAAAAAAAATCTTATACGAAATGGTATTATTTCCGTGGTTTCATTACAATGAATTTTCTGGCAGAAAATACTATTGCTTTTGATTTCGTGTGGGGGTAATTAAGGAAGTGTTTAGTTAATACTGAACATCTGTGGTGATGGCAAAACATTGGTACTACTACCACTGGAAATAGTGTAGGTGGGACCCATTCGCATTGGGACATGAGCCCAGCTGCACCTAATACCACTTGCATTGTTCAGTAATTAAAATACTAAAAGAGGCAACTGATTTAAAATTCGTAAATTCAAAAGTAGCTTCATTCTGCGGGATGTACAAATATGTTTTATGTATCAAGGCTGTTCTTCTATAAGAAAAGAAGGTTATTATAACTGATTTGAATTTACGAGCAGTACACATGAATCATTCGTATGGTTTGCTAGAGAAAATTGACAATTTGATACATACGCAAGGCTAGTAGTGATGGGAAACAAAGGTGATGATTATTAATTTAAAAAAAACATGAATTTCTACAAATAACAACTTAAAAACAAAATAAATTAGTAATCGAGAGAAACTGCCCTTACCAAACGATAGTACGTCTTGTTTAGCTGAAGGCATATAGGGACTTCTCGGATCAACAGAATACAAAAAGTGCATTTCCTTCCTTTATTCAGATTTTTCTGTACTTGGCTGACGCAGTAACATCTATCATATCAGCACTTATTTTCTTAATCTTTTTTTGTTTAGCACGTCCTTGGCATTTGTTTCTTTGGAGCTGTTGGATCGTCTACTCTTTTCTAACTTCCTTATTACCGTGTTATTTCATTTAAACTATTTCTTGCACTAAAGCGCTTACCATACAGGAAAATACATCTCATTTACAGCACGAGGAAAAGATATTTTAATATACTTATTTTATATTAGGATCATTGCGTCAACAATTAGATTTATAAAGTCAGAGGAAATCTTCTAAGCGTAAAAAGCAGGACATAAGGAACATGCATGAGACCAGATCCCGTTCGTTGAATTATTTTGAAAGTAAATAACAGTGAAGCAGGAGTGGTTCTGGGTGCTGTGACGAAGAGAGGTCACAAAAACTGCCGCCGGAAGCGCCTCTGGCGGCGGCTGACCGCATTGCCACTGTCCCTGTCACTTCTTGCTACACCTGCGTAGTTAATCTAGTCCTTGATGAAGCGACAAGTAATAGGAGGTCAGATTGTCACTTGGGAGGAAGGGAGCTGTTACATTACAGTGACTCACTGTTTCCGGGATATAGAAAAAAGTCTCTTCGTCCAGTTAATGAAAATTTGCATACACGCTTCATTTACGAACAAATGAATCAGCTTACGTCATTTGTCAGTTCCTGTCTAACTTAGTACCCTCACTTCCTTTCTCACGATTTCTCTCTGTATTGTGCAATAACTGGTATGGAAAACTATCTGATTTACTAACGGAAAATCGAAAAAGGCGTAATTTTCAAAGAAACCTCTTGGTTCTCATTATCTGACGACAATAAAACTTTGCTGATTGCTGCTTTTATGGTGAAAATAGTGATTTTTTAAGAGAGATTCGTTGACTATACAATTCGAAAAATATTTAAAAAACCGAACGTTTTGGGTGAGCAGTAAGTCTATGGCCATACATTCTAGAGGATGCAGGTTCGAATCCCCGCCCGGTCATGCAAATTTGGGTTTTCCATGGTTTCCACAAATAACTCCAGGTGAATACCGGTATGGTTCCTTTAAAAGACCATGACCCAATTCCTTCCCATTCGTTGCCCTCAGTAGTCCTGTCCGGCCTCTAATGACCTCGATGTCGACTAGGCTTAAAACCATAAGCAAAAAAATAAAAAAAATATCATTAACGATGGTTTTGGTCGAGGTATAGCGCTGTATTCCGTTTTATGTCTTTGATTGTCAGGTAATGCGAGCACAACGTTCTCTTCAGTTATTCCCTACGTAGATCCCGCTTCTAGCACTTATCTGACTGATATTTAAATCCGATTAAAATACCCTTCTTAATGAGAAATATAATTACAGTTATCTGTTTAGTAATCAGTCGCTTTGCTAACTGAACTATGTGGCATATGTTAAACGAAGATCTCAAGGAGCTAAGTGAAAAGAGAAGCGCATAATAATCTGTAAATGTTCTTGTTTTATAACATACGTACTCATGGAACTAGCTGTATACTGTACGAAGTTTCTGCAAAAATGTTCTTATATTTAATACGAATTGTCGTCAACGTCAATGAACGGCAGTATGTAGCTTTAACACACATTCGCCTCTGAGATTGAAAAAACAGGATTTTATACAATTTCATTTCACACTCATCGTAGCGGTAGACACAGGTTGCCCGTTGCTAGCTAATGAATTGTTTAACAATCACCCGCCTCTGGTAGGTATATTCCTCTGGTAGGTAGTGTTCCCATTCAAGTGTGGATTGTATTCAGCTTCAACCTTGTTGAAAGTTTCTTTCACCGTCATCTGTGAATTCGGGAACTACTTTTGTAAAGATGCTGTTGTGAGTGTGTGAGGGATATGTACGGTAGCTATGTTTCTTTAGCCTAAGTTAAATATCAACTTAGAAGATGTTAAAGAACTCGGAACTTTTTGAACTGGTTTACGAAGATTTGCAGATCTGCACGTTCGTCATATTTCCTCCACAGTACATTACTAAGCTTCTCGCACTTCTCAATAACGGGTAACATCTCGAATAAAAACACTGTCCATTAACTTTTTACTGTACTTTTATTTCTTAGAAAACAGTTCAGGAAAATATACACAACCAAGACATCGAACCTCTTTCCGAAGTTTTTAAAAAAATTCTAATAAATAAATGGCCCAGAAACTTTTCTGCTCACGAAAATCGGTAACTCAAAATCGGTACAGAAGCAATGACAATTGCTCCAACAACAAAAATCATACAAAACCAATTACTGCTGATACCAAATCACCACAAATCATGAAGAAGCATTTTTAAATGAAAGCTATTTGCAAAAAT
The DNA here is from genome assembly GCA_031002005.1 of Vandiemenella viatica. Taxonomy (NCBI): domain Eukaryota; kingdom Metazoa; phylum Arthropoda; class Insecta; order Orthoptera; family Morabidae; genus Vandiemenella; species Vandiemenella viatica. Next base: position 227,832,311 of record JARYHS010011408.1, on the reverse strand, counting down.
TTAACAACATATTTACTACATTAAATATTTTTACACAGTTGAAAAGCACACTTAGAACAATAAGTCTTAAACAACATTTTTAATTAGTCTTTTAATCAACATTTCAGAAATTGTACTGCTTTTAATCAAATTACAGTTCATTTAAAAAAAATTCATCCACCAAAACACTGTACATTCATATGCAAAATATACGAATTTGCCACTAACCTCCGCGTATCTCTCCCAGACACAAAGTTAATTAAAGGATGGATTGCAATTAGTACGAAACTGGGTCCTACGGTAGTTACAAAGAATAAGAGAAACACTTCTTGTATGACAGAGATGGATGCCGCTTGCCAACAAATTTTTCTTTAATCTCATCTTGAAAGCGTATTTTCGGTTCTGGGATGTAGTTAGAAATAGCCAGGGCGGAAGTCACCTACCAATATTCCAGCAAGCGGTCTAGTACTCTTTTGTAATGTTGCCAGGTCTCATTAAGAATTAGCGCCTACTGCCACATCCCATGTATCTCTTCCCATGCATATACGTTTACACGTAAGGATAGTTGGAAGACACCATTCGATTGCCACTTTCAAGTGGCCGGATTATGCTCAATTTACCCTTTCTCAAGTGCCACACTATTCCGTAGACTTTTTCAGTGATTATAACGCAAATGACAGTTACACTGGACCCAATGCAGCATCTCGCTCACGTCAGGCGTAACGATAAAAGGACATCGTGTTCTATCTCGTAATTACTCGTGCTCCAATTAGTCACTTGTTTCCTTAACATGTTTGGTAGCTCAGTGAATGGAATGGCGAGGTCAACAGTTTGTGTCCTATTTTAGGAATGTGTTTTTAACAGTATTTAAGTGACCTTAACCAGTTGATATGAATTTTGCTAGCACGTTCAATGGTTCCACATTTCACTTTAAACTATAGGCTTGTAGTGTCCCATTTGGTTGATCCCTCGGGATTTACTACTTTATAAACAATTTATTAATTGTAACAAAATAAATGATTGTGGGTTGTGTTCTCTTCCGATAACCTTGTCGGTCGAGAACCACATTCAAATCAAATCAAATTAACTTATTGAACTTAAATACATTACGGCAATAAAATGATTGAATCTAACAGCAACATTTTTTGTTACTGATAAACAATGAGATTTACAGACTGGGACATCTAAGGCTCCTTTTAATAAGATTAGGAAAAGTTACAACATAGGCGAATGCTCGGGAAATGCCTTGATGTTTGAACATAGAACTTAATTTTCAGCGTACTCCTAGCGATCAAAATGCGTAGGTTTTCTTACATTCTGCGATTCCTAGATCCCAACCTTTTATTGTACAATGTACTGTGTAATAAGTACATAGAGTTTCAGATAGTTGTTTCTAGAGTTAATATCTGAACGTAAAAGACTTCTCTCTTTAAAGAAAGTTCTTTTCGCTGGCGGTTTTCTGTTTTTCAGATCTCTAATTCTTCTAATATCAGCAGTAATATTACTCCCTATATAAAAGAATTCTCTTACTTTTTCTGTTACATTTGATCCTAGTTAGTTAAGTAGTTAAATATATAACTTATGTGACTATATGAAGTAAGGAAGGGAATTGTGTATCTTGACCTGTCAAACCGAGCGTGGTGGTATAACGGTTAGCGTTCTCGCCTCGCATTCGGGAGGACACCGGTTCGAAGCCCCGTCCGGGCGTCAAGATTTGGGGTTTCCATGGCTTCCCAAATCACTCCAGACAAATGCCGGGATGCTTCCCTCAAAAGGCCATGGTGAAATTCCTTCCCATTCCTTGCCCCCCATCCTTTCCCGTCTCAAAAGACCTCGCTGTTGAGAGACGTTAAGCAGTTAAAAAAAAATAAGATCTGTCAACAAATCAAGTAAGTGTTTTGTTAAACCCTGTTCTGTTATCTGACATGTTATACATACAATACTAACCCATCACACAACTAGATCATAAGGAAAAAATCGCTACCAAGTTGTCACGCGATAACAGTTAAAATTTTCATCGTATCTGACGTACCTATCCCTTTCCAATATGACAGTTCTTCTGTTGTCCAGGCTGAAAACTTATCCGTTTAGCGTCGTATTCGTTTCGTATGGCTATGCTTGTAGCGGTGTCGAATATCGAAGTCAGCGAGTCTGTGGCTGCCTTGGTACGCACGAGGTGTCAATAGCAAATAACAGGGCTCGGTGCGCAGGCGAGGTGATCGATAGTGATACGAGCTCTCGCAGCAGCAGCGGCAGCTGAGGGGCGTCGAGGGATTGTTTCATTAGGACGTGCTCTCTGCCGCTCTGGAAATTGACTTAATTGCTACAGCAGGCAGGACGTGTGACTCATCCAGTCGACCCCAGTGCTACCCTCTTACAAAGGACGAGTTTGCTTTATTGACGTTTGTTGAGGGGGTAGAAAAGTGGGGAAAACGCTCTTAAAATATTTATCACCCCAGCTCAACGCTGGTGGCAAGAGATCGTCGCCAGAGGGGACAGCGAGTCTGTTGATAGGGTGCAGTTGAGTCAGTGCTCCCTGGGTGCCACAAGTAATGAGCAATTGTTTATCTACCCTCGACTAGAGACTATAACAATGATTATAAACTTCACCCATGTGTGGTATTATTGCTGACTGTTTAACTTATCAATACCAGTAGGAATTTTTTCACTTCATGACCACGGTAGCTAACACCCTGGTTTGAGAGGTGGTGATGCATAATATTGAATCAACAGATTATATTTTAAATCCATAGGCCAAATCTCAGAACCATCTATAGAGCGAGATCATAAAAAATTGTTTTTCAGTGATTAGTGGACGTTTTACTCGTGTGATGTGTATGTATGTTATTTACTGACGTTCTCCTTCGTATTCTGGACCTTGGAGGGCAAATCAGTTAAGAAATTCGATCATGTATGATTGAATTTCTTTGCGATAGTACGTGCTTGAATCTTATTTAAAGGATATGGCACTGATGGTGATTATACCAAGTACTTTACAACACATTTATTCAACACAAATACACCAGGTTGCAACTACATGTAGCATCTTAGAAATCATTCGATATGAGCCACAACATACGAATTTGTCTGCCACTACAATGATTTTCCAACTGTTACTGACTATTCGTAGGCGAGAATTCCTTTTCACTGTCGGGCGGAAGATTACCACCTACCCACCTCTTCCCGCCTCTGTGTAATTCCTGTTTCCTTCCCACACAGCTGATTGGCTCTGGCACTGACAATATTTTTTCTTGCGTCAACTGATGTATACACAGTACGAACACTATATGGCTTCCAGCACTAAGAAGATCAGAAACTCTCTTAAAAACCTGGAAAAATATCCTGAAGAACCCTCAGCTACCTATACATCAAGACATTATTCAAGCAAAACACCAACGCTTGAAATCAAGAAAACCACCATGGCACACAGCAATCAACCTTACAGAGACCTCTTTCAACATCAGCATGCTGTGGACAACTCAATGGGAGCAGTCATCAGTAGCCAATAAAAGTCTAGTTGAGGACCCCTCAGTAAGGTTACAAGGTTTCGATCTCCCCAGGCGGCAGTGGAGAATCATCAATCGGATTCGAACAGGGCAAGGCAGATGCGCCTATTTATTACACAAATAGGGCTGGGTAGATTCTGCAAATTGTGACTGTGGAACCATCTAACAGACAATCAATCACATCGTTTCTGACTGTCCTCTTCGGGCCTACGAGGGAACAATGGCGGAAATATATGATGTGTCGAATAGTACAGTTGACTGGATTAAAACATTAGATCTAAAGATATTAAATTCTACAAACTTGTGATATGTACATTTCCTGTTGTGTAGCTTGTTAAATAATCATACGATAAATAAATAACGAAATACTCCAAACGTGAAACCTCTGAAACAAAATTATATATATTTTCACGTAGCTCTTTTAGGTACATGTACGTTACAGTTGGAAACTTTCTGAAGTTTAGTCATTAACTGGATTATGTCATCTTCTTTCTTCTCTTATGAAGTACAAACTACACTTAACACACCAATAACAACTACCGCAGTCGTATAAATTGTTCTCGGTCTACAACAGGGAGGTCGCGTCATTTTGAGGCGATGTTTGAAAGTTGATCTCCGACTTCATCTTTCGGTGACGTCATTATGCCACAGGGAATCGTTGGCCGGCACTGGTTACGTAAGGCCAGTCACTCCAGGAAACCGACTCTTCGAAGGGAAATGAAGTCTGAGGGTCATTTCGAAACGTCGTATCAAACTGATGCGAAATGGCAAGAGAACGTTTTATACAGTAAATACTAACAACTATCACAGTCACCTATACATACAGTAACAATTAATAATATTGTTCTAATCAACTTTATTTCCACAATAGTAAACAATACAGATTCGAAAAATGTCTTCTGATACGCTTTGAGCGATTTTTTTCTTCTTCTTTCGACAGTAGGGAGTTCAGTAACGATAGTTGGTAAGGAACAGCCTCAGTGAGTTTCCCGTCAGAGGTGTTACGAATGGATTATAAAAAGACTTTATACTAACTATCGACACCTGGGTGATCCGAGATGAAACTTAAATTGTCTTTTGATTAGAATTTTATAATGAACAAGCGACTGGAGTGTTCGTGTAAGCTGAATCTATGGAACCGCTTGGTTTAAATCTACACTTCTGTGCTTCTCTTATGAGGTTAATAATTACTCACAAGTGGGCATCCATTCTCATCCTGTTCATGAGAGGTCACTTGCAAGGGTATTGCTATATAAATTCGTTGAAAGTGAGCCCTTTGTGAGTACTCTGATTGCTTATAACTGCGAAACAGCTCTCTCAATTGAGTATACTTTTCCATAAACTTGTAAATGAGTATCCCCTGCACAACAGAGGAGATAGTTCTTGCATAAAATGACTACATCAGAAACTAATATTTATTTTTCTATATGTTACACAATTTTCAAAGCAATCCGGCTGGGGCGAAGTGCAGAGATACTATTTCGATTCATTACAACAGTTTCATTCAGTTGCTTCATTTAATTTACCAGACTTTCATTATATACTGCTTCAAACAATTTCTTGGTTCTTCAATGGCCTCTTAGTACATTACTTAGTATCTTAGAAGCAATTACCGATTCTATGTTCTCACCACTAACTCCAAAATTCAACTTTGTCTTCCGCCATCTTTCTTGGTACGTCTACAACAACTATTCGTCGTCTCCCAGATAACCGAACATATGCCTACAGACAGTGCTAAACGCACCAAAGACTAAATTCACTGTGTGCTGGAAAACATGTGAAAAAATTACTGTATTATTAAATCTAGATATACAAACAAAATTTTGTTAAACTTATGGTAAACCAAGTGCCAATTTGTGATCAGGGTCATCTTTTCCCTTCAATGCAGCACTCTTAATTCTTCTACCAATATCTTTACACGATTTATTACCAATATGCGCCTTCAGCACTCTCTTGACGCTCCTCATTGGAAAATTGGAGGAGGGTGAACAAACTGTTGGGAATGTAGGCCTACATGGCGCGTGTTGGTGATGAGGCGTGGAAAGATATTGGTTGAAGAATTTAAGAGTGTTGAATTGAAGGGGAAAGATGACTATGACCGCAAGTGACGCTCTATTTCATGTACACGGTTGCTGGGAAATTTTCTTTTGTAGGTGAGAGTACCACGGCAAGTGATGAATAAATTACCAAAACCACTGAAAAAATCTAAAATTAAATTTCGTAGAGGCCAAAAGTAGGCGGGCACAAGTATGGGTGTGTATGAAAACTGCCATCAGATCGTGATCTACATCACAATTATTAAAATCAAATTTATTGCCATGGAGACGGAATTTGGAAACATCAAGCTCTAATCTAAGATATTCCTGATCTTCGTCGTATTAATTAGGTGTTAATGAACGGAAGCTTTGTTAGCTTAGTAGCTGGTATCTAATGTCCGACATTTATCTGATTTGTAATATCATTTTGAAAATTATTCGCAGCTCCTCAACGGTGGAGGATCTGTTAACAGCAGGGGAAAAAATACAGTCGTGGAACCCTTCTGCCTAAACTAACGATTTTATTGTATTGTTAGGAGAGTGTACGTAATATTTGAAGCGCACTTATACTTTTTGACTTCGAAACAGATGCGTACAATCTCAAAACTGAAGGGTCTGCTTTCTTGTATTTCTGAAGTGAACTCAGTATTGATGCTCAGGGGAGTCCAAAAGATTCTTCGACAAATAAGTAGCAGAGCATCAGCTTGTTTCGCATTTGGGCCTCTGTTGTGGCTTATTTAAATCCAATTTTTTTTTTTTTAAATTATATTGCATGACAATGACCTTAGCACTTTATTGTAGGAAGCAGATATCCGCAATTCACGAACAGAAAAACAAGGCTGTCATAATTGACGAAGCATTGATATACTGTCAAATTCTGCAGCAGAATAGAAATAACACACAATAATATGAGGGTTCTTTATATTTTTTTAAGTTCCAGCTACGTACATCCTACCCTAAACTGGATATAAGAATTAATTGCCTTCAGTTTTGCTGAAATTATTATTCAATGAGAAAAAACCTAGCGGAGATTAGTACCAAGATATAGGAATTGACTATTAAAATGTAGTTTATTGTGCTGGCTATAACAAGTCTACATTATTACAAATCTGTAAGCAGACTCAAAATATACTTAACTTATTTGGACGGAGCTTCATTAGGCTGAAAACTTGTGGTCTAGCTTAATTCCTGCACACATATCTATGAGTCTAAGTAACCGATAAACGAAAAAAGAAATGACAATTCGTTCGTACCGGAAACAGATATGCACCTCAGATCATACTGCATCTATGATGAAAACTCCTATATGCAATATCCACCAAAGATCACGTACAACACAGATGGATACTCCATCCTTTGGACTATATTAATACTGATTGATTACATAACTTTGAATAATTATTTCTTCAATTTTTTTAGTATAACTTGTTAGAAATCACGGCAAAAATAATCAAACACCAAAGATTAACACTCCAATAAGCATAAATAAATTACTCAATTTAATTTACTGTAAATGTTTATGTTTTGCGACTAAGCGTTAAACAGATGGTAAACACATTACTATGCATACTATATTTCGTGGGAGTGAGGCAGTAGAAAATTATAGAATTAACATACAACACACACAAGATTTGAAAACAAAGCTTTATTCACAGATTTGGGTTTTAAACTCAACAGAATATCAGGAACTGTGATGTTTGATATAATTTTAAGAATCATCATGGGATTTCACAGAAAATGTTTGATGTCCACATGTTCTTATTAAATGCCAGCAAATGTTCCTTTTTTTCTTAGCGTAGCTGTGTACTGCGCGCAGTTTTCTACATCCGTTAAAGCTCGCTTTTCATGCGCTACATGTTCGCGGCTTACAGTGTTACCTGCGTTTGCAAAAGCACAACTTTGAGTGCAAATTTGTTTTTTGCACGTGAAGTTTTCCTTTTAGGGAATGCAATAAACGCTGTTCCCTTTCAGCGTTACTGAAGTAACTAATATTTAATGAAATAAAATTCATTTCAGTCGTGTGTGTAATGGACGTTAAATGGTGTCCCATGTGACCGGAGTGTGTGCCACACATTAAATACACACAGAAACAAACATGAAAGGGGAAAAAAATTGCAATGCCGCCGAGGGAAGCCCTGAAATTGCTCCCCTTCTGCGAGTACTTGTTCCTAAATGTGTTTTAAACAGACTCAAACAAACTGTATTTAGCAGCACGGGGAAAAAAAGAGGGCGAAATATTTTAGTAAACGCAAGGCCGCGTTGTAATTTATAGGCAATTTCCGCTAGCAATTATACGGGGTAGTGTTGGCCGTGGCTCTCGGTGTGTATGCAATAAGAGCAACACATTCTCGGCTGCAGCCAGCCCGGAATTGGACTATAAATTGTGGCGCAGCCTAGCGGTGGCCGGAGTATCCTGCTCGGCGATCATCGCTGAACATCGGCAAGCCTCGGGGCCGTGATGCTTTTTTCACATCCTGACTCTCATTAAAAACTCCTTCTGTTTAGACGTTGCTAGCGAAAAGGTAAAAGTACGTTGGTGAAATATCTAAATTGGTTTCGTATTCCAAAGGGATATCTTGTGTACAGCGAATTAAGTTGATTCCTTTTAGTTCTGATTCAAAGGTACATTTGATTGCTTCAGCCATGCAGCAGTTCCAATGCTGTTATCTAATACTACTTTCCAAGCCCATAAAAATCATGGTTTCAACACAATGTTCTGCCAGTTCATCTTCCACCCATTGCTTGAATAAATCGAATTACTGAACAATGCTTAAAATCTTGGTTTTTAATGACGTAATTTTGGGTAAGATTCAACTAAACTTTGTTCCAGTGCATAATCCCCTTCATCATTAATACAAACATTTAAACGAAATACATACGAATTACATTGCAATTTATAATAAAGGTGATAAAACACTCAATTCTTAACCTTCGTTCTTAACTTGCTACAACAGCAAAATCTTTCGATATAAAGCAAAAACATCTCTGCCATCATGGAACCGTCGAAGAAAGCCGGAAAGCTTAGCGCATGACTAACATCATAATAGAAATGGCTTTCTGCTATTATTAGTTATTACCATGAATGTTTCATTTAATACAACCAATGCTTTTAGCCTGACTTAAGCGGAAAATTAATGAGTAACAATAATTTCTTTCGTACGAACTTTACTTCTAATTCTACAGGAAACATAACTTTATAAAAAAAGATCTGAATTAAACCGATGCAGATCCATACCACGACCTGAAAAATGTTATAAAATGTTTGTAATTACCAATCCCGCAGCGAAGACTACACTTTCATTGTTTGTCGGAGTTCTATAGCGCTCTTGTTTACCATGGCATCGAAGGAATCAAATTTTATTTTTCCTGTAGTAGTTTTAGAAGTAATTTAACTAGAGATCAGAGAAGCAGCAATCTTAGTCACAAAAATGGTATGGACAAGTACGTGAGGCAACCGTTCTAGAATTTACCTCGAGTGTTTCCCAGAAGCCATGAAAATATAAATTTCGTCTGTCGGTGTGTAAATCGAAGCCAAAGTCCTGCCCGATGTCAGGTATGGCCAGTAACTCTCACCCACCAGGCTTGACATCGTTTCAATTACCGGGTTGATTAAGTGTTACGAAGTTCTGCGGTAACCAAACCAAATATAATTTACAGGATGATTTAGTCCTAATAAATGATTTATTAGTCTCATTCAGTTTTTTAAAAAAAGTTCTTTATTGCAAATTTCTGTGAAATTATTTATATATTACCAAGAAAATATGTACCAAGAAATCAAGTTTCAGAAATTTAATGAGATAGGAAAGAGTCTTATCGGAATGAAGCCTCTCACCTAAAACATTTTGTCCCCAATTTTACGAAAATATTTCTGCAATGACTAGTAGGTGAAAAAGAGTCTCACTGAGAGATGTATATAAAGAAGAAATATATTTCTAGTAAAGAACGTTTCATAATCATCGTCATTCATTGTTTCCAATAACTGACTGAATGTAATTATTTATACGAATATAATTATTTTTTATCATAAATATAGACGCTGCAGAAAGTTACGGAATGTGAAAGGTAAGGAGGATTATTATATTTCAATTAATCTTTCCATGGTGGAAAATATTTCCCTTGAAAAGGCAGATTTCAATTTGAACTATTAATAAAGCTATCAGGGGCGGATCCAGGGGGGGGCTAGGGGGCTCAAGCCCCCCCCCCAAACCTATCTAGGTCCACCCCTGACATTGTAATTTTGAGTTGTTTTTTTTTTTTTTTTTTTTTTTTTTTTAGCTCTATGGATTTGAGGCCCGGGGAGAAATACTACCTTTTTCCCGACTCAAGCCCCCCCCCCCAAAACCAAAATCCACTGAACGCAAGCACTCTGAACCAAAATTCACTCAAGCCAAGCCCCCCCCCCCCCAAAACAAAATCCTGGATCCGCCCCTGAAAGCTATTATATTATTATGAGCAATATGCTCGAAGCAGTCTCGCTCGTCTGAATCAACGAAAAAAAAATTCAGTATTTTCATAAAAATTTGTTTCATGTTTCTTAATACGGTGTTTCACAATAAACTGTCCCCCATGCATGGACATTAGGCACGTATGACACCGAGGGTAAGAATTATTGCACCCTGAAAGAGAATACCTACCGAAACATCAGTTTCAATTTTTCTCTGATATAAACTTTGCATACTTTGATTCACTAGATAATAGAACTGTGACAAACTTTTGAACGTTGTAGTTTCTGTATTACGGATTTTTTGTTTGTTTGTATAATTCCTTTTATGATTAACACTATCATGAATGATTTTTTTTACTCGAAAGGCTTCATATCTTGCGACAGCAATAAAGAATTTGGTATAATTTTAAATGGCAGGTCATTACTTGAGTCTAGGTTGTTTTTGTACCGGAGTCTTGTTTCAAAACATTAATAATCCTATAAAGACAAATTTCGAAATTAAAAAAAAAATAAGATCTGCTTGGATTTGAACTCGGAACCGCTCGTTCAGCAACCCAGAACGCAAAACATAGGACCACTGCACTCTCGGTGCTACTTTCCTCGTATTGGTGTATACATCACAGCGAAGGAAGACTGTTTCATTCAATCCATCTTGGAGAGACACTCTTCCGAAATAATTTCTTGTTTCTGTAGCTTCGGAGTACTAAAAATTCTACCTCATCGAACATGATTATCCCTTGGTTTGTGGACTGACCAGATATATGAGTGAAATATTATCCGAAGGAATTATCAAGATGAGTATAACTATCTTATCGTTATGTTTTGATGCTAATCAACCGTAGTAATATATAGCATTGAGCCTGTTTCCTGCCTCGCTTTAATGCAATCCCGTTAATTACAACTTTTGGGATACGTTTCATGATCTGAATTTTGGTAAAATATTATAGAAATGTAATGGAAAGTTGATGAATTGCTCTGCCAATAAGAATCTACAGTGGGAGGAGCTTGATTCCTACCTGTTAGCCATTGTTTCCTGCATTGACTTAAGGAAATGAAAAATATGCAGTATCAACGGCTCTGAATGAAATATCCACCAATGAGATTGTGAGGAGGCGGAGCCAGTATTGCGTTACTGTTTCCTGGGATGACATTGATGCCAGATTGTGCGAAATAAGAGTGATAGAATTTTTCAGTGGCGGCCAAATTTATTGTCAAAATCTGTACATTAACACTAAGGGTGCTCTGCTTCTGTATCCGACTATACGAGTTCTTCGTGAGTAAACATCTTTATGTAGTCTATTTGCCATTATTAAGTGACCGAAATCCTTATCTGAATTTATTTCCAGTGTAAATGTCAGTCTATGACAGGAAGTGCGTTAATAACACAGCTGCACACAGCAGCTGTAACACGCGGATGTTATAGTTCCGAGACACAAATTCCCACGCACAGTGGCTGCTCTTGTTATAGCTTCAGTTAACCGCTCCATGCATTGTATAAACACTCTTTTAAGAAGTACTTTCGGGAGGAAATGCTCAGCGTCACGGAGGAAGGCTCTTTTTCATCGCATCTCTGCTGAAATTATATCTGTGTATTTTTTGTGGTGGCAGTTTTAAAGGGTTAATCTTTTTCCAGATTGAGTACCTAAATTCTTTCTCCAGCTGCGCTTTTCTTCTTTCATTTCAATAGAGCTTAATCATCAATGTAAGGTAATGTTTTTGTGACTTTTTATGTTATATTTGTTAAATTAGATTGACTAACGATTTACAGGTCGGACTTTTAAGTAAGGGAAGCAATTTTGGGTGATGATTGCTTATACAACACTGAGCAAGATTTTCTCAAAAAATTTTAGTAACAGCAAATTATTAATAACTTCTTTTCACTGAAGGAAAATATAGTTTTTAGTGTTGTCATGTATTATTTTATTGATGATTATGTGGATGTGAAACAACTTAGTGAGCTCATTTTATCGTAAACTTACACTTGCTTGAAAAATGCTAATGAAAATAACAATATCAGTGAAAAATTTAATTCGTTTAACAATTGTAATTTTCATTGCTATTGTATATTTTTGTGACAATGTTAACACTTTAAAAATGTGGTGAGGTAGATAAATTCACATATTCACGGTTGGGAACTTTCTCTAAAAACATCAAAGTTAGAAATTAATGTACAAAAGCTGATTTACTAAGATGAAGCAGATTGTGTAATACATCTGTTTCTTTCTTTGTGAGATGCTGCGTATTAAATTGTAGTAAAAATGTTTAAATTTGTTAATTTCAGGCTCTGAATCTATTAGCCTATCAGAAGCAGGGAGATCCGATACGACGATATTACAATACACTTCTCGTGCCAACATTGTAAATATGAAAACCTCATTTTACAATTTTGGTGTCAGTTGAAAACAGGTGTATAGTTACTTTATGAAACACACTTTGTAAATTCACATCAGTTTAGTTGTCAGCGATTGTGATAATTTAAACAAATGCTGAGAACTCTTCTTGCACCCGTTTCTGTGAACAGTTCATCGGTTGTTCAAAATTAAGTTGCCCTTCCGTGGAACATTGTCGGATAGTTGCATTCAATAATACCAGTAAGTCGTGCATTTTATCCCGTTTTCCATTGTAATACAAGAGCTATTTTTTTTTAATAAGGTCAGTTTTTTAATAAGAAGAAAAATGTTGTAAATATAATTAAAATATGTTTATTCCCATATTGTTTATACTTTCATATATTTTCCTGCATAATTTCCTTTTTCACTGAATTATTTGTTGCACTGTTCAACAAGTTTTTGATTTACGAGCCTACTAAAAACTCCATTCATGACTGCAGCTGTGATTTCTTCGTCATCGTTGAACAGTTGACCAACAGGGAACTTTAAGTAGCGAAACACATGAAAATTAATTGTTCCAGTGTCTGCACCATACGTATTTGATCCAGTTGTTCCCACGAAGAAGACCTCACTAGACGGTGTGTTTGTGCACATAAAAGCATCCGTCCTTGAACATTCTCACCCACTTGCTCATAGCATTATCACCGTATATATCACAAATCTGACTGTGACTTTCCACAGCTGTCAGGTTTCTTACTCTAGAATCAAATTACAGATCGCATCACACAATCGGCGGACGAATCAGTTTACTTGAACATTATAAACAACTACAGCTCAGCACACAGACAGACAATATGGCTGCAAATCACAACTACACGCACACAAAACATGCTGGGTACAGATGCGCATGTGAACTGAGTCGATGGCGCGTCTTTATCACTTTCATTCACAAACCGACATTATTTCAAAAATAACCTTCCTATCATTGCAGAACCGCTTTCTCAGAACCGATTTCCTAATAGAGCCTTCATTGTGTGTTCCAGTTGTGGTGACGGAGACCCAGGCTGTACAGGGAGGAGTAGCCAAGCTGCCTTGTGATATTGTGCCTCCAATCGCCAATGATATAGTGCATCTCGTTATTTGGTACAAGGATGGACTCAACTCGCCGATTTACAGGTGAAGAAAAAAAAACATATATTTTGTCTATCAACTGACCAGTTACCACTTAATAAAGATATTTGTGGAAGTGAGTTATGATATAATATGTGATACTTATCGAAATTCATATACTTACACCGTACTTGCTGGGTACTATGATATCAAAAGTAAACTTGACAGCTTTAGAAGAAATGTGCAGTTATCGTGGGCGCCGGCAGGATTACTTTAAGGGGCGTGCATCTGTTGTTTATCTATATGCATTATATATAACACTTATTAACTAAAGATGCTGAATTTATTGACAAGGTGTTGAACAAATTTGGACAACAAGCCAGGCGCTTTAAGTTACTATTCAAACAGTGAATGTAATAATAAAATTTTTGTTTCTTAATCTTTTACTGTGTATTCTCTTTCATAGCAGAGGGGTGCAAGTGCACCCCCTTACACCCCCCCCCCCTCCCGGTGCCCATGGCAGTATGGCAGTTATCTACCTGCTAAAATGTGTGTGTGATGCCAAAGGGATTTATTACGAAGGAGCCGTGACAAGTTAGGGAGGGAATTGCAGCATCAAGAGAGGTAGAAGTGCTGATGCGAGTACCACAGGATGTTGGGATCATTGCTGTCCATTGTTCTAATGAATGATAGTGTTAATTTCTGAAGTCGGAGGTTAGATTTTTTGCAGATGGCATAATGTTATGTAATAGGATTAAAATTGTAGAGTGCTGTGAACAGCTACAGGATTATGTGAACAGGATAACTAGCTGGATAGTAAAAACATGGAATGAAAATCAGTGCCAAGAGGAGTCGATTTACTAAGTACACATTCAAAAAGTAGACGTTTTCTTTAATTATAAGGTAGAGAATGACTTGCTTGTCGAAGATCTTAGCTGTAAATATCTTGGTATTACATTTGACGGTGGCATCAGTACGTCAGGAGATAGAAAAAGGTTTCAAAATCCATCGCTTACTATAGCGGATGATTGGAGGGGAGGGGGGTGTACGAGGAAATCGAGAGGGTTCTGGTTTGCAAAATTTAAGTCAGACCACAGTCTGAACATGGTGGAATAGGGTGGAATCCACATTATGTGTATCAAATTCAGGAGATGGAGAGGACATAAAGGAAAGCAGCTAGAACTGACTGAGGAAATTACTGTAATCTGTAGCTGATGTAGCAGAAGAGCAGGGTTGGGTGTAATTGGAAGACAGAAGGCGAGTGAAGAGAGTGTTTTGATCGTAAGAGGCTTATAATCGCGTTGACGCATAGATGGATATTGGTAGAAGGATTAGAATTGTGCATGGAAGGGGAGAGAGGATTATGTCCATATGCTGGCACATGAATTCAGGCGAAAGGTAATGGGGAAATTTTCTTTTGTAGGCAAGAGGTCAAGGAGTGGAATAAATTACAGAGGGGAAGGATGAATAACATCCGAAAACACTAAGGGAGTTTAAATTTGGGATTTGTGCGGAGCAAAAGAAAGTGGGTGACGGAAAATCATTTCATGAGAAGGTGGGGATGTAGGGACATTGCCGCCGGAGCACGTATGCTACATTGAAATTGAAATTAATCTCAATATCATCCATTATAGTATGAGTTATTCGAGACATTATTTTACGTAGTACAGATAAATTAATTTGTAGACTGTCGTATGGAAGCAAATTTCTTTTATAGGCAGTTGTAACCACAGTTTTATCACAGAAGTATTTTATTTACAGCTCAGTTTGTGAATAGTTACTACTGGACCCTGTCATTAGTGGAGGTGGGGGTTTTGTTCCCAGTATTGTCACCCTGTATTTGGTTTTCGATGGTTTTCCGAAATCACTCCAAGCGCATGCTGGTGTGGTTCCTTTAGAGGAATAAGGTGAAATTCGTACGGTTTACTGTTACTAATCGTCTTTCGGCTCTAATCACCATGATGTTGAGAAGCCATAAAGTATTACAGAAGAAAAGTTACAGTAATTTGGTATATTTTAATTTATAGCTAGAGATATTAAGAAATTTTCTTAGTACAGCCATATAAACGGCGTTTGTCGACGCTGTAGTCTAGAGTCAGGAAAAGACTGGGCGCAAGGAATTTGAAGCTGCGTCCTCCCGAATATCGGTACTGAACGATACAACAAAATCAGCTTAAAGGAACTTAAGGCAAAACAATGTTATGCCAGTTAATGGAAATAAAATTGATTAATACCTCTTTAGTGTTTTCAATACTTTGAAGGCAGATTATGTTCTAGCCTTCAAATAGTATTTCAAATTGTGACTTTAAAACATTAAAAAATCTTACTTCTTTGATTCCCAGTTAAACTGCTCCTGTTCGTATATATATATAGAAGACTAATTGAGTTTGTTTTTTTTTTTTTTTTTTTAGTCCAAGGCATATTTCGGAAATTTTCAAAATGTTACAAAAATTGAAGTATGTTACAACCTGTATAGTATAACAACATTATTATTTAAATTATTAAATTATTCTTGTGAAGCAGTTAACGTATTTTGAACTTCAACCACTACCCATCAAAATTTTAGATAGTTGATTAACATAAAATATTTATTGATTTAGGGAATCTTTTAAAAAAAAAAAAAATTATGAATTATTCATAATATTTATCTAAAGAGAATTTCCGCTTGAAACCGTTTGAATATCGATTTAATTTATTTAATGTTTATCATCAAGTATCGATATATCACCATGTTAAAACCTTCGAGAGGTACCCTTGAAACGGACTGATTTATGCAGGTAAAATAAAAATTCTGGTAATACAATGTAACAATATTATTTTATTCACAAATCTGTACTTTTGTTAATATTCAGTTAATGCTTTTTAAGAACAAGGTGAAAGCAAGTATGGAAGTCCTTGTTCATATCGTTATTATTATTATGGGATATGTAAATTAATTAATGCTTAAATTTTCGAAAATAGACAAATCACACTAGTATCACACTAGTATCTTTGTAGCTCTGCACTGTGATTTTTTTGGTTCTTGTCGTAATCAGTTTTCCAGTAGACACGTCGGTCACAAAGAATGCCGTAATTAATTTCGTGTTCCTCGCTGAACGGACAGGACAACGTAAACATCGCATTTAATTAAAACCACGTGCCTGAACAAGACTCGAAACGGTGACCAACTGGGCGAGTGACACATACTGACCAATGTACTACATGCGTGTTGAGCGATTGATTAGATTCCCCATGAAATTAAATGTAAAACTCCTGAACTGCATCTAATAAATCCTCATAATAGTTAATTGTTATTTTTAAACTAATTGAACTGAAGATCAGTAAAAATTTAAGTAATTTTTTAACGTTGATCGGATTTAAATAATAGTATAAATATCCTGGGATTCCCATTCTTATTTTCTGATAAGACCAACATTCTGGATCTGAGAGTCGATTAGGTGGAGAATTCTACACTCACTTCATGATTAATAAAACAAAAGAGAGAAGCTAGAATGACTTTTTAGTTTACGAATAAGTAAAACAAAACGCGGATGATAAGATTAATCTAGCTACCGTAGAGAAACGCATGTACAGAAGCCAAGTAATAGACATTAAAGCTATTTGAAACTAATCTTGGCTACAGAACGAAAAATTTCGGAATCTTCTTCGGCAACTGTCAAGCAGACAAGTACAAAAATTTAGTTTTTGGGTGACTGAATTAGTTTTGCTGGGAGAATACGCAAATGAAGTGACACGTGAAGGTAACGCCAAATTAATCTGAAATTGGTTGGAATGCGAAACAGCAACTAGTGCTGTTTTGTAAGAAGTTTAATTTTTTTCAGAAGTTCAGTTGGATGATTTAAGTATACTGAGGAGAGTAATCTTATACATATATAAAAATAGACGTGTGTTTTCCTATATTTCACTTTCCAGCCACCACTACCTAGCACAGATCACTGATGTTAGTGGGTGGAAGTAGCATGGACTTTCCTGTCATGCACAACGTTGGCCGAATGCCGATAGCTGTGGGGATGTGGGAGATATAATGATTAAAGTTGGTCAGTGCAGGGCGTTTTCATATCTCGACCAAAAATTCGTATCTCCGTATACTTCTCTTTCCTGCCACAACTACATAACATAGACCTTTGGTGCTTGTGTGTGGTAGTAGAATCGTCTATCCTGTCATGCACTATGGTTGTTAGATGTCGGCAGCTATGGGGGTGTGGGAGATATGGGGGTTAAAGTGGTCGACCTGTGGCAATTTCATACTTCTCCCAAAGACAAAAGTGTCATGGTGTATCACTTTTCAGCGAAAACTATAGATCACAGATAACTGGCGTATGTGTGTAGTAGTAACACAGAGCCACATTTAGATCACAACAGCGGCCGAATTTCAGAAACTGTGGTACTGCGGTAGATATGGTGGTTGTAAGTGGCCGACCAAGGATATTTTCGCATTTCGACTGTCTCCGCATTTGTCACTTTTCTGCCACAACCACATAGCATAGAGCATTGGTGTTTGTGTTTGGTAGTAGAATCGTATCTCATGTAGTGCACTATGGTTGTTAGATGTCGGTAGCTATGGGGGTGTGGGAGAAATGGGGGTTGAAAGTGGTCGACCTGTGGCAATTTCATACTTCTCCCAAAGACAAAAGTGTCATGGTGTATCACTTTTCAGCGATAACTATAGATCACAGATAACTGGCGTTTGTGTGTAGTAGTAGCACAGAGTCACCTTTCGATCACAACAGCGGCCGACTTTCAGAAACTGTGGTACTGTAGTAGATATGGTGGTTGTAAGTGGCCAACCAAGGATATTTTCGTATTTCGACTGTCTCCGCATATGTCACTTTTCTGCCACAACTACATAGCATAGAGCATTGGTGTTTGTGTTTAGTAGTAGAATCGTATCTCATGTAGTTCACTATGGTTGTTAGATGTCGGTAGCTATGGGGGTATGGGAGAAATGGGGGTTGAAAGTGGTCGACCTGTGGCAATTTCATACTTCTGCCAAAGACAAAAGTGTCATGGTGTATCACTTTTCAGCGAAAACTATATATCACAGATAACTGGCGTTTGTGTGTAGTAGTAACACAGAGTCACCTTTCGATCACAACAGCGGCCGAATTTCAGAAACTGTGGTACTGTGGTAGATATGGTGGTTGTAAGTGGCCGACCAAGGATATTTTCGTATTTCGACTGTCTCCGTATATGTCACTTTTCTGCCACAACCACATAGCATAGAGCATTGGTGTTTGTGTTTGGTAGTAGAATCGTATCTCATGTAGTGCACTATGGTTGTTAGATGTCTGTAGCTATGGGGGTGTGGAAGGTATGGGGGATGAAAATGGTCGACCTGCGGCAATTTCATATTTCTGCCAAAGACGAATGTGTCACTGTGTATCACTTTTAAGTGAAAACTATCAATCGCAGATCACTGGCGTTTGTGTGTGGTAGTAACACAGAGTCTCCCATCGATCACAACGTTGGCCGAAATTCGGTAACTGTGGGAGTATGTGAGATATGGTGTTTGAAATTGGTCGATCATGAATATTTTCGTATTTCATCCAAAGACTTGTGTGTATCCGTAAATTTTACTTTGCTGCCGGAACTACATAGCGCAGAAGACTGGTATTTGTGTGTGGTATTAGTATCGAGTCTCCCATCGTGCACTATGGTGGTTAGATGTCTATAGCTGTTAATATGAATTATTTACAATCACGAACGAAGTCGTGGGTACCAGCTAGTACTCGTATAATATCTAATATAATTTTTTTCTGAAACTACGTGAATTATTTTACGTTTATTTACTTTCGTTATCATATCGATCATTCATAACCATTGTTTAATGGCAGCTCAGCCTAGACCGAATTTACTTTTCGACTAAGCGATATACTCCAGAAATTGCTTTCATGGGAATTTTCAAACTTGTTGCAGTAATCGTTCCAACACTGTCATCTGTGAATCCATATTTCCGTGAATCTCTCTTACTAGGGATCAAAAGGTCTACGATTGGAGTTCCTTGTTTTTGTACTTATGACTTTTCGCCTCGCCGACGTCTAGGTCATTAGAGGCGGGATGGGGCTGGGGACAAGGAACCGGAAGGAAATCAGCCATCGTCTTTTGAAGGAAGCATCCCGGCATTCGCCTGGAGTGATTTTGGGAAACCATGTAAAACCCAAATCTGGATGCCCGGACGGGAATTCGAACCGGCGTCCTCCCAAATACGAGGCCAGAGCATTAACCACTCACGCACCACGCCCGGTTGGAGTTCCTGACTCGACGGGGATTTTCATTGGCCCTTAACCCGACCTTCACCTCTGTCACAGCTTGCTGTACTACGTGACGTCCGCCATAACTCTTCCGTGTTTTACGTTGTAGGTCCCTTCTACCCGATAGTACTACCGAGTTAGGTTAATGCGGCCACGAAAGGGGCGGAATGGGCAGCCAATAACAACAATGTAACCAGGCCATTAATACGACTACACTGAATTGTTATTTTTACCTATCTTGTGAGACTACATGTTGTTGTTGTGGCTAAAGTCTGGTGTACTTTCAAAGTTTCACCACATTGATCGGACACAAAATCTTTGAGAAACAACTCAGTGATTCCTGTAGCAGTTCTGAGAGAAAAATAACCTCCCTCCTCACCGAATGTGAAACCCACATTACTCCTAAGCAGTGTGCTTCATATCGATAGTACGAGGCGGGAGAGGGTGAAGGGCGTCAGTTTAAAACTAGGGGATTCTGGCTGACAAGGGGCTCGTATCTTATTATAGGAAAACAATATTTACTCATAAGCCGCAACAATAAAGCTTCTATTCAGAAATAATTTCTGATGACGACAAAGTATAACGACTGGGCTAACAGCTCAGAATCCCGGTCTTTGGACTAAGCCTAGGCGGTGGGCAATTACGCTCAATACATTCAGGAGGACTCTGGTTCTAATCTTCATTCAGCCATCCTGATTTCGGATTTCAACACTTTCGTCAGATCACTCCAGAAAATTAAGAAATGGCCCTTCAAAAAGTCGTGGGTGAATTTCTTCGCTTTCCTTTGTCGCAGTACTTTACAGTTTAATAATTTTTTCTTCTTTAACTGTAACTAGCGTGCTCGTAACTTTGATTTCTCAAGCCTCTAGTTGTAACCTTCCTCATTAATGAGTACTATTTATTATCATAGAGTAGTACACTTTTAAAAAAAATTAGTATGTTCATTTTCAAAGACCGTATCTTAAAATAATAAAATTAGGAGCAAGGTTATAGATGAAAGAAGTCGGTTACAATGTTATATTTATTTTATGTCACATAATGTTTCTTTCTACATAATAAATATTCTAATTACAGTACACTATTCAATATCTCTCAAGGATACTATTCTTTACAGTCATACAAGTCTAACTCCTCTTGGCATAGCCCACATTGACACTAACAGTTTTTGCAAATGTGATTGCTCATCGAATGAAAATTTTACCCACCACACGAGAGAGGGAAAAACTGTAGGACTTATTTCGACGTATTATGAAGAAATATCACTTACCTCATTATCAGACGCCCTTTACGTGCTGTAATATCGTGCAACACAGGTCCATTTTAACGGTAGCAGACACAATAGAATGGTCTTTGTCTTTGACCGGACTTTGTAAATACAAAATTAACGGGAGCTAACCTTTTCCCTCCAGTTGGTGTTTCTTTCTTTAGCTAAGAAGCTGTAATGTCAGCAGTACTACACTTATGACTCAACAGTGTCACAAGTAATCTGCTTGCCCTTTGGTCGTGCCTGCTACCTGAGGTATTTTTCGATGTACAAAATTTGGCAATTTCATACTCAACCGTCTCTAACCAATGAAGCACAATATGTGCCTACTCTACTAATCTCCCATATGCCCTCTCATATTTTTAATATTATGAGGCATGTTTTTTAAGTAAGTACCGTTTTGAAATTAAAAAAAGACGTGCAAATATATCTCAATAAGTTTATTTTTACATGAAAGCCTTTACCTTACTCTACTTTTCTACATAATTCCCTTCAATATTGAGGCACTTGTCATAACGTAGTACCAGTTTTTGAAAACCCTTCTCAAAGAAGTCTGCTGCCTGACTTGTTAACCACTGCATCACAACTGTTTTGACTTCGCTATCGTCTTCAAGACGCTGACCGCCCAGGTGTTTTTTCAAGTGCAGGAACAGATGGTAGTCACTGGGCCCCAGATCAGGGCTGTACGGAGGATGATCTAGAGTTTCCCATCGAAAAGATGTGATGAGATCTTTGGTCTGATTAGCCACATGTAGACGGGCATTGTCATGCAGCAAAACGATGCCCTTGCTCAAATTGCCACGTCTTTAGTTCTGGATTGAACGGCGTAGATTGTTCAATGTCTCACAATAAGCTGCTGCATTGATTGTCTCATTACGAGGCAGAAATTCCACAAGCAATACTCCATTTCTGTCCCAAAAAACTGTGCATATGATTTTCCGGGCAGAAATCGTTTGCTTGAACTTTGCTTTTTTGGGTGAATCCGAATGCCGCCATTCCATGGACTGTTGCTTTGATTCAGGTGTGACGTAGGTCACTCATGTCTCATCGCCCGTAACAATTTGGCTTAAGAAATCATCACCATCGTAGTGGTACCACTCAAGGAAAGTCAATGCACTGCCTAAACGTTTGGTTTTGTGCACATCCGTTAACATTTTCGGTACCCAACGAGAGCACAATTTTCGGTAATTCAAGTGCTCGGTCACAATGCCATACAAAACACTACGAGAAACATTAGGAAAGTCATCACACAAGGAGGAAATCGTAAAGCGTCTGTTTTCTCTCACCTTATTGTCCACTTTCTGCACCAAACTTTCATTAACGACCGAAGGACGCCCACTCCATTGTTCATCATGCACATTTGTGCGGCCATCTTTAAATACTCTCACCCACTTTCTCACCATTCCATCACTCATAATGTTTTGTCCGTAAACTGCACAGATCTCACGATGAATATCGATCGGTTTTAGGCCTTTAGCACACAGAAATCTTATAACACGATTATCGGAGGCATCTCAAACACTCAGTGAACAACGTAAACAAGGAAGAATTAGACTGTAATGGCGTCAGTGCGGAGGAAAAAGATGCAGGTACCCAGTGCGCATGCGCGGAACGCCGACCGTAGCGCTGCAGCTACGGTGTGACAAAACGGTACTTACTTAAAAAATACGCCTCGTATATACACACCTTAATGTAGCAACAGTAACAATAATGATTCACCGCTTTTAATGGTATATACGTCGACAAGGCGTGAAGGCTCGCTGCGTAAGCTACTCTTTCAATTGGCTGCCGTGTCGGTACAATCACTTCGACCTATTAACTCATCTAATGAAGAGGGCGAAGGTAGCTGTCGAAACGTCGTTAAGACCATAACTTATTATTCAGAATACCAGATGAAAACTATATTTATTTTACGTTTTGTGTTATTTAGTTAATTTTGCAGATGCCCATAATGTTTTATTCTGATATAAATTTCTAATATCGATTGATAAATAAAATAATGATCTCAAGTACAGCATTGTAGGGTTTAACTCAGTCATCTGTACTGATGGATGAAACCACTGTGGTGTGAATCAAAAAGGGATTAATCCTCTCGACAATAGTGCG
The DNA here is from genome assembly GCA_031002005.1 of Vandiemenella viatica. NCBI lineage: Eukaryota > Metazoa > Arthropoda > Insecta > Orthoptera > Morabidae > Vandiemenella > Vandiemenella viatica. The sequence goes on along the minus strand of JARYHS010011408.1, from coordinate 227,809,285 downwards.
TCGTAGGGTCACGGAACTGCTAATTGGGGTTAGATAAAAAGCGACCGGGAGCGCCGGCGAGGTGGGCTGAGTCAGTGAGCAGTGAATCGAGGCTCCGAGTCATTACACGCGCCGCCGGCGTCCCGGCGCCCATTGTGAGTGGCTGATAACCGTGAGGTCACAGCCGCGTGACACCCCCCTGGGTGCCAACTGGCGTCTCCGCCTGGAAGCGCAGGGGAGGCGGCTAATCCGCCAGGGCGAGGGGAGGCGCAAGGCGGGACCCGGCAGCTAATTTCAGAAGGTCGCACGGATCACAGTAGATTACTAATGGATACTAGTTATAACGAACATCCCTTTCAGACTTGGTTATAAATCTCAGGAAATAGTAACGTAGTTTAAAGATTTCAGGAGACACATTTCTTATTAATCTTATTTCTTTTTTTCCTATCTCCATAATTTTCACATGCTGTCCTATAACTTTTCATATCTACAGCTTATCTCAACATACCCTTTGCAGTCTTCGTTCTCAATCAATTCCTTCATACATTCTGCCCTTTGACTTCTCTAACAGATATTCCTTTCCAATGACTTTCCCATTAAATTTTTTATAAATTTCACTCATTATGTTATCTTATTATTATTATTATTTATCTGCTTAACGTCTCTCTAACAGCGAGGTCTCTAGAGACGGGAAAGGATGGGGGAGCAAGGAATGGGAAGGAATTCGGCCGTGGCCTTTTGAAGGAAGCATTCCGGCATTTGCCTGGAGTGATTTGGGAAACCATGGAAAACCCAAATCAGGATGCCCGGACGGGGATTCGAACCGCCGTCCTCCAGAATGCGAGGCCAGAACGCTAGCCGTTACACCACCACTATCGGTATTATGTTATCGACTAGGCGACCCGTGCGAAAATTTCGCGTATAAAATGCGATGAATATGAGGTTGAATGCTTGTAATATAATGAGTAGTAGAACCGTACTTTTGTAGCAAATATTTCATTTAGTGTAATAGGTACGCAGCAAAATACTCACAACATATTACGAAACAGTTAGGAAAATTTAAAACACACTGTATTTATGACAAACTGTCACTGACCTTAGTAGAATAAAGCCAACCTTAACAAAATGCACACAACATATCAACATCTCTGAAATATTTGTTAATGTGCTAATAAAATGTTTACATTGGAATTGTATAGTAAAACGACAGTGTTTCCGTAACAAAAAAATATATCAGAAAAGCTACATATGGAATAAAAAAAAGTTTATTGACATATCTGTGATATCCGCTGCTGAAATCAGGGGACTTGGCTCTGAACAGTCTCATACGCGCTACCACTTTAAGCACCAAATTCCGAACATTTTTTTCTTAATTTATGATTTTACCTAGCTGGAGACCTTAATTTTACAACGATATGTCATTTATTGATTTCGGTTAGGTATCGAAGAAGATAAATGACTTGTATTAAAAAAATTATAAAAAACAAGTTGTATAATTAATATTGATAATTTTGCCCTTTAAGGGTTGAATTCCAAAAAATTCCTTTTATAAAATATCAACCAAGGTAAATTTTTTTTTTGAGAAATGATGATATTTTTGCCCCTTAAGGGTGTAATTTGGAGAAAGGTTTTTCTTAAAATATGATGTGGCCATAGCGGCTAATTTAATATTTAAATCGATACGTCATTTATTGATTTCGATTAGGTATCAAGGGAAATAAACAGCTCCTGACAGAAAAATGCATTGTAAAAATATTAATACTTTAGCCTCTAAGGTTAGAATTTTTAAAAATTTCTACTTAAAATGTGTTAACGGAACCGAAGACATTA
>JARYHS010011408.1:227767496-227806476 GCA_031002005.1 Vandiemenella viatica | reverse complement strand
TGCAGTCGGCTCCAGCCTCTCTTTGCCCGTGAACATGTTCCGGAGAACTGCATCAAAATTGGTTGATAGAACAATTCAGCCTGCAATTTGTTTTTTTCCTCCCTGGGTTTCACTTGTATATTATATTCCTAACAAAGATGCAGAGTTATTGATTTATTCTCTGTCCCATTTTATCCTGCATCTCTTTTTTTTTTATGGCATTTGGCAACGGAGGCCATACAGCCAGCTCAAGGTAATTATAATTGCTTTCAGTGTATAGACGCCACAGGACGGACAGGACATTCACACAGACACAAAACACTTAACATCCATGCCCGCGGCCGGATTCGAACCGGCGGCCTTCGGCACGCGGAGCTAGCACTCTAGCCCCTACGCTACCGAGGCCGGCATCCTGCATCTTTCCGTTCATGTTTACTTCATTTTACAATTGAATTATCTTCTTGTTACCACGCCTTGCCCGTGTACAGACGAACGCAGTTATCTCTACATGGGAATGTCTGTGAAGATTAAGTGGGGTGGTTTTCCATTGTCTGTTCCAGTGAGATAGTGTTCGCAAGTGTTGTAATTTCCCGTATTGGCCCCTTCAACCCTGCTATTCTTAAAGGCAACAGGGGGCCGCAAAACTAAACGTCTCCACTGGTCCGACGAATCACCATTAACAGTGTCTTAGGCATTTGTTCCTTATTCACCGGGGAGAGGTTTAAGATTTAACTCAAGACCATGGTGCACGTTCTGGTGATTAGGAATTGTTGTACCTTCTCTCCTACCCTTCTGACCAAATCCTGATGATGAAAATTTCTCTTTCCACCAGGACTCTACCAACTAACCACGTATCACAGTGCCGCAACCAACTGAGTACCGAGCGTGGTGGGTGAACGGTTAACGTTCTGGCCTCGCATTCGGGAGGAAGCGGGTTCGAATCTCCGTCCGGGCATCCAGATCTGGGTTTTCCATGGTTTCCCCAGATTATTCCAGGCAAATGCCAGGATGCTTCCTCCAAAAAGGCCATGGCCGAATTCATTCCCGTTCCTTGTCCCCAGCCCCATCCCGCCTCTAAAGACCTTAGCCGTCGACAAGGCGAAAAGCCGTAAGGGGGGAAAAAAAACCAACTGAGTCAACGGGACAGGTGACAGTTAAATAAATCAATATATTTAATTATTGTAATAATGGACTATTTCAGAAATTTTCGACTTGTTAATCACACAAATGGAGTTAGTCAGAATTCCGGTATAATTTTCTTGGAAGCAACTAAATCAGAAATAAGGGAGCGTTCATAAAGAATGTAGCTCTAGCCGGCCTCGGTAGCGTAGGGGCTAGAGTGCTAGCTCCACGTACTGAAGGTCGCCGGTTCGAGTCCGGCCAAGGGCATGTGTGTTTAGTGTTGTGTCTGTGAATGTCTTGTCCGTGTTGTAGTGTCCTTGTGTCAATACTTGATAGCAACAATTCACATTGAGCTGGCTGTATGGCCCAGTAGCCGAATTCCATTAAAAAAAAAAAAAAAAAAAAAAAAAAAAAAAAAAAAAAAAAAAAAACGTAGCTTGGTCTACATGGAAAGGGGTTGGCTGGAAAACTACGCTGGGCTACTTGGGAAAAGGTGGAGGGGGGTTTGCCGAGCCGGGCCACGTAGCTTTTAATTCATATCATTTCTCAAATTTAAAATCACAGCATTTAAATATTTATTTCCGTCATGTAATTAACTCCATATTTAATTTACGATGGTCTGATATGAGAAAACAGTACAAAATTTCTTCTGGAATCAGTAGGGGAAAAATCTACGTGCCACATGGTGGGGGAAGGGGGGAGGAATAGAGACAAAAGTCTCGTCGGGCTACGTGGGGGGAGGAGGGTTCACAGGAGGCTAAAATGGAGTTACGTAGTTTATGGACGCTTCCTAGTAGCAATTTTTAAATTTTTGTTTTTAAGAACAAGACTTTCCTCAAATTGGCAGGTATTTATCAAATTGAGAAACAGCATGAAAAAAAATATTGTGTACTCTCGTGTTTATGAATTATATTTTTGTTCTATTGCCCTCGTTCCTTCAACTTTGGTGAGTAGTGGGTAAAATTTTCCTACCATTTCCATATATTTACATACATATATATAGTTTAATGCCTAAAGTGCTAAACTCGCCCTAGGAAAGAACAAAATGTTAGAATCTTGAGCATGGCAACATCAACAGCAACGGTATTTCTTCAACTGTAAAATGAAACACAGCCAACCTGTTGCAATATTCATTGAATTTATTGTTTACCGGTTTCGACCCGCTTTAGGGGAGTCTTCTTCAGAACCAGTGGATATTGTTCATTATTAGTGCATCTGATGTTAAGCTTGCAGTTATATACATGAAAATTTGTGCATAACTTGTTAAAAAGTATTACATACATCTAAAAACTCTTCTCAATAAAATAGTACATTTTGTACTAAAGTCACACAGTAAAATATATTTTATAGCTATCCATCCGGCAGCCAACGTGTATCACAGTGCCAGCGTCATATCTAACCTGACTTTAGTACAAAATGTACTATTTATTGAGAAGAGTTTTTAGATTTATGTAATACTAGCTGACCCGGTCACGCGTTGCTGTGACTTTGTAATTATAGTACGTTAGATTAATGTTATTCTAAACTTCCTAAAGTAGTCAAATTAATATTCACTAATAAAGACAAAAACATTGTAGTCGATTTGGAAATTCAAATGTAATTGGCAGAGTTACGGAGAATTGAAATTAAGGACAAATGATCCTAAAAAGAAAATTAATTTACATTTTATTTCAAATTACTTAATTGAAATTATATAAAAATTGATATTTATAAAAATAAATTATTTTTTATTATTTATATAAACTGAAATTTCAGTTTTATAAATGAGGCCTATGAATTTGATTTTTAAACATTTTTAACAATTATTTTCATTATTTTAAATTATTAAAATTTATAATTTTAATTTATCTAAGCGCTAATTGGGGCACAATATTTTTAGTTAGCCTGTATTTTGCTAATACAAATAGATTTAATGGTTTCCCTACACTTGAAAGGCGACAGATAGTTGCCCATGGGAGAAACACGTATTTTCCAAATCCAAGCAGCAAACGGACATTGTTTGGCCTTGTGACTTTATTTATTGTCATAGCGAAAGCCAAACGAATCGGAAATTGAAGGCTTTTAAATGGTATTGGAGATTCTGACGGTATCATTGAAATACGTGGCAACAGGACGATTTTTCCTTTAAACATTCCAGTCAAAATAGTTGCTTCAGGAACAATTCCGGTGATCCTTTTGATCACCAAACGTGTACCGTTGCATAATCTAGATGGATTCAAATTACGAAGAAGAATAATCGGTGAACCAATCTTTAACCGGAGATTGTGTGGCTGCATTCCTGTTATATCCAAAGAGTTTAAAAACTCATTTGGAAAATTTACGGCTTCATTTTTATCTACAATAGTGTCTATTGATTTAAAAGACATCAGATCACCTGGCAACAACTGGTTAATTTCGTTGACAACAACATTTTTTGCTGCCAAAATAGCACGATTGCTGATCCAATTATGATCTAGGTAATTATTTGATATATCTACGAACACACGCTAAGTTAGTTCATTTTTGAGTGAACAACACTGCAGAATTCGTCTGGCAATTTGATGTATTGTGTATTTCGATGCAGTTCTATTTCACCTTTTCCAATATCCAACAATTGCTTACAAAATACTTGTGCCGATGGATCATTTTGCAACTGTACTCGCATGTTCATGTTCAATCAAAGTGTTTCGACATTCCGCCATAAAAACGATTGTTTTAAACATGCGTTAATCACATCGGCAAAATTAGAGCGAGGAATCACTGGTAATGTCTGTCGGAAGCCACCAGACAGTAGTAGGACAGTACCACCGAAAAGTTTATCGTTGACTTTCAAATCTTGCACAGTTCTATGAAATGCATCGAGTGAATGTTTATGAGCCATAGTACACTCATCCCAAATTATAATTGAATTCTTTTGTAACACTGCAGCGATTTAACTTTTCTTTTTGATGTTTACACATTGCTTTTGGTTTATTATGAATGTCTAGTGGCAGCTTAAATGCTGAAAGTGCGGTTCGCCAACCATCTAACAAAGTGGCAGCAATGCCTGACGATGCAATTTTCTGTTGCGAACGTACCTTCGCAAGGATCAGCGATATTAAAAATGTCTTATCGGTTCCACCTGGCGCGTCCAAGAAAAAAAAAACCGCTTTGTTCAGCATCAACAGTCAGCATAATCCAAATATAAATATTTTTTTGTTTTGCTGTCAGTAATGGCTCATTATTCGCAATAATTGTCGGTCGATCAGGTGATGGCATACCAGAATGATTAAGTGGCAAATCTGAAATTAAAATACATAAATCTTCGATTAACATTAATGCTTCATTAATCTTCATACATCTCTGGTGTGATATCTAGATTTGGACATTGGTTTTTTTTGTTTAACTCGGTGTAGTATATCTTAAGTCATACTGTTTTTTATATTTTTCCCACAAACTCCAAGATTGTGTTGGATAAAATGTTGTCAAAATAATTGCAAACAGTTTGACGAATACTATTCGGCGTGGCTGTCAACGCTGCATCAGCAAGTGTCAGGTCCCAATGATTGTCGTCCACCAGCAACTGCAACTCGCCACATGCATCTTGACATGTATTGAACACTCCATATGTATTGAACACTCGACCATTAACTGTTCGTAAAAATTCGAAAGATGCTGGTCCGGGAACAGTCACCAATAACAAACGCTGAAAGAAACATTCACGTTGTTTTGGATGCACTGTGTAAAGTCTTCCTAATGTCTTGGCTTTGAATATGCCTGCGATCGAAGGATGCGGTTCTCCTTGTTTACGTGGCTCCCACTTTTTACCTAAATGTTTCCATAAGAAATAGCTTGGAACATCGGTATATAATAATGTTTTTGCAAATTGGCGGAACACATCAGATTTTTGACACAATGTGATAAAATGCAGCTTGTGGTTTGTCGTTTTTGGTGGCTCAAGTACTCTTTGGAAAATATTTTCTTCGGTGAAATATACACGTTGACCGTTTTCAAGATGCATTGCAAGATGCTGGATGGAAGGGTCTCTATCATGGATGCGATAACTAAAAATATGCCAGATAACTTCGTTGCTGCTGATGTATCTAACTATTTGGTGTCGTGTTATTTCGTCATTTTTAATTACAGTTTGAACTTCAAATACGGCCAAATCACTGCCTTTATTAACATATTTGCAAACGTACTTATTGGATTTTACAGAACTGCAAAACTCAACATTAATATGAGCATTATACGTTTTTGAAAGCAATGGTGAGTATGGTACGACCCACTGATTGTCAATTTCAACTTGGTTTCTAGAATTTGACATTCTCATTGTAAATGTTTGGCCACCATTTTCAGCGTTTCTGCGGCGATACAACGGATAACCGTCGATATCCGTAATAGTATCATTCGTATATTCCTTTGGAAAAACGCTTCTTAAATCGGGGGGGCGTAGTACTTCATTGAAGTAACTTTTTTATTTGTTTCATTAACTGAAAAAATAATAAATTAAATAGTAAAAAAGAGAATAAGAAATCAATATAGTGGACCCGCTATAATCCGGCCCCTGGTCGGAATACCGCGGGTCTACTGTACTAGTAAAATAACGAATTAAATAGTTGGATATTAAATTTACCAGCAACTGGATCACGCTGTTTGATGTTGATGTGATATTGATCCTGCCCTTGCCATAATATCAGTGGAGTGCGTCCATACGAACGGTGTATATCCGAAATTATACTAACAGTGCTATCTTGACGTGTGACTTTAATCAACTGAGTCACCAACCATAAAAAACTGCAAATTCATCTACGATTGGCGCGTTGAACCTGCCAGCGTGTTCTCCTGATGGTAATTTGTCAGCTTTGATGACAATTTCATAGTTTCCATTTTTTAATTGTTACGACACAATTGAATAAGATGATTATTATTTTCCAAAAAAATTTCCAACAATACCACAGTTGCTCTCTCTTCTGCTTGTTCGATGAAATTATACTGGCACCTAGTTTTCACGCGTTCCTCACAATTTCCAGTAGATTTGGAGAAACTTCGGGTCATCGTTTGGCATCGGTATTAACGACCCAATCTTATGGTACACCTGGCCTTGTATTTTGAATGTAGTTTCAAAATGACGTCCATCATGTGAGATCGCAAATTTTTGCTGCCCCAAAAGATGTCATCTGGAAGCAAGAATTGAATTTGCGTGTCTTGCGTAGAAACAATTTTTAATCGTTTGATTCGCCAGCAAGAAGTGATTGTAAATGTTCTGGCGAATTGGGAAGCGGTAATAATACAACTTTTCCTGGTGCACAACACATGCCGGCTGCTTCATTTCGGAATTTCAACGACTGATAATATTTCCATATTTTGTTCATTGCACCGATTGCAATTTTAGAATGTGCAGAGTAATCAATGTCTGGTGCATATTGGAACTCAAGACGAACAGATGATACATGTGTTAAAGCACGGCTGATTTGCTGTCTCTCTCATTCTCTTTCTCTAAATGTAGCTATGTGCTGTTCTCGTGCCGCTCTTGTTCTCGATATATTCTGTCACAGACGTTCATCACACTGTTCTCGAGATTCTTGCATACGACGCTTTAGCTGTCCTGATTCTTTGAACTTCTTTACTTGCTGCGATTTTGTGTTGCTGATTGATGAGCTCTCTCGTCGTGTGTCGTGTCTCTCTGCTACACGCATTGTCGAGGTTAGATTCTTTGGCAACATTTCACTGTAAAATATTTGAATTACAACAAAAAGTGCCTTTCTGAAAGCCTTAAAATAAGACACTATAATACAGTGGTGAAACCGGAATTTTTTGATCCATTGAAAAATACAGTAAAATGGAAGTTAAGAACTAATGAGGAAATATATAATAACATTGAAAAAATAACAGAAAAAGAAGAATGATATTTTTTCGATACATTTATAGAATGGATGACACCAGGCTTTCAAGAGGTTTGGAAAGATTTGAAACGAAATAATACCAGTGAACTGTATGGAAAGAAAATTTTTTCGATAGCAGACTTTGAATATGGCAGAATTCCAAGGTAGAGAGGAGTGCAATAATGGAGTACTGGGGAGGAAGAAAGAAAAAACAACAGGAGAGGAATTGAAATTGATACGTTGTCTCTAGCTGACCATAACAAAAAGAAGAAGAAAAATGATAAGCTAGCGAGAAATACTTACCCGATTCGAATTTATCTTAACGTTTTCTTCAATGTTATATTCATGTGTGTAATTACTTTGTCGTTAGGTATAATAACACACAAACGATTAACAACAATACAGTATAATTATAACACAATATACAGCAGAATTAAAATTCAAGAATCTCACACATATGGCGTGGAATAGACTGTAGCATAAATAAATCGAAATACAACGCCATCTACTGGATGGTTCGATAAATTAACACACTGCCATCTGTTAGGAATAAACTCTGGCATAAATAAATTGAAACAGAACGTGATCTACTGGATGATTACCCAACCTAGATAACCAAGTGTTTTATCGAAAAGTTAACACGTCGCCATCTGTTAGAAACTTATGGAACTATAATAATAATTTCGAGTGGTCGTAATGACCTGGTGACATGGTTTCTACTGGCTGGGTATTCTGCCCCTGTCGTAGCCGCCTTTACCTAGCCCACCCATCCTGCTTGGTACAGGGGACCTACATTTTAACGTCGAATCCGAACCACATTACCGTCCTGGCGTATTTCACCTTACACAGCACGCTGTGCCGGAGGTTAATACCGGGTTAAGTGTCTATAAAAATCCTCGCCGAGACAGGGACTCGAACCGGGGACCTTCCCAACTCCAGTAAGACGCCCTAACCACTGAGCCAGGAGACCGCTTAGCCTTGTTGACTTACAAATAATTACAAACAATTGTCCTATGACAAACATTTAATGAACATTTATTTCACAAATAATTAATATGGAGGCCTATAATCCATATAAAAACTATCCTATCTTTTAAGTTGGACTAAATTACAAACAGTAAGCCAAATTTCATCTAAATTGGTTATGTAGTTTCGGAGTTCATCCCGGACGAACATCGTGACACGAGATTTTTATATATATAAAGACTTTTTAACAAGTGAGTATGCACAAATTTTCAGGTATATAACTCCAAGCTTAATATCAGATGCAGTAATAATGTACAATATCCACAGGTTCTGAAGAAGACTCCCTTAAGGTGGGTCGAAACCGGTAAACAATAAATTCAATGAACATTGCAACAGGTTGGCTGTGTTTCATTTTACAATTTAAAATGTTGGAAGTTAACAAAGGTGGGAACAGGTGTTCGCACAATTTAAAAGTTTACCTTTGTACGGGACACGCTCTTCAATTAGAAGATCCGAATATGGATCAGACAGCACGTGTAGCAAGCTCGACGTGAGCGTATGTCCGTGAGCACGCACCGGAAACTGCAGCCAGTAGTCCTAAATCCGGTCGTAATGCCGGGGAAGCGCTTCTGCGTGACCTATGACGCCGTATATCTGTCGGATTATGTTTACGTTTGAGTTAAGTGCAGCCGTTGTACTGATACAAGCTACCCGCTGATTAACTACTTGACCTTCGCGTCACGTTGCACGCCTAGTCCGGGGCTTACCTAGCGCCTCCCCGCTTCAATTACCCGTGTCTGCTGTTATCAGCACAGGTGGCTGCCACACAGCGGCGCGCTGTGGGCTTCACCTTTAAGTGCCACCACGCATCTAGCTGTTGCCGAGGTTTTACGCTGTAGTGGATGAAAACTACTCCAACGCAAATTTTAAAACGGCGGACAAGTATTTAATTACATTTATTTTAAAAATGACACTAGCTGGTTCCCACGCCTTCGTTGGTAAGTGTCAAGAATTTTGAAGCTTTTTATTTCCAGGATAAAAAGTATTATGTTACTTCCAGCCATATCTGCAACCCGTCAGCGGAAGTCTCGTCAAAATCGGTCCACACACTGTAAATGTTGCTTATTAATCTATCTATATCTATAAAACGAAAACCAGATAAATTTGTCTTATAAAAACTAGGAAACTACCAAGCAGATTTCGATGGGGTTTTCACCGTTTTAAAGCGTAGACTCTCAATTCAGTTGTTTGGCATGTCTTACATTTCAACGTTATATAACGCAGCAGCATTAAATGAAATTCTGAACGTATGATGACAAATCTAAAATATGAAAGGATTAGATGTTGCATACTTCGCACTAAACACACAACTTCAATGTCTCTGATCAAAGCCTTTAATAAAAGCTATCAGATACGATAATTATTATTTTGCACATTAAACAAAACTGGAAGTATTCTTTCTTTTAATTCGGGATATTCAATTTTTAAACGCGTAAGAGAGCATTAAATACAACAGAATTTTTATTTAACCAGGATCTTTGGCAGTAGGCTTACAACTACAATGTCTCTGGCCATCAGCATTAATCTTCTGTTATTTTCGATAATATTATTATGGATTCATTTTTGATATTTTGTATGATAGGCTGAATCAGTGGAGTTAAAGTATCTGACGTTTCGAGCAAAAAATATATCATTTACTTCACAATTGAATCAAATGTGAGGTTCTCACATAATCTAGCGTTGTTTAGTATTGTAGTAATACAATTTCTTAACCAAATTAATGAAGCTTGATACACATGAATCTTTTCGAACGAATGAAAATAGTGTACGTGCAAATAAACTTCAACCCATCAGTTTCTTGGTAGGGAGAGGTGTAATTTAGGTTTGATTTAATTCCGAAAAATTTTGGCGCGAATTTTATGAAACTTTGTACAAATGTTTTTCATTGTGGGAATAATAATAGCGTAGGGGTAAATATACGCCAACTATACCGGGCAACGCCGGGAACTAGTTATTTATGTTTGTCAATACCAGAAAAACCTGACAGATGTGTCGTATTCTAGAAATTTTCACTACATTCAAGAACATTATAGATAATTCTAGAATATTCCAAAAAAATTTAGAACACTTTGGTCGAAATATGAAAATTCCAAAAGTTGATCACTTTCAACAACAATATCTCTCACACACTCAAAGCTTCCGACATTCAACCACCACAGTGAACGATAAGAGACTCTAGGCTAGTATCATATACAAACACCAATTGTCTGCACCTAGTAGATGTGGCTGCAAAGTGGAATATAGTGACCCACTCGTCTGGTCGAAATATGAAAATGCCGTAGGTCGATCACTTTCACTTGCCATAACTACCACACGTCCACATCCACCGACATGCAACCACTATGATGCACGATGGGTGATTCGAGGCCGTTATATATAGATGAATATGTGTGTGTTATGATCTATGCAGATACGTTCAGGGACTCATTAGTGATGTAGTATGAAGAAGTATTTAATCGGACAATATGTGAATATTTTAAACACATATGCAGTTCAGGACATTGGCCGACGAAACGTAGAGGGGGAAGCTCCGAACGCAAATGTGTACGAGGGACATTTTAAACTAAGCGGATTTTCTTTTGCTTTATATTTTCTGTATTGGCCGAAGGATTTGCAGCCGAGGTGAAGGATAAATATAATCTTAGCGGCCAGAAGATGCTATATTTTGCTGTCTGAAGTCTGGAGAATAGGACGTTTGGAAATGGAGACAACATGTTTTAAATCTGTACTTCCAGATGCTTAGTGCAATCATAACTGAAAAAGTTCGCATGTTCTAATATCTAATCAGTTTATGGAATAAATTTCGGCATGTGCACCACTTAAAACTCGATGGATAAATGATAATGTGTTTTGCACAGTCTGGCATTACATTTGGTTTAAGTGATTAAGACCCTATTAGCGACACTGAACGAGGTGATTCTCTATAATAAGAACTTATGTTTCTAACCCAGGTAAAGTGAGCCAGATTTTCCTCTGCCGGATAGACTAAGACTTTTCATCATTTCAAAAAACGCCTGTTTAAATAAATGTTGCACCTAAATGTTTTCCTTGGTGGGAGAAAATGAATTGGTTTAAACTGTATTTTTGTTTTTTGAATGGTATCTAATTGGATGTGGTTCAATAAATGTTAATTGTATTCTATTTTCAGTACGAATATTTTCATGGATTTTTACCATCATACATTTCCCCAGATGCATGATGACTTAGAACGTATAAATTATAAAGTAAACTAATAATGAGGAATATCATGTTCAAATTTAAGAATTTCTTTTACCACGTGGAACTCGAACCATTGCGATACGGATATCATTGTTACAAATCCGACTGAATTTACTTTATATTAAGATAATGATATGTAAACAATACTGTATATTGTTTCGTAAATCGTGACGCAATTAACCTATGTTGGTGAGAGAATCTAGATTTCCGTTTTACCCGCGGGACTCCATAAACCATCTCATTTGAATCACGATAAATCTGAATGGTATCTTCAGAAACGCCATGAACTATTTCTTTCAAGTTCCTTTGAAACATTCTTGAGCCTGCACTGATCTCTTGTCCTCCCCCCGCCTCTCTCCCCTCCTTGAACATTAATTGTTTAAAACACAGAAAATATTATAAGTCCGTTGTTGAAACGGTAGATCACGTGAGTCACAGTGACTTATCACCAAGCAAATGATAAGTAATCAAACCCGTATATTTTGCTCGTAAGTAGCGGTGGAAAGGATTTAAAATTTGTAAAAATAATGATCAATGGTCTCCAGGAAAAACATTTACCTAATATCCAAACGAACTGAAGAAAACACGAATCGAGATGGAAAAATATTTATTTTCTCTCCTGTATACTCTCGTTTTAAAAATACATTCAGCCACTGTAGCCATTCATCCGTTTATTTGTTCTGCAGGCAAGTCTTTTACTTTCAACGAAATAACCTTAAAACACAAGCGCGTAAGGATGAAAAACTTTAAAGGAGAAGTAAAAAAATTACTGTCTTAGAAAAACTTACTAGTAGAGTGCATTAAGTAGTTTAAAGAAATGTTTTCCCAGGATGCCTAGCGAACAGATACTTGGGAATTTTTAAAACTTACCACCTTCCACCTGCAAATGTGCACATTTAAAGAGTGTCAGCCTCGAGGCGGAAGAAGACTGCAGATGTTAACGTAACAGGACAACGATTATTTCGCGTCCTGCGCAGGAACTTGAAGTAATATACGAGGATAAGCGTGGGAGTATAATAAACCAGGGGACAGAGGGACGAAGGTCATCGGAGTTGAGGAAGACAATATCTTCCGAGAACATGAGCAGAGATATTAGGCAGGCCGTTGTTGTGGACAAGCAGCCCTCCTGTTACGGGATAGGGGAAGTCAATTAAGTGAAGCAGGGTTCGGGGCGGTAACAGGTGTAGCGTGCCGGCCCAATGTTGCGTGTCGGTCCTCCGAGACAACAGCAACCGGCGGTTCAGTTTAGGACTGAAGTAACGGCCCAGCGTTGAGAGAGGCCATGCACGCGAAGGATCTGGTGGCTAGCTGTTAAACAGACCATTTAGATGTTCCCGCATCACGCGAGATGGCACTCAATACTCGAAGACCAGGAGGGCTGATTATGACAGAGTTCAGCAAAAGAAAATCAAATGGAGCGAATAGAGTAAAAGTAACAATAGGTGACCCGTGAGAAAATTTCACGGATCTATCTAGCGGTAATGGCATCATTTCTTATCAAGCCAGCTGGTTACAGTACTGAAAACGAACTATGTGAATGTGGTGAGCTGCAGGACCCACAACATCTTCTGGTATGCAGGAATCTACCTGAAACCTGCACTATCGACGATCTTTTTAGGGCAAATGAGAAGGCCACCATGATTGCGGAATTCTGGTCACACTCCATTTAATTGTGTTCTATATTTCATAAGCTTATATTAATTATTTAACTTTATTTGTTTGTTTAATCACATAATGTTATGTCCTGGGCACGAGAAATAATAAATCAAGCTAGTTAAGCCTCGACTCTGAACTTTTGCATGCCCGTAATCCTCGATTGTTCATAATTTTTCCATTTACGAGTTGAATTTCGAAAAGTTATTTTTATAATTGATTATATTATCAAAGCTTAGAACTTAATCTTAAAAATGATACTTTATCTATCAATTTTGGTTGAGCTTGAAGGGAGAACGATGGCTTGTCATAAAAAACACATTAAAAGATATATAGTGTGCATTAGCAGAGATATTGATCAGTAGAATGAGCAGCAACTAATTAAAACGAAAACGCTGATAATTTTATTCCGTTGCCTGGTATCAAAGAGATGTCAGCCGACTTTAATTGCTGTTTTAATTATTATTTATTCGTTCGCTATATCTGTGGTAGGCCAAGTAAATTAGTATTTTTTTTTAACAAAACTTCAGTAAAATTGGCTGATTGTTGGTTTCGCAGTATATGAAAATTAATTACCATATGGGTAGCCATAAGGGTTAAAATTCTAACGGATTACATCCTACTTTTAGAGTACAGATCATTATGAGCTACGCTTGATGAAGACTATTTAACGAAAGCATTGTACAGCGTTTGATTTCCGTATCATAATTACGAGAGTTCATTAAAAAATAACAGTTCAGCATACTTTTTAACTTTTTCCAGATATGGTACCACTGATAGAATTCTAGAATCACAGTTATGTTAATTTTGATACTAGTTAACAATGTGTTCGTTTTCAAAAGGACATTGTACTTGTGTGCATGTTGCTTTTGAAATATGGCTGCTGCCTTGCGGAAAAGACTAGATCATGTACTGTTTATATAGAAGAAAGTGAATTTTACAAAAAAATAAAACAAACTAAAACTAAAATAGGAGAAAGCGAAGGCTAACTATCCATAGGAATGCACATTAATAAGTTTTTATCTTAATTAAACATTTTTAAATTGATTTAGTTTGTAAATATGAAACAGTAACACATATTCAACATGATGTTACTTAACTTAACTAGGAAGCTCTATTTGCAACTACATCCATCATTAAATATATTTGAATCTTTCTGTTCTCCTGTGGAGTATATTAACTGACCATTATTTTCAGTTATAGTTTTGAAACAACGTTCTTCAGTGACACACATATTGACCTAAGTTACTTCATGAGAAATATATTTCCTTTAAATGAGAAGAAGAAAATTTCAAGAAAAAGGCAACAGATGCAGCAACCGACAAACAAAATACAAATCAAAGGTATTATTTTACATATATGTGAACTTATATGTAGGCATTTATATATGCCGAAACAATTTATTACACTATTTGTAAAGGTGTGTGATTGTTTTATTTCACGTCATTTCAACAAAATTTTCCACAGACAATTTGTTTGAAGTGATGGAAGCCAACATCGAAATCTGTTGATAAAAAGTGAAAATACCGTTTTTGTAAGAAATAATGAACTATTTTAATTTCTCTGAATTATTATAGAAACCGCCACTAAACAGTAATCGTAATTTATATGAAACACCAAATTAGGGTACATAAAATTAGAATTCTTTCTATCTATAAGTGTCTTCTCAAGTCATTTAGCGGAAATTATTATAAAATGACTCTTAAATGTGTAAAACTCTCAGTCAAACTAATGACTAATGTTTGTTGTATATTTGTATATAGAACGCCGACGAATGATATCATTCAACTGACTACATTCTTCTCGGCGTTTCTGGATAAATTTTTTGAGCTATGATTGACTTCTAATTATAGAATTAGAATTTGTAGCTTGCTATAAGTTAGTAAGACTAGCCTAAGCGTTTAGTACTTATCACACAACCGAAAAATAGCATTTTCCTCTAGAATTATCAGGTAGGTAAATAGGACCAGTCTTTCATTAGACGGCTTTCAACTTATCGTGTGTAGTGATAAATGGAACGTGCAGAGTCCAGCAACACGTTCTCGCGCTAAATCAAATCCATTTATAGGGTCTTTAAATATTCATTAAATAAAAACAAATTTGGGCTTGCAGGGGGAACATTTCAACAAAAGTTAAGAATGTATATCGTCAGGTAAGTAGTTAGGGCAGGACATATTCCAGATTTGTGCGCCCGGATTTCACGTAATTACCATTTATCACAAAAAAATGTTAATTGTTATTGTATTTTCTTATTTAAGCAACATTTGGCATTCAGCGGATTTAGCAATATAACACGCCACAAATTCATTGATCTTTTTTTTTCCCACAGTACATACAAGATTTAAGTATCAATACTATAATAAACAGTGATTATCAATTTGTGGTCAGCGAAGTTTGGATATGTGGTTCGCAGGCAGAAGTGTACAAATTTAATTGAAACAGAATTAGAGATATCATAACAATAAAAAAATTAGTAAAATCTTTTTCATATAAGATGAGTACAGCACACGTACTGTATAAAGCTATAACAGTGTATAAACCAAACTTTCTAAGTGCCATGAATATCATGGTACTTCCAGACTATAAGACACGACTGTATTATTACTATAATAAATATGTAAACTTTATAACCAGGGTTTCCCCGGCCCTTTTGTAAAGCTGATCAGGAGCTATATATCTGGGAGATCATTCAGGGTGAGGGTTGGCAATGATCTGTAAACTCGCCGTCCCATAAACGCCGGAGTGCCGCAAGGGTCGGTCCTAGTATTGTATAATTTATATATCGCGGATATACCAGCTCCAACCACAGTACGTACTGCCCTATATGCACACGTCACTGCATTCTTCACCGCGCATAGAAGTAAATCCGCCGCAGTCATAAGATAACAAGAAGTCCTCCAACAGACTGAAGCCTGGGCCAAACGTTGGAGAATAACCTTGAACTCGACAACGACTCAAGCTATTATGCTGACCAGGCGCCTGGGGAAGCGTAACTGCCGGCAAAACCGTATCCGTAACTTGCGCCTAAATGGTGATGACATCGAGTGGTCGACCACAGCTAAATACCTTGGCGTGATTCTGGTCACTCGTCCAACCTGGAAACATCACATTGATTTATTTTTTTTAAACTGCTTAACGTCTCTTAACAACGAGGTCTTTAGAGACGGGAAAGGATGGGAAGGAATTCGGCCATGGCCTTTTGAAGGAAGCATCCCGGCATTCACCTGAAGTGGTTTGGGGAAACCATGGGAAACCCAAATCTGGATGCTCGGACGGGGATTCGAACTGCCGTCCTCCCGAATGCGGGGCCAGAACGCTAACCGTTACACCACCATGCTCGGTCATCACATTGAGGAGATACGACGAACAGTTGCAGCTAGGCTACAAGAGTTATACCCAATACTCAACAGGGATAGCTCATTGTCAGCCAGCACCGGCGTCAGTGTTTTCTGTAGCCTAATATGTCCGATGATTGAATATGCATGTCCTGTGTGGGGGTACGCATCCAAGGTCCAACTGAACCGTCTGCAAACGATGCAGAACAGATTACTTCGGCGAGCACTACATGTGCCGAACCGGTTTCCGACAGCAGACCTGCATGAATCACCAGGTGTCCCGCTGCTCCTAGAAAGAATTCTGGAAATAACCAGATCTTTCTATAGGGCATCACGAAAGTCAACTAACCCACTGATTGTCAGCCTCGGCCAGTATTATACTAATTTTGACAAACACAAAAGACGATAACTAGTAACTTAAACTAACAAAGAGCAACCAAAAGACAAACCACCAGTAAAGAGACTAAACCTCTAAGGTTGAAGTAAATGTCCAGCGACAAAACCTCCACCACAATTGCTTGCAAATGGAAAGCAGAAATTGTTCACGGGCGCGTACTATTGTAAATTTGTTTCCGGTTGGCATCGAAGAGTGGTGTTAGCAGAAGGATTAATATAATGATCGTTTTGTGAGAGTCTTGCTGTAGGTGTAAGTATTAAGCAATTGCGGCAAGTGATGGGTGGATATTGATATACACATAGGTAAATAACTAGGCCCATATAAGTTATGGGTTCGTAGAATTAATTATTTTTGCTATATTACTGTTTCACGCGTAGAAAAGGGGTAAGAAACCTTGCCCTATACAATGGGCAACACAAGACGAACATAACACTTAATTAAATGCATCAATGCCCTTTACGGGACTCGAATCTGTAATCCAGGCAATTAGAAGCCAGCGGGTAGACCCTGTGCTGCCATATATTCATGAACAATTCGGAGCTTCAGCACCAATACATCTCAGCGAAAGATGGACCCTCGACAGTGAAGACGCGATGCGGGCTGCAGCCACATGTCCGGCAGGGGCTGCAAAGTACTGGCAGCAAGTGGCACCGCAGCTCCCACGGGTCACCGGCCGGAAACATTAAACTCCTCTCTGGCTGGCACTTCCGTATTATTTACAACGCTCTCTTATCGCGAACTGAGCCACCAGGCGCACCTACGACGCGAGCCAAGTTTCGGTCTGGGATTCGGTCTAATGCTCCTGCTTGGAATTAAGTTAGATAACGGCGCAAACATTTACAGGCGGATGGAAAGCAGGTAGTTAGAATTCAGGGTCTGTAGCGGGTCTTGGCGACGCCGTGCGGTGCTGTGCCCCGGGCTCCGTCGTTAGGCGTCCCCGGACGCCACCACCTCTATCGACTGCGCCCTACATCCAGTCCTTCCCATTACACCGTGGAAACTGATCTCTCCGGGACGGATGACGCTGCAGGTATCCAAACTGCTATTCCACTTGCAACGACGGAAACGAGGATGATTAATTCACACCATGGAGGCTGCCAGACACTCTTGTGGACTGAAGTAGTTGGACACTTTAGAAGCAGCCAAGAATTTGCCGAACACGCGTATCGTATACAGGGTGTTACAAAAAGGTACGGCCAAACTTTCAGGAAACATTCCTCACACACAAACAAAGAAAATATGTTATGTGGACATGTGTCCGGAAACGCTTACTTTCAATGTTAGAGCTCATTTTATTACTTCTCTTCAAATCACATTAAACATGGAATGGAAACACACAGCAACAGAACGTACCATCGTGTCTTCAAACACTTTGTTACAGGAAATGTTCAAAATGTCCTACGTTAGCGAGGATACATGCATTCACCCTCCGTCGCATGGAATCCCTGAAGCGCTGATGCAGCCCTGGAGAATGGCGTATTGTATCACAGCCGTCCACAATATGAGCTCTAACATGGAAAGTAAGCGTTTCCGGACACATGTCCACATAACATATTTTCTTTGTTTGTGTGTGAGGAATGTTTCCTGAAAGTTTGGCCGTACCTTTTTGTAACACCCTGTATATTATTTCTAAAAGGTGCTTTTTGTGACGATCCACCTTTCTCTCTCCATTCTTAACCAAAATCGATAAATGAGGCATCATTTTATTTCCGCTTCGATAACATCATTAATTAAGAAAGGAATTTTTTCGAAATTCAACCCACAACGTTAAAACTATGAACAATCAAGGTCACGGGTTTGCGGTAGTTCAGAGTCAAGCCTCTAGGCTTCGCTGGCGTCGATAAGGAGTGATCGCATACCGCTAGATAGCAGCACCACATAAAGAAATTTTCACAAGGGGTATTTATGATCACATAGATAGCGGCATGATATATCACAGAGATATGGATAAATTGTGTGTGTGTTTTCTGGACCAAGTACCGTTTTGGATATTTTTTATTCCGTCAGGAAAACATTTCATCATTTCAAATTGTTTCGTAAGACGTTAGTGCTTTGCTACGTGCGTATTTCAGTTGTCAAATAAACAATTGCTAAAAATTTGGCGGTACTTCTTTCATCCTAACGCAAACCACCTATTTCGCTATTCTTCGGGCCATCATGTTGTATTAAATTATATTATGAAAACTCGATACTACATTCGAAATAGCCAGTACATACTATGGTGACAGTACTTCAATTGTATTAAAATACTTGTTAAGAATCACGTAGAGGATTCATACGAAGAAATAGGTAGCTGAATGAGTACTCGTAATTACTTATATGATACATCAACAATGATCAGCAGCCAATTTTAATTGAAGAAAAAAAAGTTTCGTAGTAAGTGTTTTGAGTTTCATGAGTTTCCAACCAACTTAAACATCTTTCAACCTCAGGTGAAACCTACCTTTATTACTATTTATTGAAGCTCACAATTGATCATCCTTGTACGGGGCTTGTTTGCTGTTAACTTTCGAACCCCTTTGTGTTTTCTACGTTGTGGGACAAATAAGTTCAGTAAACGGACCACGAACGATCGAGAAACATAAATTTCTAAATTTTCGTGTTCTAGCATGTGATATAAAGGATATAGTACTGATGATTCTCACTGATTAAACCTATCGCTTTATATTCCGACTTATTCACTTGGGATGACTGAATAATATTAATGTACAACTACTCAAATTTATACTGAATGATACACTAGCTCTCAACCACAATACATGTGTGCGTCCGCCGCCCTCTACGCCAGATCTACTGCTACTTTCTACTCGTAAACGAAAATCCTTTCTAGTTTTCAAGCGGATGCCGGCCGCCGATCCATCTGTTCGCAATCCTTTTAGATTTCCTGCTGCAAACCCACATAGCCGAGTGGCTCCATCACTGACGATATTTATTCTTACACCAACTAAACAAAATATTCTACTCGGGAACCTCAGGTACAAAACTGTATATAGTTTTACATAGATAATACATGCATCTGCTTCACTACATCAATTAAAGTAATTAAATCTCAATTAAAATAAACTTTTAAATCAAATTATTTAAGAAAATTAAAGGTATTATTAGTGCCTATCACCACTTAGAGTGATTATTTAAATAATTATTCATGCGGTAAAGACAATTGGTGTATTCACAAAGGAGTAAAAGATAATATCTGGATGACCACCCAACGCCTGGGTCACTCAACTCCGGGGGTGAATGCAGCCAGTATATGTTTGGTAAGGTGTCTAGACTA
The DNA here is from genome assembly GCA_031002005.1 of Vandiemenella viatica. NCBI lineage: Eukaryota > Metazoa > Arthropoda > Insecta > Orthoptera > Morabidae > Vandiemenella > Vandiemenella viatica. The sequence goes on along the minus strand of JARYHS010011408.1, from coordinate 227,786,628 downwards.
GCTGGTATCTACTGCAAGAGCCCGCATAAACCTTACGTCAGGCAGGTCAGCGTCCAGGTTTGCCATTCACGTATTGCGTGAGACGGGATCTCAGTGTCGTCGATTTGAAAATTTATCAAAGAATGAAAATGAATGCAGGCAATAAGAAGGCTCTGTAAATCGTAAAATTTCATGATTGTTTGGAGAATTGTTCTTCCATGGGTAGGAAGGGAGAGTGCAGGAATTGTTAGAAAGACTTACTCAGTGCACGGTAGGTGGAGGGACAAGATGTATATAAAGCTTACTAATTTGATCTACAGTTGGCGGCTGGATAAAGATATTTAGCAAAAGAAGAGTTGCCGTCGGTAATACTTGCGTGATATCTCATGCTAAAGGTAAAGCCTGTTGCTCAGTTTCATAGGATTGAGTAGGTCACAAGTAACTTTAAGGATAGGCGCTTTGCAGTCTGCCGATTACTTGTCTCGGATTATATGACTCGGCACTTACTGGGTAAGTAATCCAGACACCTCAGGTGACTGCCCTTCACGTTTATCATATGGTGGTAGTAAACAAGGAGCAACCCAAAAGTTTTCCGTACTCCGTTCACTTATTAGCAAGGCTTTTCCTGCAGCTTTAAAAGAGTCACCACCGATGTCACCTGCATGATTTCCATACCGCTCTTCCAATGCATATCATCAAACGCCTGTTTCTCAAAAATTTGGAAACTAGGTAATCCCACCGATAGGGTGGTCTACATGGAGCAAGTCTCGGATACCAGTGTTGCGTGGCTTCTGCCACGTCGAATGGTTGCCCTACGTGACAGTGGTATGGCGGAGTATAAGTAACCTGAAAGCATTTAGTGTCTACATCTTCATTTACATCAGTGATGTCAAAGATACGGCCGAGATCGCAATGTGACACAGAAAGAAGAATCATGTATACTATACAATTAAATAAATAAAATGTTATAATAATTCAGTACATTTTTTTTTTATCTGAATCTGGCCCGCCTACACATTCTAAATTTATTATACAGCCCTCTGCAAAATTGAGTTTGACACCTATGACTTACATCCATACTCCGCAATTGACAAATATTGTTGGTAGCAGAGCGTGCTAAGCACCAGTCCTAATACTAAGCATTCAAATCCTGAATGGAACGAGGAAAGAAACAACACACGAAAGCATCAGTACGGCATCTTATTTCTCCGATCCTCCTGTCATTGTGAACTAAATAGGTTGGTGAAAGAAATATTACGTTGCACTCGTAAATCAGAGAATTTCGCATACTCGCGAATAAATTCAAACGAAGATGACGTCGTCTGTCTGCCAAACCATCCCAGCATAACCTTTGAATCAATTCTGTGATCATTTCATAAAAGCTGTAGCAAGCGGTCACGAATTGCGTTGCGCTTCTCTGTGCTCGACAATCAATCCCTTGCGATACGGATCCCAAACTGCGCAACAGTAATCCAAATGTGGACGCACGGGAGTTTTGTATGAGGCTACAATCCTTAAAAATACGGCCTATGAATCATAATCAAGAATTAGCTTTACCTACGACGGAAGTTACGTGCAACTCCCATTTCATGTTGCTTTGTACAATTACGCCAAAATTCTTCAGGGAATCAACCGGGTCAGAAACTGAATTGTTAACTTTGTACTCCTCAACAAACGCATTTTTTTATTAGTTGACTTTTAGCAGTTAAGTGTAAGTTGCCACCTATGACACCATCCCGAAATACATCCAGTTCGCGCTGAATTTCTAAGGAATAGTAAGAGCCATTTACTTCCCTATAGATAACTGCATCATCGGCAAACAATCGAAACCTGCTATTAACGCTGTCACGGAGATCGGTTATAAAAATTAGGAAAAGAAGTGGTCCTATTACACTTCCTTGAGGAACGCCCGAAGTAACATTTAGATTATAAGAGGCTTCCTCGTCAACAACGACATACTGCGATCGACGCCAGCAACAGGTTTATTATCTGACGATAAATTTGAGACCCACGTGTTGCGACCTTGCCAATGGTGCGGAAGGATTTTTTTTTTTTTTTTTTTTTTTTTTTGCTTATGGCTTTACACCTAGTCGTCACGTAGGTCATTAGATGCGAGAAAGGACTGGGCATGAGAAGAAAACCCGCTATGGCTTTTTGGAGAAACCATCCCGACTGGAATGATTTGGGGAAACATTGGAATACCAAAATCTGGATAGATGGACGGGAATTCAAACCCCTGTCCTCCCGAATGCGAGGGCCTAGAGTGTTACCGCTCATCCATCATACACTGTGTGGATGCGGAAGTCTCTCTCCGGTAGGTGGAAACGCATGAAGAATGCAACGGTGATGGCCATTTTGGGCGTTGGGACGTTCTGATCCTAAAGCTCGCCTACCAAACATCCACCGACCGGCTGATCCAGTTGCTGGCTGCGACCGACTGTCTGGAATTAACACTGGGCGACGCTAATACCCTAATACTCACAGTAGGAGGGCGTACCAGCTCTAGCTGTAAGGCGAGCGGCTGAACTGCAGGGGACAGGAGCGACTAAGTCCCTGCTGAGCTATCGACAACATGTGCTATCCATTGGAGTTGTAGCGTTATGGTAAATCAACCACGCAATCTTTCACAAAGTGGTCGATAATAAATCCAAACTTTCTCAAAGGTTCAATATGTCCTGTTAAATTCTTAATCTATAGATGGAATCCGAGTCGAAAGTTCCATAAATATTGCGCTTTTTTCGGACAGCGTTCTGATTCTCTCATGTCGAATGAAAACTATTAGTGGAATGTATTTCATTCATTACAAAATTTCCTGGTACATACTTACATTTAATTTATTTAAATTTAACAGGCGCAGTATTTTGAAGTTAAGAGCAAAAGTCATAAAAGATTTAAATTTTCTAACCCAAATAACGTAATTTAGTTTTAAACATAAAGTGCAGTAATATTCAATCTTTTTTGCAAACTTTGAGTTGAATAAATGCACAGATTTATCGATTATAGATTCATTTCCAGTACGTCACAGCATCACTTCTACAGTCACGTTTAACAGGGGTAATTAATCAACAAACTTACACAGAATCATATTTCCAGATGTGATTGCGTACACTATTCACCATTCTGGAATATATTTTAAGACAAAGGAAAATTAGCAGTCAACAATTACAAGGACACACAGGAAAATTCTTTTTTTTTACCAATTTTTCTTACAATTTCTAGCAATTAATAAATTACTAAATAAGTGTACTTCACTGGAACTAACTGGCAGGAAAGTACACTTTCTTAACGCTCTAATGATCACGAATATTAAACTACTTTTATGATACAGGAAAAATAAATTTCTAAAAATAACTCAAAAAATAAAATAGAACACTATGTAATTGTATTTTAATACAAAGACAAAGAAACAAAACAAAAAACAAAAAACGAAAAAAAACAAGAAAAAAAACAACAACAAAAAACAAACAACAACACATTAAACTTTGAGTCGATGCAGCCTATTTATAAGGTGAAATGTTCATGAGAAAAATTTCTATAGACTTCTGTGAAACTCTGTGGTTAACATCGTTCGAAAAGCGGCGCGATTGCGTTTTCCTCTAATTAATGAATGAAGTCAGAGGAATGCATTAACAACTTTCCTCAACATATTAAATCTATGTCTTTGTTCTAATTATTGCCAGATGACAATCTCTAAACGCACATACTATAATCTAACACAGTATATCCGTCTGGTGTTTTAAATTAAATGTTTATATGTCTACTGTAACAGATATTATTTAGAGTGGAAGGCAACTAAGCGATGTCTATGGAACCAAAGAATAATGTTTGCAGTGCCGGCTAATTGGTAGGACAATCTTTAGAGGGTTCAAATAATACAGAAGTTACGCGCATGCATCGGCAGGATGAAGCATACAGCAAGCAGCAAGAGACAAAAAAATTATTTTAATGTGGTATTACGATAAAAGGGATTTATTAGTTTAAAATTTAAATTTAGCAAAGGATCTCATACAATCAGTGTTGTATGACTTTAAAAGTTGCATTGAAATAAAATAACTGTTGATTTTTTTACTGAAAATTTACATCTTTTGCATTTAGGTATCTATCAATCGTAGCTGGGTTGTTACAAGCCTACATGAACCGCTCAGCATTGCGTGAACAGACACTGTGCGGCGCGCAGAGACCTTAGTGCCCATTACAGAGAACATGGCATTCCCGAGGAGTTAAAGGACTAATTTCGCGATTAGGATGCGCGGCCTCACTGCCAGCGACGCTAATTACCCAAAACCAGCCACCCGGGCGCAATCATTAACAGCGGCGCGGCAGGCCGTCGATATTGTAATTGCGAAGTCGCATCGCAGTTTAAATTACACTAGTACATCAACGCACGAGTTAATGGTAAATTAAATGTTCAGCATGTTGCCAGGACCGCGTAAATTATTACTGACGTTGCTGACCAATAACGCACGTGTTCTGAATTAATAACACGGCCTAATTGCGGCTTTGACTGAAAGCAAAGTAGTGAATACTGTGTTTGTAATAGAAGTAATTCTGATATACAGGAGAGTAGCGTATAAGGAAGATTCTGAGAAACTACAACAAAAAAAAAAAAAAAAAAAAAGTGAGCATCTGGAAGCAAATTAACTGACATAATATTGAAGTAAATTCGAGTGTTGCAAGATAATATATACTTATAGTTCAACTGTAACCAGAAAAAAAATATGTAAACATACTAAATTTTGTAAAAAAAAATAAGTTGGGGGTTCTATTAATAACCAGCAAAGAAAAAATTAAGCTTTTTTTTTTTTTTTTTTTTTTTTTTTAAAAAAAAATAAACTATTAAACAGAATTTTATGAGATATCATTTAATGTGCAGCCCACGTTCTGAGGTAAAATGGGATATGATTGATTTCGACGTGATTTCGAAAAGATGAGATATTTAAATAAAATAGTGTGAGTTTTCTCTTATACGCGATTCACTCAAAAACTGCTAGTTGGATTTTGATGGGATTTCGTTTAATATGCAGACTACGTTCTCGGATAATGTAGCATAGGTTTGATTTTCGTACGATTTCGAAAAACTGAAGGTAAATGGGATATTTTTTAAGTTCATGTGATTTCGAAAAGCTTAGAAATTAAAAGTGAATGATGTAATTTTCTCTAAACGCTATTCACTCAAAAACTGTTAGTCGAATTTTGATGGGTCTTCGATTAATATACAGTCCGTGGTCCCGAGGGTAAAATACGGAATAATTAATTTTCGTGTACGTTGAAAAAATTAGAAATTTAGAATAAATTTTCGTTTAATGCTATCCATGCAGAAACTACTGTTTGGAGTTCCATGGGAATCTCATTAATGTATAGCACGTGACCCCCGGCTAAAATAGGTTTCGATTCAATTTGATGTGACATAATTATTGGGCAAAATTCTTCGTTGAACGCGACTCACGTATAAACTTCTTATCTGATTTCTACAGGTTTTCGATTAATATGTAGCTGGTAACATCAATGTGTGAAAATGGATTATACGTAATTCATTATAAAGTAACATCTCAATCAAGCTTTTACTTTCGGTTGACTGTTTTCTTGACAGTAATTAATATGACGTATGTCAAATAAACAGTTTTACTATAACTGTCGTGCTTAAAACCTTTTTTCTGGCACATCTTAGTATATTCACTGATTCTCAACCAGGCTAACAAAAAATTGATTATGAATGTTAAATTTATTCTAAATAGCATCAGGTCTTTAAAACAGACTTTCCCTGCATTTGATTAATTGCATATGGCAAATGCATATTAACCAGAAACTAAAAATATTCTAAATGAATTAAAAACTAGTGGGTGTGTTTAGTATTTTTGGCGTGAACGTATTTTCTCCTAAGATATGACTAATCAGAGGAGTAGGTTGTAATAATTTTTCTGCACCTTTTTAAGCCACGAGCAGACAGTCTGGTATTAGTTACGTTATTTTAGCGTCGTGATATTTCATATTGACAAAGAGTAGGTTGCAGCTTCGTTTAGTTTTCTCACACGATTGTTTAGTTTCCAAGCAGGCAGTGGAGAATTCCTTTTTTAGTGGTAGAAAATTGTTTGGGACATCTCTGACTATCTAATAAGCATCGTGGTTTAAGTCGATTGGGGCTTTCAGCATACTGCAATTTATTAATAGTTAATTCCTAGTGACAACGACACAGGAACCACCAAAAATTCTACTACGGACTCAGAGATTTTAAGCATTTTGTTACTTATGTATGTTCGTCTAGGACCACGTTAACCATTGTTTGGCCCGAATTTCATGTGGATGTATAAACATCAGTCTCACAACCGGGGTTGTTAGATCTAGGGGTGACTTACAATTTAACGTGGAATCCAAACCACGGAAGCTGTGTCAGAAAGTAAAGGTCGGGTTAACGGCTTATAAAATTCACCGCCGAGACAGGGTTTCGAACCGGGTACCTTTCGATCTCCATTCAAATGCCTTAACCACTGAGCCAAAATTGTTGGTAACACGATTTTTTTCGCCAGTAACCATAACGCCTCAACATAGTGGCGATTTAAAGATACACCACACTTTGTGTGATTGATTGGATCAGCTTCGTTTAGTTTAAAAAAAAAAAAAAAACAAAAAAAAAAAAACAAAAAAAAAAAAAACCTAATTTCTAAGCAGACAGTGGAGCAGATTTAACCTGACGTGTTATTGACACAGAAATTTCATAGTGTAACGAATTTCAGCCAAAATGTGGGTGATTAAAAATGTTTTATATTAAAAAAAATTGTCTCACGGTTAATCCAGCTTTTCAATCTAAACAGAATAAATAAATAATTTATTTGGAATAATTTGCAACAAAAATTTTTCGATTTCTTTAAATAGACTAGTATTTAGTATCAGCATTTAAGTGAGTTCGATTGATGTCAGTCATTGCTAACGGTTCTATATTTTAAGTTCTATTGAATTGAGGCATTACTGAATTTGAGTCAGTACTATAAGCTATATGCTGAGTCATTATATTCCTGTTTTCAAGAATTATAACTGAACAAACAAAAACGTGAAACGTATTACGCCTTCAACAGAAGTAAAATTAAAAGAAAAACGACATGAGCAACTGTTTGCCACTTTAACAGAGATGTTCATCTTGGCTACATACAGATTTCCAACCTACATATGAAGATGGTAAACGAAGTATAATAAGGAGAAGAAATATTTCAACTGAATTTTGTACTATTAGATGTGGAGTAACTAACAGACAAATTCGGCACATAAAATGTAAAAATAACAGAATAAAAAAAACCTAAATTTTTTGGGTTTGTAGCATTTTATATTTGTTTATCCTAAGATGGTTTTTATAGATTTTATGTTGTATCGAGTCAAGATATACGTATAACTTATTTGTATCTATGAATGCCACAAGTAATTTGTATTCCGAGATGAATTTTGTGGTACTTACGGTCGAAGAGACACTGGTGAACAGGAAGTATACAAGGTTACTGGTGGCAAGGTATCATGGCTAAGAAACGGCAGGGGTTCATCAGGGCCACAACACGGAATGGGACATCATCATGATTATCGTTCACGGACACACAACAAGCGGCACTAACGAATCTTCTCCACCAAGATAGCAGCAATCATATGAGCGAATCTATTTATATGATTAAAGTTTTCAACTGTCTCTTTACCAGAAAAATAAATGCATGCTACTATAACGTTATCACGTCTACCACAATTTACCCTTTATGACTTCACTCAGGTAATTTTTTTTTAACTTTAATTTTGTATCAACGATGTCGCCATTCGCTTGTACAATAGCTATATAAAGTTCCCACTTTATTTTGCTCCAAGTAATTGTCACACTTTTTGTCCTCATTTATTTGGCACTGTCAGTTTCTTTTCCATCGTGCTTCCTACAGTTATTCACTCTGTTAACAAAATAACAAGGGCATTAGTCTCAAGGTATAAGCTCACCAGATCTATATTTTCTTTTTGTAAGTTATCGCTACTAATTAACTTCTCTGAATATCTCTCCGAGCAGGTGTCCATTTGATATTAAAGTCCTAAATAATTTTTAATAATATGAAGCAATATTTTGAACAATCATGTACCTTTAATATATATATATATATATATATATTTCTGAATAAACTTCGGAAATCACCGTTCTCTAGTCCCAGAGATGGTTTGTAATGTTAGTTTTCTAATCTGCGCATCATTTATTACGCAGCAGACGCCCTAGAGCAACAGACATGCGTGAATATTTGTTGTTGGATGAACCGCCGACATTGAAATGCAAATTCTGTGAAGCATAAGGACGCGGAATATGGTTATACGCGCTTGTAACACAAGTTGGCAAGTCCTGCACGATGCAAATGTGGCACGCGTTGAGCATGCGCACATCCGCAATCCACTACGTCACTCTGTGGCCAGACCAAGCTACACGAAATGAGGATCACACTAAAGGGAGGTACCTCCTTTGATGTCCCTTAAGGCAAATCACAGCTTTCAAGAGATAATGTAATCTGTGGAAAAAACATGTCTCCTTGGAAATATCAACATGAGTCAGTTTCGCTGTATATACTGCAGTTTACACAGTGATAAGCATAGATGACGCAATTTTGACATTTAGAGTTTTTCTGTAAATGGAGTGCCATCAATAGGGCTCAGATCTATATGACCAAAAAATAGCGAAATACGCTTGCAAGTGTGACCTTAAAAACGGGTATATATGACCTAAAAATAACAAAATATGACCAAACATTTAAATTTACTATGTAACAAAACATGCTCAGTTGTACATCACTTATTTTTTCTAGTAGTGTCACTTTCATGTAGACAGCATAATATCCTTCCGCTCACTCACTGCATCATTGGGAAGTTAAAGATTAAATCGATTTGTTGAAGTCATTTTAATTTCACATAATTTACAGAAAAGAACACTTTAGTCTGTACTACAATACTCGTCCCCAGATTCCTTTATGTAACTGCATAACTTCGCATTTTCAGAAAATTTTGTATTTTAGGCATGGCGGTACTGGCTGACCAACTGCAGATTTAACACTGACTGAAGATTATTTTCAACAATGCCGCGACTTGACACAGGCATGCTGCTGCTGCAATGCAGAGATTAATAGACGGGCAGAACATTAACATTTAGAGAGTGACAATAATGTACAGGGTGTTACATAAAGGTACGGCCAAACTTTCAGGAAACATTCCTCACACACAAACAAAGAAAATATGTTATGTGGACATGTGTCCGGAAACGCTTACTTTTCATGTTAGAGCTCATTTTATTACTTCTCTTCAAATCACATTAAACAAGGAATGGAAACACACAGCAACAGAACGTACCAACGTGACTTCAAACACTTTGTTACAGGAAATGTTCAAAATGTCCACCGTTAGCGAGGGTACATGCATCCACCCTCCGTCGCATGGAATCCCTGATGCGCTGATGCAGCCTGGAGAATGGCGTATTGTATCACAGCCATCCACAATACGTGCACGAAGACTAACGAAACTAAAATGAGCTCTAACATGGAAAGTAAGCGTTTCCGGACACATGTCCACATAACATATTTTCTTTGTTTGTGTGTGAGGAATGTTTCCTGAAAGTTTGGCCGTACCTTTTTGTAACACCCTGTATAACTTAATTCTTGACTGGTGAATTCTGACCAATTCAACGACAATTTGTTTTCCGTAATAGAGGTACAGTTCTGTGAATAATTATCTTAATTTCTTCTCATCTGTAACTTCTAGTGAATTCCCGGTACTATTAAAAAATTACCATAAATTTTCTCAAAGTATGACCATATGATCATAAATACTATCTTAATATGACCAAATCTAGGTAAATGACCTGAATATGCATTCATACGCTATATAAACTGCATTTAACTATAATCAGAAACGTTTAGTCATTGTTTAATTCAACATTGCAGCTCGAAAAGCTGGAAGGAAAAAAATATGACTGATTTTAAAGATCCGAACATTACTCATCAAAAGATAAACGAAGTGTGAATTCCTGTTGTATGTAATTAGTGACAATTTTCTTTACACACCTCGAACACATTTTGTTTGATCATTTGATAACGGGCCATTTGTTGATACCGCTATAAGCTGTTCAGTTAACAGAAGTAGCACATTGTAAGTCTGCGCTATCCCCACTCCGCCGCCCTTACCCCTACATGTGAAGGGCGAAATTTATCAGTCACATACCTGGACGCAACGTTTAATTCGGAGAGATAGAAAGAGAGGGCGTGGTGAGGTGAGAAGCGGAGCTAGGGAACATGACCTTGAACCGCCAGTTCGAAGTGAACCGGGTATACAAATCCATAGCAGTAGTCCTTGCATATAAAGACACTGACGGTTATAGAACTAGACAAAATTTCAAACAATAAATTGTTGTTCATCTTAATAATCACATTTTCTTTTATTATTATCCGCTAACTATATTAACTGAAACAGTGATTTTGATGAGTGAATAACGTCGGATTTCTGGATTGACAAACAGTATTTTTTCTACCCGGGAGACAACAATAGTGAAGGGAAAGAAAGTGAGGGCAAGTAGGATGACCTCGGACACTACTTTCATTACAGGAATCGCTGTGAGAGTAAGAGACAATTCGACCGTCAGATGTGAGATGGTTATGAATAGTTTTCACGTTGCCAATCGATAATCGTTTATGGTGTGCCATAAATGAATGTTTGGGTGAGAGCAACCATGATTTATTATGTTTCTGTGCTCTTTATTTATTTATTTTTGAAGTGAAAACTTCTACAGACGCGTTGGCGATATTTGGACCGGGGTAAATCTACGATTTCGCCAGTTCCCGTCACCGACATCCTATGACGTTTTGCGCGTATGATATGAGCGTTAGACGCTTTAAGGATGGGTCAAATATTATGAATTCGTTTCACCAAGATGCTAATGTTAACATTATATCTATAACTTATCTATAACTTACGCTTGGACAGCAGTGAAAGTATGTACTTGTGTGTAATATATAAAAATGAATGATTGTTTGTTAATTTCTGCAAATGTTCTTCGTACAAACTCATAGTTTTAATCCGATTTTGATAATACTTAGACATGCATACTTCAAACCAAGGTGGTTTGGTAGCTCAGCGGTTAAAGCGCTTTCTTCGGTCACGGGTTCAAATCCCGTGTTGAGCAATAATTTTTAACAGTTGTATTTGATTATTTGAGCCACGCCGGGACGTTGCGTGGTTTTGATTCCGTGTTAAAATGAAAGAAAATCCCCTTTCGTGCCTCTGAGACAATAGTTTGATACATCTTCTTCGGGAAGACTCGACCAACCTTCGGGTTGTAGACTAAGTTAGATTTTTAGTTTATGAAATGAAAAATTCTTTAGGCGCGTCGGGCGATGTTTTGGGTGGGTAAAATCTTATTAGTTCGCGGCACGAACGTGATAATGTTAACAGTATATCTGTATCGGTCTGGTGGTCAGGGGTTAATGTGTCTGGCTGGGCACCGAAAGATCCCCAGTTCGAATCCCTGTCACGGCTTAGGACTTTCATAGACCCCTAATCCGACCTCTGGCACAGGCTGATGTGTAATGTGAAGTACGCTTCCATGGTTCGGATTCCACGTTAAACTATAGGTCCCTTGTAGCTGGCAGCACTACCAGGTTAGGACGGTTAAGACAGGGGTGGAATGAGCAGCGAATGGAAACCCCGTCACCAGGTCATTACGAAAACACGGAATTATTATTATTTAGTATGTCTGTAGCTGTAAGTAGGCCTTTTTTTGAACAAAGGATCTGCACATATGTCGAGGGAGTAGAAAGAGACTTGCCTAGCATATCTAGGCATGATGACTTTGATGCAGGCTATATTAGTGATACCTCGGAATGAATGTGTGAAACTGTTATGTGGAAGTTTTCTGATTTAATTTTTTTCTGGATTTTTGAAGTTGTCTTACCGATAGGCATCCATTTTCTGTAACTTTGGCGAACACTAATTTTATTAATATCCTAAATAATGTATAAATGTCTGTAACCTGTAAATATTCTCGGGTAACTAGCCAAGTTAACGAAATATAATAACAAGATATTTTGGTGTTCACAACACTGTCGCCGTCTTCTGGTGATGTGCGATAATAAATCTGATCTGCGAAATACCATGTGATAACACTTCGTTAACTTGGCAAGTTATCAGAGAGCATTTTCTAAATTCTCAACGCCGAGAGAATCTTCGTTCATATGTGTCTGTAATGTAATATTTACAGATTATTACACATAGCAAATTTGTACCGTAATCGGTGTAGCATAGTTTGGTTATTACCTTTAAGGATTAGTATTGTAGAGTCTTGGTTTCGCGAGCTGAGCGAACAGTGCAGTGTTCGCAGGACGAGCAAATAATGTGTACCGCACTCGGTTTTTTGAGGCGCATGGCGCGATTTTGTGCTTCTCTGTATTGGAGGTGTAATGGCATATAAAATGTGTTAGGAACCTGTCTGGATGTAATATGAATGTTTAAAAAGTAATTTAAGAAACGTTAAGAACGGAGTTAATTAAATTCAGCACCATTTTAATCATTCATTGTTGACTTTATAACAATACCTTGTTAAGTGGTAGTATATCATTAACTATATTAATTAAAACTATCCGAATTGATGGATGACATGTAATGAGTAGTGACAAATGGGCTACAATCGTCTAAAACACGCCGTAATCACCAATTAGTGTGGCAATATTAAAAATCAAGATGATTCTTCGAGGGCAGACTTGGTAAATTACTGCTGCGAATTAATCATAAGCAGGAACATTTTTAATGATTTTACCAAATAGCTCAATTTTCATTTTAGTTGTTCTAGTGTAACCTTAAATGTTTCTTTAAACTAGTTAACTAGAGTAAAAACATAATAATGTGGGAAACAACTATTTGTTAAAAATGCCATTCACCCTTGTCTCGGTTATACCAACCAGTGGCTTCACTCTCGCCTAAAAATGTTGACCGAGGTATAAGTTACCCAAAACTTGCGCAATTACCTGTACTGGCTTGATCGTATTACCAACTAAAATAAGTATGAACTAACTGGTTACCCGAAACTAGTCTCGAAGTTAACCAACCAGTAACAGCTCTATGACCAAACTTCCAACTAACTGCAATACTTAATGTTAATTATCCGTGTGTTCGGAAAGATACGCAGTGGTTAAGAGTATATTGGTATATTTTTCGCATAAATGTGTGGGGTTTGGATGGATAAAAATGGTTTAAATTAACTTTAATTTTATTTCAAGCAGTACAGAGCATGAAATGGTATATAAAAGATTAATTGAGAATGTTATGTAAGCCATAGTCCTTTAAGTCTTAAAATGTTTAATGTGGTAAATATGTTGTTAAATGCCTGTAAATGTCTTTTACTTCCACTGAATAATAATTTTTAATGATTTTATGTAATTTTCTGTAAGATTTAATGGTTCTTGTTCGATTTCAGTAATTTTAAAGTTAGTAGCAGCATTTTCTTTTGTTTCGTGTAATCGATGTTATCATAAATCAAACAACTTGTAAGGAAAATAGGGAATATTTTCTGGAACAGTAATTTGTAGGTTATTGAATAAGTGCAAACGGAAGTTACATTGTTAAAGTAAGCGTCTTATAGTACTGATCAATAAACTCAGAAAAAATTAGTAGTCAGTTTTACGTATTCGAGTTTATATCACCATTTTATAATTTCCTTTTGAAGCTTGCATGTTTTAGCAGCAAATAAGAAAAACTTGATTGACACTGGATCTAGAGACAAGTTATGTGGCGTATAGAAATGACGTCATTTCTTATATTTTTGTGAATGTAACGATGGAGTACTAGAGACAAAACTAAATGGTGATCTGTAGAAAAAAAAAAAAAAATTAAAACTTTTCAGCAGATGATTTTAAGGAAGTTAGGATCTTTCTACTATGATATTAAGAGCGTTTGTAGTCAAATGACAACTATCCTTATCCATAAAAATTGTTATAAAATTTAAAAAAAATAAAAACGAAATTAAATGAAAAAGAAGTTACTTGAAGAGAATCAGTTAAATAAATTACTATTTAATGATTTGGAGTTTTCAATTGAAATTCACAAGTAAAAATGAAGCTATGTTGCTGTGTAAATGTATGTCACTGGAAATCTCTTCTTTTATATCAGAATCAAACATAACTTCTAATATATCAGAAACAATAGTTTGGACTGTAGAATAATATTTGTGTACCGTTCATGGGAGGAGCAAGTTTACTTAGTTTCAATAGCTCTTTGTGTTCGATAACAGGGTCCCCTCGAGTAAACAGATCAACAAACAGAAACATAATGCTCGTGCGTGCAACGCATGTACAACAAAAACACACAAACAAACAGAGAGAGAGGGAAGGTTTGTCTTTTTTTCTCAAGGTATGAGACACAAACATAATGTAGTTACCCGAAATGAGTTGGAATATTTACATATAAAATCATGGAAAAATATTTCGGAAGCACTTATTAATAAATTAAATATTATTTGTGGGATGTATTTGAGTTTACAGTGAAGATATAACTCGTAATTAATGCATTGCGTGGAAATATACAAACATTTGCACCCAACGAAAGATTATAGTCATACTTAAAGAAGTTACGGATCATGTTTCTGAACTGAGAAATTTGAATAATTTGTCTTAAAAACAAAGCCACGAAACTACGAATAATAACCTAGTCATGACTAAGCTAGTAAACTATATCATGAATCGCAAAACCTGTACTCTTCTGAAGGATTTCTTTAAAAAATAGGAATCGAAGTTTGTACATAGATTGGTAGATTCTATAATTCCCCCAAAACTGAATACTGATATTCCAGGATCAGTATTATCAACTATTTTATTTTTGATTTGTAATTATCTTCTAAAATTCCGTTAGTCCGAGATACAAAGGCTCAGTTACGTTTAGATCAATACTCGAGAATACACAGACACCTCCTCACCCCACCCCCTCCCCTCCCACTCCCCACCCCAAAGTAGAGCAAGGTTAAGGGTCGTGGCTGTTTATCGAGGTTCCGTTCTGAACCAAATACAAAATAACAGTAAGTATTCAAGTATTCTCCTCAATTACCGAAACCGAATTATTTATCTCAGTTATATGTACATTTGAGTTATAACACAAAAATAGGCGTCTTGGCCATTATTCATACCTTGTTTTATTAAACAAACTAGTGAAATGTGCACCTATGTCAAAATTAAAATAATATTATAATGGTGTAATTCTATAAAGCTTTTGCAACACATACAATGATTCGGTGTTCTATTATTGAATGATTCTAGTAGTTCTTTCGAAAGTGACATGCCTTATCATTCATCATACGCCTTTCACTTTTGGAGTCGACTATTCATAACACCGACTAAAATAATTACTTGTAGCTAAACAATAATGAGATATGAATCTGTTTTTCACACTTATATTACTGTCACCTGTTGTATCTTGGTAATAGAAGTTTCACCAACTTAAAAGTGTTAGATTGATTTGCAACTTTTCATACGGTTTCGTTCCCGCTGAGAACACAATACTAAATTTTTGTAATTACCATTTTCACTAATTAATCAATAAAGATTAAACAAGTGTAATTATTTCTTGCTCAAAATTTGTTTCGGCGATTCAAGTTATATAAACCTGCTTTTTTTATTGTGTAAAGAAAATATTTATTTACAAGTACTGTATTAATTTTCTTGAAATTTTATTTCTATTTATTGGCTGATCACCTATTCTGAATTCCCTACTTTCTTTGGTCACATTTCTTTCACGTTTTCTACTATGTCCTATGTCGCTCAGTATACTCATCTTTCCTGTTAGATGATTTTTCGTAGTTAATTTCAAATAAATGTGTAATGAAATTCGACGATTGACAGCCATACCCGGTAACAGCAATTTTCTGAGGTATTACTGTACTGAGAGTTTATCCAGTGCACTTCACTGTCTTTTCGTTCTTGATACTTGTACGCTCACAGGATAATACTGTGGATGCTTCGCCATTCAGAGCACTAATTAAACGGAGTTCCTATGATATGTGTCAAATGCAAGCGCGCAAACGCATTCGCTGTGGAAATGTTTAATTGTACTGACTCAACAAGAGTCGATTGCTTAACACTTGTACGAGAGTAATTTGTATTTCTTAACTATGTTACTTTAACGTGTTGTAACTAGCGAGTTTAAAAACTGTTATAACTAAAAGTAGTTATTATTATTTACGTCATCAGATGGATGCCATTCAAAAGGTAAGATTTTCATTTTGTCACATTACTTGGGGGTAAAAATCAACCAGTTTACGTTTGGAGTTGTTATAGGGTAAATATCTTAATTGGATTTTTCTTATAATTTGAGTGAAAAAGCTTATCTGCCCACCAAATATAATTTTTCAAAAAATACCGAAGGTGCTCCGGAATTGTTATAGGTACTAGTGACTCAACATCATTCTCGTTTAGCTTCCTACAACATCCAAAGAATGGAGATGACCGAAGTAAAATTTAATGTGTTAGTTAATAATGATACCATATATAAAGCCAATAATGGAGTTCTGAGGTATACGGTGCAATTTAGGACGAAGATGCGAGTGTAAGTGAACAAAGCACTTAGAGAAAACGATGGTACGCATAACTCTACTCTTTGGTGACACTACAGTGTATTCAGTTGGTTTTCCGAAGATCTCACTACAACTAACGGGAATGCAGTGTTCAGAGCTTGAAACATGTCACGAACAAAACCTTCATTTATTAACTCCAGTCTTCCCCAGCAACAAACACAGAGCACTTAGAAATTACCTCCACCTCTGTGTTGCCTAACGAAACAAACAAATTAAAATAAAAACAAGCAAAACTGATATACCGACAATGTGAAGTCAGTCAGATTCCGTGTGAAAATGAAACAACTTTAATGTATTTCTAACAGTTAATATCATAAACAATCGCTGAATCGCTAGATACTTTGCTACTTGAAAACGACATCTAATTTGTATTCCTTAGAATGTAGAGAAAGGATACTAATTGCATGTTACGAGCGTGAGTAACAACAAATTCACATGTCTTCTGGCATTAATAAGTTATTGTCCTGGAGAGGATGAATTAATATAATGGAATATGAAGGTTTTGTTTAATTAAATGACAGGATATTTTACAAAAGTAAGCGGCAGCCTGCGGCAGCAGAGAGACAGTATTGCACTTACTGATGACCTTGAGGATGACCTTGGAGTTTCTGGTGGGCGACTTCCTGAAGTCCACCCTGCATCGATAGGTACCGGCGTCGGCATCTCTGACGTTCTCGACACCCAGCCTGGCTGGATTGTCCTTGGGATTGAATTTGGCTCGTCCTCCCAGTGCCTGCTCGTCAGTCCAATGCTGGCCGTGGTCCAGAGATTTGCGGCCACGGGCGTCGAAGCTGAAGTCAAGGACAAAACATTCCCTCATTACTTCCAGTCTTTCCCAGCAACAAACACAGAGTGCTTAGAACTTCCCTCCATCCATTCCGGTTAGCATAACTAATGGACGATGTGACAATCTCCCGGCCGTCCAGTAATTATTACTATTATTACCATTATTTATATAACTTTTTCCTTGATTAATTATAAGTGTTGCGAATAATTGTATTAAAATTTGTAAACTGATTTGTATTTTTGTAGTGTTCCACAAAACATTCAGCTAGCATGTGTTCGAGATAAGAGTGGGCCTTTCTCGTCCATAAAACGCTGTTATTCCAATTGGTGTGGACATGCTAATAACTTACGTACCCGAAATTCATCATAGACTGTCTAGTAACTGTTGGCATCTAGTTAATCCGCACTCATTGTGCACAGCTCATAACGACGATGAAAGATATGTTTTTGGCCTAATAGATGGAAATGTTATAGATGAACTACAAATAAACTGAGGCTAATCATTCGCTACATACAAACTTAAGTTTGTTATACTTTTCTGAAAATTTTTACTTATCGTCACAACATAATATAATTTAATTTTGAAGCAGAAACCATATAAGATCACCATTTCATGTAACAGCATGTGTTTTTCATCGTCATGTATACCCAAACATAGGTTTTGACCCGCAGGTGGTTTTACATATTTTGGGACGTTCAATTGCTATCTTCAGCGTGATATTACTATCTTATTTTTCGAAATTATGGCGAAGGAAAATAATAATACTTACTGAAAGCTTCATTAAATGTTTACGTTTGTATAACATATTTTCATTTATTTCGTTTAACTAACCGTCATCTACTGTGCAAATTATCGATTTCAAGTTTCGGATAGAAGTAGGGCGCTAATGACCTCGCCGTCGACGCGCCCTTAAACCATAACAACAACAACAACATCGGATAGAAGTATCTTAGAAGCACTTCTGCTAACTTTGGCACAATATCTGACTCAAAATTGGTACGCGTTTGTTTAAGAGATTTTTGTAACCCCTGTAACTCCAATAATCACACGTTAAATACAAAACTGAGTATAATTTGTTTTTGAATAACTGTTTTAGTACCTCATATTTATCAGATGCATGCTGAAATTTTGTAATATTTAATCATAAAAAGTATTTTAAAATTTTTTCATAACCTGACGCCCCTTTCCAATTGTTTACATTCGTTTAGTATTAAATTATTCCAGATTTCGTTGATATCCACTAACAACGTAGAGTAAGTGCATAGCTCAGTAATTATTGCTACGGGAGTATAGCAGCTTTTTATTAGTATCGTTCTATGCCATTCATTTAATTTGCATGTTAATCTTTGTAGATAATAATAGAGAACTTTAGTAAACGTAAGGTTTTAGAATGTTATGGCCAGTTAATATCTTGAATCCTATAGCTATGCTTCATTTTTTAATCGTTCTGTTTAATTTAAAAACGTTACAGGAGAGTAATGAGTAGATAGATTAAACTAAAAGGAAAGGCAGTGCTAAGTTATAATTTATCACTAGAAAATTTCATATTTAACGACGATTTCAGTTGATTCACTCTTAGATAGTGTACATTGGGTGAAAAGGCCTTCATTTTAAAGTATTTTCAGCCATACCACATGAATTAAATTGTTGTTTAGTTATTATTACAAAACTGTTTTTAATTAAATGTTTATATAGCTTTATTTTAGAAATTAAACACGATATCCATTAAACAATTCGTAACATTTCGCTTTAAGCTATAAAGTTTTTGA
>JARYHS010011408.1:227646325-227766496 GCA_031002005.1 Vandiemenella viatica | reverse complement strand
AATAGAATATATTAATGTTAGTAGAAGTTGTGGTTATGTCGAAATACAGACAGGACCATAATTACAACTGACACATTTTTTTTTTTTTTGAGAAAATTTTACTACGAATTTAGTTTTATTAATAATTTAAGCTGCTTTAATAAACTCCGAGTTACTGGAGTTGTTACTAAACGGATTGTAGTACAGTACTTCCGTATTTATCGTGCTGAATAAGAACTGCGCCACGAATAAAACTAATATCACGGGCTATAGCATAAGGTTTTTGGATTCCTAATTTATTTTTAATTTCACTACTTCCCTAATCCTGACATCATAAATTCAGTATAAGTTACACCTATATTGCTGTATAAACTACATTCGAAATATGTACAAATTATATAATAAGATTATGAGTATTACATAACAACAATTCTATTTATTTAGGAAACCGCAAAGAAATGAATTTGCCAGCACATTTCTTTTACCCGCCATTTTTGGCGGGTTTAGAGGCTAGTATGTAAATAAAACGTTTTCACAGTTGTTTCAAATACTACATCTAACTTGACGTAAACCATTAAAAAATTCTGGCCTGAATTTTGTTTTGTGTTATTAGCACATGTTGTATCAAATTGAGGTATCAAATGATTCATTGATTCATTTTCCTCTGTTGGTAGGTTCAACACTGAAGTAATTATTTTTATACCAAGCTAAATAAACTGGTATTTTGTGAAGGAAAATCAGATGGAACTCAATGCAAATCTTTCAACATTTTATTTTTCTCCCGAATAAAAAACAGAAAAAAAATAATCTCTGCTTCTGTAAATCCAAATTCTTTATTTATTTATTAGTATTATTATTCGCTATTAAGAAAACTTATTTATAGTCTCAAAACACGCTGGAAACAGAACGTGACAACAGAAAACAGAAACTAAGGAAACTTATTACAAAATTTTGTGATATTAGCGAATACAAAGCCGTGTGTTTCATTAGTAAGAGCTTAGTCCGAAAAAATGTTTCTGTTATTCCGTCATCACAACCCTCCTCCATGCTCAGGTCTAATTTATCTTTTATTTCGATATTGATATACCACCGCTGGAGTTTTTTCTGTTTTTTAATATATAATTTAATATACTCCAAAATATTATTTAAAAGTCATGAAACACCATGTGTCTACGATATAGAGCCATAGCCAGCCATTGAAAGGCTTATGATTGCAATACGAGTTTCTTCTATTAATTGCATTTCCAATTTTCGGTTCATATGAGGAAAGTTTCTTCAATTTTTTTTCTGTTATTCACCACCCTAAACCTTTTTTCGTTCCAAGGAACATAGAGAAATAGGTTACTCCTACAGCGTTGTCACAATATTAACTTTCTCCTGACTCACTGGCTGTGTTGAGTGTCATATAGATTTAACTCGCCTTACATATCTGACACTTCTAAATCTTATTACACGTTCTTAAGTTCGTAATTTTCAAGAGCAAACGTAACTATTTCACAAATATTTGTCAGTGATAAACTTCCCATTTGACTAGTTATACAATTTAGTAAAATGTTTAATAGTTTTTTTAAAAGATTTTTTAAATTTTGTGCCTTCCTCTCCCCCTTCATGAGATTTGGTAAAATGGGTTGGAACTCCTCCCACCTCACATGAGATTTACCTTATAATTTTAATTATTAAATAATTACATTTCTTTGATATGTTTATGTATTTTGCTTCACGCCACTAAATACCTAAGCGTCAATACTGATGTCTTCTATGTACTACATTTTTTCTATGAAATAAGAGAATAAATATTATATAAAAAGTTGACGTGAGGCTTTTGTTGACAACCTGTCACTTTAAATGAGATTTTTTGTGATTTTGTCTGACCCTCCCCCCGTCCTATTTTCAGTTCAAGTAAATAATAGATGTGCCTTTGTAACATTTTTTTAGAAAACTCCTAAAATGTTACTCTGTGGAAGAAAATAAAAATTCTTTTAAATATAAGTAATAACCTATAAACCATCACTGCTCGCCCATGTTCCGTCAATGTACTGGTGAACTTATTTCTGATCAATTTATTTGATGTAATATATCTTCCAAATCTGAAGTTAAGTAAGTTAGTAAGTCGGATAAACAATTGTCAAATGTGTGAAGAGGAAGGCTTAACACTCTCTCCCAGCAATGTGTATAGATATTCTCTTCCCACAATCGCTTGTAATATGTAGAAAGGCAAAAATACAGTTATCATATTTAATACTTACTATTTACTATCGTTTAAATAATTTGGTCGTTAAATAAATACTTACGCAATTAATATTTACTGATAGTGCCAGAAACCAAGTGTTTAGTTAATCAGCCAGCTTTGAAAAACACTAAATTTTGTAGTTACAAAAAATCTCTTATTATAACAGCTTTCCATGAGTGAATATTTATCATCTGAGTCAATGAAAATATGGTTAAATACATTTGGATTATTTGGGCGCATAATTTAAATCAGCCAGTTTTATCAAATTTCACTGGAAACTTTAATAAACGCTGTTCGTATTGAACATTCGTGCACTTTATGTCACTAATGGAGTTCATAACATGAAAGGCACAAATAGTACAAATCATTGACTCTGCAGAACATTGGTAGAGCTTCCAGTCAATTAAACAGGATTTCTTCGCTGGGCGCCCTTGTCTAAAATAAGTAAAATATCTAAGAATGTAAAACATTTATTTAACAACCGACAGATAATGTTTACAAAGTGTTTCTCGGAAAATTAATTTAATGAATCGTGTCAGTTATAATAGCTCCTTGTTAAAACAGTGTTGAAGTTTCGTGGACGAATTAATTACTTCACTTCTGCGGCGCTGTGCCTTTTCATCTCCTACCCTTACTCTATGCCCCGAGTCTTATTGTAGAAATATCATTCCGTTTCGCTGAACAACCAACAGCTTTGGAAACCGTAATTTCAACCTGCAAGCAGTCAACTGGAAGCGAGGAAGGGGAGTGAATAGATCTAGCTACGGGTGAAGATGAGTGGTGCTCTTGTTAATTGTTTCGAATGTTACCATCTTACTAGAGTCAATCTTACTCCATCTTGGCTGTCGAAACTAGACGTTCGAGCGAAGAAAAAATATCCAGTAAAGAATGAGAAGAAAACTTTACTCGCACACGCAAAATAAAATACTTATTTATTACCACTATAATATAAAAAAACTTTGTTACAGAAGTAAGTAAATTCGTGTGATCTTGAATACTGCCGACAGAGTTGTGATGTATCTCGCGTTCCGCCTCTGTACTGACTGGACTTACAGATTAACGTTTTTTATGTTTTTATGTTTTTTGTTTTTTTTTGTTTTTCTGTGGTTTTGTGTTTTTTGCTTGTGGCTTTACGTCTCGTCGAAGTCGACGTCATTAGAGGCGGGAAAGAATATAAGGAACGGAAGAATTCGGCTATGGTCTTATAAGGAACTATTCAGTCATTCACCTGGAGTGATTTTGGGAAACCATTGGAAAGCCAAATCTGGCCGGACGGGGATTCGAACCCACTTCCTCCCTAATACGAGGCCAGAGCTCGGTGCGGATAGTCTTTGCGTAACTCATATGATTAAGCATAACCCAACACGTTGCGTTTGCAAATCAAGCGCCTTAAGGGAGCGTGCACAAACTACGTGGCTCGGTCCATGGGGGGAGGGGGGGCAGGGGGGTAAGGTAGGCTGCAAGGCTACTCTGGGCTACGTGGTGGGAGGGGGGGGGGGAGGGTTTCCGAGGCAGGCCACGTAACATTCCTTTCATAACATTTTTCACAATTAAAATGAGGAACAGAAAAAACAACATGTGAATATTCATTTACCTTAGTTAATTATATCCGTATGTAATTTACAATAGTCTGACAGGAGAAAACAGCCCAAAATGTCTTCTGGAATCAAAAGGGGAAAAAAGTTACTTGCTATGGGGGGGAGGGGGGAAAACTGGTACAGGCAAAAGCCACGTAGGGCTACGTGGGGAGGGGGGGGGGGGGAGGTTTCACAGGAGACTAAAATGGAGCTACGTGGTTTATGGACACTCCCTAACCACTGAGCTACCATTCAGTGTTAAATAATTTACACCAGATCCTACACACTACACTTCCCCAGAACTTCACTCCGGAGTCCAATAGTTAATGGTACAATACATTTGTTTCTTGTAATAGCTAGAAAAAAAGCATGTTTCTAACATTTCAAAGCACATACTTCTAATCAAAATATGGTGGTAGTTTTGTTGCAGTGTTTTGTAAATTAACGAATAACCTTACACGTACCACCAAAATCATTCATGGAAAACCTTCCAGTCATGGTATGTGATTTTAGTTGAGAGAGGAGAATTTATTTGCCGAATTTATAGTATAGTAACTGTTTATATTATAGCAGGTTATGCATCTTGGATTACAACTAAAAATGTGGGACGAAAATTTGCTCACTGCTGGTTAAAATAAGTCGTCCAGTAAACAGTCTATTACACGTTAAATAACTCAACTCACCTTTTTCAATGTTTAACATTTATTTTTTGAAATAAATGTTACACATTGAAAAATGCTGCATCAGCCATTTACAGATACTTGTCTTTTTCTTTACGCACTAAATTAAAACATATTTCAGTTCTCAAATTCAACTTCTTTATCGCTATAACCTTGATAAGAATCTTTTTACTATTGTTAACGATACCCGTTATCTTACAATCTTGTTTACAGGATTGCCAACTTAATTATTTATACTCTTACGCCTTAGCTGTCCATATTTTATATTAACATACCAGCTCGTACCCACGACTTCTTACTCGTGGATTAAGAATTTTTTGCCAGAATTAAATATAGAAAGTTGTTGGTAACGAAGGATTGGTCCCAAACAATATCGAGTCGGAATAATATGACAGGAAAGCTAACACTATATCATTGTACCGTCGAACCTGTCTTTGAAGAGAATCTATTTCCAACATATTTCTGTCACCATTCGATAAGGTCTCAAAATTTTGTGACTACAACTGTTAATCATTCGGGAAAAAAATATCCTGTGCCCTTCATACAGATTTCCTTATAAAATTAAATCACAACGATATAGCCATTTAGTCGTCAAAACGTAACAAAAAGACAGAGACTTACTTCCGTATTTATAATAATATTACTGTGGTTCACACTCACACACTGACTGCGAACAACACCTGAGGGATCATTATAACGTAAAAAAGTGTACACCTACAACATTGCAAGACTACCTACGATTTGCCTCGCATTGCACCAATAACCTTCTAATATCTACAGTTTAACATTCAATCCGAATAACCTACGGCCCAGGCCTGACTCTTACGATGAAAAACAATTTTTAAAAATCTTAGCCTCCACGAAGATTTAAACCGGAGACCGCGACGTTCGTAAGAAAGCGCTTTAACCACTGAGCTGGCAGTCCACTACACGGAAACACGGTGCGGAGACGACCGTATCCTACGTGTCTGTGTATCGCCGTATTTCGAAGTTATGAGACAACATGTGTTATTTATACAGATAATTTTTCAACCAAATGTAGACAGTATTTTTCTCCTTGTTTCAAAGGATAAGTGTGCAGAGTTTCATCGAGATCGGATGAAAACTGTGGATTTGTATGAAGAACAAACAAACAAACAAACATACATTCATCTTTATATATAGATTACTTAGTATATATTATTGCATATATAATTTAATGTTAGAATCGGTAGAAGGCAAAAGTTGGTGGGAATTGGAAAGGAGAAAAATGAATGTTTAGCGAAATTGCGACCGAAGTATGCGCTTCACCGAAATTATATTAAATTTGTGAGAAACAAAGCGTTAAAGGAAACGTCTAACAAAAATACTTACTAGCACAACTACCAGAATTTTAGATTTCAGAGACGAACAGAGCCATCGATCAGAACCACACAATGTCAATCGGCGTAACGCATTGTACCCCAATCTAGGTGATTAGATGAGGCTCGACGCCAAATAGCTGCTTCCTCATTCGCAAATTTGAATTGCCGGAGAACGTGCGCTCTCCGAGATTTCGAACTGCGAATCGTCCTCCGTTGTTCTTGCTGACGAGCGAATATTGAGTAACCCGGATCGACTAATCTGGAAGGCAGATTTAATGTTTGTCGGGGAGTGAAAGCCAGCGACGGTGAGCGAGTTCACAATGGTTCTTCGCTGTTCATCATACTTTGGTGTTCCGATTCACTGTTCCTGACGGTTTGATGATGAGTCTCCTACGTTTTAAGCTAACGCTTTAGAAGTTCTAACAAAGACCAGCCAGAAACGCTCTAGGAAAAGAGTCATATAATATCAGACTTTTATCTCGACTTGTAACACTGTATATTTCAACTATTTTTTTTTTTTTCTAAATAATCTGCACTGAGCGTTTTAGTGATGTTTACAAAAGCTATATTAAAAAATCTGTTTTGTATTGCTTATATTATTTTAATACCTGGTATTATTTCCTTTTACGTATTGAATTACGTATGCCAACTCAATTTAATGGATAAGTAATTACGGTATATTGATATGTCACAGATAATGAAGTGGTGACATTAAATTATTTGTTCTGTACTTGTGAGTCGCATGAGGGGTGTTAATCAAAATGAACCAGCAGTGATCTCTACAAAACAACATCACAAAGTTTTAAAACAAGATTGACGTATAACATTTGCTGACTCGTGAAAAAATGTACATCAATATCCCGCTGATGGATGATTAATTTATAAATGAGTCATTCTATCTCTGGAACAAGGCAAATATTTAACAATTTATGAAATTTGTTTGCTTTGTTTTATCAAATTAGGGTTGCAGTGAACCGACCCAGCTAAAACCACGTCAGCTGTGAAAGCATTTTGCCAAAACCACTTCTATAATCGGATATCAATATTTATTACACTTGACAATTTGTGTCAACTGGTGGTGTAATGTAATTAATTTTGAAATATAGATGAAAAACACTGATGAATTAACGTATCTTGATGGTTATACACACAGAGAATTCTCTAATGAATGAAATGTACAATAGTCAGTATGTACAGAAATAGAGAGAAACATACAATTTTAGCTACACAAAATAGAGGCGTAAGAAAATAACCTTGTAAGTTATCTTATACCCCTTACATTTATAACTGATTCTGTAAAATTTATAAGAAGTTCGAAAAATGAAATTACCAATCTATTTAACAAACAATAGAAAAGTTGCATTTTGTGCTTCCACTCATTTAAGTTAGCTGTATCCGTCTCATGGTATGATAACAAAAAATCTGATACGAAATGGTATTATTTCCGTGGTTTCATTACAATGAATTTTCTGGCAGAAAATACTATTGCTTTTAATTTCGTGTGGGGGTAATTAAGGAAGTGTTTATTTAATACTGAACATCTGTGGTGATGGCAAAACATTGGTACTACTACC
Source organism: Vandiemenella viatica (assembly GCA_031002005.1). Lineage (NCBI taxonomy): Eukaryota > Metazoa > Arthropoda > Insecta > Orthoptera > Morabidae > Vandiemenella > Vandiemenella viatica. The sequence goes on along the minus strand of JARYHS010011408.1, from coordinate 227,759,113 downwards.
ACTGGAAATAGTGTAGGTGGGTCCCTTTCGCATTGGGACATGAGCCCGGCTGCACCTAATACCACTTGCATTGTTCAGTAATTAAAATACTAAAAGAGGCAACTGATTTAAAATTCGTAAATTCAAAAGTAGCTTCATTCTGCGATATGTACAAATATGTTTTATGTATCAAGGCTTTTCTTCTATAAGAAAAGAAGGCTATTATAACTGATTTGAAGTTACGAGCAGTACACGTGAATCATTCGTATGGTTTGCTAGTGAAAATTAACAATTTGATACGTACGCAAGGCTAGTAGTGATGGGAAACAAAGGTGATGATTATTAATTTAAAAAAACCATGAACTTTCTACAAATAACAACATAAAAACAAAATAAAATAGTAATCGAGAGAAACTGCCCTTACCAAACGATAGTACGTCTTGTTTAACTGAAGGCATTTAGGGACTTCAAGGATCAACAGAATACAAAAAGTGCATTTCCTTCCTTTATTCAGATTTTCTGTACTTGGCTGACGCCAGTAACATCTATCATATCAGCACTTATTTTCTTAATCTTTTTTTGTTTAGCATGTCCTTGCATTTGTTTCTTTGTAGCTGTTGGATCGCCTACTCTTTTCTAACTTCTTATTACCGTGTTATTTCATGTAAACTATTTCTTGCACTAAAGCGTTTACCATACAGGAAAATACATCTCATTTACAGCACGAAAAGATATTTTAATATACTTAGTTTATATTAGGACCATTGCGTCAACAATTAGATTTATAAAGTCAGAGGAAATCTTCTAAGCGTAAAAAGCAGGACGTAAGGAACATGCATGAGACCAGATCCCGTTCGTTGAATTATTTTGAAAGTAAATAACAGTGAAGCAGGAGTGGTTCTGGGTGCTGTGACGAAAGGACGTCACAAAAACTGCCGCCGGAAGCGCCTCTGGCGGCGGCTGACCGCATTGCCACTGTCCCTGTCACTTCTTGCTACACCTGCGTAGTTAATCTCGTCCTTGATGAAGCGACAAGTAATAGGAGGTCAGATTGTCACTTGGGAGGAAGGGAGCTGTTACATTACAGTGACTCACTGTTTCCGGGATATAGAAAAAAAGTCTCTTCGTCCAGGTAATGGAAATCTGCATACACGCTCTATTTACGAACAAATGAATCAGCTTACGTCATTTGTAAGTTCCTGTCTAACTTAGTACCCTCACTTCCTTTCTCACGATTACTCTCTGTATTGTGCAATAACTGGTATGGCAAACTATCTGATTTACTAACGGAAAATCGAAAAAGGCGTAATTTTCAAAGAAACCTCTTGGTTCTCATTATCTGACGACAATGAAACTTTGCTGATTGCTGCTTTTTTGGTGAAAATAGTGATTTTTTTTTAAGAGAGAGATCCGTTAACTATACAACTCAAAAATATTTAAAAAACCGAACGTGGTGGGTGAGCAATACGTGTATGGCCGTACATTCTGGAGGATGCGGGTTCGAATCCCCGTCCGGTCATGCAAATTTGGGTTTTCCACGGTTTCCACAAATAACGCCAGGTTAATGCCGGTATGGTTCCTTTAAAAGACCGTGATCCAATTCCTTCTCATTCGTTGCCCTCAGTAGTCCTGTCCGGCCTCTAATGACACCGACGTCGACGAGGGTTAAAAGCATAAGCAAAAACAAAAAACAAAAAATCAAAACATCAACGATGATTTTGTTCGAGGTATAGCGCTGTATTCCGTTTTATGTCCTCGACTGACAGATAGAGATAATAATGCGAGCATAATGTTCTCTTCAGTTACCCCCACGTACATTCCGCTTCTAGCACTCATCTGACAGATATTTAAATCCAATAAAAATACTCTTCTTAATTGTAAATATAATTAGTGATCTGTTTTGTAATCAGTCGCTTGGCTAACTGAATTATATGGCTTATGATAAACAAAGATCTGAAGGAGCTAAGTGAAAAACAGAAATGCATAATAATCTGTAAATGTTCTGGTTTTATAAGATACGTAATCATGGAACAAGGTGTATACTGTACGAAGTTTCTGCAAAAATGTTCATATAGTTAATACGAATTGTCATCATGCAGTATAACAGGCTATAAATAATTACTCTGTGAAATGGGTAGCCAAGGAAATGTTTAGATAAACAGAGGAAGGAGGATCAAGACGAGACAAGCTTGGTGAAGGCCGTGTCGTGTTCGCTTTGGATTTTAAAGTTACTGTGAAAAAAGAACCTGTACTTATTCAGAGGATGTTATAAGATTATAATAAACAAGGGAATTAAGTCACATTATATTATTATTTATTTGGTGAAGCTGGATGATGGATGAGTTAAGGAAATAATGAACGGCAGCATGTAGCTTTAACACACATTCGCCTCTGAGTTTGAAAAAATCGGATTTAATAAAATTTCATTTCACACTCATCGTAGCGGTAGACGCAGGTTGCCCGTTGATAGCTAATGATTTGTTTAAATATCACCCGCCCCTGGAAGGTATATTTCTCTGGTAAGCAGTGTTACGATGCTAGTGCGGATTGCATTAAGTTTCTACCTTGTAGAAAGTTTTCTTCACCGTCATCTGTGAAGTCAAGAAATACTTTTGTAAAGATGTTATTGTGAGTCTATGAGGGATATGTACGGTAGTTATGTTTCTCTAGCCTAAGTACCATCTCAACTTAGAAAAATGTTAAGAAATTCGAAACTTTTTAAACAGGTTTACGAAGATATGCAGATCTGCACGTTCGTCATATTTCCTCCATAGTATGTTACTAAGCTTCTCGTACTTCTCAATAACAGGTAACTTCTCGAATTACAACATTGCCCATTAACTTTTTACTGTACTTTTATTTCTTAGAAAACAGTTCAGGAAAATATACACAACCAAGACATCGAACCTCTTCCCGAAGTTTTTTTTTAAAAAAATCTAATAAATAAATGGCGCAGAAACTTGTTGGAACCGATCCTCGGAAACTTGTCTGCTCAGGAAAATCGGTTACACAACATTTTTAATTATAGTTCGTTTAAACAATTTTAATCCACCAAAACACTGTACATTCATAGGAAAAATATACAAATTTGCCACTCTCTCCCAGAAACAAAGTTAATTAAATGATTGCAATCAGTACGAAACTGGGTCGTAGGACCGTTACAAAGAATACCAGAGACTCTTCTTGTATGACAGAGATGGATGCCGCTTGCCAACAAATTTTTATTTAATCTCATCTTGAAAGAGTATTTTAGGTTCTGCGACCTAGTTAGAAATAGCCGGGGCGGAAGTCACCTACCAATACTCCAGCAAGCGGTCTAGTACACTTGTTGTGTTGCCAGGTCTCATTAAGAATTAGCGCCTACTGCCACATCGCATATATCTCTTCCCATGCATATACCTCTACACGTAAGGATAGGTGGATGGCACCATCCTGCTGCTTCTGTGAAGTTGCCGGATTCTGCCCATTTTCCCCTTTCTCAAGTGCCACACTATTTCATAGACTTTCTCAGTGACTATAACGCAAATGACAGTACCACTGGACCTAATGCAGCATCTTGCTCACATCAGGCGTAACGATCAAAGCACATCGTGTTCTATCTCGTAATTATTCATGCTCCATTTAGTCACTTGTTTCCTTAACATGATCAGTAGTTCAATGAATGGCGAGGTCAACAGTTTATATCCTATTTTAGGAAGGTGTTTTTAACGGTATTTAAGTGACCTAAAACAAGTTGATATGAATTTTGCTAGCACGTTCAATGGTTCCACATTTCACTTTAAACTATAGGCTTGTAGTGTCCCATTTGGTAGATCCCTCTGGATTTACTACTTTATAAACAATTTATTAATTGTAACAAAATTAATGATTTTGGATTGGTTCTCTTCCGAAAACCTTGTTGGTCGAGAACCTCATTCAAATCAAATCAAATTAACTTATTGAAATTAAATACATTACGGCAATAAAATGATTGAATCTAACAGCAACATTTTTTGTTACTGATAAACAATGAGATTAACAGAATGGGACATCTAAGGATTCTTTTAATAAGATTAGGAAAAGTTACAACATAGGCGAATGCTCGGGAAATGCCTTGATGTTTGAACATAGACACTTAATTTTCAGCGTGCTCCTAGCGATCAAAATTCGTAGGTTCTCTTTCTTTCTGCGATTCCTAGATCCCAACCTTTTCTTGTACAATGTACTGTGTAATCAGTACATAGAGTTTCAGATAGTTGTTTCTAGAGTTAATATCTGAATGTAAAAGACTTCTCTCTTTAAAGAAAGTTCTTTTAGCTGGCGGTTTTCTGTTTTTCAGATCTCTATTTCTTCTAATATCAGCAGTAATATTACTCCCTATATAAAAGAATTCTCTTACTTTACTTTTTCTGTTACATTTGATCCTAGTTAGTTAAGTAGTTAAATATATAACTTATGTGACTATATGAAGTAAGGAAGGGAATTGTGTATCTTGACCTGTCAAACCGAGCGTGGTGGTATAGAGTTCTCGCCTCGCATTCGGGAGGACGCCGGTTCGAATCCCCGTCCGGGCATCAAGATTTGGGTTTTCCATGGCTTCCCAAATCACTCCAGACAAATGCCGGGATGCTTCCTTCAAAAGGCCATGGTCAAATTCCTTCCCATTCCTTGCCCCCCATCCTTTCCCGTCTCTAAAGACCTCGCTGTTAAGAGACGTTAAGCAGTTAACAAAAAATAAGATCTGTCAACAAATCAAGTAAGTGTTATGTGAAACCCTGTTCTGTTATCTGACATGTTATACATACAATACTAACCCATCACACAACTAGATTATAAGGAAACAACCGCTTCTGAGTTGTCACGTGAGATGAGTTAAAACTTTTTTTTTTAATGGCATTTGGCAACGAAGGCCATACAGCCAGCTCAATGTAATTTTGTAGTTTTTCAGTGTATAAGTCATCATCCATTGTAAATTGTATTTTCCAGTGTATGGACGCCACAGGACGGACAGGACATTCGCACAGACACACAACACTTAAACATCCATGCCCGTGGCCGGATTCGAACCGGCGGTCTTCGGCACGCGGAGCCAGCACTCTAGCCCCTACGCTACCGAGGTCGGCAGTTAAAACTTTCCTCGTAACTGACGTACCTATCCTCTTCCAGTGTGACAGTTCTCCTGTGGTCCAGGCTGAAAACTTTTCCGTTTAGCATCGTATTCGTTTCATATGGCTATGCTTGTAGCGGTGTGGAATATCGAAGTCAACGCGTCTGTGGCTGCCTTGGTACGCACGAGGTGTCAATAGCAAATAACAGGGCTCGGTGCGCAGGCGAGGTGATCGATAGTGATACGAGCTCTCGCAGCAGCAGCGGCAGCTGAGGGGCGTCGAGGGATTGTTTCATTAGGACGTGCTCTCTGCCGCTCTGGAAATTGACTTAATTGCTACAGCAGGCAGGACGTGTGACTCATCCAGTCGACCCCAGTGCTACCCTCCTACAAAGGACGAGTTTGCTTTATTGACGTTTGTTGAGGGGGTAGAAAAGTGGGGAAAACGCTCTTAAAATATTTATCACCCCAGCTCAACGCTGGTGGCAAGAGATCGTCGCCAGAGGGGACAGCGAGTCTGTTGATAGGGTGCAGTTGAGTCAGTGCTCCCTGGGTGCCACAAATAATGAGCAATTGTTTATCTACCCTCGACTAGAGACTATAACAATGATTATAAACTTCACCCATGTGTGGTATTATTGCTGACTGTTTAACTTATCAAGACCAGTCGGAATTTTTTCACTTCATGACCACGGTAGCTAACGCCCTGGTTTCAGAGGTGGTGATGCATAACATTTAATCAACAGATTATATTTTAAATCTATAGGCCAAATCTCAGAACTCTCTATAGAGCGAGAGCATACAAAATTGTTTTTCAGTGATTAGTGGACGTTTAACTCGTGTGATGTGTATGTATGTTATTTACTGGCGTTCTCCTTCGTATTCTGGACGTTGGAGGGCAAATCAGTTTACAAATTCAGCCATGTACGATTGCCTTTCCATGCGACAGTACATGCTTGAATCTTATCTAAAAGATATGGCACTGATGGTGATTATACCAAGTACTTTACAACACATTTATTCAACACAAATACACCAGGTTGCAATTACATGTAGCACCTTAGAAATCATTCGCTATGAGCCACAACATGCGAATTCGTCTGCCACTACAATGATTTTCCAACTGTTACTGACTATTCGTAGGCGAGAATTCCTTTTCACTGTCGAGCGGAAGATTACCACCCACCTACCTCTTCCCGCCTCTGTGTAATTCCTGTTTCCTTCCCACACAGCTGATTGGCTCTGGCACTGACAATATTTTTTCTTGCGTCAACTGATGTATACACAGCACGAACACCATATGGCTTTCAGTGCTATGCAACATCTCATCCCCAGCACTAAGAAGATCAGAAACTCTCTTAAAAATCTGTAAAAATGTCCTGAAGAACCCTCAGCTGCCTATACATCAAGACATTATTCAACCAAAACACCAACGCTTGAAATCAAGAAGACCACCATGGCGCACAGCAATCAACCTTACAGAGTCCTCTTTCAACATCAACAAACTGTGGAAAACTCAGTGGGAGCAGTCATCAGAAGCCAATAAAAATATCTAGTTGAGGACTCCTCAGTAAGGTTACAAGGTTTCGATCTCCCCAGGCGGCAGTGGAGAATCATCAATCGGATTCGAACAGGACAAGGCAGATGCGCGTATTTATTACACAAATAGGGCTGGGTAGATTCTGCAAATTGTGACTGTGGAGCCACCTTACAGACAATCAATCACATCGTTTCTGACTTTCCTCTTCGGACCTACAAGGGAACAGTGGCGGAAATACATGATGCGTCGATCAGTGCAGTTGACTGGATTAAAACAATAGATCTAGAGATATGAAATTGCACAAGCTTGTGATATGTACATTTCCTATTGTGTTCCTTGTTAAATAATCATACGATAAATAAATAATGAAATACTCCAAACGTGAAACCTCTGAAACAAAATTATATATATTTTCACGTAGCTCTTTTAGGTACATCTACGTTACAGTTGGCAACACGTTGGAATCTTTCTGAAGTTTAGTCATTAACAGGAGAATAATGGATTATGTCCTTTATCTTCTTTCTTCTCTTATGAAGTACAAACTACACTTAAAACACCAGCAACAACTACCGCATTTGTATAAATTGTTCTCGGTCTACAACAGGGAGGTCGCGTCATTTTGAGGCGATGTTTGAAAGTTGATCTCCGACTTCATCTTTCGGTGACGTCATTATGCCACAGGCAATCGTTGGCCGGCACTGGTTACGTAAGGCCAGTCACTCCGGGAAACCGACTCTTCGAAGGAAAATTAAGTCTGAGGGTCATTTCGAAACGTCGTATCAAACTGATGCGAAATGGCAAGAGAACGTTTTATATAGAAAATACTAACAACTATCACAGTCACCTATACATACAGTAACAATTAATAATATTGTTCTAAGAAACTTAATTTCCATAATAGTAAACAACACAGATTCGAACAATATCTTCTGATACGCTTTGAGTGATTTTTTCTTCTTCTTTCGACAGTAGGGAGTTCAGTGACGATAGTTGGGAAGGAACAGCCTCAGTGAGTTTCCCGTCATAGGTGTTACGAATGGATTATAAAAATACTTTATACTAACTATCGACATCTGGGTGATCCGAGATGAAACTTAAACTGTCTTTTGATTAGAATTTTATAATGAACAAGCGACTAGAGTGTTTGTGTAAGATGAATCTACGGAACTGCTTGGGTTAAATCTACATTTCTGTGCACGTCTTGTGAGGTTAATAATTACTCACAAGTGGGCATCCATTCTCGTCCTGTTCATGAGAGGTCACTTGCAAGGGTATTGCTATATAAATTCGTTGAAAATGAGCACTTCGTGAGTACCCTGATTGCTTATAACTGCGAAACAGCTCTCTCAAATTAGTATACTTTTTCATAAACCTGTAAATGAGTATCCACTGCACTACAGAGGAGATACTTCTTGCATAAAATGACTACATCAGAAACTAATATTTATTTTTCTTTACGTTACACAATTTTCAAAGCTATCCGGCTGGGGCGAAGTGCAGAGATACTATTTCGATTCATTACAACAGTTTCATTTAGTTGCTTTATTTTATTTACCACGTTTTCATTATATACTGCTTCAAACAATTTCTTGGTTCTTCACTGGTCTCTTAGTACATTAATCAGTATCTTAGGAGCAGTTACCCATTCTGTGCTCTCACCACTAACTCCAAAATTCAACTTTGTCTTCCGCCACCTTTCTTGGTACCTCTATAACAACTATTGGTCGTCTCCCAGACAACCGAGGATATGCCTAAAGACAGCGCCAAACGCACCAAAGACTAAATTCACTGTGAGCTGGAAAACAGGTGAAAAAATTACTGTACTATTAAATCTAGATATACAAACAAAAATTTGTTAAACTTATGGTAAACCCAGTGCCAGTTTGTGATAATGGTCAACTTTTCTCTTCAATGCAGCACTCTTAATTCTTCTACCAATATCTTTCCACGATTTATAACCAATATGCACCTTCAGCATTCTCTTGACCCTCGTCATTGGAAAATTGGAGGAGGGTGAACAGACTGCTGAGAGTGTAAGCCTACATGATGTGTTTTAGTGATGAGGCGTTGAAAGATATAGGTTGATGAATTTAAGAGTGCTGAATTGAAGGGGAAAGATGACTATGACCACAAGTGACCTCTTTCATGCACACGGTTGTTGAAAAATTTTCTTTTGTAGGTGAGGATATCAGGAATTGGAGTAAACTACCACGGCACGTAATGAACAATTTACCAAAACCACTGAAAAAATCTAAAATTGAATTTCTTAGAGGCCAAAAGCAGGTGGGCATAAAAATGGGTGTGTATGAAAACTGCCGTCAGATCGTGATCTTCATCACAATTATTTAAATCAAATACATTGCCATGGAGACGGAATTTGGAAACATCAAACTCTAATTGAAGATATTCCGTGGTATTAATTAGGCTTTAATAAATGTATGCTTTGTTAACTTAAGAGCTGGTATCTAATGAATGAGATTTATCTGATACGTAATATCATTTTGAAAATTATTCGCAACTTCTCAGCGGTGGCGCATTTGTTAACAGCGGGGAAAAAAATACAGTCCTGGAATCCTTCTGTCTGAACTAACGATTTTATTATATTGTTAAGAGAGTGTACGTAATATTCGAAGCGCACTTATACTTTTTGACTTGGAAACAGATGCGTACAATCTCATATCTGAAGGGTCTGCTTTCTTGTATTTCTGAAGTGAACTCAGTATTGATGCTCTGGGGATTCCAAAAGATTCTTCGACGAATAAGTATCAGAGCTTCCGTTTGTTTCGCATTTGGGCCTCTGTTGTGGCTTATTTTAATCCATTTTTTGTTTTTTTAAATTATATTGCATGACAATGACCTAAGCACTTTATTGTATGAAGCAGATATCCGAAATTGACGAAGCATTGATATACTGTCTAATTATGCAACAGAATAGAAATAACACACAATAATATGAGTGTGCTTTATAATTTTTTTAAATTCCAGCTAGGTACATCTTACCCTAAACTGGATACAAGAATTTATTGCCTTCAATTTTGCTGAAATTATTATTCAATGAGAAAAAACACTAGCGGAGATTAGTACCAAGATATAGGTCCTGGCAATTAAATTGTAGTTGATTGTGCTGACTATAACAAGTCTACATTATTTCAAATCTGTAAGCAGGAGCAAAATATGCTTAACGGAGGTTCATAGGCTGAAAATTTGTGGTATATCTTAATTCCTGCCACATATCTATGAGTTTAAGTAACCGATAAACGAAACAAGAAATGACAATTCGTTCGTACCGGGAACAGATATGCATCTCATATCATATTGCATCTAAGATGAAATCTCCTATATGCAATATCCACCAAAGATCACGTACAACACAGATGGATACTCTATTAATTCTGATTGATTACATAACTTTGAATAATTATTTCTTCAATTTTTTTTATTATAGCTTGCTAGAATTCACGGCAAAAATAATCAAACATCAAAGATTAACACTCCAATAAGCATAAATAAATTACTCAATTTAATTTACTGTAAATGTTTATGTTTTGCCACTATACGTTAAACAGTAGGTAAACGCATTACTATGCATACTATATTTCTCTCGCGAGCGAAGCAGTAGAAATTTATAGAATTAAAATACAACACACACTAGGTGTGAAAACAAAGCTTTATTGACAGATTTGGGGGTTTTAAACTCAACAGAATATCAGGAACTATGATGTTTGATATAATTCCAAGAAGCATCATAAGATTTCGCAGAAAACTATTGATGTCCACATGCTCTTATTAAATGCCAGCAAATGTTCCTTTTTTTCTTAGCGTAACTGTGTACTGCGCGCAATTTTCTACATCTGTTAAAGCTCGCTTTTCATGCGCTACATGTTCGCGGCTTACAGTGTTACCTGCGTTTGCAAAAGCACAACTTTGAGTGCAAATTTGTTTTTTGCACGTGAAGTTTACCTTTTAGGGAATGCAATAAACGCTGTTCCCTTTCAGCGTTACTGAAGTAACTAATATTTAATGAAATAAAATTCATTTCAGTCGTGTGTGTAATGGACGTTAAATGGAGTCCCATGTGACCGGAGTGTGTGCCACACATTAAATACACACAGAAACAAACATGAAAGGGGAAAAAAATTGCAATGCCGCCGAGGGAAGCCCTGAAATTGCTCCCCTTCTGCGAGTACTTGTTCCTAAATGTGTTTTAAACAGACTCAAACAAACTGTATTTAGCAGCACGGGGAAAAAAAGAGGGCGAAATATTTTAGTAAACGCAAGGCCGCGTTGTAATTTATAGGCAATTTCCGCTAGCAATTATACGGGGTAGTGTTGGCCGTGGCTCTCGGTGTGTATGCAATAAGAGCAACACATTCTCGGTTGCAGCCAGCCCGGAATTGGACTATAAATTGTGGCGCAGCCTAGCGGTGGCCGGAGTATCCTGCTCGGCGATCATCGCTGAACATCGGCAAGCCTCGGGGCCGTGATGCTTTTTTCACATCCTGACTCTCATTAAAAACTCCTTCTGTTTAGACGTTGCTAGCGAAAAGGTAAAAATACGTTGGTGAAATACCTAAATTGGTTTCGTATTCCAAAGGGATATCTTGTGTACAGCGAATTAAGTTGATTCCTTTTAGTTCTGATTCAAAGGTACATTTGACTGCTTTAGCCATGCAGCAGTTTCATTGTTGTTATCTAATACTAGTTTCCAATCCCATAAAAATCATGGTTTCAACACAATGTTCTGCCAGTTCATCTTCCACCCATTGCTTGAATAAATTGAATTACTGAATAATGTTCATAATCTTGGTTTTTGATGACGTAATTTTGGGTAAGTTTCAGCTAAACCTTGTTCCAGTACATAATCCCCTTCATCATTAATAAGAACATTTAAACGAAATACATACCAATTACATTACAATTTATAATAAAGGTGAAAAAACATATCAAACGATTGCACAAATATCAATAGATAACCATCATTCTTAACTTGTTATAACAGCAAAATATTTCGATATAAAGCAAAAACATCTCTGGCCAACATGGAACCGTCGAAGAAAGCCGGGAAGCTGAACGCGTGACTAACATCATTATGGAACTGGCTTTCTATTATTATTAATTATTACCACACATGTTTCATTTAACACAACCAATGCTTTTAGCCGGACTTAAAGCGGAGAACCCAAGAACGTGAAACGTTATGAGTAACAATAATTTCTTTCCTCTGAACTTTACTTCTAATTCTACAGGAAACATAACTTTATAAAAATGATCTGAATTAAATTGATGCAGTTCCATTCCACGACCTGAAAAATTTAATAAAATGTTTGTAATTACCAATCTCGCAGCGAAAACGACACTTTCATTGTTTGTCAGAGTTCTATAACGCTCTTGTTTACTATGGCATCGGAGGAATCAAATGTTACTTTTCCTGTAGTAGTTTTTAAAGTAATTTAACTAGAGATCGGAGAATCAGCACTCTTAGCAACAAAAATGGTGTCGACAAGACCGTGAGGCAACCGCTTTAGAATTTACCCCCGAGTGTTTCCCAGAAGTCACGAAAATAAAAATTTCGTCTGTCGGTGTGTAAATCGAAGCCAAAGTCTTGCCCGATGTCAGGTATTGCCGGTAACTCTCACCCAACAGGCTTGACATCGTTTCAATTACCGGGTTGATTAAGTGTTACGAAGTTCTGCGGTAACAAAACCAAACATAATTCCCAGGATGATTTAGTCCTAATAAATGGTTTATTAGTCTCATTCATTTTAATTAAGTTCTTTATTGCAAATTTCTGTTAAAATATTTCTATATTACCAAGAAAATATGTACCAAGAACTCAAGTTTCAGAGATTTAATGAGATACGAAAGAGTCATATCGGAATGAAGCCTCTCACCTAAAACATTTTGTTACAAATTTTACGCAATATTTTTGCAATAACTAATAGGTTAAAAAAAGTCTCAGAGAGGTAAATAAAGAAGAAATATATCTCTAGTAAAGAACGTAATTCGTAGTTTTCCAATTACTAACCGGGTATAATTATTTATACGAATATAACAATTTTTATCATAAATACAGACCCTGAAGTAAGTTACGGAATGTGAAAGGTAAGAAGGGTTATTATATTACAATTAAGCTTACGACGGTGGAAAATATTTCCCTAGAAAAGGCAGGTTTCAATTTGAACTATTAATAAAGCTATTATATTATTATGAGCAACATAATCAAGCAGTCGCGGTCGCCAAAATCAACGAAAAAAAAAAAAAATCAGCAGTTTCATTTAAATTGGTTTCATGTTTCTTAATACGGTGTTTCACAAATAACTGTCCCCCATGCATGGACATTTGACAGGTATGACACCGAATGTAAGAATTATTCCACCCTGAAATAGAATACCTACCGTTACATCAGTTTCATTATTCCTCTGCTATAAACTTTGTATACGTTGATGCGCTTGGTAATAGAACTGTGAAAAACTTTTCAACGTTGTAGTTTCTGTATTACGGATTTTTGTTTGTTTGTATAATTCCTTTTATCATTAATATTATCATAAATGTTATTTTTTTTTCCTTTTGACGCGAAAGGCTTTGGTATCATTTTGAATGGCAAGTCATTACTTGAGTGTAGGTTGTGATTCACAATTTGTGTTCATTACTATTACTATTACTCTGCAATTAACTAAAAGTGTGTGGCAGAGGGTGCATTGCACCTATCCGAAAGGGTAATAGTTTGGAAGGGATGTACGGGATATGGCAGTAGGCGCCCATGGGCTATTGTGAGGAACCATCCCAGCATTCGCGTGGACTGATCTGTGAAAACCATGGAATACCCAGATCAGAATGGCCGGAGAGCTTTATCGAAAGCTACTCCTGTCGGATTTTAAGTTTACTCTCCCGGTAAATCATTTCTATTCCATTCCCTAATCGCTCGTGGAAAAAATGAATACAGAATAGAATCGGTTATGGCCCTGATTTCTCTTATCTTATTTTCACGGTCATTCCGAGATACGAATGTTGCTGGTAGCAATATTTCTTTGCTGTCATTTTGAAATATGTCAGTCGTGAATTTTTCAATTAGCTTCCGTCGAGAGCAAAGCCTTTGGTGTTCCAGGTCTTCCCAACCTAAATCCTTCAACATCACACTTACGCTTTCCCTCCAACTATATATTACCTGTCACGAATCGGGCGGCCCTTCTCTGGACCCTCTCCAATGCCTCCATTAACCCCTTTTGATGGGGACCCCATACAGAACAACAGTATTCCAAGTGAGGACGCACTAGTGACTTATGTGCAATCGATTTAACTTCCGGAGTGCATTGTTTTAAATTACGACCTAGAAATCGGAGCATACGATTCGCTATCCCAATTACATTCTCGATATGTTCATTCCACGACAAATTATTACGAATTTTTACCCATAGGTATTTAGCGGAATCTATAGTTCTAAGAACAGTACCATTAATTGTATATTCCGAGCTAAATGGTGTCACCTTTTTACTTATACGCATGACTTGGCACTTTTTAGCGTTTAACTCCAACTGACAGTCTTTACACCACACAATTATTTTCATAATATCGTCTTGTAACAAAGTGCTATCTTTCTGGGTTTTGATTTCACGGTAAATAATAGCATCATCGGAAAAAAATCTTTTCATACCCCTTATTTTGTAACACAAATCATTAATGTATATGAGAAACAACAGAGGCCCTATCACGCTTCCCTGGGGAACCCCGGACCTCACCTCGGTAAATGATGAACTCTCACCGTCGAGAACTACACACTGTGTTCTGCCCTTCAGAAAGTCTGCAACCCAGTCGCATATTTGTCTATATATTCCGTAGCCACGAAGTTTCCTAAGTAACCTAGTGTGAGGCACAGTGTAAAAGATTTTTTTAAATCTAATAGAACTATATCAACCTGGGATTGCCCATCTATAATACGGCACAAGTCGTGAATTAAAAGTGCAAGTTGCGTTTCACAGCATCGGCCTGTTCTGAATCTATGTTGATTTGGGTTTAAAAGCTCATCTTCATCCAAAAACCGCCTGACATTTCATTGAAGGTAAGTTTATTGTAACAGGTTGCTTACGCCAGAACGAACCTTAAGTTCCAGCACCACAATTCGAAAACAGTGGAAACAAACATTCTACACATAAGAACGAAGTTTTTCTCTGTGTTGAGAATTAATGTAATGTTTTCGGGTAACTAGCCGAGTTTACGATGTGTTTTCACACGATATTTCGGCGGTTAAAATCACTGTCCTCGTCTTCTGATGAAGCGGCACTTCACCAGAAGATGGAGACATTGAATTTGATAGTCAAAATATTCGTTAACTCTCCTAGTCGCCCAAGAACATTACATTAAAACATTTTACCAGCAGTTTTCTCAGTCATTTAAACAATATACATTAACACTAAGTTTTCTCTGCTTCTGTATCCGACTATACGAATTCTTCGTGAGTAAATACCTATTAAGGACATATAGTCTGTTTGCCATTATTAAGTGACCGAAATCCTTATCTGAAATGATTTCCAGTGTAAATGTCGATCTATGACAGGAAGTGCCTTAATAACACAGCTGCACACAGCTGTTGTAACACGCGGATGTTATAGTTCCGAGACACAAATTCCCACGCACAGTGGCTGCTCTTGTTATAGCTTCAGTTAACCGCTCCATGCATTGTGTAAACACTCTTTTAAGAAGTACTTTCGGGAGGAAATGCCCATCGTCACAGAGGAAGACTCTTTTTGATCGCATCTCTGCTGAAAATATGTCTGTGTAATTTTTGTGGTGGAGTTTTAAAGGGTTCATCTTTCTCCAAATTACCTAAATTCTTTCTCCAGCAGCGCTTTTCTTATTTCATAGAGCTTAATAATCAGTTGAAGGTAATGTTTTCGTGACTTTTTATGTTACATTTGTTAAATTAGATTGACTAACGATTTACAGGCCAGATTTGTAAGTGAGGGAAGCAATTTTGGGTGATGATTGCCTGCACAACACTGAGCAAGATTTTATCAGTTTCTTAATAACAGCACGTTATTAGTAACTGAAAGAAAATATAATTTTTAGTGCTATCATGTATTATTTTTCTGTTGATTATGTGGATGTGAAGCTACTTAATGAGCTCATTTTTTTTGGTAAACTTACACTTGCTTGAAATGTGCTAATTAAAATAACAATATCACTGAAAAATTTAATTCGTTTGACAACTGTAATTTCATTGCTATTGTATATTTTTGTAACAATGTTAACAGTTTAAAAATGTGGTGAGATTGATAAATTCACATTTTACAGGTTGGGAACTCTCTCTAAAGTTATTGTACATAAACATTTACGAAGATGAAGCAGATTGTATAATACATATTTTCCTTTCTTTGTGAGATGTGCATTAAATTGTAATAAAATGTTTAAATTTGTTAATTTTGGGCTCTGAATCTCAATGCCTATCAGAAAAAGGGAGATTCCGATACGACAGTATTAGAATACACTTCTCGTGCCAATATTGTAACTATGAAAACCTCATTTTACAATTTTGGTGTCAGTTGAGAACAGGTGTACAGTTACTTCATGAAACACATTTTGTAATTTCACGTCACTTTAGTTGTAAGTGATTCTGATAATTTAAACAAATGCTGAGAACTCTTTTTGCACCCGTTTCTGTTGAAAACTCATCGGTTGTTCTAAGTTTAAGTAACCCTTTCTTGGAACATTGTCGTATATTTGCATTCAATAATACCAGTATGTCGTGCATTTTATTTCGTTTCCCATTGTAATACGAGGGCTATCTTTTAAATAAGGTCAATTATTTTAATAAGAAGAAAAATACTGTAAATATCATATTTATTTTCATATTGTTCATAGTTTCATATATTTTCCTGCATAATTTACTTTTTCACTGAATTATTTGTTGCACTGTTCAACAAGTTTTGAATTACGACCCTATTAAAATCTCCATTCATTACTGCAGCTGTCATTTATTCGTCGTCGTTGAACAGTTGACCAACAGGGAACTTTAAGTAGCGAAACAGGTGAAAATCTCTTGTTTCAATGTCTGGACCGTAAGATGGTTGATCCAGTTGTTCCCATGCAGAAAATCCTCACCCACTTGCTCCTAGCATTATCACCGCATACATCACATATCTGACGGAGAATTTAAACAGCTGTCAAGTTTCTTACTCTAGAATCAATTTACAGTTCGTATTTCACAAGTGGCGGACGAATCAGTTTCCTTAAACATTATAAACAGCTACAGCTCAGCACACAGACAGACAACATGGCTGCAAATGACAACTAAACGCACACAAAGCATGCTGGGTAAAGATGCGCATGCGAACTGAGGCGATCGTGCGTCTTTATCACTCTCATTCACAAACCGACATTATTTGAAAAATAACCTTTGTATCAATGCAGAATCGCTTTCTCAGAACCGATTTCCTAATGGAGCTTTCGTTTTGTGTTTCAGTTGTGGTGACGGAGACCCAGGCTGTGCAGGGAGGAGTAGCCAAGCTGCCTTGTGATATTGTGCCTCCAATCGCCAATGATATAGTGCATCTCGTTATTTGGTACAAGGATGGACTCAACTCACCGATTTACAGGTGAAGAAAAAAATTATATTTTGTCTATCAACTGACCAGTTACCACTTAATAAAGATATTTGTGGAAGTGAGTTATGTTATAATTTGTGATACTTACCGAAAATTCTTATATAACTTACACCGTACTTGCAGGGTACTATGATAACAAAAGTAAAGCGGTCAGCTTTAGAAGAAATGTACAGTTATCATGGGCGTCGGCAGGATTACTTTAAGGGGGGTGCATCTGTTGTTTATTTATATACATTATATATAACACTTATTAAATAAAGATGCTGAATTTATTGACAAAGTGTTGAACAAATTTGGACAACATGCTAGGCGCTTTAGGTTACTATTCAAACAGTGAATTTAATAATAAATTTTTTGTTTCTTAATCTTTTACTGTGAATTCTATTTCATAGCAGAGGGGTGCAAGTGCACCCCCTTGCACCCCCCTCCCGGAACCCATGACAGTTATCTACCTGCTAAAGATGTGTGTGTCATGCCAAAGGGATTTAATACGAAGGAGTCGTGACAAGTTAGGGAGGGAAGTGCAGCATCAAGAGAGGTAGAAGTGGTAATGCGAGTACCACAGGATGTTGGGATCATTGCTGTTCATTGTTCTAATGAATGATCGTTTTAATTTCTGAAGTCGGAGGTTAGATTTTTTGCAGATGGCATAATGTTATGTAATAGGATTAAAATTGTAGAGTGCTCTGAACAGCTACAGGATTATCTGAACAGGATAACTAGCTGGATAGTAAAAACATGGAATGAAAATCAGCGCCAAGAGTAGTTGGTTTACTAAGTATACGTTCAAAAAGTAAACGTTCTATATAGTTCAAAGTCAGAGAATAACTTTCATGTTGAAGATCTTAACTGTAAATAACTTGGTATTACTTATGACTGTTACAACAGTACGTCAGGAGATAAAAAAGGTTAAAAAATCCATCTCTTACTGGAGAGGGTGATTTTTTCTTTGGGGGAGGGGGGGGAACCAGAAACTCGAGGGATCTGGGTTGCTAAATTTAAGTCAGACCACAGCCTGAATATGGTGGAACCCACATTATGTGTATCAAATTCAGGAGATGGAGAGGACAGCAGCTAGAGTTGACTGAGGAAATTACCGCAATCTGTAGCTGATGTAGCAGAAGAGCAGCGTTGGGTGTAATTGGAAGACAGAAGGCGAGTAAAGAGAGTGTTTGGATCATGAAAGGCTTATAATCCCGATGACGCATAGTTGGATATTGGTAGAAGGATTAAACTTGTGCATGGAAGGGGAGAGAGGATTATACCCATATGCTGGCACTTAAGTTCAGGCGAAACGGAATGGGGAAATTTTCTTTTGTAGGCAAGAGGTCAAGGAGTGGAATAAATTACCGAGGGGAAGGATGAATAACATTCTAAAACACTGAGGGAGTTTAAATTTTGGATTTGTACGGAGTGGGTGATGAAAAATTATTTCATGAGAAGGTGGGGATGTATGGACGTTGTCATCGGAACACGTATACTACATTGAAATTGAAATTAATCTCAATATCATCCATTAAAAAAAATTCTCGACTAATATTATGAGTTATTCGATACATTTTCTACGTAGTAATGATAAATTAATTTATAGGCTGTCATAAGGAAGCAAATTTCTTTTATAGGCACTTATAATCACAGTTTAATCAGAGAAATTTTTTAGTTACAACTCAGTTTGTGAGTAGTTACTAATGGAGCCTGTTATTAGTGGAGGTGGGGGTTTTGTTCCCAGTATTGTCACCCTGTACTTGGTTTACGATGGTTGTGTGGTTCCTTTAGAAGAATAAGGTCAAATCATTACCGTTTACCGTTACCAATCGTCTCTCGGCTCTAATGACCGTGATGTTAACGAGCCATAAAGTATTACAGAAGTAAAGTTGCAGTAATTTGGTATTTTTAAATTTATAGCTAGGGATATTAAGAACTTTTCATAGTACAGCCATAGAAACGCGTTTGTCGACGCTGTAGTCTAGAGTCAGGAAAAGACTGGGCGCAAGGAAGGGGAAGTAGTAGGAACCATTCCGGCATTCGCCTGGCGTGACTTCGGGAAACCATAGAGTACCGAAATCTGTATTGACAGACGGGAATTTGAAGCCGCATCCTCCCGAATGTCGGTACTGAACGACACAACAAAATCAACTAAAAGGAAGTTAAGGCAACACAATGTTATGCGAGTTAATGGAAATAAAATTAATTAATACCTCTTTACTGTTCTCAATACTTTGAAGACAGATTATTTTCAAGCCTTCAGATGGTAATTCAAATTATGACTTTAAAATATTAAAAAATCTTACTTCTTAGATTCCCAGTTACTGCTCCTGTTCAAATATATTAAGAAGGCCATTTACTTTGTACACTTCATCAAATAATGCTTTATATTGCAAGTATAAAGTAATCTTATGTTGTCATCGAAACTAAGAATAATTTTTTTTTTTTTTTTTTTTTTTTTTTTTTTTTTTTTTTTTTTTTTTTTTTTGTCGAAGGCATATTTCGGAAATTTCAAGAAGTTACAAAAATTGAACGATGTTACAACCAGTACACAATAACAACTTTATTATTTAAATTATTCTTGTGAAGCATTTAACGCATTTTGAACTACAACCACTATCCATCAAAATTTTAGATCGTTGCTTAACATAGAATATTTATTGATTTAGGGGATCTTTTAAAAATTACATTTTAAATGATGAATTATTCATAACATTTATCTAAAAAGAATTGCCGCTTGAAACCGTTTGAATATAGATTTAATTTATTGAATGTTTATCATCAAGTATCGATATATCAACATGTTAAAACCTTCGAGAGGTACCCATGAGACGGACTGATTTATGCAGGTAAAATAAAAATTCTGGTAGTACAATAAACAATATTATTTTATTCACAAACCTGTACTTTTAATCCTATTCAGTTAATGCTTTTTAAGAACAAGGTGAAAGCAAGTATGGAAGTCCTTGTTCATAGCGTTATTATTATTATGGGATATGTAAATTAATTAATGCTTAAATTTTCGAAAATAGACAATATCACACTAGTATCTTTTGTAGCTCTGCACTGTGCTTTTTTTGGTTCTTGTCGTAATCAGTTTTCCAGTAGACACGTCGGTCACAAAGAATGCCGTAATTAATTTCATGTTCCTCACTGAACGGACAGGACAACGTAAACATCGCATTTAATTAAAACCACGTGCCTGAACAAGACTCGAAGTGGTGACCAACTGGGCGAGTGACACATACTGACCACAGGCGTGTTGAGCGATTGATTAGATTCCCAATGAAACTAAATGTAAAACTCCTGCACTGCATCTAATAAATCCTCATAATAGTTAATTGTTAGTTTTAAACTAATTGAACTGAAGTTCAGTAAAAATTTAAGTAATTTTTTAACGTTGATCGGATTTAAATAATTGTATAAATATCCTCTGATTCCCATTCTTATTTCCTGATGAGACCAACATTCTGGATCTGAGAGTCGATTAGGTGGAGAATTCTACACTCACTTCATGATTAATAAAACAAAAGAGAGAAGCTAGAATTACTTTTTAGTTTCCAAATAAGTAAAACATAACTCGGATGATAAGATTAATCTAGCTACCGTAGAGAAACGCATGTACAGAAGCCAAGTAATAGACATTAAAGCTATTTGAAACTAATCTGGGCTACAGAACGAAAAATTTCGGAATCTTCTTCGGCAACTGTCAAACAGACAAGTATAAAAGTATAGTTTTTGGGTGACTGAATTAGTTTTGCTGGGAGAATACGCAGATGATGTGACACATGAAGGTAACGCCAAATTGATCTGAAATTGGTTGGAATGCGAAACGGCAACTAGTGCTGTTTTGTAATAAGTTTAATTTTTTTCAGATTTTAAATTGGATGATTTAAGAATACTGGAAAGAGTAATACTGGTATAATATCTAATATAATTTTTTTCAGAAACTACGTGAATTATTTTACGTTTATTTACTTTCGTTATCATCTCGAACATTCATAACCATTGTTTAATGGCAGCTCAACCTAGACCGAATTTACTTTTAGAGCAAGCGATATACTCCAGAAATTATTTTCATGGGAATTTTCAAACTCGTTGCAGCAATCGTTGCAACACTGTCATCTGTGAATCCAGATTTCCGTGAATCTCTCTTACTGGGGATCAAAAGGTCTACGATTGGAGTTCCTTGTTTTTGTACTTATGACTTTACGCCTCGTCGACGTCTAGGTCATTAGAGGCGGGATCGGGCTGGGGACAAGGAAACGGAAGGAAATCGGCCATCGTCTTTTGAAGGAAGCATCCCGGCATTCGCCTAGAGTGATTTTGGGAAACCATGTAAAACCCAAATCTGGATGCCCGGACGGGGATTCGAACCGGCGTCCTCCCGAATACGAGGCCGGAGCATTAACCACTCACGCACCACGCTTGGTTGGAGTTCCTGACTCGGCGGGGATTTTCATTGGCCCTTAACCCGACCTTCACCTCTGTCACAACTTGCTGTATTACGTGGCGTCCGCCATAACTCTTCCGTGGTTCACGTTGTAGGTCCCTTCTACCCGATAGGACTACCGGGTTAGGTTAAGGCGGCCATGAAAGAGGCGGAATGGGCAGCCAATAACAACCATGTAACCAGGCCATTAATACGACTACACTGAATTGTTATTTTTACCTGTCTTGTGAGACTATATGTTGTTGTTATTGAGGCTAAAGTCTGGTGTACTTTCAAAGTTTCACCACATTTATCGGACACAAAATCTTTGAGAAACAACTCAGTGATTCCTGTAGCAGTTCTGAGAGAAAAATAACCCGCCTCCTCGGCGAATGTGAAACTCACATTACTCCTAAGCAGTGTGCTTCATATCGATAGTACGCGGCGGGAGAGGGTGAAGGACGTCAGTTTAAAACTAGGGAATTCTGGCTGACAAGGGGCTCGTATCTTATTATAGGGAAACAATATTTACTCATAAGCCGCAACAATAAAGCTTCTATTCAGAAGTAATTTCCGATGACGACAAAGTATAACGACTAGGCTAACAGCTCAGAATCCCGGTCTTTGGACTAAGCCTAGACGGTGGGCAATTACGCTCAATACATTCAGGAGGACTCTGGTTCTAATCTCCATTCAGCCATCCTGATTTCGGATTTCAACACTTTCCTCAGATCACTCCAGAAAATTAAGAAATGGCCCTTCAAAAAGTCATGGGTGAATTTCTTCGCTTTCCTTTGTCGCAGTACTTTACAGTTTAATAATTTTTTTCTTGTTTAACTGTAACTAGCGCGGTCGTAACTTTGATTTCCCGAGCCTCTAGTTGTAACCTTCCTCATTAATGAGTACTATTTATTAACATAGAGTAGTACACTTTAAAAAAAAATTAGTATGTTCATTTTCAAAGACTGTATCTTAAAATCTATAATATAAAAATGAATCGCAAAATGTGTTGGTAAGCGCATAACTCAACAACGCCTGGACCAATTCGGCTAATTCTTTTTTTTATTTTTTCGTTAAGGCACAAGGAAGGTTCTTATGGAGAGAAAAAACTGGAAGGAAAATAGTAAAAACAACACATTTCTTATCCCTCAATCAAAACAAAACAAAGGCGCGTTAGGATTATCTTTGGTATGACTTCAAGTTGATTAGGCTCTATGGATATTAATCTATGCCTGCGTGTGATCAGCGAAAATAATATCACTGACGTACGTGTTATCATTATTTCCTCCGTGCATGGCATTTTCTTGGTTGCTTTTAAATTTTCGTTCTCTCGAAAACCATTTGTGTGTTTATTTGTTCAGTGTGTTTACATTTATACCCATGCCGCCTACCAAGAAAGTTTCGACTATGAAAATAGAATGCATCAGTTTAGAAGGATGCAATATTAAGAATACCTAAAAAGCAAAATCGATTACTGGTATTTCAGTTGAGAAGCGATATGCATTATCGTCTGACGATCGAGCCACACTTATCCTATTATTTTAAGAATGCAATGTTCTGGTAAGCCTTGTGGTGATGGGTTCCATTCGTTTTAAACTATGTTCGGGTAGAATTCATGGTGATTGAATTGGTTGCGACTAATAATACTTTCTAACTTTTAAAATCTTCTATATAAATAAAAATGAATCGCCAAATGTGTTGCTAAGTGCAAAACTCGAGAACGGCTCGACCAATTCGGCAAATTTTCTTTTTCCTTCATATTTTCGTTAATCCACAAGGAAGGTTTTATGGAGAGAAAAAACGTAAAAATTGCGAGGAAAATAGTAAAATCAACACCTTTCTTTTCCCATACAAACCAGCCAATCAAAATAAAACAAAACAAAGGCGTGTTAGGATTAGCTCTGGTGTGCCTTCAAGTTGATTAGACTGTATGGATATTAATTTATGCCTGCCCAAAATAAAGTTCGAAGGAAAAAAAAGGTATGCGTGTCATCAACGAAAATAATATTACTGTCAGTCAATCAAAACAAAACAAAGGCGCTTTATGATTATCTTTGGAATTGCAAAATGATTGATCGGAAGAAATGGTTTCAAAACAACTCATTGGCATTGGTAATGACAAAATCCCTGTAAACGTTTTGAGTGGCTGCATTACATTTCCTGTCAATTTTTTGGTTGAACGACCGAACTATATTACAGAGAC
This sequence comes from Vandiemenella viatica, assembly GCA_031002005.1. Classification (NCBI taxonomy): domain Eukaryota; kingdom Metazoa; phylum Arthropoda; class Insecta; order Orthoptera; family Morabidae; genus Vandiemenella; species Vandiemenella viatica. The sequence goes on along the minus strand of JARYHS010011408.1, from coordinate 227,735,290 downwards.
AAAAACATGGACGTTAATTAAATAAATTTCGAAATTCAAAATGAAATTTCCGGTGAATTAAGGATATACAAATCAGTTGATTGCGCAACTAACCAAGATGATGTCGTCAACTATCCACCAGAATTTTTTAACTCACTGGATTTGCCAGGATTGCTGCTTCATAATCTTATATATATATATATATATATATATATATATATAAAAATAGACGTGTGTTTTCATATATTTCACTTTTCAACCACCACTACCAAACACAGATCACCGGTCTTTGTGTGTGGAAGTAACATGGAGTTTCCTGTCGTGCACAACGTTGGCCGAATGACGATAGCTGTGGGGATGTGGGAGATATGATGATTAAAGTTGGCCAATGCATGGCGTTTTCATATTTCGATCAAAAATTTGTGTCTTCTTATACTTCTCTTTCCTGCCACAACTACATAGCATAGACCATTGGTGTTTGTGTGTGGTAGTAGAATCGTGTCTCCTGTCATGCACTATGGTTGTTAGATGTCGGTAGCTATGGGGGTGTGGGAGGTATGGGGGTTGCAAGTGGTCGACCTGCGGCAATTTCATATTTCTGCCAAAGACGCATGTGTCATGGTGTATCACTTTTCAGCTAAAACTATCTATCGCAGATCACTGGCGTTTGTGTGTGGTAGTAACACAGAGTCGCCTTTCGATCACAACATCGGCCGAATTTCAGTGACTGTGGTAGTGTGGGAGATGTGGTGGTTGAAAGTGGCCGGTCAAGGATATTTTCGTATTTCGACGAAAGACATGTGCCTCCGCAAATGTCACTTTTCTGCCAAAACTACATAACATAGAGCATTGGTGTTTGTGTATGGTAGTAGAATCGTATCTCCTGTCGTGCACTATGGTTGTTAGATGTCGGTAGCTGTTAATACAAATTCTTTACAAACACGAACGAAGTCGTGGGTACCAGCTAGTAACTTAATAAAATTAGGAGCAAGGTTATAGATGAAAGAAGTCGGTTACAATGTTATATTTATTTTATGACACACAATGTTTCTTTCTACATAATCAATAATGTAATTACAGTACACTATTCAATATCGCTCAAGGATATTATTCTTTAATGTCATACAAGTCTATTGTACTATCCTTTCTTGTCTTTCTCTGTCACCTCGTTTACTGATATATACGTCGACAAGGCGTAGAGCTCTAATAAACAACAATCCATGAAGGAAACGATGAAAATGATGTGATAATTGAGTCTTTCCCGGAGTTCAGCAGATAAAAATTCTTCCGATTATGTTCTGGTATACACAGCGTTTCGACATCTACAATCGCCATCTTCATCAAGTGAAATAATAGGATGACGTAGTTACTACAACAGCATGACTTCGACTGTGATTCTGGCTGAAATAAGTACTAAACCCAGCCAGTGGACGCATATCAGGCCCGCTGCGTGAAGTACTCTCCCAATTGGCTGCTGTGTCGGTACAATCACTTCAACCAACCAACTCATCTAATGAAGAGTGCGAAGGTAGCTGTCGAAACGTCGTGAAGGGCAGAATACCAGATGAAAACTATATTTATTTTACGTTTTGTGTTATTTAGTTAATTTTGCAGATGCCCATAATGTTTTATTCTGATTTATATTTCCAATATCTATTGACAAATAAAATACTGATCTCAAGTACAGCATTGCAGGGTTTGACTCAGTCATCTGTACAGATGGATGAAACCACTGTGGTGTGAATCAAAAAGGGATTAATCCTCTCGACAATAGTGCTTCGTAGGGTCACGGAACTGCTAATTGGGGTTAGATAAAAAGCGACCGGGAGCGCCGGCTAGGTGGGCTGAGTCAGTGAGCAGTGAATCGAGCCTCCGAGTCATTACACGCGCCGCCGGCGTCCCGGCGCCCATTGTGAGTGGCTGATAACCGTGAGGTCACAGCCGCGTGACACCCCCCAGGGCGCCAACTGGCGTCTCCGCCTGGAAGCGCAGGGGAGGCGGCTAATCCGCCAGGGCGAGGGGAGGCGCAAGGCGGGACCCGGCAGCTAATTTCAGAAGGTCGCACCGATCACAGTATATTACTAATGGATACTAGTTACAACGAACATCCCTTTCAGACTTGGTTATAAATCTCAGGAATAGTAACGTAGTTTAAAGATTTCAGGAGCCACATTTCTTAATAATCTTATTTCTTTTTTTCCTATCTCCATAATTTTCGCATGCTGTCCTATAGCTTTTCATATCTACAGCTTATCTCAACATATCCTTTGCAGTCTTCGTTCTCAATCAATTCCTTCATACATTCTGCCCTTTGACTTCTCCTACAGATATTCCTTTCCAATGAATGTCCCATTAATTTTTTTTTATAAATTTCACTCATTATGTTATCTTATTATTATTATTGTTTATCTGATTAACGTCTCTCTAACAGCGAGGTCTTTAGAGATGGGAAAGGATGGGGGGCAAGGAATGCCATGGCCTTTTGAAGGAAGAATTCCGGCATTATCCTGGAGTGATTTGGGAAACCATGGAAAACCCAAATCAGGATGCCCGGACGGGGATTCGAACCGCCGTCCTCCCGAATGCGAGGCCAGAACGCTGGCCGTTACACCACCACGATCGGTATTATGTTATCGGTTACTTTATGAAATTTACTATGCATATAACATTACTTTATTCTTCATTAAATGTAATCTTTAGTCCTGTCACGGGTAAGCTAATTTACAACTTTACAGTCACGTTTTTACCAGAGAAATTGGACTCGTGTGAAATAAGTCCACGTAAATAGTCGCTGACTTTTATTCATACTTCTTCCAAAGTTTAATTAAGCATATTTTGTGGTAGCATATTTTTCCTTCTTTCTATGCTAATATTGTCATTATTACAGAACTAACCAGATTCATATTTTATAGCACCTTTTAAAAAATATCTCCGTTGCTATGTTTTCACTTCAAAAATTACAACAAAGAGTCTGTTTTTCGGAGTTGGTGCTGACTTATAAATCTCTGGTTCAACGATATAATATCTGCTTAAAATGAATTCTGGTAACAGAAGAATTTTTCAAATTCAATACATATGATATATAAGATGTATCCTTATTTGCGTCAATTCTATACTCATTTTTTCTTGACGTTTTGACCGTTTTCCTCATGGATCAAACTATTTGCTAAGTCTACATCTATATTCATATTCTGTAATTCATAGATATTGTGTGTGGCAGATAATGCTTTGAACCAGAACTAATCATTATTCTGTGCTTTTCAATCCCGAATAGCATCAGCGTAAAAAAATACATATCAGCATCAGGACGGCATGTTATTTCTTTAATGTTATCTCTCCTATTATTATAACCTAAATAGTTTTGTAGACGAAATATTACATCGCACTATTAAATGGGGGAAGACATTCGCATATTCGACAGTAAATTTAAAGGAAACCTATGTCGCCAGTCTGCCAAACAGTCCCAGCCCAATCTATGTATCAATTCAGAAACGCTTTCGGAATTGAGCGGCTCTTCTCTGAACTGTATGGCGTCATTTAATTCCTTACGATACGTATTCCAAACTTCACAATAGTCACCCAAATGAGGACACACGAGAGTTTTGTTCAATATTTCCTACCCACCTATGGGTCACAATGGGGAATTACCTTTACCTAGAACGAAAGTTATGTACAAGTCCCATTTAATTTTTTTTTTTTTTTTTTTTTTTTTTTGTTCTCTTTCGGTCAAATAGATAATGGAATCAGCTATGTCAATAACTGAGCTGTTTACTTTTTACTCGTGAACAAACGGATTCTTTTTGTTAGTTACGCACATAGCCTTCCACTTTTTGCAATTTATTGTAAATTTCCAGTCATAACACCATTCTCAAACAATAACCAATTCACACTGAATTTCTTAGGAATCGTCAGAGCACCTTGCTTTGCTGTAGATAACTGCATCACATACAGCGAAGTGGAAGATGCTATTAATGTTGTCTTCAAGATCATTTATAAATTTAAGAATTTTTTAGGAACGGCGGATGTCTCGAATAGAAATACCAAGTTGTTATCTTTATAACCGCCATGACAGTTTTATATTAATTTGCTTAGCAATAAACCACTCCCAGCTTTAACGACCTACGTCGAAGAAGGTTATTTGTTTCTTGTAAGAGATTTTCTTTTTAACTGTCATTTTATGGTTCGCCGAAGACTAGTTAATTAGTACCGAAAGAAGATCGTGGAAAAGGAACGATGAGGTATTCGGAGGGTGGTAATTATAGACAGCCATCCCAACATTAGTTTTTTTTTTTTTTTGATCTATGGTTTAACGTCTCGTTGACCTCGGGGTCATTAGAGGCGGGATTGGACTGGAGACAAGGAACGGGAAGGAATTCGACCATGGCCTTTTGATGGAAGCATCCTGACATTCACCTGGAGTTATCTGGATAAATCATGGAAACCCAAACCAGGATGCCCGGACGGGGATTCGAACCGATTTCCTCCCATATGCGAGGAAAGAAAGTTAACCACTCACCCACCACTCTCGGTGTGCCAAGAACATAATGACAGAGTTCAGCGGTACGACACAATTCATCGGGTCATACTCTGAATTCTGATTTATTGCCAGGGAGCTGCCACTTCTGATTTACATGTTTTAAGCCGGTTTTCCATTATCATATGGATAAAACCCTACCTCGTTATACAGCAGTGGAAGACTTCACAGGAAATCATAAACATGATATTCTCCTCACTTACATCCTGAATCGTCAACAAGGCCTGATTCAAGGGAACAATAGAAAATTGACTTCTGATACTTAAAATGACTAGCTGAAAAAAAAGATAATGTAACTCACGTTCAGTCTCGTGAATAAGAAATGTTATGCAAAATGTAGGATCAGTGTAATCAAAATATTCACCTGAAAGGGCTGGTAAATACTGAATAATCTTTTGTTCATTCTTTTATATATATATATATTATGTGACCGAGTTTCTTTTGTAGTAGTTTCGACGAGCAGGCTTTTCCAAGTAAAAGTTTCATTATAACTGTATTTATAAAGTTTGTTTGAATATTGAGACTACTGTTATAGACACATAAAGTTTAGGTCCCCAGAGAGCGCTGATTCTGAGCTTGTATTATCGCCGTGTACCGATCAGATGATCGTTGAATCAAATGGTTATGGATATTTGATAGCGACTGAGCCACATAATGTGTAGTTTGCAGTATCGGATATTACAGCAGGTGCACTATTCTATTTTACATAACGCCAAGAGCACTAGGTACAGCTTTTTGTTACGAGAAAAGAGCAGTTATTTAAAAGTCAGTACTTTTGTTAAATATTAATATATAATAGCTACCAAATAACAACACTGAGATGCAGAAATGTCAGTATGATGAATCGTTAGGTAGCACTAGCCAAAGATAAATGTATATAATTAAAACCATGTAAAAAAGTTTTTTCTTAAGTTTAAAAGATGCAAATAGGTGTAAGGAATAAGACATCAAGAAAATATTAGTTTAGGGACAGTGTTGTGAACGATTAATTAATATAAAAAGCTACTTTGGTCATTGTGTAATCGTTTCCATAAAACAAACGTCACGTTTGTTATCAGACGGACTAATAGTGGCCAGAAATGTAGCTGCAAAATGGAACATATGAGCGATACGTAATAAAAATTCTATTTATTTCAGTAACCGCAAAGAAATGACTTGTGAGAGTGCTAAGAAAAGTATTTATTGCGCTGAAATTATTGTATTAATTACAAGCTACTTTTTGTTTATTTGTATTCAATCAATGTAGATGATTTCATACATTCTGTTACAGTAAACTAAGAAATTGGTGTCACATCATATCATTTTTAAGCTTATGTGTGTTTTTAATAATAATTGTATTTAGTTAAACAACAATGAGCTGCCAAAAAACTGGGGTCAAACCTTTGTTTTAAATTGTTTTAGAAGCTATTTATATTACATGTAGATGTTTTCGCTATATTCTTTGTCACTGTTGTAGTAAGCCCTATGAAAGTATTTTTTAAGATCTTTAACTCGTCATTTTTGATGGACTTGGAAGCTATTTATAGAATAGTGGACAAAAATAATTTGAAATCATTTATCAAACGAAAGAACGCTAGAAAGTAATAAAAATTAACAGAAATTCTTACGACATGGATCAATTACAGTCTGATGGGAGCATTTACTTAAAGCAGCTTAATCCGAAACCTATACTTTTTTCTATGTTTCAGTAATTTTTGAGGAACTTCTGCACAAATATCTTTTTATTCTCAGTTTAGCTGTGATAATCTGGCTCGTTACTATCGCAAATATTTACACCAATGCTGAACATGTAGGTAATGTCTTGCATTATGTTTGTGCTATTAAATATTTTTGAAAATATGTTAGGTAAAATATAACCAAAAATTTTGATACTAATTACGGTAGATGTAATTTTTTTTATAATTATTTTTCACTGCGTCATACTTTTATTTTAGGTGCCGACGTTTCAGTTCCCACAGCCACTCTTCTTCAGGATTTCTCCTGCCTGCTGAAAATGCTCCATAAGTCTCTTGCAATTTGTGGGAAAACTTGGATTATTTCTTTTGTTTTTCAACAGAGAGTCGGTAGAAAAATAAAAGGATGAAGTAGCAAAAAAAAAAAAAAAAGATAAGTCATTACATTACATGACAGCTGGGAAAACAGTAAAATCTCTTTAGAAGAAACTGTAAAAATTACTGCAAAGTAAATACATGTAAATAAATCAGAGACCATGGTATCAAAAACGGTGTAAACGAGTTAGCCCGAGATAAATCAAATATCTAGAACAAATTAAACGAGTGTATTGTCAATATTTCGTCTGAACACAAACATCTTCGTCAGTAGTTTCTCAATGTCATGAGTTACTACTGTACTGACAGCTTCAAATAAGAAATACCGTATTCCGAAAGACCAAAAACAGGAGCCTCTGAATTTCAGTTGAACAGAGAGACGAACCGACTAAAAATTTACTGGAATTTTTATCAATATTCGTGAGGATGGATAAGTAGACTTTCCCATGAATCATATTTCGGCTTTAGTTATCACTCATTTGACAAAACGACTTGTCAGTTCAACCTCAACTTCTTGAGTTTCTGTAAGAACTGAGACTTCTTGAACTTTTGATACTTAATAAATCCATCAATTCCTTTATTATATTTTTACCAAACTAACTTATATATAAATGAAAGTTGAGGGATCAGCAATTGTTCAGAAACATTATAACTTAAAGCGAAAAGTTAAGAATTGTTTAAAGGATATCATGTTTAATTTCTGAAATAAATCTGTATAAACATTTAATTAAAAACAATGTTGTAACAATAACTAAACAACAAAAATTTACTTCATGTGGTATGGGTGAAAAATACTTTAAAAGTAAGGCCTTTTCCCCCTATGTAGTACGTATACCTAAGAGTGAAACAACTGAAATCATCATTAAACCTGAAATTTTCTAGTGATAAATTATAACTTAGCGCTACATATCCTTTTAGTTTATTCTATCTTCTCATTACTATCCTGTTACGTTTTCAAATTAAACAGAACGATTAAAAAATAAAGCATAGCTATAGGATTCAAGATATTAACTGGCCATAACATTCTAAAACCTTACGTTTACCAAAGCTCTCTATTATTATCTGCAAAGATTAACATGTTAATTAAATGAATGGCATAGAACGATACTAATAAAAAAGTTGTTATACTCCCGTAGAAATAATTACTGAGTTATGCACTTACTCTGCATTGTAAGTAGGTATCAACAAAATCTGGAATAATTTAATATTAAACGAATGAAAACAAATGTAAATGGGCATCAGATTATGAAAGTTTTTTTAAAATACTTTTTATGATTAATTATTACAAAAAATTAGCGTGCAGCTGATAAATATGAGGCAATATGATACTTTGTGTAAACTGTTGATATTTAAGTACTTGCAAGAAGTAGTACTAAAACAGTTATTAAAAAAAAATTATACTCAGTTCTGTATTTAACGTGTGATTATTGGAGTTACAGGGCTTACAAAAATCTCTTAAACAAACACGTAACAACTGTTGAGCCAAAGTTAGCAGAAGTGCTTCTAAGATACTTCTATCTGAAACTTGGAATCGATAATTTGCACAGTAGAATTATTTTCATGACTATTGCTTAAACGAAATAAATTATGAAAACGTAAACATTTAATCAAGTATCCAGTAAATAATATTGTTCTCCTTCGCCATCATTTCTAAATATTGGATAGTAATAGTGAACGTCCCATTACGTGTAGAATCTAGAATCACTTGCGAATCAAAACCTTGGGTATACATGACAGTATGTAAAACTCATTCTGTTGTATATAATGCTGATTTTATACGGTTTTACGGTTTCCGCCTCAAAATTAAATTATTTTGTGTTGTAACGACAAGTAAAAAAAGAAAAAGACTTAATAACAGCATAAGAAACTTTCTTTTGTTTCTAGAGAATGAATATCACCTGGTGATTTGTAATTTACTTGGCCGAGAACGTTTCTTTTCATCGTCGTCATGTGCTTTTCACTCAATTAGTGTGGATTCATTAAACGACAACAGTTACCTGACAGTCTCTGTCGAATTACGTAAGTTATTAACATTTCCACACCTATTGGAATAACATCTTGCAATGGACGAGAAAAATTTGCTTTCTTCACGAACATATACTAGCTGAAAGTAGTAGAACCCTACAAAAATACAAATAAATTTACAAATTTTAATACAATTATTCACAACACTTATAATTAATCAAGGGAAGATAATGGAATAATAATAAAAACGATTGTAAGGTTGTGATATTGTCACATCGTCCATTAGTTATGTTAATTGGAATGGGTGGATGTAATTTCTAAGTGCTCTGTGTTTGTTGCTGGGGAAGACTCGAGGTAATGAGGGAATGTTTTGTCCTTTTCTTCAGCTTCGACGCCCGTGGTCGCAAGTCCCTGGACCACGGCCAGCATTGGACTGACGAGCAAGCACTGGGAGGACGAGCCAAATTCAATCCCAAGGACAATCCAGCCAGGCTGGGTGTCGAGAACGTCAGAGATGCCGACGCCGGTACCTATCGATGCAGGGTGGACTTCAGGAAGTCACCCACCAGAAACTCCAAGGTCATCCTCAAGGTCATCAGTAAGTGCAATACTGTCTCTCTGCTGCCGCAGGCTGCCGCTTACTTTTGTAAAATATCCTGTCATTTAATCAAACAAAACCTTCAGAATCCATTATGTCAATTCATTCTCTCCAGGATAATAACTTATTAAAGCCAAAAGATATGTGAATTTGTTGTTATTCACACCTGTAACATTCTTCTTCTCTTCGATATCGGACATCTAAGGACCACGAAAAGTAATCCCGTGCATTCATTTCGATGCTTCTTTTCTTGACTTCCAATAGTTCTTCATCCTCTCACGTTGCTGTTTCCTCCTTTCTTCTGTCCATATGTTACTACATTTCCTCTTCTCCTGGAAACCCTTGAAATTTTGGATCAATCTCCTAAAAGTTGCTCCATCTTGTATTAAATCTTCTGTTATTCCGATTTCAATTATATCTTTCTTTACTCCTTGGATCCACTGGTTGCCCTTCTTACTCTTGTAAACATGATTGAAAATTTTTGTAAATCTATTGTTGGCCATTTTCATTATGTGACCAAAAAACCATATTCTCCTCTTCCTGATAGTGTCTGAAATCCTTTGAATGGCTTCTTCTTTGTATAGGTCTTTATTCCCCCGGTTTCTAAACTCACCATTTTCAATTTTTAGTGGTCCCCAAATTTTTCTGAAGAATTTCCTTTCCCTGTTCTCTATCTCTTCTATTTCTCCAGTTTTCATAGAGAACAAGCATTCTGAGGCATACAGTCCTTCTGGTTTGATTACTGAAATGTAGTGTTTGATTTTAGTTTTCCTAAGTGCTTTGTTCACTTACATTCGCAATTTCGTACTAAATTGCACCGTATGCCTCAGAACTCCATTATTGGCCTTATACAGGGTGAGTTTTTTATCTTGAGACAACTAAATATCTCGAAAACTACAAATCCGATCAAAAAAAGTGGGTAATAAAAATTGTTCGTCTCGACGGGGGACATCCGATGATACCAAATTTGACTCCCCACCCCCACCCCCTAGGGGTGGGGGAAGGGGGAGAAAAAAAACTTAAATAGGAACCCCCATTTTTTATTGCAGATTCTGATTCCCCGGAAAAAACTACCCCTATTTCACCCCCAATTCGAGTCATTTTGGTCGATAGATGGCGCTGCAATCGACAAAAATCAAAATAAGCAAAAATTCATTTAAAAATGAGGATATCTCGTGAAATACACATCAGATCAGCAAAATACAAGTTAATGTGATTGATATTTTCAAAAACTATTCAATAACACCACCCACCTCCAAACTTGAGGGATGGGAATGGACATTATTTCAAAATGCACTGATGCAAATTCTTTAGCAGATAGCGAAAGTCAAACATTACTTTTTGCGTTACCCAGGAACAACGACGTGGACGTAGTAATTTTCTGTTCCCTTTGGGGTGCTAGATTTAGGTGAGTCCCCTCGCCTCTCACCATCGGGGTGCTTGTTTTTGGTGAGTCCCCTCGCCTCTCACCATCGGGGTGCTTGTTTTTGGTGAGTCCCCTCGCCTCTCACCATCGGGGTGCTTGTTTTTGGTGAGTCCCCTCGCCTCTCACCATCGGGGTGCTTGTTTTTGGTGAGTCCCCTCGCCTCTCACCATCGGGGTGCTTGTTTTTGGTGAGTCCCCTCGCCTCTCACCATCGGGGTGCTTGTTTTTGGTGAGTCCCCCTCGCCTCTCACGTGTTTGTTTCTAACAACAATTCTAAAGCAAGTGCTCGAAAATATCACCACCGACATCGATGCATTTATTTACCCGCTCTTGGAATGATTCGACGCAACTAAGAAGCATATCCGGCGTGATTTTTTGACAAGCGTTGGTAATTCGTTCAATCATGTTTTCAGGCGTTGTTGGCACTTCACTGTAAACTTCATTCTTCAAGTATCCCCATAAAAAAAAATCAGGCGAAGTGAGATCTGGTGATATTTTGAAATAAAGTCCATTCCCATCCCTCAAGTTTGGAGGTGGGTGGTGTTATTGAATAGTTTTTGAAAAATATCAATCACATTAACTTGTATTTTGCTGATCTGATGTGTATTTCACGAGATATCCTCATTTTTAAATGAATTTTTGCTTATTTTGATTTTTGTCGATTGCAGCGCCATCTATCGACCAAAATGACTCGAATTGGGGGTGAAATAGGGGTAGTTTTTTCCGGGGAATCAGAATCTGCAATAAAAAATGGGGGTTCCTATTTAAGTTTTTTTTCTCCCCCTTCCCCCACCCCTAGGGGGTGGGGGTGGGGAGTCAAATTTGGTATCATCGGATGTCCCCCGTCGAGACGAACAATTTTTATTACCCACTTTTTTTGATCGGATTTGTAGTTTTCGAGATATTTAGTTGTCTCAAGATAAAAAACTCACCCTGTATATGGTATCATTATTAACTAACACATTAAATTTTATTTCGGTCGTCGCCATACTTTGGATGTTGTAGGAAGCTACACGAGACTTATTTTCAGTCACTGGTAACAATAACAATTCCGGAGCACCTTCGGTATTTTTTGAAAAATTATATTAGGTGGGCAGATAAGCTTTTTCACTCAAATTATAAGAAAAATCCAATTAAGATATTTACCCTATATCAACTCCAAACGTAAACTGGTTGACTTTTACCCCCAAGTAATGTGACAAAATGAACCTCTTACCTTTTGAATGGCATCCATCTGATGACGTAAATAATAATAACTACTTTTAGTTATGATTTAGAAAAAGCTTTCGATAATGTTAGGTGGGACAAGATGTTCAAAATTTAAAGAAGTCAGGTTTAAAGTATCGAGATAGAAGAATACTCTATAAACTATATAAGAATCAAGTGGCTGTAATAAAAGTAGAGAATCACGAGAGACATGCATCAGTTAAAAAGGGTGTGAGACAAGGTTGTAGTCTATCCCCGTTAATATTTAACTTGTATGTAGAAGAAGCAATGAAGAAAGTCAGAGAAAAATTTCGATGTGGCATAAGTTTTCAGGGAGAAAAAATCAGTATGCTACGATTTGCTGACGACATTGTCTTATTAGCAGAGAGGGCTGAGGATATTGAGAAGTTATTGAATGGCATGAACAAAATACTGAAGGAAGATTTTGGACTGAATATAAATCAAAGTAAAACAAAAGTGATGAAATGTAGCAGAAATGATACCAATACTAGCAGATTAAATATAAAAATAGGATCTGATGCAATAGGAGAAGTGAGTGAGTTCTGTTACTTGGGAAGCAAAATTACAACCGATGGCCGAAGCAGGAATGATGTTAAAAGCAGAATAGCACTAGGAAAAAGGGCCTTCATGAAAAAGAGAAACCTTTTAGTTTCAAATATTGATCTAGGAATTAGAAAGAACTTCTTAAAACTCTTTGTGTGGAGCACAGCACTTTACGATAGCGAACCGGAAAGAAAGAAACTTGAAGCATTGGAAATGTGGTGCTACAGAAGAATGCTGAAAATTAGGTGGACAGACAAAGTGAGAAATGAACGAGTTTTGGAAATGATGGGTGAGAAAAGAAGTTTATGGAAGAAGCTTACAGGAAGAAGAGACAGGCTGGTAGGTCATATTTTGAGACATGCAGGATTGGTTAATTAGTTAGTGGAGGGAACAGTCGAAGGTAAGAACTGTAGAGGTAGACAGAGATTAGAATATATGAAGCAGATAATTGAGGACGTGGGTTGTAAGGGGTAAGTAGAAATGAAGAGGTTAGCACAGGATAGGAAGGGATGGAGGATTGCATCAAACCAGTCTAAAGACTGACGACAGCAAAAAAAAAAAAAAAAAAAAAAAAAAAAAAAAAAAAAAAAAAAAAAAAAAAAAAAAAAAAAAAAAAGATTAAACTCGCTAGTTACAACACGTTAAAGTAACATAGTTAAGAAATACAAATTACTCTCGTACAAGTGTTAAGCAATCGACTCTTGTTGAGTCAGTACCATTAAACATTTCGACAGCGAATGCGTTTGCGCGCTTGCATTTGACACATATCATAGGAACTCCGTTTAATTAGTGCTCTGAATGGCGAAGCATCCACAGTATTATCCTGTGAGCGTGCAAGTATCAATAACGAAAAGACAGTGAAGTGCACTGGATAAACTCTCAGTACAGCAATACAAAAGCTCAGAAAATTGCTGTTACCGAGTAAGGCTGTCAATCGTCGAATTTCATTACACATTTATTTGAAATTAACTACGAAAAATCATCTAACAGGAAAGATGAGTATACTGAGCGACATAGTACATAGTAGAAAACGTGAAAGAAATGCGACCAAAGAAAGTAGGGAATTCAGAATAGGTGATCAGTCAATAAAAAAAAAAGAAAAAAAAATTCAAGAAAATTAATACAGTACTTGTAAATAAATATTTTCTTTACACAATAAAAAAAGCAGGTTTATATAACTTGAATCGCCGAAACAAATTTTGAGCAAGAAATAATTACACTTGTTTAATCTTTATTGATTAATTAGTCAAAATGGTAATTACAAAAATTTAGTATTGTGTTCTCAGCGGGAACGAAACCGTATGAAAAGTTGCAAATCAATCTAACACTGGGAAGTTGGTGAAACTTCTATTACCAAGATACAACAGGTGACAGTAATATAAGTGTGAAAAACAGGTTCATATCTCATTATTGTTTAGCTACAAGTAATTATTTTAGTCGGTGTTATGTATAGTCGACTCCAAAAGTGAATGGCGTATGATGAATGATAAGGCATGTCACTTTCGAAAGAACTACTAGAATCATTCAATAATAGAACACCGAATCATTGTATGTGTTGCAAAAGCTTTATAGAATTACACCATTATAATATTATTTTAATTTTGATATAGGTGCACATTTCACTAGTTTGTTTAATAAAACAAGGTATGAATAATGGCCAAGACGCCTATTTTTGTGTTATAACTCAAATGTACATAATACTTACTGTTATTTTGTATTTGGTTCAGAACGGAACCTCGATAAACAGCCACGACCCTTAACCTTGCTCTACTTTGGGGTGGGGAGTGGGAGGGGGGGGGGGTGAGGAGGTGACTGTGTATTCTCGAGTATTGATCTAAACGTAACTGAGCCTTTGTATCTCGGACTAGCGGAATATTACACGTAATTTATCACCAAATGCAGCTTCTATTTTACAAGATAATTACAAATCAAAAATAAAATAGTTGATAATACTGATCCTGGAATATCAGTATTCAGTTTTGGGGGTAATTATAGAATTTACCAATCTATGTACAAACTTCGATTCCTATCTGTTAAAGAAATCCTTCAGAAGAGTACAGGTTTTGTGATTCATGATATAGTTTACTAGCTTAGTCATGACTAGGTTATTATTCGTAGTTTCGTGGCTTTGTTTTTAAGACAAATTATTCAAATTTCTCAGTTCAGAAACATGATCCATAACTTCTTTAAGTATGACTATAATCTTTCGTTGGGTGCAAATGTTTGTATATTTCCATGCAATGCATTAATTACGAGTTATATCTTCACTGTAAACTCAAATACATCCCACAAATAATATTTAATTTATTAATAAGTGCTTCCGAAATATTTTTCCATGATTTTATATGTAAATATTCCAACTTATTCCGGGTAACTACATTATGTTTGTGTCTCATACCTTGAGAAAAAAAAGACAAACCTTCCCTCTCTCTCTGTTTGTTTGTTTTTGTTGAACATACGTTGCACGCACGAGCATTATGTTTCTGTTTGTTGATCTGTTTACTCGAGGGGACCCTGTTATCGAACACAAAGAGCTATTGAAACTAAGTAAACTTGCTCTCCCATGAACGGTACACAAATATTATTCTACGGTCCAAACTATTGTTTCTGATATATTAGAAGTTATGTTTGATTCTGATATAAAAGAAGAGATTTCCAGTGAAATACATTTACACAGCAACATAGCTTCATTTTTACTTGTGCATTTCAATTGAAAACTCCAAATCAATAAATAGTAATTTATTTAACTGATTCTCTTCAAGTAACTTCTTTGTCATTTAATTTCGTTTTAGTTTTTTTTTTAATTTTATAACAATTTTTATGGATAAGGATAGTTGTCATTTGACTACAAACGCTATTAATATCATAGTAGAAAGATCCTAACTTCCTTGAAAACATCTGCTGAAAAGTTTTAAAATTTTGTTTTCTACAGATCACCACTTAGTTTGGTCTCTAGTACTCCATAGTTACATTCACAAAAATATAAGAAATGACGTCATTTCTATACGCCACATAACTTGTCTCTAGATCCAGTGTCAATCAAGTTTTTCTTATTTGCTGCTAAAACATGCAAGCTTCAAAAGGAAATTATAAAATGGTGATATAAACTCGAATATGTAAAACTGACTACTAATTTTTTCTGAGTTTATTGATCAGTACTATAAGACGCTTACTTTAACAATGTAACTTCCGTTTGCACTTATTCAATAACCTACAAATTACTGTTCCAGAAAATATTCCCTATTTTCCTTACAAGTTGTTTGATTTATGATAACATCGATTACACGAAACAAAAGAAAATGCTGCTACTAACTTTGAAATAACTGAAATCGAACAAAAACCATTAAATCTTACAGAAAATTACTTAAAATCATTAAAAATCATTATTCAGTGGAAGTAAAAGACATTTACAGGCATTAACAACATATTTACCACATTAAACATTTTAAGACTTAAAGGACTATGGCTTACATAACATTTTCAATTAATCTTTTATTTACCATTTCATGCTCTGTACTGCTTGAAATAAAATTAAAGTTAATTTAAACCATTTTTATCCATCCAAACCCCACACATTTATGCGAAAAATATACCAATATACTCTTAACCACTGCGTATCTTTCTCGAACACACGGATAATTAACATTTAAGGATTGCAGTTAGTTGGAAGTTTGGTCATAGAGCTGTTACTGGTTGGTTAACTTCTAGACTAGTTTCGGGTAACCAGTTAGTTCATACTTATTTTAGTTGATAATACCATCAAGCCAGTTCAGGTAATTGCGCAAGTTTTGGGTAACTTATACCTCGGTCAACATTTCTAGGTGAGAGTGAAGCCACTGGTTGGTATAAACGAGACAAGGGTGAATGGCATTTTTTACAAATAGTTGTTTCCCACATTATTATGTTTTTACTCTAGTTAACTAGTTTAAAGAAACATTTAAGGTTATACTAGAACAACTAAAATGAAAATTGAGCTATTTGGTAAAATCATTCAAAATGTTCCTGCTTATGATTAATTCGCAGCAGTAATTTACCAAGGCTGCCCTCGAAGAATCATCTTGATTTTTAATATTGCCACAGTAATTAGTGATTACGGCGTGTTTCAGACGATTGTAGCCATTTATCACTACTCATTACATGTCAGCCATCAATTCGGATAGTTTTAATTAATAAAGTTAATGATATACTACCACTTAACAAGGTATTGCTATAAAGTCAACAATGAATGATTAAAATGGTGCTGGTTTCTTATATCACTTTTTAAACACTCATATTACATCCAGACAGGTTCCTAACACATTTTATATGCCATTACACCTCCAATACAGAGAAGCACAAAATCGCTGCATGCGCCTCAAAAAACCGATCGCGGTACACATTATTTGCTCGTCCTGCGAACACTGCACTGTTCGCTCAGCTCACGCGAAACCAAGACTCTACAATACTAATCCTTAAAGGTAATAACCAAACTATGCTACACCGATTACGATACAAATTTGTATCGTGTAATAATCTGTAAATATCACATTACAGACACATATGAACGAAGATTCTCTCGGCGTTGAGAAATTAGAAAATGCTCTCTGATAACTTGCCAAGTTAACGAAGTGTTATCACATGGTATTTCGCCGATCAGATTTATTGTCGCACATCACCAGAAGACGGCGACAGTGTTGTGATCACCACAATATCTTGTGATTATATTTCGTTAACTTGGCTAGTTACCCGAGAATATTTACAAGTTACAGACATTTATATATTATTTAGGATACTAATAAAATTAGTGTTCGCCAAAGTTACAGAAAATGGATGCCTATCGGTAAGACAACTTCATAAATCCAGAAAAAAATTAAATCAGAAAACTTCCACATAACAGTTTCACACATTCATTCCGAGGTATCACTAATACAGCCTGCATTAAAGTCATCATGCCTAGATATGCTAGGCAAGTCTCTTTCTACTCCCTCGACATATGCGCACATCCATTGTTCAAAAAAAGGCCTACTTACAGCTACAGACATACTATATAATAATAATTCCGTGTTTTCGTAATGACCTGGTGACGGGGTTTCCATTGGCTGCTCATTCCACCCCTGTCTTAACCGTCCTAACCTGGTAGTGCTGCTAGGTACAGGGGACCTATAGTTTAACGTGGAATCCGAACCATGGAAGCGTACTTCACATTACACATCAGCCTGTGCCAGAGGTCGGGTTAGGGGTCTATGAAAGTCCTAAGCCGAGACAGGGATTCGAACTGGGGATCTTTCGGTGCCCAGCCAGACACATTAACCCCTGACCACCAGACCGATACAGATATACTGTTAACATTACCACGTCTGTGCCGCGATCTGATAAGATTTTACCCACCCAAAACATCGCCCAACGCGCTACGCGCCTAAAGAATTTTTCATTTCATAAACTAAAAATCTAACTTAGTCTACAACCCGAAGGTTGGTCGAGTCTTCCCGAAGAAGATGTATCAAACTATTGTCTCAGAGGCACGAAGGGGAATTTCTTTCATTTTAACACGGAATCAAAATCACGCAACGTTCCGGCGTGTTTAAAATAATCAAATATACAACTGTTAAAAGTTATTGCTCATCACGGGATTTGAACCCGTGACCGAAGAAAGAAAGAACTTTAACCGCTGAGCTACCAAACCACCTTGGTTTGAAGTATGCATGTCTAAGTATTATCAAAATCGGATTAAAACTATGAGTTTGGATGAACAACGTTAACAGGAGTTATAGGGGGGAATGAGACGAGGGTTTAGGTTTTTGTAAATTGAACATATGCGGTATTTTTCTATTTATTTCAAAGTATACATGAAAAGTTCCATCAAAATCGGATAAAAACTGTGTGTTTGTACGAAGAACATTTGCATAAATTAACAAACAATCACTCATTTTTACATATTACACACAAGTACATACTTTCACTGCTGTCCAAGCGTAAGACGTCATACTTACAGTTATAGATATAATGTTAACATTAGCATGTTGGTGAAACGAACTCATAATATTTTACCCATCCTTAAAGCGTCTAACGCTCATATCATACGCGCAAAACGTCATGGAATGTCGGTGACGGGAACTGGCGAAGTCGTAGATTTACCCCGGTCCAAATATCGCCAACGCACCTGTAGAAGTTTACACTTCAAAAATAAATAAATAAAGAGCACAGCAACATAATAAACCATGGTTGCTCTCACCCAAACATTCATTTATGGCACACCATAAACGATTTTCGATTGGCTACGTGAAAACTATTCATAACCGTCTCACATCTGACGGTCGAATTGTCTCTTACTCTCACAGCGATTCCTGTAACGAAAGTAGTGTCCGAGGTCATCCTACCTGCCTCACTTTCTTTCCCTTCACTATTGTTGTCTCCCGGGCAGAAAAGATGCTGTTTGTAAATTCATAAATCCGACGTCATTCACTCATCAAAATCACTGTTTCAGTTGATACAGTTAGCGGATAATAATAAAATAAAATGTGATGATTAAGATGAACAACAATTTATTCTTTGAAATTTTGTCTAGTTCTATAACCGTCAGTGTCTCTGTATGCAAGGACTACTGCTATGGATTTGTATACCCCGTTCACTTCGAACAGGCGGTTCAAGGTCATGTTCCCTAGCTCCGCTTCTCACTTCACCACGCCCTCTCTTTCTATCTCTCCGAATTAAACGCTGCTTCCAGGTAGGCGACTGATAAATTTCGCCCTTCACATGTAGGGGGTAAGGGCGGCGGAGTGGGGGTAGAGCAGACTTACAATGTGCTACTTCTGTTAACTGAACGGGTTATAGCGGTGTCAACAAATGGCCCGTTATCAAATCATCAAACAAAATGTGTTCGAGGTGTGTAGCGAAAATTGTCACTAATTACTTACAATAGGAATTCACACTTCGTTTATCTTCTGATGAGTAATGTTCGGATCTTTAAAACCAGTCATATTTTTTCCCTTCCAGCTTTTCGAGCTACAATGTTGAATTAAACAATGATTTAACGTTTCTGATTGCAGTTAAATGCATTTTACATAGCGTATAAATGCATATTCAGGTCATTTACCTAGATTTAGTCATATTAAGATAGTATTTATGATCATATGGTCATACTTTGAGAAAATTTCTGGTAATTTTTTAATAGTACCGGGAATTCACTAGAAGTTACAGATGAGAAGAAATTAAGATAATTATTCACAGAACTGTACCCCTATTAAGGAAAACAAATTGTCGTTGAATTGGTCAGAATTCACCAGACAAGAATTAAGTTATACAGGGTGGGGCATTTAATATGTTTTCTGGAAATATTTCGGAAAGAAAGCATTTTAACAAACAATAACCTATATAAAAAATAATCGTAAAGTAGCGGGCTACAATTATGTGATATTGGTTTTTTCACAGGTGGCGCTGTTCTTTTAAATGGGAACCCCTATTTTTTTTTTGAAGATTCCGATTCCTCATGAAAAAATAAAAATAGTTTGCTTAACTCACTTTTCTGTTAGCCTCACAGATGGCGCTGTAATCGCGAAAAATGAATATTCGCGTTTTTTGTGTATAATTTTAATTATTGTTTAAATAATTACATGTAATTTTCATTCTGTAAACTTGGAAGGTAATTTTAAACGATAACGACGAAATTGATTTTTTAAATGCTTTTTCTTACTTATTTGCAGCCATGTCTACAGCAGGTGCTCAAAAAGGTGACCATTTACTTCCAGACATTTTCTGACCCTTTGCAGAAATGATGCCTGATCAGCTCGAAGTGTGTCAGAAAATGTCTGGAAGTAAATGGTCACCTTTTTGAGCACCTGCTGCAGACATGGCTGCAAATAAGTAAGAAAAAGCATTTAAAAAATCAATTTCGTCATTATCCTTTAAAATTACCTTCCATGTTTACAGAATGAAAATTACATGTAATTATTTAAACAATAATTAAAATTATACACAAAAAACGCGAATATTCATTTTTCGCGATTACAGCGCCATCTGTGAGGCTAACAGAAAAGTGAGTTAAGCAAACTATTTTTATTTTTTCATGAGGAATCGGAATCTTCAAAAAAAATAGGGGTTCCCATTTAAAAGAATTGAGTTGACCTTGTTTTAACGACAACAGCGCCACCTGTGAAACAACCAATATCACATAATTTTAGCCCCCTACTGTACGATTATTTTTTATATACTTTATTGTTTGTTAAAATGCTTTCTTTCCAAAATATTTCCAGAAAACATATTAAATGCCACACCCTGTATATTATTGTCACTCTCTAAACGTTAATGTTCCGCCCGTCTTTTAATCTCTGCATTGCAGCAGCAGCATACCTGTGTCAAGTCGCGGCAGTGTTGAAAATAATCTTCAGTCAGTGTTAAATCTGCAGTTGGTCAGCCAGTACCGCCATGCCTAAAATACAAAATTTTCTGAAAATGCGAAGTTATGCAGTTACGTAAAGGAATCTGGAGACGAGTATTGTAGTACAGACGAAAGTGTTCTTTTCTGTAAATTATGTGAAATTAAAATGGCTTCAACAAATCGATTTAAATTTTAACTTCCCAATGATGCAGTGAGTGAGCGGAAGGATATTATGCTGTCTACATGAAAGTGACACTACTAGAAAAAATAAGTGATGTACAATTGAGCATGTTTTGTTACATAGTAAATTTAAATCTTTGGTCATATTTTGTTATTTTTAGGTCATATATACCCGTTTTTAAGGCCACACTTGCAAGCGTATTTCGCTATTTTTTGGTCGTATTGATCCGAACCCTATTGATGACACTCCATTTACAGAAAAACTCTAAATGTCAAAATTGCGTCATCTATGCTTATCACTGTGTAAACTGCAGTATATACAGCGAAACTGACTCATGTTGATATTTCCAACGAGACATGTTTTTTCCACAGATTACATTATCTCTTGAAAGCTGTGATTTGCCTTACGGGACATCAAAGGAGGTACCTCCCTTTAGTGTGATCCTCATTTCGTGTAGCTTGCTCTGGCCACAGAGTGACGTAGTGGATTGCGGATGTGCGCATGCGCAACGCGTGCCACATTTGCATCGTGCAGGACTTGCCAACTTGTGTTACAAGCGCGTATAACCATATTCCGCGTCCTTATGCTTCACAGAATTTGCATTTCAATGTCGGCGGTTCATCCAACAACAAATATTCACGCATGTCTGTTGCTCTAGGGCGTCTGCTGCGTAATAAATGCTGCGCGGATTAGAAAACTAACATTACAAACCATCTCTGGGACTAGAGGACGGTGATTTCCGAAGTTTATTCAGAAATATATATATATATTAAAGGTACATGATTGTTCTAAATATTGCTTCATATTATTAAAAATTATTTAGGACTTTAATATCAAATGGACTCCTGCTCGGAGAGATATTCAGAGAAGTTAATTAGTAGAGATAACTTATAAAAAGAAAATATAGATCTGGTGAGCTTATACCCTGAGACTAATGCCCTTGTTATTTTGTTAACAGAGCGAATAACTGTAGGAAGCACGATGGAAAAGAAACTGGCAGTACCAAATTACTGAGGACAAAAAGTGTGACAATTACTTGGAGCAAAATAAAGTGGGAACTTTATATAGCTATTGTACAAGCGAATGGCGACATCGTTGACACAAAATTAAAATTAAAGTTAAAAAAATTTACCTGAGTGAAGTCATAAAGGGTAAATTGTGGTAGACGTGATAACGTTATAGAAGCATGCATTTCTTTCTTTGGTAAAGAGGCAGGTGAAAACTTTAATCATATAAATAGATTCGCTCATATGATTGCTGCTATCTTGGTGGAGAAGATTCGTTAGTGCCGCTTGTTGTGTGTCCGTGAACGATAATCATGATGATGTCCCATTCTGTGTTGTGGCCCTGATGAACCCCTGCCGTTTCTTAGCCACCAGTAACCTTGTATACTTCCTGTTCACCAGTGTCTCTTCAACCGTAAGTACCACAAAATTCATCTCGGAATACAAATTACTTGTGGCTTTCATAGATACAAATAAGTTATACGTATATCTTGACTCGATACAACATAAAATCTATAAAAACCATCTTAGGATAAACAAATAAAAAAATCTACAAACCCAAAAAATTTAGTTTTTTTTTATTCTGTTATTTTTACATTTTATGTGCCGAATTTGTCTGTTATTTACTCCACATCTAATAGCACAAAATTCAGTTGAAATATTTCTTCTCCTTATTCTACTTCGTTTACCATCTTCATATCTGGGTAGGAAATCTATATGTAGCCAAGATGAACATCTCTGTTAAAGTGGCAAACAGTTGCTCATGTCGTTTTTCTTTTATTTTTACTTCTGTTGAAGGCGTTATACGTTTCACGTATTTGTTTGTTCAGTTATAATTCTTGAAAACAGGAATATAATGAGATACAAGCTCCTCAGCATATAGCTGATTCAAATTCAGTAATGCCTCAATTCAATAGAACTTAAAATATAGAACCGTTAGCAATGACTGACATCAATCGAACTCACTTAAATGCTGATACTAAAATACAAGTCTTTTTAAAGAAATCGAAAACTTTTTGGTGCAAATTATTCCAAATAAATTATTTATTTGTTCTGTTTAGATTGAAAAGCTGGATGAACCGTGAGACGATTTTTTTTAATATAAAACATTTTTAATCACCAACATATTGGCTGAAATTTGTTACACTATGAAATTTCTATGTCAATAACACGTCAGGTTAAATCTGCTCCACTGTCTGCTTAGAAATTAGACAATAGTTAAAAAAAAACTAAACGAAGCTGATCCAATCAATTACACAAAGTGTGGTGTATCTTGAAATCGCCACTATGTTGAGGCGTTATGGAATTTTAGGTTCATAGTTCCAGACGCATGTTTACTGGCCAAAAAAAACGTGTTACCAACAATTTTGGCTCAGTGGTTAAGGCATTTGAATGGAGATCGAATGGTACCCGGTTCGAAACCCTGTCTCGGCGGTGATTTTTATAAGCCGTTAACCCGACCTTTACTTCTGACACAGCTTACTGCGTAATGTGAAGTACGCTAGAACGCTTCCGTGGTTCGGATTCCACGTTAAATTGTAGGTCCCCCTAGATCTAACAACCCCAGTTGTGAGACTGATGTTTATACATCCACATCTAATTCGGGCCAAACAATGGTTAACGCGCTCCTAGACGAACATACATAAGTAACAAAATTATTAAAATCTCTGAGTCCGTAGTAGAATTTTTGGTGGTTCCTCTGTCGTTGTCACTACTAATTAACTATTAATAAATTGCAGTATGCTGAAAGCCCCAATCGACTTAAACCACGATGCCCATTAGATAGTCAGAGATGTCCCAAACAATTTTCTACCACTAAAAAAGGAATTCTTCACTGCCTGCTTCGAAACTAAACAATCGTGTGAGAAAACTAAACGAAGCTGCAACCTACTCTTTGTCAATATGAAATATCACGACGCTAAAATAACGTAACTAATACCAGACTGTCTGCTCGTGGCTTAAAAAGGTGCAGAAAAATTATTACAACCTACTCCTCTGATTAGTCACATCTTAGGAGAAAATATGTTCACGCCAAAAATACCAAACACACCCACTAGTTTTGAATTCATTTAGAATATTTTTAGTTTCTGGTTAATATGCATTTGCCTTATGCAATTAATCAATTGCAGGGAAAGTCTGTTTTTAAGACCTTATGTTATTTAGAACAAATTTAACATTCATAATCAATTTTTTGTTAGCCTGGTTGAGAATCAGTGACTATACTAAGATGTGCCAGAAAAAAGGTTTTAAGCGCGACAGTTATAAAAAAACTGTTTATTTGACATACGTCATATTAATTACTGTCAAGAAAACAGTTAACCGAAAGTAAAAGCTTGATTGAGATGTTACTTTATAATGAATTACGTATAATCCATTTTCACACATTGATGTTACCAGCTACATATTAATCGAAAACCTGTAGAAGTCAGATAAGAAGTTTATACGTGAGTCACGTTCAACGAAGAATTTTGCCCAATAATTATGTCACATCAAATTGAAACGAAACCTATTTTAGCCGGGGGTCACGTGCTATACATTAATGAGATTCCCATGGAACTCCAAACAGTAGTTTCTGCATGGATAGCATTAAACGAAAATTTATTCTAAATTTCTAATTTTTTCAACGTCACACGAAAATTAATTGTTCCGTATTTTACCCTCGGGACCACGGACTGTATATTAATCGAAGACCCATCAAAATTCGACTAACAGTTTTTGAGTGAATAGCGTTTAGAGAAAATGACAACATTCACTTTTAATTTCTAAGCTTTTCGAAATCACATGAACTTAAAAAATATCCCATTTACCCTCAGTTTTTCGAAATCGTACGAAAATCAAACCTATGCTATATTATCCGAGAACGTAGCCTACATATTAAACGAAATCCCATCAAAATCCAACTAGCAGTTTTTGAGTGATCGCGTATAAGAGAAAACTGACACTATTATATTTAAATATCTCATCTTTTCGAAATCACGTCGAAATCAATCATATCCCATTTTACCTCAGAACGTGGGCTGCACATTAAATGATATCTCATAAAATTCTGTTTAATAATTTATGAGTAACTCGCGTTCAACAGCAAACGGACACTATTTATTTTTAATTTCTAATCGTTTCAAAATGACACAAAGTTCAAATATAGCCCATTTTACCCTCGAGATTACCCACTGTATATTAATCAAAACAACATCAAAATCAGAGTAGCATTTTATGATTGAGTCACATTCATGGGAAAACTAACACTACTTTAATCAATTTTCTTAACATTTTGACATTGCACCAAAATCAAACATTCCCCATTTTACCCAGAAAAACATGGGCTGTAAATTAATTTTAAAAAGAAAAATCAAAATCTGACTAGTAAATCTTGAGTGAATCGCGTTTAAAGGAAAACTGACACTTTTATAAATTTATTAACTTTTAGACATCAAATCAAAATCAAACACACCATTTACCCCGCGAGGCCATGAGCTGTAAATCAAACGAAATCCTGTCAAAATCCGACTAGTATTTCTTGAGTGAACCGCATTCAACCTTACCCGGTAAAAATACGATCTTTTTCCTTGAATCCTCTTCATTCCAACAGACGGACACTTTTTTTTTTTTTTTTTTTTTTTTTTTTTTTTTTTTTTTTTTTTTTTAAAAAAGCTTAATTTTTTTCTTTGCTGGTTATTAATAGAACCCCCAACTTATTTTTTTTACAAAATTTAGTATGTTTACATACTTTTTTTCTGGTTACAGTTGAACTATAAGTATATATTATCTTTCAACACTCGAATTTACTTCAATATTATGTCAGTTAAATTGCTTCCAGATGTTCACATTTTTTTTTTTTTTTTTTTTTTTTTTTTTTTGTAGTTTCTCAGAATCTTTCTTATACGCTACTCTCCTGTATATCAGAATTACTTCTATTACAAACACAGTATTCACTACTTTGCTTTCAGTCAAAGCCGCAATTAGGCCGTGTTATTAATTCAGAACACGTGCGTTATTGGTCAGCAACGTCAGTAATAATTTATGCGGTCCTGGCAACATGCTGAACATTTAATTTACCATTAACTCGTGCGTTGATGTACTAGTGTAATTTAAACTGCGATGCGACTTCGCAATTACAATATCGACGGCCCGCCGCGCCGCTGTTAATGATTGCGCCCGGGTGGCTGGTTTTGGGTAATTAGCGTCGCTGGCAGTGAGGCCGCGCATCCTAATCGCGAAATTAGTCCTTTAACTCCTCGGGAATGCCATGTTCTCTGTAATGGGCACTAAGGTCTCTGCGCGCCTCACAGTGTCTGTTCACGCA
Source organism: Vandiemenella viatica (assembly GCA_031002005.1). Classification (NCBI taxonomy): domain Eukaryota; kingdom Metazoa; phylum Arthropoda; class Insecta; order Orthoptera; family Morabidae; genus Vandiemenella; species Vandiemenella viatica. Next base: position 227,709,130 of record JARYHS010011408.1, on the reverse strand, counting down.
ATGCTCGAGTGGTTCATGTAGGCTTGTAGCAACCCAGGTACGACTGATAGATACCTAAATGCAAAAGATGTAAATCTCCAGTAAAAAATCAACAGTTATTTTATTTCAATGCAACCTTTAAAGTCATACAACACTGATTGTATGAGATCCTTTGCTAAATTTAAATTTTAAACTAATAAATCCCTTTTATCGTAATACCACATTCAAATAATTTTTTTGTGTCTTGCTGCTTGCTGTATGCTTCATCCTGCCGATACATGCGCGTAACTTCTGTATTAGTTGAACCCTCTAAAGATTGTCCTACCAATTATCCGGCACTTCAAACATTATTCTTTGGTTCCATAGACATCGCTTAGTTGCCTTCCACTCTAAATGATATCTGTTACAGCAGACATATAAACATTTAATTTAAAACTCCAGACCGATATACTGTGTTACATTATACTCGTAGTATGTGCGTTTAGAGATTGTCATCTGGCAATAATTAGAACAAAGACGTAGATTTAATATGTTGAGGAAAGTTGTTAATGCATTCCTCTGACTTCATTAATTAATTAGAGGAAAACGCAAACGCGCCGCTTTTCGAACGATGTTGACCACAGAGTTTCATAGAAGTCTATAGAAATTTTTCTCATGAACATTTCACCTTATAATTATGCTGCATCGACTCAAAGTTTAATGTGTTGTTGTTTGTTTTTTTGTTTTTTTGTTTTTTTTTTGTTTTTAGTTTTTTTTATTTTGTTTCTTTGTCTTTGTATTAAAATACAATTACATAGTGTTCTATTTTATTTTTTGAGTTATTTTTAGAAATTTCTTTTTCCTGTATCATAAAAGTAGTTTAATATTCGTGATCATTAGAGCATTAAGAAAGTGTACTTTCCTGCCAGTTAGTTCCAGTGAAGTACACTTATTTAGTAATTTATTAATTGCTAGAAATTGTAAGAAAAATTGGTTAAAAAAAATAATTTTCCTGTGTGTCCTTGTAATTGTTGACTGCTAATTCTCCTTTGTCGTAAAATATATTCCAGAATGGTGAATAGTGTACGCAATCACATCTGGAAATATGATTCTGTGTAAGTTTGTTGATTAATTACCACTGTTAAACGTGTCTGTGGAAGTGATGCTGTGACGTACTGGAAATGAATCTATAATCGATAAATCTGTGCATTTATTCAACTCAAAGTTTGCAAAAAAGATTGAATATTACTGCACTTTATGTTTAAAACTAAATTACGTTATATGGGTTAGAAAATTTAAATCTTTTATGACTTTTGCTCTTAACTTCAAAATACTGCGCCTGTTAAATTTAAATAAATTAAATGTAAGTATGTACCAGGAAATTTTGTAATGAATGAAATACATTCCACTAATAGTTTTCATTCGACATGAGAGAATCAGAACGCTGTCCGAAAAAAGCGCAATATTTATGGAACTTTCGACTCGGATTCCATCTATAGATTAAGAATTTAACAGGACATATTGAACCTTTGAGAAAGTTTGGATTTATTATCGACCACTTTGTGAAAGATTGCGTGGTTGATTTACCATAACGCTACAACTCCAATGAATAGCACATGTTGTCGATAGCTCAGCAGGGACTTAGTCGCTCCTGTCCCCTGCAGTTCAGCCGCTCGCCTTACAGCTAGAACTGGTACGCCCTCCTACTGTGAGTATTAGGGTATTAGCGTCGCCCAGTGTTAATTCCAGACAGTCGGTCGCAGCCAGCAACTGGATCAGCCGGTCGGTGGATGTTTTGGTAGGCGAGCTTTAGGATCAGAACGTCCCAACGCCCAAAATGGCCATCACCGTTGCATTCTTCATGCGTTTCCACCTACCGGAGAGAGACTTCCGCATCCACACAGTGTATGATGGATGAGCGGTAACACTCTAGGCCCTCGCATTCGGGAGGACAGGGGTTTGAATTCCCGTCCATCCATCCAGATTTTGGTATTCCAATGTTTCCCCAAATCATTCCAGTCGGGATGGTTTCTCCAAAAAGCCATAGCTGGTTTTCTTCTCATCCCCAGTCCTTTCTCGCATCTAATGACCTACGTGACGACTAGGCGTAAAGCCATAAGCAAAAAAAAAAAATCCTTCCACACCATTGGCAAGGTCGCAACACGTGGGTCTCAAATTTATCGTCAGATAATAAATCTGTTGCTGGCGTCGATCGCAGTATGACGTTGTTGACGAGGAAGCCTCTTATAATCTAAATGTTACTTCGGGCGTTCCTCAAGGAAGTGTAATAGGACCACTTCTTTTCCTAATTTTTATAACCGATCTCCGTGACAGCGTTAATAGCAGGTTTCGATTGTTTGCCGATGATGCAGTTATCTATAGGGAAGTAAATGGCTCTTACTATTCCTTAGAAATTCAGCGCGAACTGGATGTATTTCGGGATGGTGTCATAGGTGGCAACTTACACTTAACTGCTAAAAGTCAACTAATAAAAAAATGCGTTTGTTGAGGAGTACAAAGTTAACAATTCAGTTTCTGACCCGGTTGATTCCCTGAAGAATTTTGGCGTAATTGTACAAAGCAACATGAAATGGGAGTTGCACGTAACTTCCGTCGTAGGTAAAGCTAATTCTTGATTATGATTCATAGGCCGTATTTTTAAGGATTGTAGTCTCATACAAAACAAATGGCATACAAAACTCCTGTGCGTCCACATTTGGATTACTGTTGCGCAGTTTGGGATCCGTATCGCAAGGGATTGATTGTCGAGCACAGAGAAGCGCAACGCAATTCGTGACCGCTTGCTACAGCTTTTATGATATGATCACAGAATTGATTCATAGGTTATGCTGGGATGGTTTGGCAGACAGACGACGTCATCTTCGTTTGAATTTATTCGCGACTATGCGAAATTCTCTGATTGACGAGTGCAACGTAATACTTCTTTCGCCAACCTATTTAGTTCACAATGACAGGAGGATCGGAGAAATAAGATGCCGTACTGATGCTTTCGTGTATTGTTTCTTTCCTCGTTCCATTCGGGATTTGAATGCTCAGTAATAGGACTGGTGCTTAGCACGCTCTGCTACCAACAATATTTGTGAATTGCGGAGTATGGATGTAAATCATATGTGTCAAACTCAATTTTGCAGAGGGCTTTATATTAAATTTAGAATGTGTAGGTGGGCCAGATTCAGATTAAAAAAATGTACTGAATTATTATAACATTTTATTTATTTAATTGTATAGTATACATGATTGTTCTTTCTGTGTCACATTGCGATCTCGGCCGTATCTTTGACATCACTGATGTAAATGAAGATGTAGACACTAAATTCTTTCAGGTTACTTATACTCCAGCTTACCACTGTCACATAGGGCAACCATTCGACGTGTCAGAAGCCACGCAACACTTGTATCCGAGACTTGCTCCATGTAGACCACCCTATCGGTGGGACTACCTAGTTTCCAAATTTTTGAGAAACAGGCGTTTGATGATATGCATTGGAAGAGCGGTATGGAAATCACGCAGGTGACATCGGCGGTGACTCTTTTAAAGCTGCAGGAAAAGCCTTGCTAATAAGTGAACGGAGTACGGAAAACTTTTGCGTTGCTCCTTGTTTACTACCACCATATTATAATCGTGAAGGGCAGTCACTTGAGGTGTCTGGATTACTTACCCAGTAAGTGCCGAGTCATATAATCCGAGACAAGTAATCGGCAGACTGCAAAGCGCCTATCCTTAAAGTTACTTGTGACCTACTCAATCCTATGAAACTGAGCAACGGGATTTACCTTTAGTATGAGATATCACGCAAGTATTACCGACGGCAACTCTTCTTTTGCAAAATATCTTTATCCATCCGCCAACTGTAGATCAAATTAGTAACTTTTATATACATCTTGTCCCTCCGCCTATCGTGCACTGAGTAAGTATTTCTAACAATTCTTGCACTCTCCCTTCCTGCCCATGGAAGAACAATTCTCCAAACAATCATGAAATTTTACAGAGCCTTCTTATTGCCTACATTCCTTTTCAGGAATCTTTGATGGATTTTCAAATCGACGATACTTAGAACCCGCCTCACGCAATACGTGAATGGCAAACCTGGACGCTGACCTGCCTGACGTAAGGTTTATGCGGGCTCTTGCAGTAGATACCAGCTAGTCTAGACACCTGACGAAACACATACTGGCTGCATTCACCCCCGGAGTTGAATGACCCAGGCGTTGGGTGGTCATCCAGATATTATCTTTTACTGCTTTGTGAATATAGTAGTGCGCGAATACAACAATTGTCTTTACCGCATTAATAGTTATTGAAATAATCACTCTAAATGATGATAGGCACTAATAATACTTTTAATTTTCTTAAATAATTTGATTTAAATGTTTATTTTAATTGAGATTTAATTACTTTAATTGATGTAGTGAAGCAGATGCATGTATAATATCTATGTAAAACTATGTACAATTTTGTACCTGAGGTTCCCGAGTAGAATATTTTGTTTAGTTGGTGTAAGAATAAATATCGTTAGTGATGGAGCCACTCGGCTGTGTGGGTTGGCAGCAGGAAATCAAAAAGGATTGTGAACAGATGGATCGGTGGCCAGCATCCGCTCGAAAGCTGGAAAGGATTTTCGCTTACGAGTAGAAAGTAGCAGTAGATCTGGCGTAGAGAGCGGCAGATGCACACATACATTGTGGTTGAGAGCTAGTGTATCATTCGGAATAAATTATAGTAGTTGTACATAAATATTAATTTCTGTCATCCCAAGTGAATAAGACGGAATATAAAGCGATAGGTTTAATCAGTGAGAATTATCATCAGTACTATATCCTTATATCACGCTGATACTATCACAAGAAAATTTACAAATTTATGTTTTTCGATCGTTCGTCGTCCGTTTACTGAACTGATTTGTTCCACAACCTACACAACACAAAGGGGAACGACGGTTAACAGCAAACAAGTCCCACACAAGAATCAATTAAGGGCTGCCATAAATAGTAATAAAGGTAGCTTTCACCTGAGGTTGAAAGATGTTGGAAACTCATGAAACTCAAAACACTTGCTACGAAACATTTTTCTTAAATTAAAATTGACTGTTGATCATTGTTGATGTATCATATAAGTAATTACGAGTATGCATTCAGCTACTTATTTCATCGTACGAATCCTCTACATGTTTCTTAACAAGTATTTTAATACTATTGAAGAACTGTCACCATAGTATGTACTGGCTATTTCGAATGTAGTATCGAGTTTTCATAACATAATATAATACAACTTGATGGCCCGAAGAATAGCGAAATAGGTGGTTTGAGTTAGGTTGAAAGAAGTACCGCCAAATTTTTAGCAATTGTTTATTTGAAAACTGAAATACGCACGTTGCAAAGCACTAACGCCTTACGAAACAATTTGAAATGATGAAATGTTTTCCTGACTGAATCAAAAATATCCAAAACGGTACTTGCTGCAGAAAACACACACAATTTATCCATATCTCTGTGATATATCATGCCGCTATCTATGTGATGAAAATTTCTTTATGTGGTGCTGCTATCTAGCGGTATGCGATCACTCCTTATCGACGCCAGCGAAGCCTAGCGGCTTGACTCTGAATTACCGCAAACCCGTGACCTTGATTGTTCATAATTTTAACGTTATGGGTTGAATTTCGAAAACATTCCTTTCTTAATTTATGATATTATCGAAGCGGAGATAAAATGATGCCTCATTTATCAATTTTGGTTAAGAATGGAGAGAGAATTGTGGATCGTCACAAAAAGCACCTTTTAGAAATAATATACAGGGTGTTACAAAAAGGTACGGCCAAACTTTCAGGAAACATTCCTCACACACAAACAAAGAAAATATGTTATGTGGACATGTGTCCGGAAACGCTTACTTTCCATGTTAGAGCTCATATTGTGGACGGCTGTGATACAATACGCCATTCTCCTGGGCTGCATCAGCGCATCAGGGATTCCATGCGACGGAGGGTAGATGCATGTATCCTCGCTAACGGAGGACATTTTGAACATTTCCTGCAACAAAGTGTTTGAAGTCACGCTGGTACGTTCTGTTGCTGTGTGTTTCCATTCCATGTTTAATGTGATTTGAAGAGAAGTAATAAAATGAGCTCTAACATGGAAAGGAAGCGTTTCCGGACACATGTCCACATAACATATTTTCTTTGTTTGTGTGTGAGGAATGTTTCCTGAAAGTTTTGCCGTACCTTTTTGTAACACCCTGTATACGATACGCGTGTTCGGCAAATTCTTGGTTGCTTCTAAAGTGTCCAACTACTTCAGTCCACAAGAGTGTCTGGCAGCCTCCATGGTGTGAATTAATCATCCTCGTTTCCGTCGTTGCAAGTGGAATAACAGTTTGGATACCTGCAGCGTCATCCGTCCCAGAGAGACCAGTTTCCACGGTGTAATGGGAAGGACTGGATGTAGGGCGCAGTCGATAGAGGTGGTCGCGTCCGGGGACGCCTAACGACGGAGCCCGGGGCACTGCACCGCACGGCGTCGCCAAGAACCGCTACAGACCCTGAATTCTAACTACCTGCTTTCCATCCGCCTGTAAATGTTTGCGCCGTTATCTAACTTAATTCCAAGCAGGAGCATTAGACCGAATCCCAGACCGAAACTTGGCTCTCGTCGTAGGTGCGCCTGGTGGCTCAGTTCGCGATAAGAGAGCGTTGTAAATAATACCGCCAGCCAGAGAGGAGTTTAATGTTTCCGGCCGGTGACCCGTGGGAGCTGCGGTGCCACTTGCTGCCAGTACTTTGCAGCCCCTGCCGGACATGTGGCTGCAGCCCGCATCGCGTCTTCACTGTCGAGGGTCTATCTTTCGCTTAGATGTATTGGCGCCGGCCTCGGTAGCGTAGGGGCTAGAGTGCCGAAGGTCACCGGTTCGAGTCCGGCCGCGGGCATGGGTGTTTAACTGTTGTGTCTATGAATGTCATGTCCGTCCTGTGGTGTGTCGAATTATCTGGAAAAATTCATCAGGCTGACTGTGTGGCCTAAGATGCCGAAAGCCATTAAAAAAAAAAAGATGTATTGGTGTTGAAGGTCCGAATTGTTCATGATTATATGGCAGCACAGGGTCTACCCGCTGGCTTCTAATTGCCTGGATTACAGATTCGAGTCCCGTAAAGGGCATTGATGCATTTAATTAAGTGTTATGTTCGTCTTGTGTTGCCCATTGTATAGAGCAAGGTTTCTTACCCCTTTTCTACTCGTGAAACAGTAATATAGCAAAAATAATTAATTCTACGAACCCATAACTTATATGGACCTAGTTATTTACCTATGTGTATATTAATATCCACCCAGCACTTGCCGCGGTTACTTAATACTTACACCTACAGCAAGACTCTCACAAAACGATCATTATGTTAATCCTTCTGCTAACACCACTCTTCGATGCCAACCGGAAACAAATTTATTATAGTACGCGCCCGTAAACAATTTCTGCTTTCCATTTGCAAGCAATTGTGGTGGAAGTTTTGTCGCTGGACATTTACTTCAACCTTAGAGGTTTAGTCTCTTTACTAGTGGTTTGTCTTTTGGTTGCTCTTTCTTAGTTTAAGTTATTAGTTATGGTCTTTTGTGTTTGTCAAAATTAGTATAATACTGGCCGAGGCTGACAATCAGTGGGTTAGTTGACTTTCGTGATGCCCTATAGAAAGATCTGGTTATTTTCAGAATTCTTTCTAGGAGCAGCGGGACACCTGGTGCTTCATGCAGGTCTGCTGTCGGAAACCGGTTCGGCACATGTAGTGCTCGCCGAAGTAATCTGTTCTGCATCGTTTGCAGACGGTTCAGTTGGACCTTGGATGCGTACCCCCACACAGGACATGCATATTCAATCACCGGACATATTAGGCTACAGAAAACACTGACGCCGGTGCTGGCTGACAATGAGCTATCCCTGTTGAGTATTGGGTATAACTCTTGTAGCCTAGCTGCAACTTTTCGTCGTATCTCCTCAATGTGATGACCGAACGTGGTGGTGTAACGATTAGCGTTCTGGCCTCGCATTCGGGAGGACGGCGGTTTGAATCCCCGTCCGGGCATCCAGATTTTGGTTTTCCATGGTTTCCCCAAATCACTCCAGGTGAATGCCGGGATGCTTCCTTCGAAAGGCCATGGCCGAATTCCTTCCCATTCCTTGCCCCCCCCCCCCCCCATCCTTTCCCGTCTCTAAAGATCTCGTTGTTGAGAGACGTTAAGCAGTTTTAAAAAAAATCAATGTGATGTTTCCAGGTTGGACGAGTGACCAGAATCACGCCGTGGTATTTAGCTGTAGTCGACCACTCGATGTCATCACCATTTACGGATACGGTTTTGCCGGCAGTCACGCTTCCCCAGGCGCCTGGTCAGCATAATAGTTTGAGTCGTTGTTGAGTTCAAGGTTATTCTCCAACGTCTGACCCAGGCTTCAGTCTGTTGGAGGACTTCTTGTTTTCTTCTGATTGCGGCGGATTTACTTCTATGCGCGGTGAAGAATGCAGTGTCGTGTGCATATATGGCAGTACGTACTGTGGTTGGAGCTGGTATATCCGCGGTATATAAATTATACAATACTGTACCTTGGACCGACCCTTGCGGCACTCCGGCGTTTATAAGGCGGCGAGTTGACAGCTCATTGCCAACCCTCACCCTGAATGATCTCCCAGATACATAGCTCCTGATCAGCTTTCCAAAAGGGCCGGGGAAACCCTGGTTATAAAGTTTACATATTTATTATAGTAACAATACAGTCGTGTCTTATAGTCTGGAAGTACCAGGATATTCATGGCACTTAGAAAGTTTGGTTTATACACTGTTATAGCTTTATACAGTACGTGTGATGTACTCATCTTATATAAATAAGATTTTACTAATATTTTTATTGTTATGATATCTCTAATTCTGTTTCAATTAAATTTGTACACTTCTGCCTGCAGACCACCTATCCAAACTTCGCTGATCACAAATTGATAATCACTGTTTATGATAGTATTGATAGTTAAATCTTGTATGTACTGTGGGGAAAAAAAGATCAATGAAATTGTGGCGGGTTATATTGCTGAATCTGCTGAAAGCCAAATGTTGCTTAAATAAGAAAATACAATAACAATTAACATTTTTTTGTGATAAATGGTAATTACGTGAAATCCGAGCCCACAAATCTGGAATATGACCTGCCCTAACTACTTACCTGACGATATACATTCTTAACTTTTGTTGAAATGTTCCCCCTGCAAGCCCAAATTTTTTTTATTTAATAAATATTTATAGACCCTATTAATGGATTTGATTGAAGCACGAGAACGTGTTGGAGGTATCTGCACGTTCCATTTACCACTACACACGATAAGTTGAAAGCCGTCTGATGAAAGACTGGTCCTATTTCCCTACCTGATAATTCTAGAGGAAAATGCTATTTTTCGGGTGTGTGATAAGTACTAAACGCTTAGGCTGGTCTTACAGTCTTACTAACTTACAGCAAGCTGGCCTCGGTAGCGTAGGGGCTAGAGTTCTAGCTCCGCGTACCGAAGGTCACCGGTTCGAGTCCGGCCGAGGGCATGGGTGTTTAGTGTTGTGTCTGTGAATGTTTTGTCCGTGTTGTAGTGTCCTTGTGTCAATACTTGATAGCAACAAATCACATTGAGCTGGCTGTATAGCCCAGTAGCCGAAAAAAAAAAACTTACAGCAAGCTACAAATTCTAATTCCATAATTATAAGTCAATCATAGCTCAAAAAATTTATCCAGAAACGCCGAGAAGAATGTAGTCAGTTGAATGATATCATTCGTCGGCATTCTATATACAAATGTACAACAAATATTAGTCATTAGTTTGACTGAGAGTTTTACACATTTAAGAGTCATTTTATTATAATTTCCGCTAAATGACTTGAGAAGACACTTATAGATAGGAAGAATTCTAATTTTATGTGCCCTAATTTGGTGTTTCATATAAATGACGATTACTGTTTAGTGGCGGTTTCTATAATAATTCAGAGAAATTAAAATAGTTCATTATTTCTTACAAAAACGGTATTTTCACTTTTTATCAACAGATTTCGATGCTGGCTTCCATCACTTCAAACAAATTGTCTGTGGAAAATTTTGTTGAAATGATGTGAAATAAAACCATCACACACCTTTACAAATAGTTGTTTCAAAACTATAACTGAAAATAATGGTCAGTTATTATACTCCACAGGAGAACAGAAAGATTCAAATAAGAAATATATTTAATGATGGATGTAATTGCAAATAAAGCTACCTAGTTAATGTGTTACTGTTTCATATTTACAAACTAAATCAATTTAAAAATGTTTAATTAAGATAAAAACTGATTAATGTGCATTCCTATGGATAGTTAGGCTTAACTTTCTCCTATTTGAGTTTGAGTTTGTTTAATTTTTTTTTGTAAAATTCACCTTTTGATTGGAGAATGACTTTCTTCTATATAAACAATTCTTGATCTAGTCTTTTTCCGCAAAGTTGCAGCCATATTTCAAAAGCAACATGCACACAAGTACAATGTCCTTTTGAAAACGAACACATTGTTAACTAGTATCAAAATTAACATAACTGTGTTTCTCGAATTCTATCAGTGGTACCATATCTCGAAAAAGTTAAAAGTACGCTGAACTGTTATTTTTTAATGAACTCTCGTAATTATGATACGGAAATCAAACGCTGTACTATGCTTTCGTTAAATAGTCTTCATCAAGCGTAGCTCATAATGATCTGTACTCTAAAAGTAGGATGTAATCAGTTAGAATTTTAACTCTTATGGCTACCCATATGGTAATTAATTTTCATATACTGCGAAACCAACAATATGCCAATTTTACTGAAGTTTTGTTAAAAAAAATACTAATTTACTTGGCCTACCACAGATATCGCGAACGAATAAATAATAATTAAAACAGCAATTAAAGTCGGCTGACATCTCTTTGATACCAGGCAACGGAATAAAATTATCAGCGTTTTCGTTTTAATTAGTTGCTGCTCATTCTACTGATCAATATCTCTGCTAATGCACACTATATATCTTTTAATGTGTTTTTTTATGACAAGGCATCGTTCTCCCTTCATACTCAACCAAAATTTTTAAGATTAAGTTCTAAGTTTTGATAATATAATTAATTATAAAAATAACTTATCGAAATTCAACTCGTAAATGGAAAAATTATGAACAATCGAGGATTACGGGCATGCAAAAGTTCAGAGTCGAGGCTTAACTGGCTTGATTTATTATTTCTCGTGCCCAGGACATAACATTATAAGTTTAAACAAAACAAATAAAGTTAAATAATTAATATTAAGCTTATGGACTATATAACACAATTAAATGGAATGTGACCAGAATTCCGCAATCATTGTGGCCTTCTCATTTTCCCTAAAAAGATCGTCGATAGCGCAGGTTTCAGGTAGATTCCTGCATACCAGAAGATGTTGTGGGTCCTGCAGCTCACCACATTCACATAGTTCTTTTTCAGTACTGTAACCAGCTGGCTTGATAAGAAATGATGCCATTACCGCTAGATAGATCCGTGAAATTTTCTCACGGATCACCTATTTTTACTTTTACTCTATTAGCTCCATTTAATTTTCTTTTCGCTGAACTCTGTCATAATCAGCCCTCCTGGTATTGAGTGCCATCTCGCGTGATGCAGGAACATCTAAATGGTCTGTTTAACAGCTAGCCACCAGACCCTTCGCGTGCATGGCCTCTCTCAACGCTGGGCCGTTACTCCAGTCCTAAACTGAACCGCCGGTTGCTGTTGTCTCGGAGGACCGACACGCAACATTGGGCCGGCACGCTACACCTGTTACCGCTCCGAACCCTGCTTCACTTAATTGACTTCCCCTATCCCGTAACAGGAGGGCTGCTTGTCCACAACAACGGCCTGCCTAATATCTCTGCTCATGTTCTCGGAAGATATTGTCTTCCTCAACTCCGATGATCTTCGTCCTTCTGTCCCCTGGTTTATTATACTTCCACGCTTATCCTCGTATATTACTTCAAGTTCCTGCGCAGGACGCGAAATAATCGTTGTCCTGTTACGTTAACATCTGCAGTCTTCTGCCGCCTCGAGGCTGACACACTTTAAATGTGCACATTTGTAGGTGGAAGGTGGTAAGTTTTAAAAATTCCCAAGTATCTGTTCGCTAGGCATACTGGGAAAACATATCTTTAAACTACTTAATGCACTCTAATAGTAAGTTTTTCTAAAGACTGTAATTTTGTTACTTTTCCTTTAAAGTTTTTCATCCTTACGCGCTTGTGTTTTAAGGTTATTTCGTTGAAAGTAAAAGACTTGCCTGCAGAACAAATACATCTAAATCTACATCTATACTCTGCAAATCTGTGGGTGGCAGAAGGTGCTAAGCACCAATCCTAATTCTGTGTATTCCCATCCCGAACAGAACGAGGAAAGAAGGAATACATAAATGAATCAGTACGGCATCTTATTTCTCGAATCTTATCCCTCCTGTCATTGTGACCTAAATAGGTTGGCGGAAGAAGTATTTCGTTGCACTCGTAACTTAAAGATTCTTGCATATTCTCCAGCAAATTCAAACGAAAAAGACGTCTTCTGTCCGCCAAACAATCCCAGCCCAACCCACGAATCAGCTCTGTGACACTTACGTAAGAACTGTAACTAGCAGTCACGAATCGAGCGGCTCTCCTCTGTACTTTCCTTAATGTGTCAATCAATCCCTTGCGATACGGATCCCAAATTCCACAACAGTATTCCAAATGCGGACGCACTAGTGTTTTGTACGCTATTTCCTTTGTATGAGCATTACAACTTCTCAAAATACGTCCTATGAATCCGTAGTTTGGAATTAGCTTTGCCTACAACGGAAGTTATGTGCAAGTCCCATTACATGTTGCTTTGTACTGTTACACCTATATACTTTAGGGAATCCACAGTGTCAACAACTGAATTGTTAACTTTGTACTCCTGAGCAAGCGGGGTCTTTTTATTACTTATTTGCAATGCCTTGCACTTTTTACAGTTAAGTGTAAGCTGCTATTTACGGCACCATTCCGAAATAACATCCAGATCGCGCTGAATTTCTAAGCAATCGTCGGAGCACCTCACTTCCCTATAAATAAGTGCATCATCAGCAAAAAATCGCATCCTGCAATTAACGTTGTCACCGAGATCGTTTATAAAAATTAAGGAAAGAAGTGGTCCTATTACACTTCCTTGAGGAACGCCCAAAGTAACATCTAGTTTATAAGAGGCTTCCCCGTCTACAACGACAAACTGTGATCGACCAGTTAGAAAATCGCGTATCCATTCGCAAATCTGATCAGATATACCGTACGCTCGGATCTTCGCTAAAAGTCAGTTGTGTAAAAAGATTTCTGAAAATCCAAGAAAATACACAGACGGAAAAAAAAATCCCAACACCAAGAAAAAATTATTGTAGAGTAATGAAATTTGGACAATGCATTTGTCAAGTTAACATGTTTAATTGATTAAATTTTCAAGATCACAGGTTAATTTAAGCTCAAGAAAATGCATTTCAAATGTGAAATACTGTTAAATTAATAGCCGGTGTAACCTCCAGAATTTTGAATGCAAGCCTGCAAACGTGAATGCATTGTGTCATACAGGTTTCGAATGTCACTTTGTGGTATGGAGTTCCATGCTTGTTGTACTTGTGCTGTCAATACTGGGACGGTCAGTGCTGGCTGTGGATGATGCTGGAGTTGTCGTCCAATGATATCCCATACGTGTTCAATTGGAGACAGATCTGGTGATCTCGCAGGCCAAGGTAACATGTCGACACTCTGTAGAGCACGTTGCGAGACAACAGCGGTATGAGGGCGAGCGTTATCCTGTTGAAAAACTCCCCCTTGAATGCTGTTCATGAATGGCAGCACTACAGGTTGAATTACCAGACTGACGTACAAATTTGCAGTCAGTGTGTTTGGTATAACCACAAGAGTGCTCCTGCTGTCATAGGAAATTGCTCCCCAGACCATGACTCCAGGTGTAGGTCCAGTGTGTCTAGGCCGCAGACAGTTTGGTTGCAGGCGTTCCCCTGGCCTCCTTCTGACCAACACTCGGCCATCACTGGCACCAAGGCAGAACCTGCTTTCATCAGAAAACACAACAGATCTCCAGTGTTGGTCAGAAGGAGGCCAGGGGAACGCCTGCAACCAAACTTTCTGCGGCCTAGACACACTGGACCTACACCTGGAGTCATGGTCTGGGGAGCAATTTCCTATGACAGCAGGAGCACTCTTGTGGTTATACCAAACACACTGACTGCAAATTTGTACGTCAGTCTGGTAATTCAACCTGTAGTGCTGCCATTCATGAACAGCATTCAAGGGGGAGTTTTTCAATAGGATAACGCTCGCCCTCATACCGCTGTTGTCTCGCAACGTGCTCTACAGAGTGTCGACATGTTACCTTGGCCTGCGAGATCACCAGATCTGTCTCCAATTGAACACGTATGGGATATCATTGGACGACAACTCCAGCATCATCCACAGCCAGCACTGACCGTCCCAGTATTGACAGCACAAGTACAACAAGCATGGAACTCCATACCACAAAGTGACATTCGAAACCTGTATGACACAATGCATTCACGTTTGCAGGCTTGCATTCAAAATTCTGGAGGTTACACCGGCTATTAATTTAACAGTATTTCACATTTGAAATGCATTTTCTTGAGCTTAAATTAACCTGTGATCTTGAAAATTTAATCAATTAAACATGTTAACTTGACAAATGCATTGTCCAAATTTCATTACTCTACAATAATTTTTTCTTGGTGTTGGGATTTTTTTTTCCGTCTGTGTAGCATCAACTTGTGATCCTGCATCAATAACTTTCATTACATAATGCGAAAATAGAGCCAGTTGCGTTTCACACGATCGGTTCTACCGAAATCTGTGTTGGTATGCTGTAAGTAACTCGTTTTCATCTAGAAACTTCATAACGTTAGAGCATATGACATGCTCCAGAATTCTACTGCAAACAAATGTTAGAGATACGGGTCGATAATTCCTAAGATCTCTCCGATCTCCTTTCTTGAAAACGGGAATCACCTGCGCTATTTTCCAGTTAGAAGGTACTTTTCTTTCCTCTAATGATTTACGAAATATATCTGACAGAAATGGTTCTATTTCTTCCGCGTTTTCCGAAAATACTCTTACTGGTATACCATCGGGACCCGGCGCTTTCCCCCACTTCAGGAGCTTAATTGCTTTATGATACCTACACTATCAATTTGAACTGGATCCATCTCAAATTCAACACGCCGTGGAAAAACGGGAATGTTTTCCTGTTTTCGTCAGTGAAGCTATTTTTAAATTCGGTGTTAAATACGGTAGCCTTGTCGCGGCTGAATGGCTACAGTGGCTGAATGTATTTTTAAAACGAGAGTATACAGGAGAGAAAAGAAATATTTTCCATCTCGATTCGTGTTTTCTTCAGTTCGTTTGAATGTTCGGTAATTTTTTTCCTGAAGACCATTGATCCTTATTTTTTACAAATTTTAAATCCTGTCCACCGCTACTTAAAATCAAAATATACGAGTTTGATTACTTACTATTTGCTTGGTGATAAGTCACTGTGACTCACGTGATCTACCGTTTCAACAACGGACTTATAATATTTTCTGTGTTTCGTTTTTTTTCGTAGTATCTAAACATATTAATGTTCAAGTGATGGAGGGAGAGAGGCGGGGGGAGGACAAGAGATCACTTCAGGTTCAAGAATGTTTCCAAGGAACTTGAAAGAATTAGTTCATGGCGTTTCTGAAGATACCATTCAGACTTATCGTGATTCAAGTGAGATGGTTTATGGAGTCCCGGGTAAAACGGAAATCTAGATGTTCTGAATACCAGGCACTCTCTCACTAACATAGGTTAATTGCGTCACGATTTACGAAACAATATGCAGTATTGTTTATACATATCATTATTTTAATATAAATTTAATTCAAATTCAGTCGGATTTGTAACAATGATATCCGTATCGCAATGGTTCAAGTTCCACGTCGTAAAAGAAATCTTAAATTTGAAAATGATATTCCTCATTATTGATTTACTTTATAATTTATACTTTCTAAGTCATCATGCATCTGGGGAAATGTATGATGGTATAAATCCATGAAAATAGAATACCATTAACATTTATTGAAATACCACATCCAATTACATACCAATTCAAAAAACAAAAATACTCACAGTTTAAACCAATTCATTTCCACCATAGAGGAAAACATTTAGGTGCAACATTTATTTAAACAGGCGTCATTACGACATGAGGCTTTGTTCACATTAACATATGAATTGTTTTTTGAAATGATGAAAAGTCTTAGTCTATCCGGTAGAGGAAAATCTGGCTCACTTTACCTGGGTTAGAAACATAAGTTCTTATTGTAGAGAATCACCTCGTTCAGTGTCGCTAATAGGGTCTTAATCACCTAAACCAAATGTAATACCAGACTGTGCAAAACACATTATGATTTATCCATCAAGTATTAAGTGGTGCACATGCCGAAATTTATTCCATAAACTGATTAGATATTAGCACATGCGAACTTTTTCAGTTATGATTGCACTAAGCATCTGGAAGTACAGACTTAAAACATGCTGTCTCCATTTCCACACGTCCATCTTCTCCAGACTTCAGGCAGCAAAATATAGCATCTTCTGCCCGCTAAGGTCATTATTTTACCTTCCTTCACCTCGGCTGCAAATCCTGCGGCCAATACAGAAAATATAAAGCAAAAGAAAAACCGCTTAATTTAAAATGTCCCTCGTACACATTTGCGTTCGGAGCTTCCCCCTCAACGTTTCGTTGGCCAAATATTCACATATTGTCCAATTAAACATTTCTTCATACTACATCGCTAATGAGTCCCTGAACGTATCTGCATAGATCATAACACACACATTTTCACATATATATATATATATATATATATATATATATATAACGGCCTCGAATCACACATCGTGCATCTTAGTGGTTGTATGTCGGTAGATGTGGACGTGTGGTAGTTATGGTAGGTGAAAGTGATCGACCTAGGGCATTTTCATATTTCGACCAGACGTGTGGGTCGCTATATTTCACTTTGCAGCCTCATCTACTAGGTGCAGACAATTGATGTTTGTATGTGATACTAGCCTAGAGTCTCTTATCGTTCACTGTGGTGGTTGAATGTCGGAAGCTTTGAGTGTGTGAGAGATTTTGTTGTTGAAAGTGATAAACTTATGACATTTTCATATTTAGACCAAAGTGTTCAAAATTTTTTTGGAATATTCTAGAATTATCTAGAATATTCTTGAATGTAGTGAAAATTTCTAGAATACGACACATCTGTCAGGTTTTTTCTGGTATTAACAAACATAAATAACTAGTTCCCGGCGTTGCCCGGTATAGTTGGCGTATATTTACCTCTACGCTATTTTTAATCCCACAATGAGAAACATTTGTACAAAGTTTCATAAAATTCGCGCCAACTTTTTTCGGAATTAAAGCAAACCTAAATTACACCTCTCCCTACCAAGAAACCGATGGGTTGAAGTTTATTTGCACGTACACTATTTTCATTCGTTCTAAAAGATTCATGTGTATCAAGCATCAGTAATTTCGTTAAGAAATTGTATTACTACATTACTAAACAACGCTAGATTATGTGAGAACCTCACATTTGATTCAATTGTGAAGTAAATGATATACGTTTTGCTCGAAACGTCAGATACTTTAACTCCACTGATTCAGCCTATCATACAATATATCAAAAGTGAATCCATAATAATATTATCGAAAATAACAGAAGATTAATGCTGATGGCCAGAGACATTGTAGTTGTAAGCCTACTGCCAAAGATCCTGGTTAAATAAAAATTCTGTTGTATTTAATGCTCTCTTACGCGTTTAAAAATTGAATATCCCGAATTAAAAGAAAGAATACTTCCAGTTTTGTTTAATGTGCAAAATAATTATTATTGTAAAGTTATCTGATAGCTTTTATTAAAGGCTTTGATCAGAGACATTGAAGTTGTGTGTTTAGTGCGAAGTATGCAACATCTAATCCTTTCATCAATGAGATTTGTCATCATACGTTCAGAATTTCATTTAATGCTGCTGAGTTATATAACGTTGAAATGTAAGACATGCCAAACAACTGAATTGAGAGTCTACGCTTTAAAACGGTGAAAACCCCATCGAAATCTGCTTTGTTGTTTCCTAGTTTTTATAAGACAAATTTATCTGGTTTTCGTTTTATAGATGTAGATAGATTAATAAGCAACATTTACAGTGTGTGGACCGATTTTGACGAGACTTCCACTGGCGGGTTGCTGATATGGCAGGAAGTAACATAATACTTTTTATCCTGGAAATAAAAAGCTTCAAAATTCTTGACAATTACCAACGAAGGCGTGGGCACCAGCTAGTGTCATTTTTAAAATAAATGTAATTAAATAATTGTCCGCCGTTTTAAAATTTGCGTCAGTTAAAATACATTGGAGTAGTTTTCCTCCACTACAGTGTAAAACCTCGGCAACAGCTAGATGCGAGGTGGCACTTAAAGGTGAAGCCCACAGCGCGCCGCTGTGTGGCAGCCACCTGTGCTGATAACAGCAGACACGGGTAATTGAAGCGGGGAGGTGCTAGGTAAGCCCCGGACTAGGCGTGCAACGTGACGCGAAGGTCAAGTAGTTAATCAGCGGGTAGCTTGTATCAGTACAACGGCTGCACTTAACTCAAACGTAAACATAATCCGACAGATATACGGCGTCATAGGTCACGCAGAAGCGCTTCCCCGGCATTACGACCGGATTTAGGACTACTGGCTGCAGTTTCCGGTGCGTGCTCACGGACATACGCTCACGTCGAGCTTGCTGCACGTGCTGTCTGATCCATATTCGGATCTTCTAATTGAAGAGCGTGTCCCGTACAAAGTAAAGGTAAACTTTTAAAATGTGCAAACACCTGTTCCCGCCGTTGTTAACTTCTAACATTTTGTTGTTTCCTAGGGCGAGTTTAGCACTTTAGGTATTAAAATTACATTTAAACTATATATATATAACGATAGGTAAATTCATAAACACGAGAGTACACAATATTTTTGCTCATGCTGTTTCTCAATTTGATAAATACCTGCCTATTTGAGGAAAGTTTTGTTCTTAAAAATAAAAATTTAAAAATTGCTACTAGGAAGCGTCCATAAACTACGTAACTCCATTTTGGCCTCCTGTGAACCCCCCTCTCCCCACGTAGCCTGACGCGACTTTTGTCTCTACTCCCCCCCCTTCCCCCACCATGTGGCACGTAGATTTTTCGCCTACTGATTCCAGAAGACATTATGTACTGTTTACTCTTGTCAGACCATCGTAAATTACATATGGAGTTAATTAAATGGTGGAAATAAATATTTACATGCTGTGATTTTAACTGTGACAAATGATATGAATTAATAGCTACGTGGCCCTGCTCGAGACCCCCCCCCCCTCCCACTCACGTAGCCCAGCGTAGTTTTCCAGCCAACCCCTCCCCCTGTAGACCGAAATACGTTGTTTATGAACGCTTCCTTATTCCTGGTTAAGCTACTGCGAAGAAAATTATACGCTTATTCTGACTGACTCCATTTGTGTGATTAACAAGTCGAAAAATTCTGAAATAGTCCATTATTACAATAATTAAAGATATTGATTTATTTAACTGTAACCTGTCCCGTTGCCTCAGTTGGTTTTTTTTCCCCTTTACGGCTTTACGCCTCATCGACGGCTAAGGTCTTTAGAGGCGGGATGGGGCTGGGGACAAGGAACGGGTAGGAATTCGGCCATGGCCTTTTTTTAAGGAAGCATCCTGGAGTGATTTGGGGAAACCATGGAAAACCCAAATCTGGATGCCCAGGCGAAGATTCGAACCCGCTTCTTCCCGAATGCGAGGCCAGAACGTTAACCGTTCACCCACCACGCTCGGTGATCAGTTGGTTGCGGCACTGTGATACGTGGTTGAGTCCTGGTGGAAAGAGAAATTTTCATCATCAGGATTTGGTCAGAAGGGTAGGAGAGAAGGTACAACAGTTCCTAATCACCAGAACGTGCACCATGGTCTTGAGTTAAATCCCAAAATTCTCCCCAGTGAATAAGGAACAAATGCCTTAGACACTGTTAATGGTGATTCGTCGGACCAGTGGAGACGTTTAGCTTTGCGGCCCCCTGTTGTCTTTAAGAATAGTAGGGTTGAAGGGGCCAATACGGGAAATTACAACACTTGCGAACACTATCTCACTGGAACAGGCAATGGAAAACCACCCCAGTTCATCTTCCCAGACATTCCCATGTAGAGATAATTGCTTTCGTCTGTACACGGGCAAGGCGTGGTAACAAGAAGATAATTCAATTGTATAAGGAGGAAGTGAAGTAAACATGAACGGAAAGATGCAGGATAAAATGGGACAGAGAATAAATCAATAATTCTGCATCTTTGTTAGGAATATAATCTACAAGTGAAACCCAGGGAGGAAACAAACAAATTGCAGGCTGAATTGTTCTATCAACCAATTTTGACGCAGTTCTCCGGAACATGTTCGCGGGCAAAGAGAGACTGGAGCCGACTGCAGGCGGTAGAGATGAGGTTCCGGAGAGGAGAAGAAAATGTCACGAGGAAGGAAGAATAAGATCGATAATGTAATCAAGTAAAGCTGAAAGGTTGACTCAAAGGTTGTCACAACCCGAAAAACGTCAAAGAATAAAAGGCGGCAATTGGGGGATATTTTGAGAATTGACGGAGGATGAGTGCAAAGAGAAGAAAGGAGACTTATCGGAAAGAATGCGGAAGATGGATGCAACACGCATGGAGAGAAGTAGAGGCCAATTAAATAGGTCGAGGAAAAATAATGGAGAAAAAATTCTTGAGATACGGTAAAAAATGAAATTCGTAAAAATAAAAACTTGATCGAGTTGTCATCATGTTTCTACCACTTCTAGAATTAAATCGTTGGAATAAAATTCATGTAAGAATGATTTTTCAAACAAACATATTCTAAATACATTTAACAGCATACAAACGAAAGTTAAAAGTAGTTGAGTAATAATGGAACCCATGCAACGAGTGTCCCGAAATGTCTGGCTACCCTCAAAATTGGAAATGTCAAATGATGAATGATGATTCTTCTGATTTTTGCTTCAGTAAAAGTTAGAATTATTACCTTTAGTTTGCACGTTAAACTGTAATATTTTGATAAAAATGATTAATAATCTCATTTTACATGGACCTAAGGGCATTAGCTTCTAAATCAATTGTAGCAGATTATGTGGATCCTGATTTTAACGACTAACGAGTACTCGCACTCTAACGCAGTGTACTACTGGTTCCAGCCTTTATTTCATTCAAATCATTCAACATTTAGGAAGATGATTGAGGATATTGTTGATGCTTGCAAAACGGCTCTTCTGCAGAGTGTCGCTAAGACCAACCATTTCGATTTCTGTACCCCTGCTTATCGCACAGTGCGTCATGGTAGTGGTATTTTGTTACGAACTTATACTTCACTGGGCACAGGTGTCAATGATTGCGGGTGTGTGTTTCAACCCAAGTGGGCTTCCTACTGTAAATTAGACATAGCAAATGCCGCGGCCCGGCTGCTTTTGCTATAGCAAATTCCTTTTCATTTCTCATTGTACAGTTAGCTGAGGGCTCATTCAAACTGTTCTACAATCCAACCCCGTATTAACCTTAGTGCAATTTTTTATACTGTGATTCTGCTTGATGTATTTTCATCGAAACACGCTAATATGAACCTTAGTGTTCAGAGACGTTTCTTAGTACAGTTTTCAATGAAGATAGCATGTAATTATAATTTTGTACATGATTTTCATGTCAATTTGACTGTTGGAAAATATGTGCTTACAATATTTAGGCTTCCTAGCTGTTGATGTGATGGCGGCAAGTTCGTATGTCAGCTGATTTGAGTTTTGATTACGCCCTTAATGGTTTTAATAACGGTTACCTTCATATTGGTCTCTCCTGTAAACTGGATATTCATTACGCTGAAAACTGAAACTGTCCACTGGATTAACAGCCGCAGAGATTGAAAGCTATCTTCCTACGTAAAAAAAAAAAAAAAAAAAAAAAAGAATGAGGAACAAATTTGAATAGGTTCATGCTAAAAAGGTCTAAGCGATTTGCATACAATTTTCGATAACCTAAAAAAAAATTGTCCCAAGCCTAATACTACCGAGAGTGGTGGTATAATGGTTAGCGTTCTGGCCTCGCATTCCGGAGGACGCCGGTTCGAATCCCCGTCCGCGCATCCTGATTTGGGTTTTCCATGGTTTCCCAAATCACTCTAGGCAAATGCCGGGATGCTTCCTTTAAAAGGCCATGGCCGAATTCCTTCCCATTCCTTGCCCCCCCCATCCTTTCCTGTCTCTAAAGACCTCGCTGTTAAGAGACGTTAAGCAGTTTTTTTTTTTTTTTTTTTTTTTTTTTTTTTTTTTTTTTTTTTATAAAAAGAGCCTAATATTCTTAAATTTGTTAAGTACATAATTTTTTTAATATAATTTCAGGATAGTGCCAATGTTTCTATGCTATCAAAACTTTTTTAATTTTTTTTATATGTTAGAAAAAATATAATAATACCTTGACTCATCACCTTTTAGCATATATTAGAAAAACAAAAACACATTGACAGGGTTTAAAAAACGATTTTAATATCTAAATTACTCAAAATAATCAGTATGTCGTAATTTAATAGGTTTAAATTTATTTTTATATATAAAAAATAAGTGCGTCTAACATCACTCGTCCTCAATATCCTCAGCGGTTGTTAGCGAAAGGTAAATTTCATTGTAATACTCTTGATGTTCAGATGGTATGTACTGTTGTAGTTTTCTAATATCATCTAATTTGGCTTGCTTTATGGCAGCTTTTCCTTCAGGATAAGCTTTAATAGTGGGTGCCTGTAGTGGAGGTCTATCTGAGTTCGGATATTTAAAAGTGTGGCACAAACTTGAGTTTATTGTGGGCTGAGTGATAACTTTACCAGTTGTTCTGAGTTGTAGGTGGTGTGAGTCAGAGTGAAGATAGTGTAGTGTACTTTGTTTTCTTTAAGTACATTTTTCCCCTCTGTCTCCTGAGATATGGAATTCTTCTTATAGTACACTGGCCACCAGTTCTTAAAATATAAAACATCTTCAGTTTTGACAGCCACTACAGTGAATTTACTATTCTTGCTTGATTTCAAAATAAGTTGAACGCCTAAGTGCATTCTGGGAATCAGCTGGTTTGAAAACCTGGTCACTGCTGTCGCAGAGTACAAGTAGTACAGTGTACTGTGTGCTAAAAGGAGCTCGGCCAATGACTGAACCCCTTTCAGCAGAGATTCATCAACAATCAGTGCCTGTTTCCACAACACCCGTGCGTTTGACTAATCCAGGTTTAGCGTAAAACGATGAGATCTACCATTAACAACTAAAATCACAAGTGTTCTCAATTTGCATTTTTTTTTTTTGATTGAACCCCATTTAGCATGAACCTATTCATTTGGATTTTACGTGTTGGAAAATATCGTGCGTTAAATAAAATATAAGCACCATTTTTATGTTTTTCGCTAATTTTTATTTATCGTTGTTTTAATTTCTTATTTTGATTTTGTCTTTGTCAAAAAATCTTTTTAGTTTGTGTATTCAAAGAAATCGTCCGATATTATGTTTTCAGATTCTCTCTTTTTCGCTTCTTTTTTTTATTTTATTTTTGTATTTTGCATATCGTAAAGAAATCGTTCATTCTGTATTTTAAAGCTGCTTGGGTAAGCTATTTCTACGTATAATGAATTAAAAAGTAAAATTACTTAACCGTCATACAAAAATTAGAATGAAAACATTTTTGGGTCTTTTTATCATCAATGTTTGCTTATTTTATTTCTTTTTTTTTTTTTTTAAAAAAAAAAGTAATGAAGAAAATTATTTAACTGTAACGTTACCGTAAACGTCCAAAAGTTATGAAGTTCACAATATTTGTTACGTAAAATCCACTGCGGTTTGTAGGTGTTCTGTGGGGGTATTAAACAACATCCGCATAATACCTCGGAACAATAGCGATAATCGCCACACGAAATTACCACATTTATAAGTGCCCATGGAAGTGTTAATTCCATATATAATGCTGCGTGGGGTTACCATTTGGGACGCCAAGTGCAATTGTTTGGCTTCCATTGTTTCCTCCGGACATTTTTTTTAACTCCGCCAGAAAGAAAATATCCTATCGGAATTCGCGCGTACAATACGCACGTGTATTTGCAGAATAATAATAGCGTATTACAGTACCAGGCACTGGCGGGAGAGGGAGTGTGCGGATAACTATGTAATTTAGAGCGATGTCACTCACATGGTGACCAGATGTCTGCCGCCTGACAGCTCTCTACGTTATTCAGATAAAACACACACGCACAAAATCGTAGTCATGACAGAAATACCATCGTTCTGGAAAGATGGTTCATACTTCATGCGGTTGTCAGTTGAACATTACGTTGATAGTGAATGGCTGCCTTTTAATGAGAAAAAAAACAATTTTTCATTATGTCTTCTGTATTTCTATCTTTCTGTATGCCGTAAGTCCAACTAAAAATTTTAACAAAAAAAAAAAGGGAGAGAAAATCAAAGATGGCTGAGCAGTAAAGATCGCGCCTGGCATTG
Organism: Vandiemenella viatica; assembly: GCA_031002005.1. Taxonomy (NCBI): domain Eukaryota; kingdom Metazoa; phylum Arthropoda; class Insecta; order Orthoptera; family Morabidae; genus Vandiemenella; species Vandiemenella viatica. The sequence goes on along the minus strand of JARYHS010011408.1, from coordinate 227,684,463 downwards.
AGACCAATGCCGAGATGTTTTCTTTAAAATGCCATGGCCGAATTCCTTCCATTCCTTGCACTGCCCTGTCTGTAATGACCTGCGTGTTTTTTTTTTTTTTTTTTTTTGATTGCGCTTTAGACTTAACGCTTTGTTGACGGCGAGGACATTAGAGGCGGGAAAAGACTGGGGATAAGGATGGAAGGAATTAGGACATGGCATTTTGAAGGAACCATCCCGTCATTCGAATTGAGTTATTTAGGAAAACCACGGAAAACGCAAATCTGGTTGGTTGGATGGGGATTCGAACTCACATCCTCCCGCGAGGCCTAAGTGTTAATCGCTCACCCAGCACGGTTGGACTATGAACATGAAATAGCCATGAAAAAAAAATCATTAAATTCCTCTAAATCTATTGCTGATCTATGTTGCGTTTCCTGTAGCAAAACTCTGTCATTTTTAAAACTTCGGAACCCTCGGAAAATACGTATTTATATATGGATCCCAATAATTTTTGGACAAGGTTTTAGATTTTCTGTTGTCGGCTTACGGTAAAGTTGAATATTCTAATTTACTAAAACGGGAAACTGAAGTAATGGTTACCAACCTTTTACGGTGTGAAGGCATGGTACTATATCAACTTTAATCGCATATTCACCGAAATACCTATACAGGGTGTTTCAAAAAGGAATTTACAACTTTGAAAATTCATATAAATTTTATGAAACAAGGTACAGAGCTGGTTTTGGTGTTGTTTTAAAGGAAAACACTTCAAGTTTTGACTCGCTTAGTCCGATAGTGCCTAATCACGCCGTACAAGCGCTAGCGGCAGTTACGTTAAAGATGGCTGCCTTCACTGGACCCGAGCGTGCTAGCTGTGTGTTGTGGTTTGAAGAATCGAAGTCTGCGACAACGGTTCAGCGTAATTTTCGCACCAAGTACGCTAAAGATCCTCCTAGTAGGCCTACAATTTATGATTGGCATAGATGTTTTGTAGAAACAGGGTGCTCAGTAAAACATAAAAAATCCTCATGTCGTCCAGGCACATCTGACGAGGTCATTGAGCAAGTGAGAAAAAGTTTTGTCAACAGCCCTACGAAATCGACCCAGCGTGCTTCTCGTGAGTTGAAAGTCCCACATACCACGGTTTGGCGTGTGTTGAGAAAACGTTTGCATTTTACAAGCAATTAAAGACACTGATAACATTGCATGTAGGAACTTCTGTGTGGATGTGTTAATTCGAGTGGATTATGATGAACATTTCTTGGACAACATAATCTTTTCTGACGAGTCAACTTTTCACTTAAGTGGCAAGGTAAACACACATAACTGTAGGATTTGGGGCAGTGAAAATCCACATGAAACATTGCAACATGTTCCTGATAGCCCTAAAGTGAACGTTTTTTGTGCGTTGAGCAAGAGGAAAATGTACGGCCCATTTTTTTTTTTTTTTTTCCAAGAGAGAACCATCAACGGGATAGTGTACCTTGATATGTTGCAACAATTTTTGATACCACAGATCGATGAGGATGACCGAGAACGAAATGTTTTCTTTATGCAAGATGGCGCACCACCACACTATCTGACTGACGTCCGGGATTTTCTCAATGACCGCTTTCCATGTCAATGGATTGGCCGTGATGCGCCAATTGCATGCCCCCCCTCCCCCTTCCGTTCCCCAGACCTGACACCGCTAGATTTTTTCTTCTGGGGTTTCATAAAAGATATGGTGTACGTACCTCCTTTGCCGGCCACTCTACCTGAACTTAGAGCAAGAATTTACGCTGCTGCTGAGCAAGTTACACCTGATATGCTAGTGCGAGTCTGGGAAGAAATCGACTACCGATGGGATGTCTGCAGAATAACCAACGGAAGCCACATAGAACATCTTTAGTTTAAGGTAAAAAAAACTTGAAGTGTTTTCCTTTAAAACAACACCAAAACCAACTCTGTACCTTGTTTCATAACATTTATATGAATTTTCAAAGTTGTAAAATCCTTTTTGAAACACCCTGTATGTTTCTGCATGTATGCCAGAGTATCTGAGGTAAGTTGTGCTGGCCGTTGTTGTAGTACAAATACAGAGGCATTTGAGGCTAGGAAGGACTGCGAGTATGGAATGGGAGGCAACTTTCCAATGGCAATTTGGAGGAACACTCCAAGAATTCGCCAGGAGTGGTTTTGGTAAACCATGAAAAACCAAAATCTGGATGGTTGGTCGGGGATTTGAACCAACGTCTTCCCGACTGCTAGACCCGAGCGACACCAGTAAGTCCCCTCTTAGCACTTACAAGAAATACTGTAGATAATCTAAAATTATAATTGTGTCACAATTTTATGTCTGTTGAAAATGAAAAAAAACAAAAAAATGATTGTATCATCTTGGTCCTACGGGTGGCGCAGCGTCAATTTATTAATACCGGACGTTTCTGCCATCATGCTGTGGCCTTCTTCAGAGGAATCGACGCGGCTCACTTGGAGGGCCGATGGCACATACAGTGACCGCGAAAGCTTCCGTAATTATTTAAAAAAAAAACATTCTTCACTTAACGGCCTCTAAATTGCTATTGCTCACGTGCTGGAATACAAAAAAGTTGTTTTCTATCCCTTTTATTTTAATGATCACTCCAAGAATAGTATTTTATAAAAAAAAATTAACACCATATTCGACTTTTGGTCAACAAAACACATAACATTTCAGAATATGAAGTGTCCAACTTACTCGGTTGAAGTCATAGAGTCCTACGTCAGACGGACTGATGAAAGTAACACATCATTTCATTTGATGTAAAGTTCTAATGTGCATGAAGTTCTATTACCGTAGCAACTTCACCCTCATATCCTCCCTCAAAGCTACTTGCCCAAAATCCGGACGCTTTGTGCACTGTGCGTTCCGCACCGCTGTCATCCAACAGCATAGCATTCTCTTCACGGCTGCCCACCCTGTTGTGCGGTGTTTGGCGGACGGCGCGAATTTAATATTTTTGGGGTAAACGGCCCCCGGTGTAAATAAATTGAATAGCAGCGGTGGCTGTGAGCGTGCCGCATCGCGTCTCCCTCTACAGGGCGCGGAGCGTGTCCGCTGCGTTCAATACATCATAACCCAATTCACACGCACAAAAGGGACGTCCTGCGTCATCCGATATATTGCGCTGTTAATTTATATCCCGTCCACAGCCAACAGCTCGCCGTCCACTTGCTAATCGATCAGCAAGTTATTTATTTATTTTTTAGCCGTAGGTGCGTCAACGCCAGGGCAGTAAACTACTGGAACCTAACCATTGGTTTTAAATTTCTCATCACCTTAATAAAAAGGGATCTTTCATTACTGTTTCGCAGTAAGTTTTGGATTTTCTATCAGCTTAGTAAAAAGTCATATTCTTTATTGCGCCGAGAGTTTCGTTCTGTTACCTATTTCGCCCATTTCCGAGTAGTAAATACCTGGTAACATCCTCTACGTATCTGCAAGATTCTTCTCTTTACGGCAAACTTAATTCACTACCTTACTCACTGTTGTATTTAATTATTTCTTTTTGTCTGGACATATTATTGCTAAGTTAAAGAGTTGGTTGATTAAGATAACACCTAGAGCATCAGTGAGTTGAGTCAAATATCTTAAAACATTGATACGAATGAATGAATGATAAGGAATGGACATCCACACTTCCATATTATGATTTAAAAAATTCACAAATTATGAATAAAGTCACAATCATCTTTATTTTATTTTCAAAAACATGTTCACGTGAATTATTTTATTTTGCTGCTATGAATATTAATTAAAAAACAAAGAAAATTAATTCATCTATGGTTGAAACTACTAGTTGAATAACCAACGTAAAATAATAATAATAATTATAATAATTATTATTATAAATAGTTGGCAGTGATTGATCCTGTCGACATAACTGAAAACTTAAAACTATGAAAGTCATATGCACAACACGCCATTTTCATAACTCCAGATATACTAAATAATAGTAATTCCATGTGGTCATAATGAACTGATGACAAGGTTTCTATTGGCTGCGCATTCCGCCCCTGTCATAACCACCCTAACCTAACCCGGTAGTACTACCAGGTACAGAGGACCTATAGTTTAACGTGGAATCCGAACCACGGAAAAGTTCTGACCTACTTTATATTACACAGCAAGCTGTGTCAGAGGTGAAGGTCGACTTAAGAGTCTATGAAAATCCTTGCTGAGACAGGGACCTTCCATTCTCCAGTCAGACAACTCAACCACTGAACCAACAGCCAGCTACAAATTTACTGTTAGCATTAACGTGTAGGTGATGCAAAGTCATACAATTTTTAGCTGTCCAAAAACTGCCCAACGCGCCTAAAGAGGTTTTCACTTCAAAAACTAAAAATCTAACTTAGTCTACAACCCGAAGGTTGGTCGAATCTTCCCGAAGCCAAATCCTTTCTTCATGGGCCTACAGTTAAACGTGGAATCAGAACCACGGAATGTCCCTACGTAGCTCATTTAATCAAATACAACTCCTAAAAATTCCTGCTCACCATGGGATTTGAGCCCGCGAACGGAGAGGGAAATTTGCAGAATCAAGCGCCATAACCGCTGAGCTACCAGACCGCCTAGGTTTGTAGAATATGTGTGCTAAGTATTATCAAAATCAGATTAAATTTTTTTGTATGAACAACGTTGACAGAAATTAAGGTGGGGAGGTGGTATGGAGGAGGTTTAGGTTTTTTTAAATCAAACGAAAACAGTATTATGCTGTTTGTTTTAAAGTATACGTATGCAAAGTGCCATCGAAATCGGATAAGAACTATGTGTTTGTATGTACAACATTGGCAACAAAGGAAAAAACAAAGTCTTATCATGCCGGTGATGGGAAGCTGCAAACTTGTACATTTACCCCCATCTAAACATCGCCTAGCGGGCCTATAGAAGTTTTAACTTCAAAAATAAAAATAAAACCTCTTAACAGTTCATATAATTCACCTTATTGGAGAGCGTTGAAGTTCCCATAGGTGTTGCTGGTTTGAAAAACTGGGTTCTGGTAGTACTATGGCGTGAACAGGGCTCTTTTACGGTGTGCTGAATGCAGGCATAAGCGGTGAGATGGAACGGCTGTTGGCCATTGCGCTGTTACGGTTCTGCGATGTCGTCCTGGACCTCCGAACTTGTTCAAACGGGCTCTCTGAATCGCAGCGAGGGCTGATCAGCCGAACAGCTTGAAGCCGCGATCCAAGTCCGGACTCCAGTCGATTTCTCCACTTGAATCCACAACTACGAATGCCAATCTTCTTCAGTGATCTGCCCCGTCACTCCACTCTGAATCACGTCTCGGCAAAGTACCCCAGACCTCTCTCAGACCATTAGCAATAAATTAAGACGCTCTCTGCTTTCATTCAAAACACGTATGAAAGTCTCTTATCTCCAGATTGCTAAACACGGCTCTTAGTTCTTTTCCCACAGGGACATCATCATTTAGCTGTCGGGCCCACACAGGCCTCTGCACAACTGAACCTTTTTTTTTGTGGTGAACATCTGGTAACATTCATACCTTCCTATCTCCGTTTGCACGTATCTCTAACACAGAAAATTTCATTTAATGTTCGTACGTAGTTTCTTCTATTGCTCGCATCTAATGTAAATTAATCCTAAACCAGATTTAACATCACAACTTCAAACGTTTTAGTTAAATATTCCTTATGACTAGGGATCTAATCTTTATGATCTAAAAATGGAGAAATGCGCTGGCAAATGTGACCTTAAAATGTGTAAATATGACCTGAAAATGACAAAATGTGACCAAATATTTAAATTCAATATACTTTAAAAGATGCTCATTATAAAAATTTATTTTATCTAGTAGTGTCACTTTCAGGTAGCCAGTATAATTTGCTTCCGTTCCCTCGCTGCACCATTGGGATTTTTTTTTTTTTTGTAAATTATTTTAATGTACCTATCAAAGAACAGATTACTATATTTTTACTTTAAAAATGGCAATTTGTTGTAAATTTGTTGTTTTCGTTCAACATTGCAAGATGTCACGGTAGCGTATTATACAGTGTCAAGTCACTGCAATTTAACTGTGTGTCGTCTTCAGTTTAAAAAAATTTATCACCATACAAAATGAACAAATTGTTTTATATCCAGTATTCGCAACCAACACTTTAGCAAGTTTGTTCTTTAGCGAACTAGCCACGCTGTACCCTGCTTGACCTTATCTCCGTTTCCACACTTTTAACGCCTGCTGCATTGTCAAGATTAAAAGGTGGACATAACATTTACGTTTAGAGAGTGACAATAATGGATATCCTTAATTCTTGACTGGTGAATTCTGACCAATTCAATGACAATTAGTTTTGCTTTTACCCCCAGAATACAAAGGGAGTACATTTCACTGAATAATTATCTCAATTTCTTCTAGTAACGTCCCGGTACAATTAAAAAATTACTAGATTTTTTCTGAGTATATGACAGTATGACCAAAAATATTATCGCAATATGATTAAAACTAGGAAAATTGCTTGAATATGCATTTATATACTATATAAAATACATTTAAATACAATTAGCCTCGATCAATCAGTGTATAATTCAGCATTACAGCTCGAAAAGAAGGTAGGACAAAAATATGACTCTTCATATAAATCCGAACCCTACTTATGACTCACAAGTTTCATCAGTGTTCTGTGTTTACCTCCCTACAAATTTATTCAACAAGTATTTTCCACGCAGGAAATTATTAAACTGATTTTGTTGTAATTCTCTTTTGTTGACTTGTTTAGCTTAACTCTTGTTTAATTCTTCCCCTCCCAATCTTACTATCCATATTAAATCATCTGTTTAATATTACAAAAATTTTCTTGTATATCTGACATACGCATACCATTTAAGGCAAAGGAATTCAATTGTTGGATTCACAGTCATTGCTATTACTTCATAATTTTGAATGTGTTCCAATTTTGCTAATCAAGAACTTTTTCATAATAAATTCTTTTTGACAGTCAGTCTTATCAGTTACTTTCTCTCATATACAGGTTTAAGATCTGCTCTACAAAAAACACTGTATCATATTTTCTTTTATTCATCGGCTAGCAATGTCTGAGTATCTCATGCAAGCAGGAAATACTTAAACTATCAAGTTTATTAAGTTTCTGTGTTTCCTGTCTTGCTTGTGCAATTCTTTAAGGTATTTCGAATTTTGTGTGTCTCTTCCTCATCAATTGTTTCACTTAAATATTTACTTTCTGTGCATTTTATAACATCGAAAGAGTTATTATTTCTGTATTATCTAATATGTTGGCGATCGTGTCTATGAGTTTCTAATCAGGGATATCACAGGTAAGTTTCATATAAACTGCACAGGTATATTGATGTAATGATGCTGTTGGCTTGAAAACGTCATGTGGTAATTAATATATGGCGAAGAATGCAAAATGAGTGCGAAATTTCATTTTCATAGCAAATTGACTTAGAGCTTCTCGTAAAGCCACAGTAGAAAATAAGTCTGGTTATATAGTTCACAAACAGAAACACTTCCTACAGAAACAAAATTAAATTAATTCAAATACACATTATTCTGGTAGGAGCTGAGATCAGTCAGCTGACTGGTTATCAGATATTTCTAATTTTCCCTCGTTTCCCGAAATCACCTCTGATAAAAATCGGGATAGATCCCTCAATATCATATGGCAAAATCCCTTCCCATTTCTTGCTACATTCCAGCCTCGAATTACCTCGACTTCAACGAACCTGAAGACAAAACTAAAAAAATAAATTCCAAACATCCGGAACAAAGAAGTACGACTGAAATATCTAAGTGTATTTTTTTTTTGTAGAAAATAAATTACTTTCTTTGTATTCCAAGAAGTGCAGGAAAGTAAAGTGTAAAATTGAAATCTGTCGTCGAAGAAGAAACGGATTGATGAGAAGGTTGTATGGTTATCACACTACTTCGCCTTATGCAGTAGCCATATATCTGCGAAGCCCTTGTTTATGGTTGTATTAGAAAGCTGAAAACAATTTGGCTTGTTGATAAGGGCACTGAAGACAGCTTACAAGTGAATCTGCGACCAGCGATACCATCTATTCTAATAAAATGCATCTTGGTCACGATGTTCTGACACTCGGTGATGTCACACCATGACGACACCATTTTCCCCTTCGTTGACCAACCTGCGATCAGTTCTATGTTATGCACGTTATTTAAAAACAGTTCTATTTAGCTAATCATCCGCGAACAAATTAACTGTCAGAACACTGAAAAAAAGTACAAATTCCATTTAAAACGTCATAATAATTATTAGTTGTTTATATTTATTTAATATTCGTTAAAATATATGGCAATAGATATGTAAGATAAAACCTTTAATTTTCGATTAGCAATGTTATTGGCAGTTTTTATTATATTGTTATCATAGCTGGCACTTGACGTTACAGCAGAGGGCATGAGTAACTGAATTTTTTAAGAAACTAATTTAATTTGTTTCCGTGAGTGTCCTGTTACTTAAATCGTTACTTCGTTTGAACGAAAGTAGTTCCACACTGACCACAATCTATACAAGCTGGACTACAATTAAATCTAATATTACCTGGCGTGACGTAAATTGTTAAGATTTTCTTTTAATTTCCTATGCTTTCACTGATGACATATTTCAGCCGTCTGTAAATGCATTAGCCAATCAAACGTTGTAATACCGATTTCAACCAGATGTAAAAAAAAAAAGGAAGTTTTAAAAACCCGTAAGATTTTTGATCAAGTTTATATCGCTATACATTATTGCGCTTAAATCCAATACGGTACATGTATTAATATGCGTGTGATTGAAGTATTGTTTCTCTGGCGACAAGTGTAGCGTATTATGTGCTTATGCTGAAATGCAACCTCGACCAGGATGGTAACGGAAGTCTTTTGCTAGAGCACAGCTGACGAGAAATTATTTTATAGCAATACTATATAGTAGAGCACTGTAAAGAATTAACTGCCAGAACACTCCCTTAAAACCGTCATTTTTGACGAGTCTTGTGGCTAGTTATAATCATAAAGACTAGAATAAACGTTTTCACTGAAACGTTACTAGTTCTTCTTCGGTTATTCAGAGCTTATTTGAAAAACATATCCACACACAAACTGTATTAAATTGTTTCAAACTATCGTTAATATTTTTTCGTGATTTAGAATACATAATGGATCTTAAATAGCACCAACACTTTTTTTTTTGCTTCTGGTTTCACGCGTTGTCGGCGTCGAGGTCATTAGAGGACTGGGGACAAGGAACGGGAAGGAATTCGGCCATGGCCTTTCAAGGAGGCATCCTGGAATTCGTCTGGAATGATTTGGGGAAACTATGGAAAACCCATATCTGGATGCCCGTACGGAGGCAGCAACACTGTAAAAGTGTTTTGCTCAGTTGCAATCTTTAGGGAATCTCTTTTCATGTAGCTACATTTCAGGATTACATTTCAGAAAGGGGAGAAAGTGTGAAGAATCTGGACTATTTTCTGAGTTCCCAATATACGACTTGGCGTTAGTGACAAAAGCTGGAAAATTAATCATTTGGTGGTATAATTGGATTTAATAGCTTTAATACTAAAGGCTGCCAGCTTCTGTAGGTTAATAGAACAAATCATAAATCTGAAATTGAATTTAAAAAAATTTGTGGATGACTTTCATTTTAAACTTTTAGTTTTCATGATTTAAAATAAATTTGTATATGTAATATAAAAATGGTTTGACGTGCTCCCAGAAACAACAAAAAGTAATAATTATGCATGAGTAAGTATCACGGGCATGGCTATTAATTTTATTTGCTTCCTGTACATTTTCATGGGTAATATAGGGAAGAGGCCACACATCCAGCGAGTATTTTTGTATCGTTGACACGCGTGTAACAGCGCCTCATGCTTCGTATTTTTACAACGAAACACGCAAAAGTTCTTGCATAATTAATTTTCAGCAACAGTTTCCATAGTCACCCGTCACAAAATAACGGTAAATTAAAAAAAATAAACGTCCACAGCCGGCCAGCAGACCCGCTCAATACAACATTTACCGCATTGCGCGTTACCCAGAAGCTACACCGAGCTGCCGTGTCGGCACTTGATTCAGATCCCAACTTGATGAGAGAAATTTAACGATCATTTGCTGAGGTGCAGGAAGTTGGAGTGGCAGGTAATAGGACTAAATCCGTCAAGACTTCGTGCCACTAGCACTACTGATGTTTAGAGTCCTGCATTTGTAGGTACGGTTTTAATTAAGGAACCTGTTAGGTTTACTAGGTTAACTATGTATAAAGTTAGATGACTATGCTTAGAACACTTCTTACTTTTCTCTCTGACGATTATCGTGACTTTACGAACAGGTTTTCCTGTTTTTGACGCACAAACGTCAATGAGTATTCTCATTGTCTTTCTCACGAAGAACTACCATAACCCATGCATACTGCTCAGTGACTGCGGTGACATTACTAATGTAAAGGTAGGCCTTTATATCTATAACCTACATCCGCAGCGCAACGTTTTCATGTTTTCACTTAACTTCAGGTCGTTGCTGTGAACAAATTTGATAGTCTATCTTCGGAAAACAAGTATTAATCGATAGTACACGTAGTACAAATGGAAGTAAGATCAAAAGAAATAATAACCATTTTATTACTTGTTAACAAACAGCTCCATTGCAACTGTTTTTTGTTTGTATGTTGTCGTACTCGCTTCGCTACTCATCGAGGCATCAACAGTGAAGAATATTTTACATTAGGGTATTTATGATTGGTCGCAACAAATTTCCACTTTTTCCATAATACGTGTGTCGATTAAAGCCATCTGTGACTGTTCAACATTTAACTAGCAATACTTCCATAGATGGCTCTGATCCATTGATACTCTACCTGCGGCCCGCCATCCGTTTCCATTTTGCCCGACGCCTAGCAATTATAAGCCGGAATTATGCAAAATTGTAAAAAATTTGTAACAACGTCAACAACTCCATTAATTTAAAATAATCGCTTACTTTTAAATGTGGAGCTTTATTGTACTGTAGGTTATTGCGGCCTATCATGACATAGTAGTAGTGCTTATGCGGCCCAGGATGGAAAAAGGTTGATTGCCACTGCTCTAATCGTTAAACGCTTTGTGGAGCTACCAATCCCAATGACAATTATGTAAAATATTGGTCGCTGGTGTAGCTACATAATCATCGGAATCATTGAAGACCATCTCCAGTATCCGAGGCGTGGTTTATGATTCATTCAGTATTATAGTTTTGGTGGTTATAAACAATCATCTTCTACAATCTCCTGTCTAAAAAATTTAATTGTCCATAACAAATTCGCAATTCAATACTTTTATCTCCAGACCCTCCAATTGGTCCATCCATCTTCTCCTTGGTCTTCCAATTGGTTTTCTTCAATCTCAACCTTTTTTTCCATCTAAGTTTTTGGGCAAATGTGTGCTATTCGTTCTTTAAACGTACCCAAAACTTTTAAGTCTAGATGACATAAAATTTTTTTTTTTTTTACATGCGTTCATTTAAGTCTAGGTTTGATCTGATCTCATCATTGGCAGGCAGTTCTAAAAAACACTTACGACAATAAACAAAAACAGTTGCATTGGCAATCTTTGTTAATAAGTAATTAACTGAACAATTGCGACAAAAAATTACCTATAACAAAATTTAGATAAAATGTAGCTCCAATTCGTGGGAATTAAGAAAGAAAAAATGTAACAATAGTATATTGCCCAAGGATCTAATAGAATTGATACAACTAGCATCACGAGATAGAGCATCTGAATTGAACGATTCCCCACACAACGAAAGAAAAGCGTGACTTTAGGAGATATTTTGAAACGCGAACGCTAGGTTGAAAGAGATATTAACGTATAATACACAGACGGAAAAAAAAAATCCCAACACCAAGAAAAAATTATTGTAGAGTAATGAAATTTGGACAATGCATTTGTCAAGTTAACATGTTTAATTGATTAAATTTTCAAGATCACAGGTTAATTTAAGCTCAAGAAAATGCATTTCAAATGTGAAATACTGTTAAATTAATAGCCGGTGTAACCTCCAGAATTTTGAATGCAAGCCTGCAAACGTGAATGCATTGTGTCATACAGGTTTCGAATGTCACTTTGTGGTATGGAGTTCCATGCTTGTTGTACTTGTGCTGTCAATACTGGGACGGTCAGTGCTGGCTGTGGATGATGCTGGAGTTGTCGTCCAATGATATCCCATACGTGTTCAATTGGAGACAGATCTGGTGATCTCGCAGGCCAAGGTAACATGTCGACACTCTGTAGAGCACGTTGCGAGCCAACAGCGGTATGAGGGCGAGCGTTATCCTGTTGAAAAACTCCCCCTTGAATGCTGTTCATGAATGGCAGCACTACAGGTTGAATTACCAGACTGACGTACAAATTTGCAGTCAGTGTGTTTGGTATAACCACAAGAGTGCTCCTGCTGTCATAGGAAATTGCTCCCCAGACCATGACTCCAGGTGTAGGTCCAGTGTGTCTAGGCCGCAGACAGTTTGGTTGCAGGCGTTCCCCTGGCCTCCTTCTGACCAACACTCGGCCAATACTGGCACCAAGGCAGAACCTGCTTTCATCAGAAAACACAACAGATCTCCACTCCGTCCTCCAATGAGCTCTGGCTTGACACCACTGGAGTCGCAAACGGCGATGGCTTGTAGTCAGTGGAATGCACGCTACAGGGCGCCTGGCTCGGAGCTGTCCTTGAAGTAACCGATTTCTAACAGTTCGTTGTGTCACTGTGGTACCAACTGCAGCTCGAATTTCTGCCGCAGACGCATTACGATGCGCCACAGCTGTACGCCGAATACGGCGGTCTTCCCTCTCAGTAGTGCCACGTGGCCTCCCGGAACCCGGTCTTCTTGAGGCAGTACCATCCCTTGACCACTGCACCCAACAATCATGCACAGTGGATACATTCCGGCCAAGTCTTTCTGCAATATCGCGAAAAGAAAATCCACCTTCTCGTAGCCCTATTACACGACCTCGTTCAAACTCGGTGAGCTGTTGATAATGGCTTCTTCGTCTTCTTAAAGGCATTCTTGGCTAACATCAACTCACTATGTCAAATCTCAGCGGTAAATAACGTTCACAAACTTTACAGCGCGTATTTAAAGCAAACCTGATTTGCAAGCTCTGAGTAGCGCTACTAGCGCCACACTTATGCGCGAAGCGTGAAATTTGAATCGATGTCATCTTTCAGATGTATAAACACGCCTACCAAATTTCGTTTATCTAACACAAGTCTTTCTTGGTGTTGGGATTTTTTTTTTCCGTCTGTGTACTTACAACTATGTTTACAAACATTGCCAGATTTCCCCCCTCCCCCTTTCTTTGATGTGCCATGTTACCAGAGAGGATACTTTCGCCTCCATATTAAAAAGAGGAACGAGATTCTGTTCGTTTGTGAACCGTGACCGTACGTGGTGGGTGAACGGTTAACGCTCTGGCCTCGCACTCGGGAGGACGCGGGTTCGTATCCCCGTCCGGGCATCCAGATTTGTTTTTCCACGTTTTCGCCAAGTCACTCCAGACGAGTGCCGGGATGCTTCCTTCAAAAGGCCGTGGCCGAATTCTTTCCCATTCCTTGTCCCCAATCCCATCCCGCCTCTAATAACCTCGATGTTGACGAGGCATAAAGCCATAAGTAAAAAAATGAAAAGGGAACTGTGTATACTTTGTGTACTTTGTTATGTATATTCCTGGGACTGTACTAGCATACGAGGTCTTAAATCTTTAGGGATTTCAATTTATCTTTTGTCGTGAGCTGTAAATCATAGAATAGCGATGACTTATTATTGCTGAACAGATGGAAATACACTAATAGATATTTTGCTTGTATTTTATGAATTGGAAATTACTTCTATTATAATTTCAATGGTTTCGAAAAAAAAATTTGCTAACGTTATTGTTTTATTTACTATTTTCTCAGTGTTAATATCGTTTTTTGTACGAAAACATATCATTTTTAAGGAATGGAGAAAAGCACCGAGCATGTTGAGTGAACTACAATGATCAGATCTGGATTTTTGGGTGGACGAGGGTTCGAATCCCCTCTAGTCATCCAGATTTCTGCTTTTCATGATTTCCAGAATCACTCCAAGCGAACGGTGGGATGGTTCATTCCAAAAGGAATATGTTCTAATTTCGCTCAGTTCTATGCTCCCATTCTGCTTCGAATATGACTTCGATGTCGGCGAAGGGATAAAGCGATATGAAAAACAGGAGAAGAAAGGAGAAATGAATCCCGTAAAGACCATGTTCATAACCTTCGAAAGACCTTCAATTCCAAAATAATAATGAGAATCAAAGACATTTTCGGCAGAATAGGTGAACTTACCGTTTCTAAGTGCACAAAACGTTGTATATCAACATTGGTACACTTCATGAAATGATTATGTTTCTCGTGTTTCCGACTCATTTAACATCTCAAGCCTAAATTAATTGAACTCTTTGCTTGTTTTGTGGTTTAAAGTAATTTGAAGGTCACGATAGAAGTTTATCTGCTGCATTTTTCTATCCATCACTAGATCAAATTAAAAATATTATTATTTTCCTTCTATAAGATCCTCCTGAAGTAAGCATACTAAGCCATTGTGTCAGAGGTACGACCTATAGTTTAAAGGTGGGAATCCACCAAGCGCGCAAAACGTTTGCAAACGTTTGAAACTTTTGCGAACTCAGAATTTGTCCGGTGGAGGCGAGAACAGCGAGCACGAACAGCCCACGAACAAAGATTTGCGGGTTTTTGCAGGTGTTCCGGCCAATGTCGGTACATCAAAGAAATTCGTTGTTCGCGAGCGGACATTGTGCGTTCAGTGGAGAGTGCATGTTCCGAAAAGTTTCAATTTTAAGTGCGTTTAAAAATCTATAAATAATATAACTATGGACTGGGATAGGGAAAAGTGTTTACTGTTCATTGATTCATAAAATTAAAGCTGCAGAAATGGCAAAGTAGACACAAATATTACCGCAAAAGAATTAAAAAGAATGATGCCTAGAGCGAAATCGCAACAGATATGGGACCGACTATTGATGTTATTAAGTTGAGGATTCATAAGATTTTTGTAGAAATCTTTTGCAGCCAAAAGCAAAGTGTTATTGCCAATCTAGCTTCCACGGAAATACGGTCCCTGTAATTTGTATCTCGTTTGCATATTTTTGGACCAATCAGAAAAGTAGCGAACTCAAAATCTTCTGGTGATATACGACAAATTTTTTTGAAAAAGTAAACCACTCATGTCATCTGTTCTTAAGTCATACAGCAGTCGCATAGAATTTCTTATTTTAAAAAAATGCGATATCCAAAATTTAGTTTTCCACATGCTTTTTTTTTTAATAACGTCCTCTTCTTTACTTACAAAAGACGTAATTATGCTAGGTGCAGCACGAGCAATAAGTTTTCCTCTTGGAGCCATTTGGACAATGCAGGTAGCAGTTCGAACGACCACAAATATTTGCACACGAACTGTTGTTTGCTAATATTTGGTTGGTGGAGACAACAAGCCAAACCACCCGACTGCAAACACACCAACGATTGCAAACGCCACAAACGTTTGCAAACTATGCGCGCTTCGTGGATCCCAGGCTTAACATTTCATCCGAACCGCGGAATGTCTTGGCGTTGCTCAGATGATGAAACACAACTTTTAAACATTTCTGGTCCCACAGGTAATTGTACCTGGGACCGGTCCGTGCATTTTGGAAACAAGCGACTTGACCACTGAGCTACCAGAGCACTCAATAGAGGTAATATCCTTGAGAAAATTTGAAAAATGTATTAGAATATTTTTTGTCCCATGGTATTTCTCCCTTGAAACCATAAAAAATATCCTGAAAGCAACTTTTGTGTCATAAAATACGGGAATGTATAGAGGTACTCTTCTTCAGCGGTGACATCTTACGTATGTAGTTATTCAGAATTGCCTTTGGGATTTGACATTTGTCGAACTCCAAATGGTTTGACTTGCCAATTGCTAGGCACTAGTTCAGCGGTCGTTGGTCTCTCGCAGACGACGTCGTTTCGCAGAGAGTAATCTGCAGGCTTCAACCGCAGTGATCATTTTGCAGTTGTTTTATGGGCCGCCGTTTGTGCCGAAGCACTGGATTGACTGCAGCCTCTGAGGTCCTCCACGCCTCTGATTGAATTCCTGGTCTTTTGTCATAAGCCAGGCCTTTATGGCGTTATCGACGACTGCTCCATATACCTTCTCCCCACGAATATCGTTTGCTTTCATCTCTTTGTTATATGATTCCAGATATGTGTTTTCCCCTTCTTTGAACAAAGCATTACGAATGTCTGTATATCGAATAACATCGTTTGGGGTGTAAACTGCGATATCTTTTCATAGAGACGCACAGGAAATTCAGTTTTCTCTGGCAACGAGATGGAATCAGATAAAGTTTAAAAACATTTTAAAAATCTCATTTGAAATAACTGAATCTACTGAGATTAAGTATGCTCTGGAAAAGTTAAGCATTATTTTTAAATGGAATCCGAGCGTGGTGAGTGAGCGGTGACACTCTGGACTCGCATTCGGGAGGAGTCTGGTTCGAATCCCAGTCCGGGGATCCAGATTTGGGTTTTCCATGGTTTCCACAAATCACTACATCCGTATTCTGGGATTCTTTCTTCATAAGGTCATGGCCGAATTCCTTCCCGTTCCTTGTCACCAATCCCATCCAGCCTTTAATGACGTCGACGTAGACAAGCTGTTAAGTCATAAATAAAAGAAAAAAAGTGATGGAAAACATTCTCTGTTTTGAAAGGCATTAGAGTAAATATCGACAATTTTGTGTGTTTAATGTGCAGGTAGTAATTATTAAAGGATGACATTTTATTACTTTTACAGTTCCTCCAGAGAAGTTGGTGATAATGGATGAACGAGGAGCCAATATTCCACATTACATTTTGGGTCCTTACAACGAAGGTTCCAGCGTCAACATTACCTGCATTGCCACAGGTGGTGAGTTTCCGAATATAGTGAAAGTATTCTCTGTTTTCTGCATAATCTATGTCCAACCAAGTTGCTAAGCTTACTTGATGAAGAAGAGTTCTACTTCATTTAAAATTTCATAATAAATGACTTAATTCGATTTCGTTTTTATTTTATTGTTGAATATTTCAGATAAAAAACGAAAAGAGAAAAGGGAGGTAGTTATCACCCCGTAAAATATATATATATATATATATATATATATATATATATATATATATATATATATATATATAACCGATATTTTATTTTAAAGTAGAAATTTCGTTGTATGTATCACATGTGTGCGGTCGTATTCCAAACATTTTAATTTCATAACTTTTCTTTTGTTATAACGCTTCGTTATAGTTTCATTTTGTTGTTAGGGGTCTATTTGCTGGAATTTTGATGTACGACTAGTTTAGTTATTCTATAATTAAAATCAGATAATAAAAAAATGAAATAATTAATTGTTATTCCTAATTTTTGTATAAATAGTTTCATTGAAAGATATTTCCTGATGACAGTTATTACTAATAAGTATTATTGTGGAAATAAGCCTTGGTTTACTCGGTTAATATAACTAAACCAATATAAACGAGGTATGTTAAGCAATATTTAGTTTAAAGCGTGAGCCATGATAGTGTAAGTTTATAATGTGTGTTTTCTTTAAACATGTACTACGCTTCTGACATTTTGATGGATCCATATTACAAGTTATTTTTTGGCACGATAGAGAAAGTACAGAGAAGAGTAGCTCGATTTTTTACTGCTCGCCACAATCCTTACGAAAGAGTCACTGAATTGGTAGATAGATTGAGCTGGGATTTTCTGGTGGACAGATGACATAGGTTTCGTTTGAACTCGTACTAATATCCACTTTCATTTACCAGAGCTATTTGTATTTCGCCCACAAGTCTATTTGGTTTGCAATTAGACTTACGTCTTATTAGAGAAATAAGATGACGTACTGGTGCTTGGTTAAATTATTACTATTACTATTTGGGATTGGAGTGTGCATAGTAAATATTAGTTTTGGTGAAAGGTACCCCTGCCACCCACAATATTCGTGAATTATAGATTATAAATATTGATGAAGATGTAGATAGAGCGTAGAGAAATTGTGACACCAGGTAATATACTGCCGTATGGCTTTCAAAAACATTGAAATCTGTAACAGAGCTCAACTATTACTAAGCGATCTTTTTGTCTATTTTTATTTTATCAGTATTGTCATAGTATTAATGGAATTGATTTGATGCAACAACATAACATCTGGAGACAGAGAAAACTAAATCCAAATAGATTGGAATGACTCAGAGGAACAAGTAATAAAAATATAGAGCCGGTGTTAGTGAAAGATCCGATTTCACACACGATACAACATTTTAGTGGATTTTTTCTTTTACTTAAAACTCGTCGAAGCCAATAGTGTGGCCACGAGTACACGAGAATCAGAAAGGAATTTGACCATGTCAGCACAGTACAACGTTATGAAGCATCGTGTATTTTAGTAGTAAAATAGTTGAAAATAACGTCAACGTGGACAATTTCTTGTCACTATTTAATAACTCTGCGTCCATTTCTGCTCTGCACTAATGCCTTAACTCCTCCAATCAAAAGATTAAAACTGAGTACCATTCATTTCTGTCCAACACGTTTCAGAACTCTGTCATTCTCGTGTTGATAACAATGTTTCTACTTACACAAATTTTTATATACAGTAGATCTAATTTCTAAGACTACTCTAATTAAAGGTGCAAGAACAGTGTATCCACATATGTTGAAACGCAGTGTAGGAGCAATGAGAGACTTGTATTGGTAAGAAACATTCTTTTCTGTATCTTAATTTTCGGTGGCTCTGCAATATTATGGCAGTCCCAAAATCTAAAGTTCTAAATGAATGCAAGTGCCCAAGAACAACATATTCGTATAAGGTATATAGAAAAACATATGAGGTTTGTTTTGGCCATCAATATTCTTTTCTCTGTATTTGACGTCTTCGTGGGAATGCTAATCAATTATAATCACAACGTTTCCACTAATCCCTGCGCTGTCATGTATGTTCAAGAAACTGCCAGTTCCTGGCATCTAAAGATCACTATTACCTGAGGAGACCACAGAGGATGGAAACGATGTGTTTACAAAGGAAACTTTGATCGTAAACCCCCAAAGAAATTCTGTAATTACACGCTACAAAAGTCTTGTTACTAACACTTTTTTGTCTGTTCCCTATTTTCGGTGACTATGCAGTATGCTGGGAGTCCTAAAACAAAAAGTCTAAGAACTAATATTTTTCAATATTTTGATAAGCAATTGGAAACACTATGAAGCACACGATGATTACTAATGTCTCTTCTGTTTGTTAGTTTGCAGTGTTACATTCCACTATTCTATTCTAGACCCCAAAACTCTTTGACCAAGAGTTTAATAACAGTTTATTCGTGTCTGTTGATACAGTGTTACCCTTGTGTTAACCAGCTATACTCTGTTACCCGCAGGTAGGCCTCCTCCTCGGGTCACCTGGTGGCAGGACAACGCCCTGTTAGACGACTCGTGGGAGGCGATGCCCGGCAGACGGGTGCGAAACACTCTGCACCTCGAGAAGTTGTCTCGTCAACAGCTGCACGCCGTCCTCACCTGTCAAGCAGCCTCCAGTCCTCTGGCGGCGCCTCTCTCTGGAGCCGTGACCATCGACCTCAACCGTGAGTAATCTTCTTTCTTCTGCTTTACACCTCGTCGACATCGATACCATTAGTGGCAGGCGAGAATGGGGATGTAAGCTTATCCTGAAGTGGTAAACATAAGTACTCTATTCTGACAATGGATGACGGCGTGTTATTTAGAGGAGATTGGCCCAAATTCCCCTCTTTCAACACACGCAAGCCATTAGCTCGGATAAACAAATTTAGAAGTATTTTGACATAGTCAGGAAATGAAAAATTAAATACTACTGAATTTGATTAATAACGTTCATTCACACGACTTTTAATACGCTTATGTTACATTGACACAAGTTTCCCATACATTTCACAAGCTACTTCAGCTTGTGATATACAACCTCCTCCAAGCGGCATGACGCACCAGCTGCCCCGCACACTGCTCTGTTACAATGCAGGCGCCCAACCACAGTGGCTGCCGCAGTGCTGTCCTGCCCAGCGACAAAGAGTGTTATTCAGTTTAAATAACGACATAGTGCCACCCCCGCTTTTAAAAAATTACAGTTAGTGGAAACCCAACAGTACAGGGCTAGTCAAAATGATTGCAGTGATTTCACGATTTTTCTTTTGGCTGTCCTATTATAGGTACGATGATGGGGTTTTCTGTTATGAGACAAGTGGCTCTCCAAGTTTCGATTGCACTAAAGGCAAGCTTCCGCGGTGGCCGCTAGATTGCTAGGGAGCAAGATGACTGAAAGTGAGAAAGCATACGTTGTTCTCGAATTTCATTCTACTCAGTCTGTTCATCAACACTTTAGAACAAAGTTCGACAAGGATCCCCCGCATGCTAACACCATTCGGCGTTGATATCAACAGTTTAAAGCCACGGGATGTCTTTGTAAAGGTTAAACAATGGGGCGCCCTCCTGATTCTGAAGAAACCGTTGAACGTGTGTGAGCCATTTACGTTCGTAGCTCACAAAAAATCTACTCCTCGAGCGAGCATGGAATAAGGTATTCCACTGAAGACCGTTTGGAGAATCCTACGGAAGCGACTGTGTATGAAGCCCTACAGGTTACAGTTACTACAAGCACTGTCGCACAACGATGAAGTGCGTCGTTTTCAATTCTGTGCCCAATGTCAAGTACAAGACGAAAAATTTGCAGAAAAACTTGTGTTTAGTGGTGAGGCCACTTTTCGTGGAAAAATGAACAGGCACAATGTGCACATTTGGGGGACCGAAAACCCTCACGCTTATGTGCAGCAGGTTTGTGACTCTCCCAAAGAGATCGTATTTTGCGCGATCTCACGAAAGAAACTGTATGATACTTTTGTCTTTAATGAGGTGACGATCACAGGGAAAATCTATCTGCAAATGTTGCAGAATTGGCTCATGCCACTTCCACTTCTGGAAGCTGAAAGTGAAGATTTCATTTTCCAGTAGGACGGTGCTCCACATCATTTTTATTTAGTGGGGATGCTGATCGTCAGCTGATGTCACGGCCTCCTTGTTCATCTAACCCAATCACCTGCGGTTTCTTTGTTTGGGGTTTCGTAAAAGGCACAGTGTTCGTGGCACCAGTACCAGTTGATCTGCCAGACCTGCATTTGCTCTCATTGACAGAGACATGCTGCATCAGGTATGCGGAGAACTCGATTATAGACTCAATGTGTGCAGAGTCGCTAAAGGTGCACATATTAAGCATCTATAGACACTCAAAAAAAAAAAAAAAAAAACTTTCACAGTTTGTTTATATATCAGTATAATCTTGTAAGTATATGTCAAATAATAAATCTGTAGTGATTTTCCGAAATCACTGCAATCATTTTGACTAGCCCTGTATTACAAATCAACTTACAACATTTATACAGTTATTCAGGATACTTATAACTGTTATAACCAATTAATGCTAATGCCTCAATAATAATAATAAATGATTAGGGGTTAGTGATAATGTTACAGTGAGGGGGAGCAAAAAGCAGGAAGTATTCGGTCGCGGCCTATCGAAGTAACCATCCCAGCACTATCCTTGAAGATATTTCGCGAAACCATAGAAAATCGAAATCTGGACGGTAGGATGGATAATTCAAACCGCGTCCTCCCGAATGCCAGGCCGCATTATTACAGCTCATCCACAGGGTTCAGCAAATAATCTCTCGCGATCCACGAAGCATAACTCGCATCCAAGACCTTAGGTGTTAAACTTTTCACCATCATTAGCCAATTTAGCCATGTATTGATGTGGCGTTTTTGAATCGTCAGTCAAAATATACTTTAAAAATTTTCTCCGTATAAGATTTTAGAGCAATTCTCTGCCAGATAACTACAACGACAATACGTATTTCCTAGTCCCATCGTTATGATGGTTTGCCTTTTGGTCTACAATAACCTTTTGAACTCTAACATTAGTTTTGTCGTCAGTTAAACTATTAGCCGTAATATTTTTTGAAGTTGCAGATCATCAGGAGGTTTATACTTCCGCAACAAAATTTAATTTGTTTAGTTCCTTAATCTCTTCATTGAATGAGCAGGTTTATAAATGATGAATCTTAGGATCAACTTTTGATTCGCATTTTTTCAGTGCGTTGATGAAACTATATCAACTGGACGTCTTCCTTTAAATTTCACCGACCGTGGTGAGTGGGTGGTAACACTGTGGCATCGCATTCGGCAGGACGTAGGTTCGAATCTCCGTCCAGGGATTCAGATTTTGGTTTTCATGGTTTCCACAAATCACTCCAGGCGAATGCTGGGATGCTTCCTTCAAAAAGGCCATGGCCGAATTCCTACCCGCTCTTTGTACCCGTCCTTTTCCGCTTCTATTGACCACGATGTCGATGAGGCGTAAAGCCACAAGAAAGAATAGGTCCTCTAAATTGCACCTGTGTGAATGGTTCTGCACGCTCCTATGCATCAAACAAATCTGGACGCCACTTGCAAGGGTAGTCAGCACTCGGCTCTGAGTCAGCGAAAAAATAAATAGCCAACGACAAGAGCAAATAATTGTTTGTTGTTAAATAATTTCCATAACAATCCAAATATTTTAATTATATTCTGAGTTACATGGTAATTATTTTATTGTGTCCCCCATTCCTTGATGGCCTTCGGGCTAAACTCCAGGATTAAAATATTTCGTTAACTATCCAGAATCCTCAAGTCTTTCGAATCCAGAAGACTAGTAATTATCATGTAAAGTTCAAACCTGTCATTTGAGAGAATCCGTGTTCGATCTTCGATTACGGTTTTATGTGGTTCCCCAAACTAACTCAATGCTATTGCCAGTGTATTTCCTTTATATAGACAATGGTTAATGTCCTTACCGACCCTAATATATTCGCATTATAAGGCTTAAAAAATGAAGAATCTTAGAAGAGCCTTGTGAGGGCACAGGTTACACCGCACTGTTAAATCAATTTATGTTACACTAAACGCTTTTACATAGAATAAATATACAGTTTGCATTCACTTTCAAACTAGCGGTGCGAATGATCACGATATTACTCTATTTTTTATTATATCCTTACGCCTTGTCGACGTCGAGGTCATTAAAGGCAACTGGGGGCTAAGAACGGGAAAGATTCGGCCAGGAAATGATTTCAGGATACCATGGAAAACCGAAACTTTGTTGGCCGGATGGGGATTCCAAACCGGGACCTCCCGAATGCGAGGCCAGAATCAACGCTCAGTAACATCGACCGGTAATATTACTCTTTAATTCAGTACCTTAGACATGAAAATGTCTTTTCAGTGTTAAATGATATACTTTTTTTCTCCCTGTGCAATGAATGATGTATGAATGATTGAACGCAGACAATACGAGGAAGAAATTTTGATGGGAATTAGGTCAGATAAATTAGAAATCATTTAGGAACGAACCAAAGTTGCTTCACGCCACGGAAATTTCGGGCGCGGAGAAAATCCCTTCGGAAGTTAATAAACGGGAAAGACAAAAGAGAGCGGGTGTCAGGGGGAGCGAAATTTTAAATACCGGGGGCGGAAATTGCCCGCGAAGTCCCACATAAATCACTGGCACGCCAGCGTCTTCCACGTTCCCCCCCACTCCAACCCCTTCCTAATATACGGACGCGCTTCCGAACGGTGACAACAGGGCATTACGGTCTTTCAGAGCGGTTACTTTTAATAATCTGCCAGCAGTAAATATTGCTTCATTACTGGCTCTAATAATTTATGGATGGGTGAACGTAATTTCGGTGCTGCATGTTCTGAATTCATTGTTTATCAAACAGGTTATGAATAGCTAATGTGAGTAGTGGGAGTGCTTTTGTTCCTGATAACTAATGGAAAAAACAAGTGACGTGTCCCCATGAGATTCCATAGATTAGAAGATTGCATCCTCGCTCCTGGCATTGAATCATTTGATTTTTGTTAATTCTTTCAGAAGAAAATTATCTGAAGGTTTTTTTTTTTTTTTGTTCTAGTGTTAGTTTAACTGTATCAACTAATACGTTAAATCTTACAGTCTCGGCTCAATATTGGTATATATGAAATTTTTGATTTGGTTGGTGCAAATGTAGATTGCGGCATGTTTTAGGATTAGAAATTAGATGAAGATTTTCATATCATAGCGCATGAAAACAGATAGTAAGTACACTGCGACATAGTGAGTGTGTAATATAATAGGGTTGTAACGGAAGTCATCTTAGCGGATGCAGATGCGGATTTTTGGTGCTTGACATCCGCGGATGCGGATGTTTTGTGGAAGCGGATGTGAGAAATAATTTTATAATTATTTATGGGGTGATTTTATTAAAAATAAACTTAAAACTAAAACAGGAATATTTTTAGCACAAATTCTATATTTTGTATAAGCAGAGTCTATTTCCATTTAATCCTGGCATATTATTTTTTTCCTCATCTTTCAACAACATGTTGGTTGATTTAACGAATGAATTAAATTATTTACATAATTACAGAAACGTCAAGAAAACAATATTTGTCATATGAACTTTGCGACTCGACTAATTGAAGAGTAAAGCACAAGATCACGCCACCGCACCTCTCTGTTACCTCCTCCCGACTTTCCACCGCTTTAGCGATCCATTCACAGTTCAATTTGTAGGACTTACGATTATCCGATTTTCCGATGTATCACTCTTCTTGGGCCGTAAAAAGAGTTGCAGCATTACATGTAACACGTGTTTGTTATCGTTGGACTCCCAAACAACCAACATTAGTTCCTGTCTTCCAACTAGTTATGGTATTGGATCTAGATTGGAGGAAACATCCTACTAGTGTGCCATAAGGACACTGGTGAGCCGCTAGAAAGTAGGGATGTAGCGGATATCCACATCCGCAAGTGCGGAATTTTTGCTTGAAATCTTACTTCCGCTATCGCATGCGCATGTTTTAATGCGGATGTATGGCGGGTGTTTTTTTTTACATTGGAATACATATTTTTCTTTTTATACGAAGTTCTACGAATCGTCGCTTGCTAACAACAAAGTAGATGCTTTTTCTGACGATCATGCAATAAATGTAACAATGAACTGAACGGTGTTATTACCTAAGCAACGAATTTACAAGTTTTAACTTGCATGTAAAGTAAAGCGGCCTGTTCACGGTAAAACTTAGAGGACATACCGTAGGATGTGCTCACCCATTCACGCTAATGGAAGGGGTCCAACAAAATGTTCCCAGCAATCCTATCCACTCGTACTTTCTCGCGCAACACCATGTGTCATTATCGCACACACGTAGAATGTTTCCTCCAATAGCTTCCTCCTATATCCATAGCTTGCTGGATTGCAAGGACTCGTTTTGGTGGCTTGGGAGTCCAACAAGTTCCAACATGTCCTACATGAAGTCCTGTAAAACCTTTCGCGGTACATCAAGAATTCTTTATCGAAAAACGGATCATCGTAGGTCCTACAAGTTGTACTATGAATGCGCCACTAGAGCGGTGGGAAGGCGGGTTGCGGGCAGGGAACCGAGCGTGGTGGGTGAGCGATAACGCTCTTGTTCCGTATTCGTGAGGATGCCGGTTCATATCCCCGTCTGGGATATCCCATGGGTAGGATATGTTAACTGAAATACAGGGCGTTCGCCGGGAAACAGCTACCCTCCCAGTCTGTTGCCGTCGGCAACTTGCTAGGGCAGTGGGGCCAGCAACTCCCGCCGCACGGCGCCGTGAACCACCGCACTGTTTAACACCTCCGCTGCCCCAACAGTGTTGTGAATAAACGTTTCTTTGCGGTTTGGCTGGTTTGGGGCTTCATACTCTTACTAATCTGTACCGTGTTTGAGTGTGAGTAAAATTATGGTACGTTACAGTCGGCAACAAAGAATATTTCTCTACGATATATATGTGAAGAAGAAGTCGTTTAAAAAGTGTCGCAGTAAATTTCGTCGCGAATATCCTGGCGCTTTACTGCCAGCTAAATCAACAATTCTGTGTCTGGTTAAAAAAGTAAGAGAAACGGGTTCATTTTTTAACAAAACGAGACTGTCGGTCAACCGTATTCTCACAGAGGAGAAAATTGACGATATCACTTTTCGACTAGAACAGTCACCCAAAAAATCATTAAGTCAGTTAGGGCAGCAGGCAGGCGTATTTAAGACGTCAGCTTGGAAAGTAACAAAGCTAGTTCACTTAAAGCCGTACAAAACAATTGTGGTGCATAAAATTACAGAAAGAGACCAGGGGCCTAGGATTAGATTTTGGAACTGGTACCTGCAGGGTGTCCACGATGGCACTGTTGATCCGCAACTGACGTCACATTTAAATGCTTAGCACATACAAGTTTATGAAGCGTAATTATTATGAAATAGTCCGCGGCCGACTGTCGAACAGTGCCGAAAGCTGACCGCTCGCTCGCCGGGAGCAGTTTCTTCCTTGTAGCGCTAACAGTGGGTAGCGTTTCCCGGCGAACGCCCTGTATAATTGATACTATAACATAGAAAGCATGAATAGTGAAAGAATTCTGAAATAACATTAAAATGGAATACAAAAGGTAGTAGAAAGCAGCTCAGTAAAAAATGGTAAAACTCGTTTTGTTAATGTGGAAACAGATATCCACAGGAGTTCTAATAAATATTTGCTGAGTATGTCTATTGTGAGAAGCTAATTCCACCTATAGGATGGTTCGTAAAATTCAAACTACAAGTACATTGCGATATTTTATATATAGCTATTACATTATCTTTAATTTTAGCAAGTAGTTTTGTGAACTCGCCCTGTTATCGTCCAATTCTTGATTGAAGTATTTCACAACAGCACCTTCACAACTAATTCAGTCTTATTATATGTGCTTATTTGTGGCAGTATGCTGTCTCTAGTTGCGACCCTGAGGCGGAACTGTACGTCAGTGTGAAAGCACATAATAAAATTCTGCGCTGTAGTTAGATGCAAAGTGACAACGACACCCAAGTGGCCAAGGAATTTGCGATACAAAGACCGAGCGGCAGCGAGAAATAAAGACGGAAGAAGGCAAATAAAGTAAAAAAAAAAAAGTAGGGACTGCGGATGAAGGAAATGCGGGTTGCCGTTCCGTTTGTAAATGCAAGAAGGAAGTTTAGGTTACTGGCGCCGGGGTGGTTTTACCCGCGATTTAGCGGCTGCGAGAGGGAATAATGCGCGTTTTATGTCGGCGGGGAAGGACGGTAACGGGATAGCGAGCTGGAGGTGCTCCATCTCGGTTACGGCTGGGGAGTGGTGCAGTTAATCTGCATTAGGCGCCCCGGGGCTGGTCGAAACGTACGCTGCCCCCCACGCGGGTCCATCCCCCCACCCACACAACCTTCTCTCGAAAATGGGGCGCCGGCCATTAAGTTAAAGGCGTCGCAAATATGCAGCACTGGCGTCGACGACACCACGCGTGAAAAACTGTAACGACGCTTCGGGACGCCGCCACCCGCAGATGCCATTTCGACGTCCGTCGACGCGGCGCGGCGCGTCGGTCTGGTTGGCGTCGGGGGGAAACTGCGACGCCAGACGCCGTGTCATCCCCCGGCATCGCCCCTCCGAAGACGCACTCGTCAAACAGCCATTGGCGCTGACTGTAGTAGAGCGGTGGGAGGGGGTGTGTTGGCTGGGAAGCATTGATCAGTCACAGCGGGGGAGCCAACCCGGCGCCAACGGAGTGCAGAGACCCAAATTCGACTGTGGGAGGTCACAGCTTACAGGGTATCCGAGAACAACGTGTGCTCTGTAATCATGGCTTCAGTCTGCAGGTAGCCAAACGATACCGAGTTGGGGATGACCGCTATAACTACCTGTAAATACAGTAATGTCCGCAACCCTTCTGACTTCATATAGGGGGAAGTACATTAATTACTTAATCTACCTTTCGAGGGCCAGCAGATTTTTTTTTTTTTAATGTATTTTAAGAGAGTGATTTTCAAAATTATGAGGTCAATCTCATGTTGGGGGGAGGGGGGTCCCACCAGGTCTCACCAATGGAGAGGGTGTCGAAATTTAAGAATAAACGCCTCATGTAATTAATTGTAATTCCTTAGCTCAAGCTTAATCATGGTTAATACACCAAAGAAATTCTTGTAATTTACTCCACCGTGATTTTGGAACGTTCAGACCGCGTAGCGTAGACGGTATAGCGTCTGACAACGTGATAGACGGAAGCGGCTTCATCCCCGATAATTTTCCTAGAAGCTGAGCGTATGCAAGGGATACGCAGAACAAGTTTGTCTGTTTTCCAAGGAGTATTTAAGAGAAAACTACTCGAGTGGGCAAATTCAGCCAAGAAGATTCTTCTATATTAGTGTAAGTAAAGGCTTAGAATGCTTAGTATTGTCCCAACCACCCTATGTTCTTGTTCTGATGGCAACATTAGATTTTACCTGCAGATATGAGAATAATAATGTCCTAAGCACTATAAGAGCATCATTTAATGTCTTCTCCGAAAGCTAAATTTAACCGGTATGTTGCCTACGATGAGTCATATTTAAAGTTACAAGGAAAGTGAGTGGAATGTTATTATTTAAAGTTGCAACGAAATTGCCTGAAAAGTTTTTCCAAGTAACTCCACTATTTACGGGGAACAGTTACAGCGAGTCTCATGTGCACTACCATTTATTTTTTCTCTGCTTTTCTTGATGTGTATTCTGATAAGTAATCGTTCATATTTAAGTTCAAAAGGAAGTAAGCCTACAATAGTTGACGTAATTCTTCTTCCTATTGTCTTGGTAAACGTTACTTAAGACGTAGCATATTTCAAGTGCATTAAAAAAAAATGGTTTCCTAAGTTATTAAAAGCATTTCTTTATGTAGTTCATCATATGTTTCATACATCTCGTATCCATAGTCCCATACTACATAAACTGATGTGATGTAATAAAAAATTAATGTACTCAATTAGTATTCAAAATGAGTTTATTTGGTCTCTAAATGAAGTATTCACGACAGATTATCTTCGTGGTTCCATTGTATTGTCATAGATTTTGAACAATTATACGACAGTTAACGCATTTTCTTAAATGACTTATAACAGATTTTCGAACCTCCCACATTCTGTTTTATATCTTTTTGTTGTTCTAGTGAGAAACTAACATAATGATTGCCCTTACGTGTATTAATGTGTTCAAAAAGATGTATATTATTCTCTACGGATGCCACCAGTTAGAAGCAAAAAATGTGATTTTTTCCATTTTAGAACTCATAATATGAGCAATGGGAAGACAACGTTTGCGTTTATACGTTAGAGAAATAAAACTTTTTGTTACTAAAGATAAACTCCTGTTGTAATGTTACTAAGTTCTTTTTGGAAGCGTCAGATACTTACGGCTCATATTGACGTAATAACTAATTTCGAGAGTATTGCTGCTTTTACATTGATTCCATACGATGTTTTCTAAACACTTGCTTCAAGCATTCGGTACCGGCAACTGATGTTATATTAAATAAATTGTCAGTTCCGTAGTGGAATGTTACAACAACCACGCTAAAGCAAATGACCTACAGGCAGTTGAGATCTATAAACAGTGCAATCGATGAGCTAGTGGAGCAAATAAAAGCGTTAGCTGTAACTAAAATCAGAATTCATTTTGAAGCCATTTCAAAATATATGTGTAAAGTTAATTTGCAGCCTTGTATAGAATAAATTATTTAGTTATATGTCCGATCCGTATGCAATATACTGACACTTAATTTGGAGGAGTTACAAAAAAGTGCCAATGATTAGAGCTCTTATTAATGATTCACGGACATGATGCCGTGCCTGCACAGTCAAGTTCACAAGATGAATGTAGTAGTTTCAAGTCAACATTCATGATATTTCTCTGTCTCGATGCTAAATTTACATTCTAAACGGAAATAAAACTTCTACCATCTGATTTGTACGACGTTGTAAGAAATACTGTGCCTGTCGTTAAGAGCTAAATAAAAGGGCAGGACTTTATTATAGGAAAGCAGGGTGCCAATGTTCGGCAGAAATATGTGGCATGGCAAGATGGAAGGGATAACGTGCAGCACATACGTCGTAGAAACACTACTCAGTAGTGTTGCGTGACACCATCCAGGCAGGCTAGGAATACCATTTATCATATTTTCTTCGGTGATACTTCAGAAATGCACCTAACCAAAACGTTATACGAATTTTTCATGTTTCCGCATTAGTAAGCATTATTAATCTATTACATTTATTAATCTTTCAGACTTATCAAACAACACATGTAATTTACTGACTTTAATAGAGCAGTCTGTTGCCTCAGTGGTTAAGACGTCTCATTGGAGATTGAAAGTTCCCCGGTTCGGGATTTTCATAGGCACTTAACCTGGCCTTCACCTCTGGCACAGCTCGATGTGTAATGTGAACTACGCCAGAACACTTCCGTGGTTCAGATTCTACGTTAAACTGTAGGTCCCCTGTACCCGGCAGGATTGCCGGGCTAGGTTAAGGCGGCTACAACAGGGGCGGAATGCGCAGCCAATAGAAACCCTGTCACCAGGTCATTACGATCACACGAAATTATTGTTATTATCACCGTGTTTAATTCAGAATTAAAGCTATCAACCGAATTATCTTCCTCCTCTTTCCATTAAGGCATGCTGGGATATTATCCTTATATACTAATTAAATAAATATCACTACTGTAAAGTATTATACAAACAATATTTACTATATAAATGAACGCAGTTTTTCTCGGCATTGTATATTTATGAATGTTCCTCCGGAAACCAACCGAGTAATGCTATTATTTAAACATCGCGCTCTATTAATATTACTACTATTACTATTACTCCGCGATTCACTAAAAGTGTGCATTGCACCTATCCGGGAAGGTAATGGTTTGGAAGGGATATACGGGATATGGCAGGAGGTGCCAATGGGCTATTGTGAGGAACCATCCCAGCATGGAGCGATCTGGGGAAACCATGGAAAACCCAGATCAGGATGGCCGGAGTGCTTTATTGAAAGCTGCTCCTGTAGGATTTTATGTTTAGTCGCCCGGTAAATCCTTTCTATTCCACTCCCTAATCGCTCGTGGAAAGAATGAGTACACAAGTGAATCGGTTCTGGGCCTGATTTCTCTTATTTTATTTTCGCGGTCGTTCCGGGATATGAATGTTGCTGGTAGCAATATTTGTTTACTGTCATTCCGAAATACGTCAGTCGAGAATTTTTCAATTAACTTCTGTCGAGAGCAAAGCCTTCGGTGCCCCAGGTCTTCCCAACCTAACTCCTTCAACATCGCACTTACGCTTTCCCTCAAACTATATATACCTGACACGAATCGGGCGGCTCTTCTTTGGACCATCTCTAATGCCTCCATTAATCCCTTTTGATGGGGACCCCATACAGTGCAACAATATTCTAAGTGAGGCCGCACTAGTGACTTGTATGCAATCGATTTAACTTCCGGAGTGCATTGTTTTAAATTAAGATCTAGAAATCGAAGCATACGATTTGCTTTCCCAATTACATTCTCGATATGCTCATTCCACGGCAAATTATTACGAATTGTTACCCCTAGGTATTTAGCGGAATCTACCGTTCTAAGGATAGTGCCATTAATTGTATATTCAAAGCTAAATGGTATCACCTTTTTACTTACACGCATGACTTGGCACTTTTTAGCTTTTAACTCCAACTGCCAATCTTTACACCGCGTAATTAATTTAATAATATCGTCTTGAAACAAAGCGCAGTCGTCGAGGGTTGTGATTTCACGATAAATAATAGCATCATCGGCAAATAACCTTTTCATCCCTCTTATTATTTAATGTATATGAGAAACAACAGAGGTCCAGTCACGCTTCCCTGAGGAAACCCGGACCTCACTTCTGTAAGTGATGAACGCTCACCGTCGAGAACTACACACTGTGTTCTGCCATCCAGAAAGTCTGCAACCCAGTCGTTTATTTGTCTAGATATGCCGTAACCGCGAAGTTTCCTAAGTAACCTAGTGTGAGGCACAGTGTCGAAAGCTTTTTTAAAGTCTAATAGAACTAAATCAACCTGGGATTTCTCATCTATAATACGGCTCAAGTCGTGAATTAAGAGGGCAAGTTGTGTTTCGCAGCATCGGCCTTTTCTGAATCCATGTTGATTTGAGTTTAAAAGCTCACCTTCATCCAAAAACCGAATGACATTTGAATAGATGATGTGTTCTAAAATCCTGCAAAATATTGAAGTTAACGAGATCGGCCTATAATTTTAAGGATCATTGACATTCCCATTTTTAAACACAGGACTTACGATAGCGGTCTTCCATTCAGTGGTATTTTTCCTTGATCCAAGGAGGTGGTATATCATTTCATCAAATACGGCGCAATTTCCTTTTCGTACCTAGAGTAGAATCTTGTAGGAATACCGTTTGGTCCGGGAGCCTTATTGGGATTTACATTCATAAACAGTTTAGTTATTCCATCGACATCAAGAACGAGATAATTCATAATTTTGTTGCAAACGTCAAATCTTACGACTACACCTGAAGATGGCGACGAGTTTTATGTTGCCGAATTATTGCGTATAAATAACAGTATTACACGGTTGGTTTCCAGAAAAATATTCACAAAAATTTACTAACTCGAGTCTGATATAAATGTATATATATATATATATATATATATATATATATGCAAAATAATGGAAATAAGTGCCTACATTAGATATTAGGTTCTGGGCTATGTTGTATATGGGAAAATAAATAAATAAGTCGAGTCTGATAAATAAATTATTTCAACTTTATTAAGGTTGACATAACACTGATTATACTGAGTATATCGATTAAAAAAATAATCAAAATTAAAATTATCAGTCCAAAAATATTTTAGCTCTGTTGCAACAATCAATTTCTCAGAGGTCGTTATAGGGTGAATACACTTGGTTTAACTGTAGTGATAGTTCCTACTTCCTTTACCATGCAACGGAGTTGTATCGAGTTAGCAGGGAACAATGAATTTTCATTTTTGCAGATAGTGGGCTCGCCGACGTGGTCCATCTTTCTGCGGCGTCAGGTTGCGGAGACGGACGTTGTTACGTCATCAGAAAGCCATGTTTTTTTTGAAACGTTGCCGGAAGTTCTTCAGTCGTTGGGCGGCTATAATAAACGCCTCGAACTTATTGTTGTGGTAATTCCACAGTTCAAGTCCAATACACGAAACGAAACACAAAGTCTCACTGTGCAATTCTGCTGAAGACATCATCTCGTGTCATGTGCACACAAAATAGTTTAACAACATTAGTTTTCGCAACGCTTTTAATTCAATTAATTACGAGATGGGATTATTTCATCCTCTCCCTACCCATTCATACAACGTTCTAGCCTCGAACGATGCCCGTAGGCATCTGTGTTACTGGTGTGCCCCTGTTTTGTCCACTGAAAATACAACAGGGCGTCCTTTGTATCCAAAGGAATGCAGATGTTTCCCCGATGCCATTTGCGACACACAGTATCTGCACGTACATCGATTTTTTAAATCATGTTATTTCATATATAAACTCTCACTGCCACTCTAATATGCTGCAGAACAGAGTTATTTCAGATTATGATGAAATTGTGGATCGACGCTAAAACAGAATGTATAGGGGGAAAATATTAAAGAATTTAAAGGCACTAGCCTCAATAACATTTCGTAAATATAAACATTAAATTTTGCTCAGTTTTTTTAACTGTATCAGAGTTATTTTTACTATCAAAACAGTAATTTACAAATGTGGAAAACGCAGATTTTAATTCAGTAAACAGGCAAACAGTAATTCAAACGTGCAAAAGCCAGTAAATCTTTAATGCTTGAAATCATTTTTTTCCTTACTTTACATTATGTAATTTATAATTCCTGTTGTACATGGTTGTAGTTCAAAGCATTAACGAAATTTCTCCGATGTTATGGCTGTTTTTTTCCCCTTGTTAAAATGACATTTGGCTACATTTTCCATACAGCCAGCACAATCTGATTTTCATAAATCTTCCTGTGCATCAGTTTCTCCAGTATATTGTTGCTGCTAAATATCGATACGTGGGCACAACAGGATCGACACAACATTAACACACACAACACTTAAAATCCCATGCTTCGGCCGGACTCGAGCCGGCAACCTTCGGCACGCGGAGCCAGCACTCTAAGCCACTACGTGTGTGCTTACAAACATACCCACACAAACGACAAATTTCGGAGCTTTTGAGATTGCCTTGTTCATATTTATAAGATTTAATCTTAGCAGTGGCGTTAAGTTAATGCGAGCTACGTGTCTGTGAATAAGAACGAACCAGAAGTGAATAACGACTCAGAGATTCGTGGCTCTCGCGAGGACGTAAATGACTTCGCCAAATGAGGTTCAGCGTTCAGGGAATTCGTTTCACGCGTCATATGCGACGGCAGTGAATCCGCGGTGTAACTAATACAAACTGTTTGCAGCCTGCGTCATTCGTTCTGCTCCCCAAGCAATCTGCTCCGTTGACGTTCCCCTCGCACTCCAGGGACAATGCGAGCCCTTGTGAGTGGTGAATGACTTCAACCAACGGACGATAAGCGGATCACTACATCTGAGTCCATCACTAGTCCCAGAGCGTCCATTGCTGTTAGAGCACCATTAAGACAAAAGGATATAGCGCCTTGTGGGGCGATCCTATTTGTTATATCCTTACTTAAGCCGTCGTCAGCAACATTCTTTTCTAATTAGGAGCGGCGTTCATAGTCTGTATCAGAGGTCGGGTGGTTCACATGGTTAAAGGCGCGTCACTTGGGAGTGGAAGGTTCCTGGTTCGAATCCCGGTCTCAGCTGGATTTCTTACGGCCTAAAAACCGACCTCCACCACCGACGAAGCTTTACTTTATCATGTGAAGTACGCTAGGACGCTTCTCGGAAGGATAACAAGGTTAGGTTTGGGTAGCTATGACCGAGGAGCACGCGCGGCAAATCGGAACTCTGTCAAATGGCGGCCCAACTAGCCTTCCGGGTCTCCCGGCCATCAATGCTATACACTTAATAAAAAAAAAAAATCAAAAAAAAAAAAATCAAAAAAAAAAAAAAAAAATCAATCTGGCAATGCACATAGGATGACCGAACGATATCATTTCCCAGCACCTTTGCCCAGTCTTCATAGTTTTTAAAAGCACAATAAAACTAACTGTATTAGATAAGGAAGAAAATAATTTACGAAATTAATCGAAAGAATGAGAATCATGCTTCTTTAAGAAATATTTAGTTTCAATTAAAAAAAAGAACAATTTGCTCTTAATTCTGCCTAATTGATTTTTTTTAATTTTTTTTTAACTGCTTTACGTCTCTTTTTAACATCGAGGTCTTTTAGAGACGGGAAAGGATGGGGGGCAAGGATGGGGCCAAGGAATGGGAAGGAATTCGGCCATGGCCTTTTGAAGGAAGCATCCCGGCATTTGCCTGGAGTGATTTGGGGAAACCATGGAAAACCCAAATCTGGATGCCCGGACGGGGATTCGAGCCGCCTTCCTCCCGAATGCGAGGCGAGAACGCTAACCGTTACACCGCCCCGCTCGGTTGCCTAATTGAAACGAACGAAACAATGTGTGTAATTATGAGCTTTTATTGTGCTTTTATTCCTTAAGACTATGGCCCTTTTTATTACACAAAGTGAGAGTAAACTGTTGGTCATTTACAGCAACGGATTGCGTATACGTATATTTATGCACATTAAATCATAAACGAAGACCTACATCTCCAATTCCTTATACTAGTACTAAAACAAAGCAGCAGTATTTACAATGAGTTAATTATTAATTTCTTGAAAACAAATGCGTATTTAAATTAAAGCTTACAAAATATGAATGAAATTCTGTTTGTACAACATAAACACTTCAAATAACGTTACATTGTTTTGTTAAAGCGATTATGTATAATGAGTATTCATAATTAGTTTTTTACTTGAAATATCTGCTTTAGTAAAATGTTACAATTTTATACATACTAGATTATAGAAATTAAAGTCAGTTACTCGCTAATATATAAGTTTTAAATGATACAACTATTGGTTTTAAATGAACAGCGTTCAAGTTTGTGCTCTTTATTAATCAAATATTTTCTACTAAAAACGAAACGGATAACAATCAACGTATAAGTATTACTCGAAATTTAAAAAGCTTAATTTCCGAGACCTGGTATCAAGCAACTAGATTTCGAGATTTAACTATCTAAGTCAACTGGTTTTTAGTTATTGTATGGTTCATATATCTTCCAGCTATGCTAGTTCAGCGACCTCCATGTTATCCAACTTTAAAGCATTAGCTTTCTGCTTTCTTTCATATCAACTAATTATTCTTTGTCTCTCTCAATAACTACCACAACGCGACAAGCAATCACTCTCAGTGAAAACTAGTCACTTCAGACGAATGGCCTGAACGTTCCATCAATGGCACAATTTCTTACAGATCTTTGCCACCAGTCCTCTCAGCCTCCTCTATTAATCTCGAAGTTGCCCCTGGAAAAGAATATCTTTATTAAGGTGAGGTGGACAGAGGGGTAATGGGAAATCTTGTGCAAATATTAATCGAACTACAGTTAATAGTCTCAACAAAACTAAACTGTAGTCGTTAATTGCGAGGCAGTAAATTGCTCACATACGAGAACAAATAACACGCCTTGTTCTGGTAAACTTATTTTCTCTCTCAAGAGTAGATTTTTTTTTTTTTTTTTTTTTTTTTTTTAATTTTTTTTTTTATTGGCACTTGGTTACAAGACCATACAGCCAGCACAAAGTTACATAATTATTACATTGTACTACTAAAGCTGATGAGTTTCATATAACACCATCTTCAAAACAATTTATAAATATACATCTAGAGATCATATATTTTTTTTTAAACACTTTGAAATTATAACAAAATAGTATATTATAGACAGTAAAAGGTTTTTTTTTATTTACACTTTTCCTTATCTCTATTAAGTTAAATTATTACAATCTTATTGAATCTAGGATACTGTTGATTTTGCCATGCTGGTTATTGTGCTTGCGCGGATATGGGGTTGAGCTGTGGTTTGGGCTTTGGGTTTGAAGTATAGTCATTTCCTGTTTTAACTTCCAGGGTTGGCTAGAATTCTATCCCTCCATCTTTTAAGTATCTGGCAAGGATATTAAGTACTACTCTGTTGTTGCTGGAAAGAAGGAGGGTTGCGTTTGTCGGCAGGGGGAAGCCATTCTTGGAAAGATCTATCATCATTCGGTCCTGAAGTTGTTGGTACTTATTGCATGAAAATATTGTGTGATTGATGTCTCCTATTGCCTGGTCTGAGCAGTCGCAATATGGGGAATCTCTCAACCCTATTCTATGTAGGTGGCTGGGGAAGTTACCGTGGTTAAAGCGGGCTCTTGATATCGTGGTGATTAATCGTCTGCTACTGTTCCAGTTGTAAAACCAAGGTTTTGGAGATATGATCGGTTGAATGATTGCATAATATGAGGCTTTGATTTTGAGGAGATCGTCCATTCCTCTTGCCATTTTTCCTTGGCTCTTACTTTGATGCTATGTGTTATATCCGAGATCTGGAGTTGCATGTCGATTACCTCTCCTTCATGGATAGCTTGTTTTGCCAGGGCGTCCACCCGTTCGTTATGCTCGATGCCGCAGTGAGATGGGATCCACATCAGAGTCGTCGTAATGCCCAGTTCCCTGTTCCGTTTTAACTGTTGAAGAATTTCCAATACAATAGTTTGAGTATGGCTATTCCACGTAGTATTTTTTAAGCTCTTTAGTACGCTGAGGGAGTCCGACAGG
Organism: Vandiemenella viatica; assembly: GCA_031002005.1. Taxonomy (NCBI): domain Eukaryota; kingdom Metazoa; phylum Arthropoda; class Insecta; order Orthoptera; family Morabidae; genus Vandiemenella; species Vandiemenella viatica. The sequence goes on along the minus strand of JARYHS010011408.1, from coordinate 227,646,671 downwards.
ATGACGACTTTGTCCATGAAGGTACTTTGACTGTATCTGATGGCTTCCAGCAGGGCTTTTGCTTCAGCTGTGTAGATGGATGCCTCTTCGGGTAGCGAAAATTGAGACGATTTACCTGTGTTGGGACAGAAGTATGCCGCTCCTACTCTATTATTTCCAGTGGTTTTCGATCCGTCCTGTGAATATTTTAAGAGTGCTATTGTCTGATTTTGATAGGAATCTGGATACCTTGTGGACCAAATTTCCGGATTTGTCTTCCTCCCAGAGGATTGTATGGACTCTTTCTAGACGAAGCTCGAAAGGTTCTTGAAAGATCGGTAGCATGTTATACGAGGATAATTTGTCT